>CM035414.1:154467279-154934779 GCA_020310875.1 Ceratopteris richardii
TACTGTAGAGCAGATTCGTTGGGATGGCAAAGATGCCCAGGCACATGCATTGATAGCTTTGTCTGTCAAACGTGCCATTATTCCTCACATTCGCTCTTGCTGAACAGCAAAGGATGCTTGGGATACACTTACCACTTTGTACTAGGCTAGGAATGAGGCTCGTGTTGCTTACCTCCGAGAACAGTTGGAGAGTGAGCACATGAATGAAGGTGATTCTATGGACAGTTTCCTTACAAAGATCAAAGACCTGAAGGAACAATTGATTTCTGCTGATGAGGTTATACCAGATAGCTCACTTATGCAAACCGTTCTGAATGGTCTTCCTGATTCATATCAGAGTTTTGCTTCTACTCTTCGGTTGATGATGAAAGGCAATCCAAATGCCTTGTCATTTGAGGAGTTAGTCTCTGTTCTGTTGCAAGAAGATCAGTCCAGGCAGAACAGGTCCATTATGCGTGTTGCCGATCAAGCTTTCCTAGCTAGCCAAAAGGGCAAAGGAAAATGGAGCTCTTCTACTAGTAAGCAGAAATCTGCAAATGCTGCACAATCGAAGAACCAGGATAAAGATGAGAAGAAATCAGAAAAGCAGAAATTGTTCTGCAAGTACTGTAAAGGAAATGAACATATTATAAAGAACTTTCCAAAACTGGCTGCTAAAGAGGCAAAGAAGAAAGAGGCTGGAATGGTTGTTGCAGAGGCCTCTACACCAAAAACAGAGTCAGCAAATCTTGTGCAGGAAGAAGAATGGGCGTTTACTACTTTCTGTAGTTTTCACCCATCTTCTCATGATCAGTGCATGTCTGCAGTAGACTCAGATGTTTGGTACTTTGACAGTGGGGTGACCAAACATATTACCTCGCAGCGCAGTTTCTTCTCTTCACTCGAGCCTGTCCCTATAGGGAATACTGTCACATGTGCCAATAACTCCTCTTATCCTGTTATGGGAGTTGGTAAGATCATTCTGACTATTGCTAATGGTAGTTCTTTCACTTTGTAAGATGCTTTATTTGTGCCAAGGATCAACAAGAACCTGTTATCAATTTCTGCATTAGCCAAGATTGGCTTGCTTGTGAAATTCGTTGATGACAGGTGTACAGTCCATGATCTCTCAAATGGTGATGTGATTATTGCTTCTGGCATCTTATGGCGTGGATTGTATAAGCTCATAGACTATGAAAGACCTGTGAATGATTCGGTATCGTAGATATTTACATCTCTACGTATCCACATCCCTACATATCTAGTGTTTGAATAATCCAAATTTAAAGAATAATTTTCTATTGAGAATGTTGCAGAAATTTTACCGAAGCATTGGCTAGAAATAGTCATGAGAAGATTTGCAGATTACTGAAGATTGTACCATTATTGAAGGGGGGATTGTTGGAAACAATATCCCAAGATCAAAGTCTCAATATCACATGGTCAATGGACCATTTTTGTTCAGAGTACATAGCATGTATAGCTTATCTTTATATTCCTTGTACATGAAAATGGGCTGAGCGCCTTGGCTATGCGCGCAGACTCCGAAGCATGGGGTCTGGGTTTGATTCCCAGCAGGCGCAGCCGGTAGCGAAATCTTTTTTAAAATCATCTTTCGCTTTTTGAATTACGAACGTGGAAGACAACAGCGGACGCGTTCGATGACGGAGTTGTTTTAACGATCAAGTGATTTATTCGCATAGCGATTGTGTGCTTTATTATTTGCTTTTCAAGTTCATCAAATCCTATATAAGACAAGCTTGGATCACTATCAAAAGGAGCCTTCACCTAGTATCCAACACAAGCTATCTTCCTACAAGCTCTTGGAGGTTCTGAAGCTCTTGGAGGAACTTTGGAGGAGGAGTTGGAGGAGGGGTTCTCACACTCTTGAGGAGTGTTGGTCCACACATTGTGGAGGTTCTGCTCACATGATTGAGGAGGACATCATGATCTATGATGTTTTGGTAACTTGTATCTGTTTCCGTTATCTGCATTATATTTGTACGAACACATTATTACGAATTAATTGACTCTCCAATTTCCTCACATCTCTCTTATTTCCGATCTCTCTTATGATGTTAATGAATTGTACGAGTGATTTGATTCATGATCTCATCTGATTATTTGTGAGCGTCTGTATTTGAACTCTACCTCTTAAGTTGCCCGAAGCACCCTGCGTGTACCGTCTATTTGCAACACTAGCAGTTGGCCTGATCCACCCAACTGAGCCCTTCGCGACATTTGAACCCGACGTGAAATTGTTCCACGGCATTTGGCAATTAGAAGGTACGATATCAAGCTCAATTCCAGGTACGCATATTTTACTTTTACGTTGATTATATTAGTGACCAATGGGCAAAAAGGGTGTTGCAAAACACACCACACAAGACATAGGTTCTAGTGTGGAAGCATTAATTAAAAAGAAGTCTCCAGAATATGATGAACAATTCAAAGATATGGAGTCACGAATAATTGCATCCATAAATGAAAAACTCGAGCCATTAAATTCATATATCTCAATGATGACTTCAATATTGGGAAAAACTAATGAACTTATGAAATCATTAAATACACAATTTAATCAAGAATTTGTCAATTTAGAAGGAGCTGTTCATTATGAACTTTCAAATTTAATAGAGAGTATGGAAAATCTATCTAATCATGTGAGAGAACTTGCAACATCAAAAAGTATTAACTGTGAAATTTCAAGTTTGAAAGAAAATATTGAAATTCTAACCAATCAAGTAAAAGAAATTACCACATGTAAGTGTAAATATGATCGTCAAGTACAAAGTTTGTCTACTCAAGTTTTTGATAAAAGATATTCATCTGACCATAGAAGATCTACCCCTAAGGCTACACATAGAAGACTAAATCGACCTATAAGATGCTTTTGGTGTGATCAATTTGGCCATATGTTTTGGAATTGTAATGCGTATGAGAATGCTTGTAGACTTAAATTGGTCACTGAAGTTGATAAGAAAATTTGTAAATACCATGATCACTCGACTTTGCACTTGAACTTAGGAAGAGGTGGAATTAAAGAATATTTTGATCAAACAAAATCTAAGCCAAAATCATTTAGAAAACAATGGAAACCAAAGAGATACGAGGATAAGAAATCTTATGAACAAGAAACTATGATAGAAATTGAGAATCAAGTTAAATGTTTTGAAGAAAAGAAAAGTGAACAAATTAAGTTGGATAAACAAAAAGTTGAACAAATTTTGCAAGAAAGATTGGAAGAGGATGAACAAGAATATGAAAAGTCAATAGAATTGAAAAAGAAACATGATGAATACTATATATTATGCGATCCAAAGTTTCTAGAAAATGATAAATTATTTGATCAAGAAAAGGTTAAGAATTTGAAAGTTCAATTGAGCCAAAATATTAACAATGGCCAAACTAATCAAAGTGAAGATGAAGATATCAATGAAATTGATGAGAGTACAAGCAATGCTCAAAATATTAAAGAAAAGGAAAAACAATGGATTAAAGATGCTATCAAACAAATCGAACAAAATATTAAAAATTCATCAAAGTCTTCTAAACCTTTATCTTTGCAGAAAAGAACAGGTTGAAGATGATCCATGATGAATAGGTGCTTATGATTGATGATTGACCATTAAGAGATCCTTAGATAGGAAATGATGAAAGAAATTATAGTAAGGATGAATTGTAAAAACGTATTGTTTTTTATACTAACTTTGATGTTTTCATGAGACAGGAACACACTTCTTCAAAATTATCTTTGATGATAATTGAGAGTGTTTGAGTGATTTGAGAGAATTATTTGATTGAAGAGTGAGAATTGAGTGTTGACTTTAATGCATTTTTAGTCTTCTTTTCTTACTCTACATTATTTGCACCATATTGAGTCTATTTTCCATTCAGAATATGCATAAACCAATGTATATACACACATGTCTATTCTTTAGCCTGCACAATCTACTTGCACTTGTAAACAAATTGAAAAAGCATGACATCCAATTTAAAAAACAGATATCAAAAATTCTGAAGAACCTCATCATCAACTTCCTCTTACCTACCTTTTGCACCATGATTTTAGAACAATGCACTTAAAGTATGCATGGTAGGGTCTCACTACATGACCTTGCATTTAGGCACATTTTGAGCTTTACCCATGCACTTTGAGTGATTGTAAGGATTGTTGTATACATACATTGATATGTATGTGAGTGAGAGCACATGCTTCATCTACAAATGCCAATTACCTTATCTTTTGCACCATATTTTGACCATGCATTTCCAAAGTATGCAATTGATAGGGCTACATTATATGGCCTTGCATAGGCACAATGCTTATCTTCCCATGCACTTGATAAATGTTTTCAAAATTCAATGTTCTATGAAATGACAGATTATTTTGAAGCAGAAAAAAGATTTGAAGATTGGCCCATCAAGGATGATGTGCAAGTTTAGTAGGGGTGAATGTCATAGATATTTACATCTCTACGTATCCACATCCCTACATATCCAGTGTTTGAATAATCCAAATCTAAAGAATAATTTTCTATTGAGAATGTTGCAGAAATTTTACCGAAGCATTGGCTAGAAATAGTCATGATAAGATTTGTAGATTACTGAAGATTGTACCATTATTGAGGGGGGGATTGTTGGAAACAATGTCCCAAGATCAAAGTCTCAATATCACATGGTCATTGGACCATTTTTGTTCAGAGTACATAGCATGTATAACTTATCTTTATATTCCTTGTACATGAAAATGGGCTGAGCGCCTTGGCTACGCGGGCAGACTCCCAAGCATGGGGTCTGGGTTTGATTCCCAACAGGCGCATCCGGCAGCGAAATCTTTTTTAAAATCATCTTTCGCTTTTCGAATTACGAACGTGGAAGACAACAGTGGACGCGTTCGATGACGGAGTTGTTTTAACGATCAAGTGATTTATTCGCATAGCGATTGTGTGCTTTATTATTTGCTTTTCAAGTTCATCAAATCCTATATAAGACAAGCTTGGATCACTATCAAAAGGAGCCTTCACCTAGTATCCAACACAAGCTATCTTCCTACAAGCTCTTGGAGGTTCTGAAGCTCTTGAAGGAACTTTGGAGGAGGAGTTGGAGGAGGGGTTCTCACACTCTTGAGGAGTGTTGGTCCACACATAGTGTGGAGGTTCTACTCACATGATTGAGGAGGACATCATGATCTATGATGTTTTGGTAACTTGTATCTATTTCCGTTATCTGCATTATATTTGTACGAACACATTATTATGAATTAAGTGACTCTCCAATTTCCTCACATCTCTCTTATTTCCGATCTCTCTTATGATGTTAATGAATTGTACGAGTGATTTGATTCATGATCTCATCTGATTATTTGTGAGCGTCTGTATTTGAACTCTACCTCTTAAGTTGCCCGAAGCACCCTGCGTGTACCGTCTATTTGGAACACTAGCAGTTGGCGTGATCCACCCAACTGAGCCCTTCACGACACCGCATTGTAACGGTGGCATATTGTATCACCATTCTGCACTGTAGCACTTTGTTGTATCACCGACGTGCACTCTCGCAGGAATCATTGTATCACTGAGATTTTATTGGATGACTTTGGTTGTGTTTATATTGTATTATTGAGCTTTGACTGCAGACCGATTTGGTGACTTCCATGTTTTAGCATGGTATTTGGATTTTCCACCCACGATGCTTACGCTCCATATGATGTGCAAGACCATTCACCTTGTCTTTTCTTTTGAGGGACGAGCCCAGGATGAGCTATACGAGACACCATACTGAGGGCGAGGCGCCCAACGCCAAGATGCCGCTCTCCGAACGGGGAGTGCGACCCACACTGGGGCCTGATCCAACCCCACACTGCTCTTCTCCTTCCTTGCCTCCTTCCCGACAACGTGGGACAATGTGATGACTTTATGAGAATCTACATGGTGTTCCTATCGTCACATTTGGGGCTCTCTCCTTAGTTCCATGGGTTGTCGTGCAATTTCGTATCTAAGGGAAATTTAACTTATTGCAAGAGAGGTGCAAACGTAACACCATTGGTTTGGCTCAAAGGAAAAGGACTACTTAGAAGGGATGTCTTGCCCCACTCCATTTGCATCAAGACAATTAAAGCTCTATAGTAGCCAACTCTTGCATAAGTGCAGCACCTCACAGTTGGGTCATGGCAAGTTTGCCTCTCAGTAGGCTGAATGTGCCAATTCTATCCAATCACTTCCAAGAGGATCCTATCATCAAAGGGATGGCGGGTCCCTCTAAGGAAATGTAGGAGTGACATTCATGTGCCCTTCATCCTCAACATGGCATATTGGTCCATTGTCTGCAAGGTAGAAGCCAAAGTCAAACACTAAGGTCCCAATCTGGTACTTAATTAAAATTTGGTCCTAAACTAGGTAGATATAGCAAATAGCACAATGCCTATTTTGAAATGGCAGGGCCTCATTGCCACTCCATGCATACCCTTTGTGTGCATTCCATCATTCCATAATTATCAAGGCACAATAAACCCGAGAGTACAAGCACTGACCAAGGTGATTCCCACCTAAAGGAAAGGGAGCTATTGGTAGCCCTATGATGTTTGGCACAAAGGCACAAACATGTAGCACATGGTGTGGCTTACATTCATGCCAAATGATTCCATTGAAACTTTGCCTTGACCACAAAGGGACCTGGGGCCAATACACACAAGGCACAGAAGAGACTGCAAACTCACACACCTCCTAGCTGCATGAAAATGGGGCCTAAGGTGTCTCTCCCTTTATTTTGTGCAAAGTCATAGATGTGAGCCACATAGAGCATCTTACCTTCATGCTAGTCATTTTTACTTGAAAACTTGCCGTGGCCACAAAGGGACCCATGGGCTGCATCCACCTAAGTGGTGAATAGTGAGGCAAGACCACACACCCATTGGCCAACTCATTTGATGCTTTGCCCCAACCACAAAGGGACCCACAGGCAACATCTACACAAAGCGTAGATGGGAGGGCAAGGCCACACACTCACCGACCAACTTACTTGATACTTTTGCCCCGACCATGAAGAGACCCAAGATTGACCCAAGGCACACATAGGAGGGCAAGACCCCCACACTTGTTGACCGCATGAGAACGGGCCTATCGATAGCCCTAGCTTTGCTTCACATATAACCATGGATGTGTCCTGCATGGTGCATCTTAGAATCACGCTAGTCATTTTTACCTTGAATCTTTGCCTCAGCAACGAAGGGACTTGCGGATACCATTCACATAGAGAGAGGGTAAATCCATGAGCCCGCTCGCCACTGTTTTTTACATAGTGCATTTCTCTGCCCCGTATGGCCCAACAAGAAGCACACCAATTCATTTTGATAACTCTAGGCACGCCGGCCCAAGAGTAAAAGATAGGTGACTTTGCTCCATCCGATAAGAATTTTGGCTTCAAGTCACAAAGTAGCCTGGCCGATTCGAGATCCTTGCAGGAGAATAAGGTTTGCTTGTCTTTTTCTTCCATAACTTGATTGGCTCAAAGGGGGGGAGACTAAAAAAAAATGATATTACAATATTGCAAATAGAGAGGCCTTATGATCCAAACGTGGGTTATGCGAATTTAATTTTGGCACATGGCAGCATCACCATTTTTCCTAAAGCTCTACCCTCCCGGCCCATCCGTGATGGAGCACCAAGGGACTACCCTACATTGCTCCCAAACATCAGTCTCGCAGACAGGGGGCCCCACCCCAAAGGGAAGGTGGGCTGGATAGAAAACCAAGGAGGCAAGCAAAGGGACATGACACAATTGCACAATCTAACTGGCACAAATTATACATTAAAGAGTTCACATCGAGCCAATCAACACAACTTGATATCTTTTTTTTTTGGAGAAGACCAAGATTAAAATGAATTAATGAAAAAATGATACAACCCTTCAAAGGGAAAGCCCCCACCTGAAAACATGATTGTCCAGCAATAACAATTACAAAAGAAGCCTCATATGGACAAAGCCATGATGACTCTAAAGTCACACTACAAAGGAAAGAGAGTGCCTCTCCAATTGGTATAGCTGGTGCTATACAATTGATCACTTATTCTGAGATCTCTATCAAAAGAAGCCTCATATGGACAAAGCCATGATGGCTCTATAGTCAAAGTACAAAGGAAAGAGAGTGTCTCTATCAATACAGCAGCTGTATTGAGATCTTGATCCTTAAATCTCTACGCACATCATGCGTTTCCCCTGTCCCCTCAAACTTTCTTCGCTAACCCAAACAAAACCAAGTCAAAAACCATTTTTTCTCGTCCCGAAGCGCACAAAAAACAGATATACAAAGATTTTTTCTGTCTCTATACCGTTAAATAATCCTGTTACAAATCGATGTATGGACATACACGAGATCTACCTTGCTGAGCTTCTGTGTATTTTCAGCTTAGGCTAATGAGGAAAATAGCGAGTACGATATGGAATCCCATAGCATGGATCCCCAAGGTCACGGTACAAGTACGTTGCTGTAGAAGAATGAAAGTTCTGCTCACTTGCCAATATATACCTCATGTCTGTCTGAAATAGACGCAATGGTAACTGTGTGCAGTATCGATCATGCAAGCAGAGACGCGCAAAGCTAGACACTATGACCGGATTTCAAAGGCCGGGCAGATGCTTGTTTAAAATAACTGAAATTTCGAAGGCCGGGCGGATTTCAAAGGCCGGGCAGATGCTTGTTTTAGTATAAATTGTTGACTTTTAAGTTCTCCAAACAAAACAATCTGTGACGATGATCAATGCAGTCGGAAATCCCGGTAGAAACTTATTTTGGATGTTGAACAAGATCCAGTCAAGACGCCTTGGTCCACTACAATCATTCGCATAAAACGTCATCTTTGAGTGATAAAAGGTAGGTGGATTATGACCCATTTCATTACATATTTGATTACGGACTGTCCGGTTCGGCGACCATTAAAAAAAAAAGGGTAATGTGCCGAATGAAAGAATCAATGAAAAAAAAAAAACAACCAGAATGCCAAATAAAACAGACACATCCTTATGGTATGAGTCTTTGCAAGCTCTCATTTGCCTGCCATATCCTTGTGCATCCACCCATATCCTTGTGTACCCAAATACACATGAGTACATAAACACACATGCATACATTAACACATACATCTATTTATATATACGGACAGATAACTACATATACGCGCAAAGATATACACACAAGTACAGGCATTTAACTGCAACTGAAACTACGTTTTCTTTTAAACGTTCTAATAACTCTACGTGAAAAACGATTTCTCTGTTTGAAATGGTATGTAATTGCCTCGATAGGTTTACCGAAGAAATAATACCCCACTAACAAACACTTATGCAATGTTTATATGCTCCACGTAGATTCTCTCCCTCTCATTCCATAAATATTTTATGTATAATATTCAAGTAATGAGTAAGATTGTCTGCTCGTTTTCAAGTGTGAATCTTAGTACCCTTCAATAACGGAGATAAAAAATATAGGGATATGCTCTATTATAATGGACCTTCTTCCTTTATCGGAACTATCACATAATATTTGTCCAAACTCCATATGAAGAGATCCGCCATTCAACCTCTATTATATAGGGATATGCTCTATTATAATGGACCTTCTTTCTTTATCGGAAATATCACATAATATTTGTCCAAACTCCATATGGAGAGATCCGCCATTCAACCTCTTGTGGATTCTCTTACAACGAAGGTTATAATCCCTTTTTTGTCTTCCATCATGTTTCCAAACATGATCTTGTTACACATGTTGTTTTCTAAAACCTTAGGTAATTTGTTTCGCTCCCTTTTTCTCCATTAGATATCCTCAATACTCCACCCTCAAGTGACAAAAAATGATCCATGGTACTCTAAGTTGTAAGGCCCCTATTATGAGGATTAGATTTGGTATATGTGTGATCTTTGATAGTAATCCAGGGCCTTTGTGAGCCTAGCCATTAGGTTAGGTAGGGCATAAACCTCAATGCCATTGGGTTGCCATTCAAGGTGAAAATAAAAGCCTTTTTGCATTGCACACTTTCCCCATAGAACCTTAATGGGGGGCATTGGGGGTCTTTTGCCCTTCTGTGTGGTCCTGGAGGTCCTAACCCGCCCGTTCATAGGGTCGAGAGATTAGAACCTCTAGTCATGGAGGTATTGTGCAATTGTATATTTTTATGAGTTTTTTTTTATCCCTTGACTACATTTATCTATGCTAACTCCCTTGTAAAAGCTATATAAGCATGGTCTATGTGTAGCTTTATATATCATTGTGCACCACTAAGCCCTTCATCTAGAGTCTCCATAGACTTCCATCTAAGCTCCACATTGGGGGAACATGGGTGGATAGGATCATCATTGTAGCTAAATTAGTATTTGAAATTTGATCATTTGAGTCTCTATCTCTCAATTTGTGTCTATCTTTGTGTGCATTTTTCTCTCAACTTTGTCTAGTGGTTCATTCCATTGTGCTATTTTTTCTTATATCCTTTGAGAGCTCAAGAGGTTATGAGTTGTACAAAAGAAGAAATTTAGAGGTTGTAGAGGCTTTACAGGAAAAAGGGAGAAGATTTCAAGCAAGGCATAATCATCTGAAATTGAGAATTAGGATGGTTCATCAACAAGATTAGGTGGAACACAAGCATAAGCAACAATGATGCATGTTATCCTAGTGTTGCACATACGACCACCAACATTCATAGAAGGTAAGTGTGACCATAGTCTTTTGGCTCTCATTAAGCATACTACTAAGGCTTGTGAAGCATGCAACATATGAGAAACCAATAGGAAACTCTAAGTCAAATATGTATTTAGAGCTTGGATAATTAGTTAGCAACAAAAAGATTTGTTTATGGGGAGACTATAGAGGTATTTATCACTTGCATAAATAATTTATGGGATCAAATGGGGGGAGGAGGTGTGCAAAACGCAAGCAAGGAGCTAGCTCAATGTTTTCTTCAAAGAAGTCCATCAATGTTTGATGGTTTGATAACTACTTTTCATACTCAAATCAGACCTCAACCTCTAAGGTTTAAGGAGTTCATTCCTTATTCATGGAGGAGGAGTTGCAACGCAATGCAAAGAGTCACTCTAGCAAAGCAGAATTCATAGCAAATGTGAAAGGAGGGAATACAAAGTTTTGGTACTTGGGGTGATGTACCAAAGTCCTCTATAGTATGGGTAAGGACAATGGCCTTATATAGAAACAAAACCTTTTATTAAATATGTGAAAAGTATTTTAACAATGTTGGAAATATAAAAAGTGAGAGAGTAATGTTAAATATAAGTTAAAAGAAATGGGGTATCAACATGTGAGAATAGGTTGGCGGATAAAGCATATCTCTTGCAAGTGAGAGCTGGTGGGTTCAAATCAACTACATGCTAAATAAGAGAATAAGTGAGCTCTTATATCCACTTATTAGTAAGAGCGATTTCGCATGTAGCCACTGGGTACCAATGGAGCCAAAGGAAACCAAAGTGAACCATGAGTGCTAGACACGCCAAACATGCCATAGTTATGCCTTAGCCGAAGCGTGAATCGATGCCTTGAAGGAAGTTGTAGGAGTAACTGCATGAGTTAACTACATGGAGTAACCAGATGGATTAACAACATGGATTAACCAAATTGATTAACCCAATTGACATATGATGTGAACATGACTACGATAAGGCATAGTGCATAATGTGATAGTGTGATAGTGTGATACAATGAATAGAGTGACACAATGCACAGTGTGATAGTATGACAGTTTCACAAGCTATTGTGCATAGTGTGATAGTGTCACAGTGCACAATGCATAGTGCGTAGTAGCAAATTCGAGAAACACAGGCTAATAAAGATGAAATTTCAATTCAAAAAACAAAAAAGTGGCCCGAATGTGAATAATCCAACCAAAAGGGGTGTGGAATGACAGACGAATGTCAAAGGAGAATAAACCAACCAAAATATATGTCAAATCATGAATGAACACGAAGAAGTACATGTCTATAGATGCATGCAGGCTCTAATACCATTGTAAACAAAATCTTGTAGATGCACCTATGTAGAGATAATACAATAATAAAATCTCACAGTAAGACACAAAGAATAGAGAGAGAGAGAAGATTGAACATAAGATTAGGTACAATCTCTACCCACATACTATGATGGACGACTGTCTCAGATTATGTGTATTTATGGTTATTTTCACTACATCCAAGATAGAAGATACATGAGGACAACATTTCCAAAAGCCTTCGTTTATGAAAAATCTTCTTTATTTACAAAACGTCTCTTTCTAAGTGGTCTACTATTTCTACAAAACTATATTAAATAGTATCTTTCAAATATCTTCAAACGTAGTTGAGTATATCCACGTGCATTCATGACCTCGTGATTTCTCACCTATTAAAATAAAACAGAATCACATTAAAAACCTCAAGACCTTAAAATCCATTAACATTCCATAAAGTATAATAGATTAAGGAACTATGTGAAGAGATGTCTCCTTGTGGAAGATGCTATTTAGCCATTGCTTTCATGAACTAAGGAGAAATTTGTTAGCTCAAAAGACATGTATGGTACTTTGCAACCTCTTTTTACAAGTGGATAGTCTAGTGCTAGTTCTAATGAGGGAGGTTCTCAACCTTTGTAGGTTTCATATGATGATGCACATCATCCCATTTCTGATGCAGATTTAAATGATGCATTTGTTAATGAGAGAGCTGATCTTGAGGAGGCAAAAACTATGCCAAAATTGCTGGTGCAGACCCTGCGTGACACCAATTGAGATGCAGCTCTATCATATCGTACTCGATCAGGTTCTCATAGTGCCTCTTTTGCAGTAGATTGCTATGCTATGGTTGCATCTATTCCCTATGATGAGAATGAGCCTATTTTGTTTGATGAAGCACAAAATTCAAAAACTCAGATGGCCCCTATGCAATTGGAATATGATGCTATAATGAAGAATGGTACTCGGCCCTTAAGTGATTTGCCTCTTGGCAAGAAGGCCAATGGCACTAAGTGGGTACACAAGCTAAAATGTAAGCCTGATGGAATAGTTGACACGTTGTCGTGGAGATTCTTTCTCCACCATCACATTGTCATGATGGACCATTTTCTTTCATATGGAAAAAGGGTTGTTTTGAGGGAAAGCATGTGATGGGAGATTCTGGGAGCTGCTTGTATTCAGAAGGCTATCGAGGTCTCTGGTGTTTGGGTAGAAAGGAGAAGATCTACATTTCTAGATCCAAAATCTTTGTCACATTTCTCAACTGCCGAAAACCCATTTTGTAAAATCTTATATGAAAGCTTTTGATAACATTGAAAAGGGGGCACTTGTTTGTTTTTGGAAAACATGTGATGGTAGGTTTGAGGCGCTCATGGAAAGAAGGGGGAACCCAACAAAAGAGGAGGGAAAGGTTTTGTCTAGCTCTCACTCTCGGACATTGAGGAGGGGAGTGGACATCAAAGGCAGGAGCGATCTCAATCAAAAAAGGTTTTCTCGCGCTGTGTGCAAGGAAGAGCCGTGTGGAGAGGGGCAAGACATGTACACACAAAGAAAGGCATACTTCTCTTTTGGTAGCCCTTCGCTAAGCATCAGGGAGGTATGAAGAACATGCTGAACAGTCTGGACTATGGGGGTACGCAAGCATAGAAGCGTTTTTTGTTTGCACAAAAACAGTTTCCCGGAGACAGAAAGCAAAACCTGATGAGAGGAAAGACAAAAAGGGAGGCTTGACAGCTAGAGAAGTCTCTAGGGGGGAAGGCACTGCAGAGAAGGAGAATATCAAGAGTTTTGGAGAGATTGAGAGGGAATAGAACAATATAGAATAGCACAGAAAAAGATGAAGTACTGAGAGAGTCGTGCAACTCAGAACAAGAGATGAACGGTCATGTCTGCTACGTTTCTAATCATGCACTCACAAGCAAAATCCTCAGAGAGAAAAAAATCATCTTGGCTTCTGGTGTGATTCTACGCACACAGATAAATAGATAAAATGATTGCATGAAGTTTTGATGTGTACTCCATTATGGTTTTCTTCCCCGGAAGCTTTACGTATGGATATCTTCAGTACCAGCTTGTATATGAGCATTCCTCCTTCATGTAATTATCCGTATGTCAGCGAAAGCTAACTTGAGAACTTCATCAGGATTTTAAAACCGTAAGTTTTGCTGTTTTAAAGTCATGTGCAGAGTTCGAATTAGTATACAGGGAGTGTTTCAAATTAGTATGTGAAGTGTTTTTTGTGTTTTGAAATTACTGTAAGCTTCTTGACTTATTGCTTAACTACAATACTATTGTCATTTATTGTTTTTTGTTTGAAGGTGTTCATCTATATGGAGAATATGATCTACGAAAAATGCTTCGTTATGATTCTTAGTTTTAAAAATTTTGCTTAGAATTTTATAGAAGCGCTGAGTGGCTCACAAACCGCTCTGATTCATCATGCTGAGGAACTTCTCCTGAAATATTTAATATTTTTGAATCTTTGAAGTTCTGTATGTAGTAATGGTTTGTTTTATAATTGTTTTGTAAGTGACTATTTGCATTTAGTTTTCAATGAAATGAAGGACAGAAAGATGGTTTTGAGCGTTTCTCTTGCCAATAGTGCTTTGAGAAGTTTCATTTTCCTTTTATTGTTCATCTGAAAATCTAATGAACAGTAGCTTTCACATTGCATGATCAAAGACATTTTCCCCATAAAATGCATCTTATAGCTATATCTATTTGTTTTCATTTGGTTTCACACTCTCTCATATATCATTGCCTACACGTTAAGTTCTTTTGACTAGATATCTACGGATTAGAGTTCGTCTCACAAGTTCTCTATGTCAACATTAATTGTGCTGCTGTATTGGCATCATCAGAGATATGTATGAACAAATTCAGAAAAGATAATAATGATCCTTTTCTGCATAATATGTAATTCAGTGTTCAATCATGAGAGCGTGAAAGTGAGTTACAAACAGTCCAAGGCTTCTAACATCGTGATTATAAATACAAAATCACGTTTTTCATAACGGAGATGTGATTTTATATACAAGGTTATTTAAAAGAGAAAAATGGCATGCATAAGAACCCCATTCAAAAATTATAAAGATGGTGTCTAATGCTAAAAATGATAATAGACTTTCTTTAATGAAAACGAAAGCATCCTATGAGTTTTGTGGATTCATTTTGTTGTATTCCAAACCCATGCTTTAATGTTGAGGATTGGTGTTTTCTATCAAAAAAGGGAACCCTCTTCCATCCTAAAAGGGTGTCAAAAGTCTGAGGGTAAATTGAGGTCATACTCAAACTAGTTGACTATGTTCATATCTGCACCTCAAGCACAATTGAAGGTCATTTTCTTTCCACTTTGTGTGCACCCCTAAGCGCACAATAACCCGACCACATACGTGAACTCGACGTGAAATGCATAGGGGGATGGATTTTACTTTGAGTGTACTTTGAGCTTACTTTGAGATTGATCTTGAGATTACTTGTGTTGACCATTAGGGTGAGAGACTTGAGGATGAGAGTTTGAGGGCTTGAGTGTCGAGTTTGACTAGGACTTTAATTTTGATGGAGATTTAACCATGATGGAGGCGTTAGGCTTAGATCCAAGATCCTTGAGCACTTTACTTCAAGTGTTGGCTGAATCTCAAAGAACCGCCATAAATAGTGATGGAGTGATGCGAGCACTAGAGGCAATTTCAAAAGAGTTTGGATTCTTCAATGGCTGTGACATAACCAAGTTCTTGCAAATCTATGATACTAAAATGGACTTCTATGGTGTGAGTGCTTCTATGAAGCTTAGTGAATTTGCAAGGATTGTAATGCCCGGTGTCAAACCTAGCATTTATGCTCTTCAAGAGAGATCCCATACATGGAGCGAATTTAAGAATCTGCTAAGAGAAGAGTATTATCTAGAGGACTTAGTCATGCCCACATGTCGTGCATTTAGAGAGTGGGTGGCTACTCCAAATGAAGGCCTTGAGGTGACCGAGCTACTTCTAGAGTTTGAAGAGCGATTTGACCAATTAAACCATAATGTTCAAGATGCTTTGGAATACGAGAAAGTAGAGCTCTTCATTAAGAGTGTTGACTCTGATTTGGCCTTATAGCTAGGTGATATGTTAGAAGACTTGAGTGAGCCTTTGGGATTGACTAGAGAATGGAGTAGAGTGCATAAGGCCGTATCAATGCTCTTGAGACGTAAGAGATGGAGGTCATATGTAGTGCAAGATAGAGTCGAGTATACTCAAGATTTGCAAATGCCTACTACAAGACGTCTAGTTTGTATGAATGGGATTGTGAAGGAGAAAAATTACCATGCAATCAAGCTAATGTTCCCCAATCAAACATGTGAATCTAGAGAGGATTGAAAGTATAAAAGAGTCAAAGATGAGAAGGAGAGAAAGGAGTCGTGTGAGGAGTTTTGTCAAGAAACCATTTATGTCCCTATTGAAGAAGAGATACATGAGGATGAAACTAGTGAAGGTGATGAGAAATTAGAAAGCCTGTTTGATGATGTAGTTTTGGTGTGCATGCATCAAATTAATAGAGATGATGAGAAAGTGAAAGAGTTTGAGTTGATTGAAGAGCAAAAGGATATTTGGGAAGAAAATTCAAGAGATTCATATGATTATTCAAACTTGGGTGATGTTGAGAGTCTTAGTGACTTGAGTTTTAAACTAGTTAGTGAAGCAAGTGTCCACGCTTCCCGTAATGAGGAAGATGTGGCATTGCTCACTAACTCTTCATGAGTTGAGGATATTCTCTCGAGTACTCCTCATGAAGTAGGAGGGGATGAGAAAGATGAGTTTGATTTAAAGGAGAATAGAAATCATGATAAATTTTCTCTCGAGCATATTCTTTTGCATGATGAAGAATTGAATGTATGTGAACAAGTGTGTAGTGATGATGAGTATGATGAATGCTTGATTTTGATTAATTTTGGAGAGCTATTCTCAATGGGAATGCATGAAAATGTTATAAATCAAGATGATTTTGTTGATTTGATGTATGCCACTTTGGCTTTGCATGATTTTGAGTGTGAAAAGTTAGATGAATTGAATGAATTATCTTCAGAAAGTCAATGCATGATGGATGAGAATTCCAAGGTTAATCTGAGTCAAATAAATGTATCTAATGTTCAAATGAATGAAGTTTTTCCAAATATGTTTAGTGAATATGATGCTACTGATTTTTCTTATGAGTTTCTTAGAACAGGTACTAATCCTGAGGCAAAGGAAGATCATCAGTTGGAATGGATCATACGGTGTGGAGGTGATCGCAATCCGGGTGGATCGGGTCCGGTCGTGGCACACACAGGGTGTATGAAACTAATGAATGTTGGATGGTTTAAGGACATGAAAGTGAAATTAATGTTGAGTATGGAGAAGAGAGAGATGTTGAGATGATTATGGGAATGGGAAAGTAGGAGTCCAAGTTAGATTTATGAACATGAATGATAAGAATGAAAGAGAACCATACACACGAATCAAATTTGGAAGGAAGAATGGTCCATTGAAGGAGCTTCTTAAACACTTCCTAATTCTAATTCATATGCATAGTCTTCTTTGGATGATATGTATGCATGACGAGAATAGATGGAATCCTTACACATAAACCAGTTTCGAAAGGAAGAATGGTCCAATATTGGAGCTTCTTATACACTTTCAAAAACTAATCAATATGTATGGGTATGTATGGATTATATGCATGCAAGTGAATTATGATGATAGAGTTTACTCACAAGCTCAAAGAAACATCCTCACTGGTTCAACGCAATACTACGGAGCCTTCTCACACATAGAAGAAATAGAAGACATGTAAAAATACTTAAGAGAGTGAGAGAGGAGACAAGAGAAAAGTGACGAGTGACATGAATGAAAAGGATTTGAATTAAGATACATGTATAAGATCATTGGTACGTCAAGCTAGGTAGTCTACTGATCAAAGGTGGTTCTGACCCTCAAACCATGACAGTTCAACCGAATGTCACACGTAAGAAGGCGAGTTCCACTCTAGTGACCCTATGTATGTCTAGGCTCGTAACATCTAACTAAAGAAGTCTAAGACTCATTAAAATCAGCTCTAACTCACTCACACGCTCCACCGAGGGTGAGCCAAGATAGAGATGCGGGTTTCAAGAGCCTATCCTAGATTGGAGTTCTAACTTAAATTTGAAACTAGGTATTATACTCATACTAGCTCACCTTGGATCCTCACTCGCTTAACCGAGGGTGATCGTCTCAAGGAAACCGTAGGCTAGCATGAGCCCTATGGATGCCTAACAATGATGCTCTAGGAGTTTGGAGGGGGTTTATATAGTTTTTTGAATGAATTTGGGCCCTTGAATCTAGAGAAATCAACTCTCAACTCTAGGATCACTACTTTCGATTACAACCATTTGATTAATCAAATCAATGGCTTGGAATTGTTCTTTCTATCAAATCTAGTGTAAAGGAGTGAAATATAGGCGCCTTCATTCTCCACCATTGGATCTGGGGATGATCTAATCTGTCGGATCAGTGCTGATATCAGTTTGGATAAGATAAGCCACTATTTTTGGAGAAAAGCTGCATTATTGATCTTTGATTGTCAAAAAAATCTTCTTTTATGGAAAAACTCGTGGATCCTCCTTGCTTTAAGCATAAGTGCATCTCCACCCTTGAATATGAGCTCATCTTGATCGTACAACATGGCTCAATCAGCTTTCGCCATGTGGTGGCCCTTCAACCCTTCAATTTGCTTCAACTAGAAAACTGCGGTGATCCTGAAAACTGGACTTTGTACTCGTTGACCCTCCAAATAGGCTTTGATGAAGATGAAACTTTGTAGGACTATGTTTCCAAAGATCTCCTTCAAGAATATGCAGAAAAAACTCCGATTTGAATCTTCCTTGTACAAGTTTGACTACATTTGGAAGCTTGCAAGGTGGCATTCAGATGTCTAGGAAGCTCTGATAGCCTTGAAAATTTGTACAAATATGTAGCCACACATGATCTTTATACATGCCAAACTATATGGCTAACATAAATTTCTATACAAGAATTTGTAGGGTCAAACTAGAAAAATTACATTTTTATAAAATGAACATAGCATATTAATGTGCTACAAGATCCATTTTCTGCTGAAACTTGGGCTATAGTCTGCCTTTGACAATCTTTACAAGTATATGAATTTTCATCTAATTTGGTGACAACAAAATTTTTACCCTAATTTCCCAGCTTTGACCGCTACCATGGACTTTCTTGATTTCTTTGAAACTTTGTATGTGAGCTTCCTTTGACATCCTTGATGCATCCTAGACTTCTCGAGGAATTCTGGCTACCTTCACCAAATATGTTTTTTGTAGGCCTTCACAAGTGAGAGAGGAGAGAAAATCTCAACGACATTCGCCCCCACTAAACCTGCGATTCCTCCGGAAGCGCCACTCTAGCATATGTGAAAAACAAAATGTTCCAGGCATCAAATTCTTTTATAGCCAACATAAGAAACATGGAAGGAAAATTGATTATATACATGAATAAGTAGGTAACGTGAGATGAAGAAAAATTTTCATGAAAGAAAGAATTGAAACAGGCAACATGAATATGCATGAACAAATAGGCAACATATATGCAAATGAACAAGCAACATTGGCAACAAGAAAGAAAAAAACAAGCATCAATATGAAGTGGAAGTGGATGTATTGAGTCGTTTTAAGCATCAGTTCCTCTCATCTTGAAGAAAAATTTGTACCTTTTTCATAAAGCAATCTACCTTAAATACGATTATAAACAAAGATTTAGGATTTTCAAGAGACATCTTTCATCTTTAGCTTATTTTAGATCAACTCCTTTCCTACATAAATATAAATATGCCGTTTCTCTAATAACATGCAAGGAAATCTAACTAAACTCCACTAATGCATAAATCTGCCTATATAGCCCGTGATTTATTCTATTATGCCTCTTTATCCTCCTTTGGTTTGCTTTTTTTTTTTTTTGATGATGATGATTCGGTAACTTTATGGTTACGATCACTTTTTTGGGGTGGAAGAAAGAGTAAAATTCCTGGTAACATGTAGCAACTTTTTTTTTCTTTCTTTTTTTTTTATGACGGGGAAAAATTAAACCCCGATACAAGGTACAACCATTTTTTATGACGGAGAACAGTCGTTTAAACTCCGATACAAGTGCTGTGAGATGGACTAAGGATGTAAAAACATGCAGTAGTAGGAGCTAAGATTTCAACAATTATGCTTTCGATACAGGATACATATACATGTTTATATATGAAATTCATATCACCAAAATAAACCTCTAAATCTACATGTCCTATCTTTCCATAATCCGAGATTATAACCGATTTCTTAGTAGATAAATTACTACCTAAGATACCATTTTACACAAGTAGAGAAATCATCATTTGCCCTTTTTTTTGACTCAAGTGATGTGGATATGCAATGCAATGCAAAGACTGAGAACAAACATGCATGAAACAAGAATGGAAAAAAATAGAATGAACTTGAAAAAAACAAAACAAAGCAACATGAACTTGAAATGATATTTTTATTTATTTTTTTTCTTCCTTTTTTTTAATTTTTATAACATGGATACTCCTGTTTATGAATCGGCCTCATTTTTGTCATCTTCTTCAATGTCCTCATCCAAAATGTACTCGTCATTATCACGTTTCTTGAATAGCTTTATCCTTTTACCTGCAATCAAAGTTTCTAGTGCAACACCATTTAATTCACAAAGAGCATACGTACCATTGTTGTTGACTTTTGATACAATGTATGGCCCAAACCACCATTGAGTGAGCTTTTTGCATGCATCATATTGAGAGTCAAATGTACTATCATAAATAAGCACCCAATCTCCTACTTCAATTGGCTTAGGACGCAGTCGATGAGTTTTATCAAAATAATGCTTGTTCCTCATTCTAGATTCTCTTAATTTTTCAACAACATCATCAAGTCTTAATTTACCTTGTTCTAACTGTTTAATACGCAAACTCAAAAAATCATCAGTAGACATGTTTTCAGACCAAGGCAAATTTGACCATGCAGAAATATGAGACTGAATTGGAATCAATGGTTTTTGACAATACATGAGTTCAGTAGGCATATATCCAGTAGTATGTGTGCATGTCATTCTATCTGCCCAAAGTGCAAAAGGTAAGAATTTAGGCCATTGTTCGATGTCACCATTACATGCTTTAGATATGGCTTTCACAATAGGTGGATGCCCTCTCTCTATTTTACCATTGGCCTCTGGGTTATATGCAGTAGTGAGAGACAAATGAATACCGTGATGCTCAAAGAACTTTA
Source organism: Ceratopteris richardii (assembly GCA_020310875.1). NCBI lineage: Eukaryota > Viridiplantae > Streptophyta > Polypodiopsida > Polypodiales > Pteridaceae > Ceratopteris > Ceratopteris richardii. The sequence continues at coordinate 154,488,544 of CM035414.1, forward strand.
GCTTCTCTCGCATTTAACTCTCCACGATCGGCAACTACATTCTCTATGTACCCAAAGCGGCTTATGACATCTTCAAGCAAGAATTTACAAAAATTGTAAGTGGTCTTAGATCGTAGTGCACGTCCCTCTACATGATTAGTTAAGTCGTCTCTTGAAAGTACAATGTAACGCTTTTTGTCAATACCTTTAGGCATAGTTACAAGATCTACTACCCACTTGTAGTGGATACAAGGTGGATAAGTAGGATGCAACGGATCTCTATGTTTGACTGATGAATCAAGTTGACAAGTAGAACATATAGAAACATAGCTACTAATGTCAACATACATCCTAGGCCAATAATAGGTACTTCTAATTTTTTCATATGTTCCAAAAAATCCTTTATGACCTGCCCATAATGTCTCATGCATTTCCTTCATTACTTGCAATCGAAGACCTCGTTTTCCTAGGACTCATTGTGGATTCTTAACCTTACCCTTAGCATGTCTCCAAAGATAACCATTACATAGGAAAAAGTTATAAGCTCGTTTCCTAATGTTACGGAATCTATTCGTAGTCCAGTTGGTAATGGTTGTAGTGTACTCAAATACTTTCCTATGTCTCTCCATTCATTTTCATACTCAGATTCATGAAATTGCTCATACTCGTATATATGTGGAATATAGTCAATTAAGTTCACATTCTTTATTAGATCATTTTCAAGATCATCAAATCTAGCTCTCGATAACATATCAGCAACTGAATTTGACTTACTTGAAATATGAACTAACTCAGGATTTATGAACTTAATATATGAGATTCATCTAAGCATGGCTATATCAGGAGATGAACAATTGGCTATCATTCCAATGAGAGGCAAACAATCAGTCTCAACTTTGACATTTGCACCAATGAAATATTCTTTGTCTGTTTTCAAAGATGTTACCATACCCCATAGTTCTCGTTTGATATGTGGATATTTTCATTGTGTTTCATGTAGAATTTTGGCACCAAACCTAATTGCATATCTATTCCCTTCACTATCTTCTTGACTTATGACCCAACGTATACCAATAGGACTAGTATCAACTGTCAATATAATAGGTTTGTTAGCAGAATAGTCTACACGCTTAAGGATGGGAGCTTCAAGCAATAATTTCTCCAATTTACGCATAGCCTGAGTGTGTTTGTCAGTCCAAATAAATTTTTGTTTCTTCCTCAACAAGTCATAAAGACAATCAGCAACATGAGCAAAGTGTGGGATCCAAATAACATAAAAGATGCAAGCACCAAGAAATCTACGTACCTCACTCACGTTGTTACATGTTTCAGAAATCTTGCTAATGGCATCAACTTTTTGTGGGTATGGCTTTCGACCATAATGGCCACATAAATGTCCAACAATAAGTACCTCGTTGACAGCAAAAATAGATTTATCTATGGAAAATGTGAGACCTACCTCTTCAAAACGTTGAAATATTCTTTCACAATCAAAGATATGATCAAGAACAAATTTACGACATCCCGATGAATCTAAAGTAATGTCCTTTACACGTTCCTCACTCCCTTTAATTGGAATATCATCAATGAATGGCATAGTTATATGAGGGATAAAGTCATGTAAGACCATATTCATAGCACTCATCATATGAGCCACAGAATTAGTTGCTCCTTGAGGTAAAGTACACATTCACACTAAGCCTAAAGGAGTTTTTATTGTGGTTATGTCACGACTATCAATTGCTAATTGGAATTGGTCATATACCGAATATAAATCATCCATTGAATAGATAGAATGTCTTGAAAATGATTCAGCAAACTCCTCTACAATGGGTCATGTTCCTACATTCCTTATGGTGAATTTATTGACAGGTTGGAGATCTTGAATAAAACGTAGTTTCCCATTCCTTTTAGGCACAGTGAACCATCTGTTTGAGTAAGGTGCAGAAGATGGCTCTAAACTTCTCATGTTTATCTTCTCCTTAAGTAGTTTCATTAGCTCAGGTAAGTGAGCCTTTGGAATAGGTATAGGATGAAGATTCCATGGAATATGTGGAATAGTAAAGATTATCATGGGTGCAACTAGCTTAGGATCTACACAACCAATCTCATGAGGATACATAGTAAAGGCTTTTCCATGGCTACGTATGACTCTCTCAAATTTATCTCTCTCTGCTGGCAAAAGAAAGTCATCATCTCTACCAATTTTCACTTGTTTGATTGTATCATCCGTGAAGGTATGTCCTATGTTTTTCTTATCCCGAAGAGTTGGATCATTTTTCACATCAATAATTTTTTCATTACTTCCTTGAGGTAATGGTTGAGCTATGGGTTTGATTTTTTTGTCTACAATTTTGTACTTTGTTTCAACTAAGGCATCATGTGTTTGGTTAAATTTTGAGCACTTGTCAACATTGAGAGCATACTCTTGGATTAGAGCATACTCATCAAGGGAAGAAAGAAGAATAATATGGGAATTAGAATTTTGTTGAAGACATAACTCTAACTTCTCAAGAGTAGAGAAACAATGAGATGTCTCAATCACATGCTCAATGTTCTCATCATGTTCCATGATTTTGTTGTTTTTATAATTTTTTTGGGTTTTTTGGATAAAAGACTTGGACAATTGACTCTTATGAAGAAAATCTAATCTAGAGTGTGGAAAACAAAGTGACAAACTATTGTACATGTTGGTTGGATGCGAGATGTCAAACCAATATCCACGGTTGTCCCGCTCAACAATGGATTCTATCCAAAATTTTGATCATATGTAGCTCCAAACATGAATCGAGGTGCACAATCACTACAAGCATGCTCATGACCCTGAGTAACAATAGGTTTCTTTCTAATTGACAATCGATTCCTAGGATGATTCACTCCTACCATCATGACTTGAAGTGATTGCATTCCATCCTTAGACTTAAATCTAGCATAGGTAGACCCATCATCCATGGCCTTAGTTTCCATACGACTCTCACAAATAAAGGGTTGACCTAAGAGAACTTCATAGGAGCATTTATCTTGAATAAAAAAGTGAAACTCTTCTGTGATTCCTCCTATGGATATGGGCACACTAGCACATGCTCCATACAGGGTACCTACACCATTAGTTGCACTTCTCATACGCCATCCACAATCTTTATCTATGGGCCATCGAAACTTATCATAGACTTCTCTTGAAATCACATTGATTTCAAAGCCGGAATCTACTAACGCATTTACAGTGATATTCTTTTCATTTCCTATTTTAACATGCATCTCTGATGTACCTCTAGACCAAAATGTTCTTTTAAAGTGACTTTCAGGATTATTTTCATGATTTTCATGGTCAGGTTGAATAGGTCCTAAGAAATTTTTATTAACATTTACTTCATCATCATCAAAGTCCTCTTCATCAGATTCATCAAAGTTTAAGGCTTCATTCATAGCTTGATCTTGATCTATAGAATCTTGCATCTCAATATCTAGATTAGGCGAAAACCTCTTCCTTTTAATTAGGCCGATAAAGTTATCTTTAAAAACAGGCTTTGCAATAGAGAAAACTTGTTCTAAAGACATAGTCACTTGAATCTTAAGCAAAATGTCATCTAAAATCTCCATAGGATCTATTTTTCTCTAAATTTCTGAAATCAAGATGGCTTTAGGTTTTCTCTTTGGTTTCTTTTGTTTTTGCTCAGGGTCTTGTTTTTGTTCATGTTCTCATGTTTGGTCTTCAGTTTGTTTTGATTGTTCTTGTTTATCTAAAGGCTTTGGTGCTGTTTTTCTTTGCTTTGTCTTCTTCCCTTTTTGTTTCTCCTCTTGTTTTTGTTCATTGGGTTGTGATTCTTGTTTTTTATCTTTGGATTGTGATGTTTCTCCTTGCTCTATGATTGTTTCTATTCCCTCTGAGGTTTGTTTTCGTGTCACTCTTCTTTCACTAGGATCAGCTTCATCTCTTTTTCATTTTTCTTCTACATTGGATATGTGAGAAATAAGAGATTGATCTTCTATTGGTGATTCCCAAGCCGTTATTCTCCTAATCTCATCTCCTGCTCTTACTAAAGCCTCTATGGAAAAATCACCTTCCTTTGTGGGTTTACTTGATTCCACTTGTTCATCAAGAGCTTCTAGTTTCACTCCTCTAGTTCCTACATCCGTTATGGTTATATTTTCATAGTGTTTTCTCATTCCTCCCTTACCATAATTTCCTTGCAAAGGTAGCCTAGATCGATAGTCACAGATTTTCTTGTCTATGTCTATTACTATTCGTTGCTCCTTAGCAACCTTCAATAATTCATAATCTCTCAAAAAGTGCTCTAACGAATCACACCAAGGACACTTACGAGGGCCACGCACAAAAACATCTTGATTTTGAGGATTTTGATTAACTTGTGGTGGGAAATTTTGAAATTGAGGATTTTGTTGATAAGGTATTGCTTGAACAGGATAATTAGGATTTTGAAAAGGCAATTGATGTATTTGAAGAGCTTGGGGAGCAACATATGGTACTTGAGGTGCAAGAGGAGCTTCCATATTATACGGTTGATGATTTTGAAAATTTTGATTTTGAGGATTTTGAAAAGCTATTTGAGAAGCTTGAGGATACATGTTTTGATACATTTGAGGATTTTGCACATGAGGATGAGGATTGTTCATTGAAGGATTATGCATTGGAGGAACTTGATATGCTTGAGTAGTTGCTACTTATGGATTTTGATTGGTAGCTATAACATGTTGATTAGGCTCTTGAAAAGTCATTGGGTTCATTTGATTTTGGAAAGTTTTGGTGTAATTAGATTGTAAAGCATCTATAGTCTTGGCCAAATTGGATTGTGTAGCAATAAGACTTTCCATTTGCTTAGTGAGAATATCCACTTGAGATTGTTCAACTACACTTTTATTTGGATCTACTTTAAAACCTTGAGTAGGCTCCATGATTTGAGGAATAGGAGTAGAGTCAAAAAGCATAGCATGGGATTGTTCTCTAACTTGCTCCTTAGTTTGTGGAATGCTAGCTTGAGGAAGACTAGTTTGATCATAAAGCATGGATTGTCTTTGATGTCTATGGGCTACAGCCTCTACTACTTTACGCACTTTTTGCCAATTATCAGTAAGACCATAGCGCTTATCCGGATCTTCTAATCGCCATTCAACCTCCCTACGAGTTTCAGGATGAAGAAGCTTAAGAAAATTGATCACAAGATCAGGTTCCAAAGTTATCTTATCCTCATCAAGAAGTTGTTCATAGCGTCTAATATACTGATTTTGTAAGTGAGTAATAGAGCTACTAGGCTTTGGAGAATTTACCCATCGTAAGAATCCATCTCGATTATGTTGGCTATAATCTTCAAGATAGAATTCTTTGAGCATCTCCTTTCTAAAATCACTCCAAGGAAGACTATCATATTGAGTGACACGGTTTATGATAGAGCTATCAACAATTCGTTCAAAGAATGATATCAAAAGTTCTTCGGGAAGATCAAAAATCATAGCTTGCTCTTCAAACAAATCTAAGTAGCTTGTGATGTTGATGCCATTGAATTTTCCCTTCTCTCTCAACATAGAAGAGACTATTCTTTGGCCTTGTTTCTCAACAGTAAGAGATTTGAATCCTTCCTCCATCTTATGTGAATAAGCAAGTGATGCACGATGCTCTAGATCTCTCAAAAATGTTTTTACTTCACGACGACGATCTGCACCATACTGTGAGAAATCCAGTGCAATTTTTTTACTTCACGACGACGATGTGCACCATACTGTGAGAAATCCAGTGCAACACTCAAGACTGATGATGATGATATGATGAGGATGAAAAATATGAAACAAAGGATATGGATCACAACCTTCCAACAAGATCAGAAGCAAATGCCATGAAGCGTTTCACGTCCGGTTCAAATGTGGAGGTGATCGCAATTTGGGTGGATCGGGTCTGGTCGTGGCACACACAGCGTGTATGAAGCTAATGAATGTTGGATGGTTTAAGGACATGAAAGTGAAATTAATGTTGAGTATGGAGAAGAGAGAGATGTTGAAATGATTATGGGAATGGGAAAGTAGGAGTGCAAGTTAGATTTATGAACATGAATGATAAGAATGAAAGAGAACCATACACACGAATAAAATTTGGAAGGAAGAATGGTCCATTGAAGGAGCTTCTTAAACACTTCCTAATTCTAATTCATATGCATAGTCTTCTTTGGATGATATGTATGCATGACGTGAATAGATGGAATCCTTACACATAAACCAGTTTCGAAAGGAAGAATGGTCCAATATTGGAGCTTCTTATACACTTTCAGAAACTAATCAATATGTATGGGTATGTATGGATTATATGCATGCAAGTGAGTTATGATGATAGAGTTTACTCACAAGCTCAAAGAAACATCCTCACTGGTTCAACGCAATACTGCGGAGCCTTCTCACACATAGAAGAAATAGAAGACATGTAATAATACTTAAGAGACTGAGAGAGGAGACAAGACACAAGTGACAAGTGACATGAATTAAAAGAATTTGAATTAAGATACATGTATAAGATCGTCGTAGTACGTCAAGCTAGGCAGTCTACTGATCAAAGGTGGTTCGGACCCTCAAACCATGACAGTTCAACCGAATGTCACACGTAAGAAGGTGAGTTCCACTCCAGTGACCCTATGTATGTCTAGGCTCATAACGTCTAACTAAAGAAGTCTAAGACTCATTAAAATCAGCTCTAACTCACTCACATGCTCCACCGAGGGTGAGTCAAGATAGAGATGCTGGTTTCAAGAGCCTATCCTAGATTGGAGTTCTAACTTAAATTTGAAACTAGGTACTATACTCATACTAGCTCACCTTGGATCCTCACTCGCTCAACCGAGGGTGATCGTCTCAAGGAAACCGTAAGCTAGGATGAGCCCTCTGGATGCCTAACAATGATACTCTAGGAGTTTGGAGGGGGGTTTATATAGTTTTTTGAATGAATTTGGGCCCTTGGATCTAGAGAAATCAACTCTCAACTCTAGGATCACTACTTTTGATTACAGCCATTTGATTAATCAAATCAATGGCTTGCAATTGTTCTTTCTATCAAATCTAGTGTAAAGGACTGAAATTGAGGTGCCTTCATTCTCCACCATTGGATTTGGGGATGATCTGGACCGTCGGATCAGTGCTGACATCAGTTTGGATAAGATAAGCCACTATTTTTGGAGAAAAGCTGCATTATTGATCTCTAATTATCAAAAAAATCTTCTTTTATGGAGAAACTCATGGATCCTCCTTGCTTTAAGCATAAGTGCATCTCCACCCTTGAATATGAGCTCATCTTGATCGTACAACATGGCTCAATCAGCTTTCGCCATGTGATGGCCCTTCAACCCTTCAATTTGCTTAAACTAGAAAACTGCGGTGATCCTGAAAACTGGACTTTGTACTCTTTGACCCTCCAAATAGGATTTGATGAAGATGAAACTTTGTAGGACTATGTTTCCAAAGATCTCCTTCAGGAATATGCAGAAAAAACTCCCATTTGAATCTCCCTTGTACAAGTTTGATTGCATTTGGAAGCTTGCAAGGTGGCATTAAGATGTCTAACTGATAGCCTTGAAAATTTGTACAAATATGTAGCCACATATGATCTTTATACATGCAAAACCATATGGCTAACATAAATTTCTATACAAGAATTTGTAGGGTCAGACTAGAAAAATTACATTTTTACAAAATGAACATAGCATATCAATGTGCTACAAAATCCATTTTCTGCTGAAATTTGGGCTATAGACTGCCTTTGACAATCTTTACAAGTATATGAATTTTCATCTAATTTGGTGAAAATGAAATTTTTGCCCTAATTTCCCAACTTTGACCAGCTTTGACCGCTACCATGGACTTTCTTGATTTCTTTGAAACTTTGTATGTGAGCTTCCTTTGACATCCTTGATGCATCCTAGACTTCTCGAGGAATTCCGGGTACCTTCACCAAATATGTTTTTTGTGGGCCTTCACAAGTGAGAGAGGAGAGAAAATCTCGACGACAACGGGAGGCTATTTCTTTTAAGCTACTTGTTCATGTTTTATTGTTCATGGATTTTTATGAAATCCTTTCATGGATTGCATGTGTATATTTGGTTATTCTGATTTAATGCTTTTCATCTTTTGTTTAGTTTCGAGAGTGTAGGAAATGAACAAGTGAAGATAATGGACTTGAGAAATAAAGGTAAAAAAAGTTGTAAAAATCATTTTCATTAGCTATCTTGTTCCAACACTGATCTTTTCTGCACCATTTTTGAGATGTATTTCATATAAAGTGTGCATATTTTGAGTTGAGAAGAGCACATGTTTAAATTCCCATAGGTGCATGTTCATTTGCACACAAGATATATTTGTAAATATTATAAATGAAAGCATGTTAAACCTTGAGTGAAAGTGAGTGAAGACAGGAGTGAATGCATTTGAGAGTGAAGTTATGAGTGGAGAGCCTCTTTTAGTAGAATTCTTAAAAATTGCTTCCTTATTTGCACCATCATTGAAAATGATTGCACCTAGAGTACTCATGTCTGAAAATGTAAATGCACATGTGCTTTCAAATTGATAGGTGCACCTCCAATTGCACGCTAAAATGTTGTAAATACATCAAGAAAATTTGAGTTTTAGAATGAGTGAGAAGCCTCGTCATCGAACGCTAATTACCTCTCTGATTACACCATTATGTTTTTGATGCACTCATAATGATTTGTATGCCCATGCACTTGATTTTACTCATACTTTGGATTTCTCATAGACTAATAGATACAGAGCTTGGTGGTGGTGTGTCCGGAGGCTACATAGGTTTGGAGCGGGTGGATGTCATGGAGATTCTTTCTCCACGATTGCATTGTCATGACGGACTATTTTCTTTTATATGGAAAAAGGGCTGTTTTGAGGGAAAGCACGTGATGAGACATTCTGGGAGCTGCTCGTATTCCAGAAGGCTATCGAGGTATTTGGTGTTCGAGTAGAAAGGAGAAGATCTACATTTCTAGATGCAAGATCTCTGTCACATTTCTTAAGTACCCAAAACCCATTTTGTAAAATCTTATATGAAAGATTTTGATAAGAGTGAAAAGGGGGCACTTGTTTGTTTTTGGAAAACATGTGATGGCAAGTTCGAGGCGCTCGTGGAAAGAAGGGGGAATCCAACAAAAGAGGAGGGAAAGGTTTTGTCAAGCTCTTGCTCTCAGACATTGAGAAGGGGAGTGGACATCGGAGGCAGGAGAGATCTCGATCAGAAAAGGTTTTTTGGCGCTGTGTGTCCAGGAAGAGCCATGCGGAGAAGGCCAGGACATGTACGCAGAAAGAAAGGCGGACTTCTGTTTTGGCAGCCCTTCGCTAAGCATCAGGGAGGTATGAAGAACATGCTGAACGGTGTGAACTGCGGGGGTATGCAAGCATAGAAGGCATTTTGTGTTTGCAGGAAAACCAATTCCCCGAGATAGAAAGAAAAACCTGATGAGAGGGAAGACAAAAAGGGAGGGTTGATAGCTGGAGAAGTCTCTACGGGGAAGGCACTGCAGAGAAGCAGGATATCGAGAGTTTTGGAGAGATTGAGAGGAAATAGAACATAGAACAGCATAGAAAAAGATGAAGTACTGAGAGAGTTGTGCAACTCGGAACAAGAGATGAACGGTCACGTCTGCTACGTTTCTGATCATGGGCTCACAAGCAAAATCCTCAGAGAGGAAAACATAATCCTCTTGGCTACTGATGGGATTCTGTGCACACGGATCAATAGAGAAAATGATTGCATGAAGTTTTGATGTGTACTCCATTATGGTTTTCTTCCCCGGAAGCTGTACGTATGGATATCTTTAGTACCAGCTTGTAGACGAGCATTGATCCTTCATCCAATTATCCGTATATCAGCGAATGCTAACTTGAGAACTTCATCAGAATTTAAAAACCATAAGTTTTGTTGTTTTAAAGTCATGAGTAGAGTTCAAATTAGTATACACGGAGTGTTTCAAATTAGTCTCTGAAGTGTTTTTTGTGTTTTGAAATTACTGTAAGCTTCTTTAGTTAGTGCGCAACTACAATAATATTGTTATTTATTGTTTTCTTTGTTTGAAGGTGTTCAGCTATATAGAAAATATGATCTACGAAAAATGCTTCATTATGATTCTTAATTTTAAAACTGTGTCTTAAAATTTAATAAAAGCACTGAGTGGCTCACAATTTGCTCAGATCCATCATTGCGCAACTACAATAATATTGTTATTTTTTGTTTTTTTTGTTTGAAGGTGTTCAGCTATATAGAAAATATGATCTACGAAAAATGCTTCATTATGATTCTTAATTTTAAAACTGTGTCTTGAATTTAATAAAAGCACTGAGTGGCTATTGCGCAACTACAATAATATTGTTATTTATTGTTTTTTTTGTTTGAAGGTGTTCAGCTATATAGAAAATATGATCTACGAAAAATGCTTCATTATGATTCTTAATTTTAAAACTGTGTCTTAAAATTTAATAAAAGCACTGAGTGGCTCACAATTTGCTCAGATCCATCATGTTGAGGATCTTCTCCTGAAATATTTAATATTTTCTTCGAATCTTTGAAGTTATGTGTGCAAAATGGTTTGTTTTATAATTGTTCTGTAAGTGACTATTTGAATTTAGTTTTCAATGAAATGAAGGATGGAAAGATGGTTTTGAGCGTTTCTCTTGCTAACAGTGCTTTGAGAAGTTTCATTTTCCTTTTATTGTTCATCTGAAAATCTAATGAACACTAGCTTTCACGTTGAATGATACAACTTTCCCCTTAAAATGCATTTTATAGCTACATCTGTTTGTTTCCATTTGGTTTCGCATTCTATAATATATCATTGCCTACACTTTCAGTTCTTTTGACAAAGATTGTACGGACTAGAGTTCGTCTCAGAAGTTCTCTATGTCAGCATCTAGTGTGCTGCTGTATTGGCATCATCAGAGATATGTATGAACAAATTCAAAAAAGATAATAATGATCCTTTTGTTGTTTAGACTTCTGCATAATATGTAATTCATTGTGTTGAATACTGAGAGCGTGAAATTGAGTTACAAACGGTCGAAGGCTTCTAACATCGTGATTATGAATACACGATCAAGTTTTTCATAACTGAGATGTGATTTTATATACAAGGTTATTTAAAGGAGAAAAATGGCATGCATAAGAATCCCATTCGAAAATTATAGAGATGGTGTGTAATGCTAAAAATGATAATAGACCTTCTTTAGTGAAAACAAAAGCATCCTATAAGTTTTGTGGATTCATTTTGTTATATTCTGAACCCATGCTTTAATGTTGAGGATTGGTGTTTTCTATCGAAAAAGGGAACCATATTCCATCCTTAAAGGGTGTCAAAATTCTAAGGGTAAATTGAGGTGATACTCAAACTAGTTAACTATGCTCATATCTACAGCTCAAGCTTAAGTGAAGGTCATTTTCTTGGCACTCTGTGTGTGCCCCTAAGCGCGCAAGAACCTGACCACAATGTATAAGGCTAGGGTTGTTTCAAAGGGTTATGCGTAGGAAGAAGGCATTGGTTTTTTATGAGTCCTTTGCACTACATTCCATATGACTATTGTTCGGATTTGTGCACCTGCAGCTCATCATGGTTGGAATGTACATCAGTTGGACATTAAGACAACATTTCTGAATGGTGACTTGCATGAACAAATGTATGTTTTTCAGCCCCGTGAATTTGTGCAAAAAGGGCATGAAAACTATGTGTGCAGGTTAAAGAAGGCATTATATGGCTTAAGCAAGCACGATGTGCTTCATATGAAAAGATACATGCTTATCTGATTGCACATGGTTTTGAGAATAGTCCAACTGAAAGTACCTTATATGTTAAGCGTGCTAATGATTTGCTTTAGATCATTGTGGTGTATGTTGATGACATGCTACTCACTCGTCCTCATGAGGAGCATATTGCTGATTTCAAGGCTGATTTACATGCCTCATTTGAGATGTTTGATTTTGGGAATTTGCATCATCATTTGGGCATTTAGTTTATTTGCATTGATGGTGGAATGGCTTTGTGTAAAACGAAATATATTGACACATTATTGCAATTTTTTGGCCTTAAAGACTGTAAACTTATTGCCACTCCTATGGAGACATTACTCGGTCGAATATTCAGTTTGTTGTCTCACAGATGAGTAGGTTTATGCATTGCCCAGGTGTTAACCATTGGTAGGCGGTTAAGCGCATCTATCGCTACTTGAGTGGTACGCGACAACTTGGGTTGTTTTATCCCAAGGGGCGATCCTACTTCTAGATTTGCATGCTTTTTTTTTTACTCTAACTAGGTTGGTTGCGATGACACTCGTGTGTCCACTAGTGGTTTTTTGCTTCATGCTTGGTAGCTCATGCATATCTTGGTTGAGCAAGAAGCTACCTATTGTGGACACTTCGAGTTGTGAGGATGAGTATAGGGCAACTTTCATAGAGATTGTTGAGTGTGTGTGGTGTAGGCACCTTATGGCTGATTTGGGTGTTGGTTAGTCTTCTGCCACGACCATCTTCACTAACCGTCATAATGCATTGGCAATTGTGAGGAATCTTGTGTTCCATGCTCGTACTAAGTAAATTGAGGTGTTTTATCATTATGTCAGGGAGATGTTCTCTATTGGAGAGATCAGCCTGGCATATGTGCCCATGTAGGAGAACAACACTTCCTTTGCAAAGCTTTGGGCTTACTTCCTTTTGTGGAGTGATTTCCACATAGCTCAGCACTTCCTTATACATGAGTGCCAGCTCCTTGTTCTCCGCATCACTCCAAGGGGGGATTTATTGATATATTTAGGTACTGATGTGTGTGAACACACTAGTAGCACAAGGGCACTTTTCTCCCTCTTTAGGAGGTTTTTTCCCCCGACTTGTACATACACAAGTTACCCTAATGGAATACTTATCTTTGTACATTCTCTAGTAATACATTGAGTATTTTGTGTTGTGCTCCGAGCTTCTTCTTCTTCCTTGTGCTCTTCATGTGCTTCCACAGACATCTAACTCCAACAATATAGTGGTGAAGTTTATAAACTATTGCTAAAAGAGGCATTGATGCTGCCAATGAGAAAACCTATATCTGAGATGCTGAAAAGATTAAGTTGGGAAAGTAATGAAAGTTAGTACAGATAATCATCAGTTGAGAGCCTTAGAGAACCGACATAGTCGCCAATTGAGAACTTGAGAGAAACAAACCTAAAAGAATAAAAATAGTCCATGAGCTTAGCGACACACTCTCAATGCTAAGTGCCTATGACTTGAAAACCTTTCTATTCCATAATTTTTTTTCCTAAGCACTCTCCTCTTTATTCCAAGGCACACATCATGCATGAGTTTGGGCACTTACCTTCAATTCCTTCTTGAGATGTTCCGGGTCCAAATGTTTCGAGTGTACACTACCTTACATCTCTACCGAGAGTTTCTTATCTTAGTAGAGCATGATTTTATTGGTTAGCCCTTCAAAGCAGTTCTATAAAATATAAAACAAAGAACTCATGTTCAGGTCGAAAATATAATCGACTTGTATGGAGAGGGAGGTATTAAATTTTATGAAGGGCTCTTCCTTTTCTTTACCAAGAGTTCTTTTTCAAAATAAGATACTTTGGGTAATATTTGTTTGATTTACTTCAGGAGCTAAACAATATTGTAACTGAAAAATAAACGAACAGACAATTGACACATGACTTTTGATGGAATCTCCTATTGGGTTGAGAAGGAACATAATATTTTTTGTTTTTAAGTATTCTCACGTTTTATGTACTTTGCTCAAAAATCCAAGTTTCGATTTCCTATATCTTTACGAACCCCCTCCTCCCCCGGTCCCTTTTTTCTTGTCTCTATCGTGGAGGTTCTCAAGTTTCAACTCCACCATGGGTTCCATGATTCATTTGCAATAAATGGTAAAGTGCAAATTTACAGTCCGTGATCCATGTGTACCCATGCATGTATTTAGTGTTTATAAATCCGTCTCTGAAGTGGTTGAATAAATAAATGTATTCGTGTGTGAACATCATATATATTCCTGTATCTATATATGTATGTATATGTGTAGTATCTATATATGTATGTATAGTTGTATATATGTTGTTATATATGTATAGTTGTATATATTTATAGTAGGTGGGGATAGTTGTATGTATGTATAGTTGTATATATGTATAGTAGGTGGGGATAGTTGTATATATGTTGTTATATGTGTCTTTATATGTAAACATGTGTTTGTACATATGCATGCCTGTACCCGTGTGTATATTTGCATGTGGATGAGTGTATATGCGGGATACAAACACTAAGGTACATCTGTCTGCACGGGGTCCTTCATTCGCAATATGACATAATGAGTCCAGCAATATGTCAAAATCAATCCAGCAAAGTATCTTGGCTGGACGTTCTTTTTGGCAATCGAAAATTCAGCAAGTCATGGTAGCATTACTTAGGTAGGGACTGGAGAAGGATCATCCTAAAAGTACACAAAGCCATCTGAGCTAGCATGCGCAGATGATAGCACCAATCCTTGATAATAGGGTCGACGCATCAGTTCTTCGAAACAAGCATCTGCCCGGCTTTTCTAATGCGTTGATTGTGTCTATCTTTCCGCTTCTCTGTTTGTGTTATTGATGCTGCACCATAGTTACCATTCTGTCTATTGCACACAGATATCAGATATGTCTATTGCACACAGATATCAGATATATACAGGCAAATGAACAGGAACTTTATTCGTCTACAGCAACCTACTTTGATCGTGACCTTAGCAATCCATGTCATGAAACTCCATATAGTACTCGCGGTTTTCCTCATTAATGTACGCTGCAAATACACAGAAGCTCAGCCAGGTAGATCTTGTGTATGTCGATACATGGATTTGTGAAAGGTTCATTTCGCGAGATACAAACACTAAGAATATTTGTACATCTGTCTGCGCGGGGTTCGTCATTCGCTTCGGGACGATGACAATGGCTTTTTTACTTAGTTTTATGTGTTTTGGTTAGCAGGTTTCTGAGCTTGGATTGCGGAGGAAATGGAACTTTTAGCGATTCGAACGCCATTTCCTGGATTTCTGACAACTCGATCAGTGGTATTGCTGGAAACGCGTCGGAGGTGACTCCTCCTGCTTATGTTGGAAACTCTTCTTCTCCATTATCGTCCATTCGCTTCTTCCCCGGACGCCAGTCTAAATATTGTTATGCGCTCGTCTTGAAGCAATATTACCTGACCCAAGGCAAACCTTTGCTTATCCGTGCGTCTTTCTGGGCGGGATCGCATCTGCCTTATCAGACAAGAATCAATAACAGAGTGTCCTTCAAGTTGGTGATTAACGCAGACGAATGGGACGAAGTCAGTATAGAGTTCCCACAGACAGGGAAAGAGGTGAACAAAGAGATGTACCTGATAACAAGCCGAGACAATATTGAAGTCTGTCTGTCTGGGAGCTCCAACAATAACTCAGACATACCGTTCATCTCCTCACTGGTTCTGAGGGAGTTGAAAGATGACTTAGCTCCCATCAGCCTAACGATGAACCAAACAGGGGGTAAGCCTCTGACAACGGTAAAAAGAACGAATTATGGAGTAGCTTCTGAAGATTTCGTTGGATCCGCTGACATCAGGTACTGTTCCAGCATTAGTTTTCCACGTTTTAGTCTCTTAACGTCAGCTGAGGGAGGATTTACACAAGGAGAGTTGCAAGGAATATTAATCTGTTAAATCTCAACATTTGTCAAAGGACACTTCATGTTTAAAGCTTTTTTTGAAAAGAAAAATGTCACGTCACGTCACGGTTGACATTGTATGTGTGGATCGTAGCATGAAGAATGAATAGAAGTTAGCGCCTTAGATGGAGTGTTCGGGAAAAGAAAGTATTGCCTGAACTTACTTTGGTGCCGTATATAAATCTCAAATCCCTTCTTCTTTAAGATCTAAAATAGACCATGACAATCAATAAAGAAAAAGAAGTCCAAGCCGGCATAGCCTAGTGGTTGATGCTTTGAATCTCAAGGAGAAAGTCTTGAGTTCAAATCCTGGCTGGACATATCCATGAGTTTCCAAAGATGGGTGTTCATGAAGTTCCCCAAGATGAGTGCCTCTACCTTACGAGGTCGGTTGTGTGCATCTTTCCAATTCATTGTACTCTCAAAAAAGAAATAAATAAATAAATAAAGAAAAAGATAAAAAGAGGAATCCTCCCTTTCAAGTTCATATTGAAGAGAAAATTACTTTCTTGCAAGCATTTCCAAGAGGAAGAACTCCCCTTGTATATTAAAGGTAAGTGGATTCAAATGTCTATTGATGTAATGTGGATATCGTTAAAAAACACGAAATATATGAAGAACAAACCTTCGATAAAGGACAATTGTCAATAATCTCAAAGCTTTAAATGTTGAATCATATCCTCATATCTTCCATTCTTTGGGCATTTTTATTATTGATATTAATCTCAGCATTTTATAAGAAATAATCCATTGTCTAGTATATCCCTACACAATCCCTATATTCACATGCTTACATGAGCTTCTTAATTTGATTCATTCTTCTTTTAACTATTAATGGTATTCAATTCATAAATCAAAGAAACACGTGATTTTTGTTCATGGGGTTGGATTCTAGTAACAAGTTGGGTCATTCGAGTACATGCATGATGTATCCATAATGCAAGTGGTTAGGAGCTTCAATTTTAAAACTCGGCTCATAAATACTTTAACATCTTTAAGGTGAGAAAAACCAAATATTTAGGTATGTTGTCTGTATTGTCCAAGGTACTAGAAAGTTCAGATCTAAAAACTAGTATTGGAAGATACATTGCATGAGTAAATAAATATAACCATTTATCTTTCTTTCTCGTTGCACCTTAAAATCTTGTGAGATGTTGGAGTTAAAATTATGAGATTATAAACTCGAATTATCTAATAAAAAAACAGAAACACAATAGTTACTACTGAAGATCGCAAGCATACATTGTGTTTTAACAACTCAATTTGAGGAATGTGTTGAGCCTCCTGGCCATTATCCATATTGAAGATAATGAGGATCAGCGAGCGCATTTTACCTAGTTCATATCTAGTCGAACCTGTAGAGATGTTTTCCAAATAGATGGAAACGTTATTACATCTAGAAAAGACGCTAGATGAGACTAAAAGTGATATCATAGTTCACAATTGATGGCCCATAAATAAATTGTAACGTCTAGACCACAAGTATAGTTATGATCATAACCTGAAAGACAACACTGTCTCATACATGGACATGAAACCGATTTACATATAGAACTTTTCTTTCCAATTAGTTTTTAACTTAGGCTTAGAAAGGCCATGTTTTCAAGACTACATTTAGTTTACGAAAATCTTGTTTAAATTCTCGTAAACTTTTGATCCAAAAGATATATCAAGTATTTTGTGGGTTCGATCCGACCAGCTCGAAAGCATAAGGAATGAGGGAATTATCTTCATAGCATTCGTATTTCATTTTGAAACATGAAATAACATTTTTAGATTCCAAGACTCATCTCGCTGCCAAACATATATTATTTTCAACTATCTCTTAAATCAAAATGAATATATATGTAGGAACTATAACTACATCAAGATGAGAATATATGTACGATCTATAACTACATATGTAATTTTTTACTTTCTCTTAAATGAAAATGAATATATATGTAGGATCTATAGGTATAACAAAAACAATTTTGAAATGATCCTTTCTTTTTTAATAATAGGATGTTTGGCGGAGGCCTTGTCTCCCTTGTTTGAATTCATAAAAGTAAAAATGTACAATAAAAGGGTATAGTGGCGTTGGGATCCCTCGTATTGTATAGAGGGTTAGGAGGGCTCATAGGGACAACAATGGGGATGGCCGAAATTCGGTTACACACTAAATAATAAGCTACTCATTTGAATGGATTACACATTTAGACTAACTATTAACTATTAAGCTACTTATTTCAATGCATTACACATTTAAAATTATGTTTCACTGTTTTCATTACAACAATATTTTTTCTTCTGACATAATTTTTGTGCTTTTTTGCTGCCTAAACCGACAATAATTGGAATCAAGATTTATTCGTTCTTAGCTACGTTTTCAACAAGCCTTGGATTTCTATTAATGATGGTGAGAATTTGTATGGTTATTTACATTATAATATTGAATCATCTGTGATTGGAAAATACTTTCATGTGTTCATGATGTACAATGCTTCTTAGCTTCGCCATTCTTTATTGCGAATACATCAAGGATTGCTTCATTATAGTGGTAGCACTTACCAATCTTATAGGAAATGCAAAACTCTGATGGATCAAAAAAGCACAAGAATTCTTTGAGATCCTAAATTCAATATTCACCATGGTTTTCATTCTAGTTCATATTGATCCTACGAAGCAATCTTGCAAATAGCTGCCTCATATTTTTCCTTAAGAGCCATTGTGTCTCTCCATGGGGATGATGGATACGTACACCGACATACCATTCAAGGAAACTCTCAGCTTTATATAAAAACTCTAAAATCAATGTCAATGGACTAGCCATAGTAGATGCGTTTGATATGTGGCATCATCATCTAGCAGTACCGATACATAAAATTAGTTTGTGCGATCCTTGATGTATACGAATAGATTACAAGAATCTAGTAGTAAGGGGACAACTGCAAGCAACCTCGCAAGGATGCACAACAGTGCCCTCTGATTAGCAGACAAACAATGAGCGACTGATTCAAACATAGCTAATGGGTAACCAACCTTTTTCCATCTTTATGGCACAAGAGTTGCATGACATGTTTTGCAGCTCTCTGAGAAGTTCATGTGAAGATGAAACTTGAAAGCCAACAAGCACACCGAGAAAGTAGGTGTAAGGCAGTCCGAGTAGAATACAATCAAGTGAGGCTTGACAAGGATTACCCCTTAAGAATCTCCATTCACATTGGAGAAAAGAGGACCATAAAGCAAGAGGTGACTTATAAGAACTTGCCAAATACATGCTTTCATTGTGATTTGCAGGGTCATAGAGTAAAAGACTATCCTTTAAGATAGAAACCCATCAAGAACAGGGAGAAAACTAATGACACTGAGATCAAAGAAGCTACAATACGTCAAAATATGCAAACTCTTGCGTATCATCTCCCCTTCTTATCTTTAACAATTTTGAGCTTTACTTCACCTAAGTTTGTGCATACAGGAGGGTTCATGTGCACCTTCCATACTATTTAAAAAGCCTTGACAACCCTTCAAAAAGACCATTTTGCAACCTGCATTCAAGTTTTCCTCCAAAATCATTGTAAACAAACTAATGGTACACTACCTATGCAGCCATGTTCTTGGCCATATGTGCACCACTTGTGCAACACTTTGCAGTTGTGGACCACCTTTGCATCACTTGCAACTTCACCTCTTTGACCAGCTCAATAGTTGCCCACCACCTAATGGGCTCCCTATTCAAAAGAGTGAACATCCAAACCATGAGCAAAGATGTTCCATCGCAAGACCATAGTGGGTAAAACCCTCAAAGATGTTCCATCTAAGGACCATAGTGGGTAAAACCTTCAAAATGACATATGAGGAATCTAGCAAGTGAAGGATAGAAATCATAGTAAGGGAATAACAAAATTACACACCAAATCAGTGAAAATGGAGGATGAACAAGGATAGGTGGATGGATGAGAAGGAAAGGGTAGGGGAGGGTTGAGGGGCTAATCAGGATAGTTTTGGGAGGGGGAGGGTGGGGCTAGGTTTAGCCATAAATAAAGGGAAGGGAGTAGAATGGAGATTGATGAAAATTAAAAAATTACCACAACTTTAAAACGATATGTGTTGCAGATGAGAAATGTCAAACATGTGGCAAAAAAGAGAGCTAATGGACCATGTGGAAAACATAAAAGATAGAAATTACGTGTTTAATGCGCACAAAACATATAGGTTTTTGAGAAAAACAAAGAAAAGCTCTATAGTTTTGGGGACATGGATGAAGAAATTGATCAAGGCTACCGAGAAACATGAAAAGCACTCCAAAATTTGAAGATAATGCCCATTGCAAGCACAATCTAGAGCCACAAGGTATTAATAAAGAAAAGGTCCCAACCATAGGATAAAATTTATCCTATGGTTCGGGGGGAGGGGGGACCTAGGGTAGGGGGAGGGGGAAGAGAGACAAAGAGAGAGAGAGAGAGAGAGAGAGAGAGAGGTAAAGAGAGAGTAATAAAACTAGAGAGAGAACATACAGAAATGAGGAAGAGAGACGTAGAGAGAAAAGTTAGAGAGATTTTTTTTTAAATTATAAATCAAAACACAAGGGGAACTTTTTTTGTGTTGAAGAATATACCCAAAAAGTCTAAAAAAATAAAAGAAAATGCAAAAAAAATCCGCAAGAAATGCCAAAACAATTCCTGAAAAAACTTTCAAAAAAAATGGCTTCGAGTTCAAGACAACGTGCCACACAAAAAAGAAACCGAGAAATTCCTTTTGTCCTTGATTTCGACAAGAAAACGAGCCTTTAAAAAAGAAAAATAATTCTAAAAAATGTCGTTAAAATTTTCTAAAAGTAAAAAGAAAATCATAAAAGTTTGTTACAAGATTCTCATGATTTAGGCAATGAAACGAGCTCCATAATACATGAAAACATAAATAAAAAGCATGAAAATTAATGAAAATATGAAAAATAAGGAAAAATGGTACTAAAAGAGTTATTTGTAAGCTCTAATTGGTCTTAAAATCCTCAGTTTTGTTCATGATAGACCTTGAATCTCTAGATGTTGACTAGTGGCAACATCTCACCATCCAAAGTCTCTAACTACACTACACCCCATTTTGACTTGCCTTCATTTTGGGCACAATGAGCATAGGTGAGGTCAACATTGTATGCTTCACGAGAATAATACTTCTAGCTTCCTCCATCTTTTGGATCTCTATGTAGATAACTTTAGCCTACTTTGGATTTAATCCATAGCTTTTTCTCCTTATTGATTTGGCTGTTTGGGTCAGTGTGAATCCATTATTCCCCAAAACTTCCTGGTATTCCTTTCAAACGCTTATAATGCCATTCAAAAATTGAATCATGTTTATTAGTGTTGCAGTTAAGAGATGTCTTCTTCCCTCCTCTATGGCCGATTAGTGGTTCACCCATTCTAGAACGTAGTATGTTATGCTCATTAACTTTATAAACTTCTTCCGTGTTTGAGTCATTTGGAATAAAGCTATAGCAACAAGATGAGTTACGTGCTTGCACCCATGCCAAAATATATTCTTCCTCATATAAATACAATTTTGGATTATCCATAATGTGAGGATGCATACATTTTCTAACTATTTTCATCATGTTAGTTAATCCCTAGTTGTATAGTCTTTCTTCTAAGAATATGTGTTTACGCTCTTTTCCTTCCTATTTTACCAACATAGTATCCTTCCTTGAATCATGTAAAACATGGGCATGCCTTAGGGAGGGTGTCCCAATCAATAGAGGAAAGATTCCATCCACTTGTGGTAGTCTCTATACAAAAAAGTTAAAAGTAAAGACATTACCTTGTAGTTCAATTCGGACTCAAAGGACCACTCCCATTGATCTTACTATGCTTGTTTGGCCAATGTCATAATTATATTCACCATTCATGACGGCTGAAGTCCAAGTTTCTCTATAGTATGTTCAAGCATCAAGTTAATGCCGGGGCTACCATCCAAAATAACTACTTATAGATGTTGTCCTTTCTTAGTGACAAAGAGCCGTGGAAACTTCATCAATGATGTGTAGAACATTTGATCTTAACATTGAATCCAATATTAATAGATAAAAAATATTAACCTAATCTTTAATGGATTTAAGTAGCTTTGAAGCCTCATACTCCATAGAAGCATGGCTACGTGTGACTATTTGAAGTCCTTTTGGGCCTTGCTTAATGCATGTCCAATGGCTTCACTTGTGCTCGTTAACTTTTCTTTTTTTGTGTCCCTTCACTTGGAGTGAGTCTATCCTCTAGTGCCCCCTTTCCATTGTTCAGTTCATTTGTACTTGTCTCTTGGTGTGTTTCTACTCGAGGAGATGTCAAAATGCTTCTTGTTCTCGAAAATTTCTCCAAGAGGCAAAATTGTCTAGTAGAGGATATTTAATTTGATAATTTCCATTTTCAAAATTATCCCAAGGGATCTAGCTTGTAGGTGTTACCTTGACTTGTTGGAACAACCATTACATTTCTTGGTGATTGGACTCCTCCTTCTCAATAGTATGCTTGTGGATACATTCCTCTTGGGTGGCACACATGGGTGTCATGGTCACTTTTCCTACATAACTAGCAAGTCACACTTAAGAGAGGGTAGTTACTTATCACATTGCCTTGTTTTATATATATGGTGTGCCATATTCTAATTCTGATGCCACTTTAAGGAAGTTCTTGTAGCTCTATTCAAAGTTGTGCCAATTCTTCTCCTTGGGCCTCCTCTTCTCTTTGTAGCTTTAATGCTTCAAGTTTTCGTGATCTTCTTTGTGGGTCTTGTTTCTTTTTAAATTATTAAGTTCTTTTCTCAACTGTGTTAGTGGGTCTTCAAGTTCCATAGGGTATGGTATTGATGTTGAACTTGTTCTAATCTTGTTGTCGTAGTAAAAATTTTTTTAACTATTGCTATGGGGAGCAATGACTCCTTAATCTTGCACTATGTGGATATTGAAAGTGGTTTAGCAAGCCAATTTTTGACAAAAAAAGTGTAGGTGGTATCTCGTAATCTAGCCATAAGTGCTTTGACTATGGTAACAAATTCAATAAAGGTCTCCCCTATACTTAATCATAGGTTCTCTAATTCTTCAATGATGATTTGTGTTGCATTTAATTTAAGCCATTTTTCAATACATCCCAACTAGTAAAATGGTTGTCTGCAAATCGGCTAAACCACTTGTTTGTCAGACGCTTGAATGTTGTTGGGAATAGGATTAGAAATGTGTCTTCCCTTCACATTAATCCCCCTGATTTACACAGGGCTAACAATCTTCTAACATGCTTTCTAGGGTCTTCATGTGCTGATACTCTAATTGAATGAAATTTGATATTCAATCCTGAAATTCAAGATTCTAGGCCTATTTGAGCTTTCATATTTCCTACAGATGATGTGTATGAGAGAAGATTATGTGAGTTATGAACGTTTTTTCTTCCTATTGTTTTGAAAGGCACTCCTAAGGTTTGTGACTTGGTTGCACTCATGAGCTACGCATCGTATTCCTTAGGTTAAGATGAATTCCAACAAAAAGGGTAAATTACCTCTTCAATACTATGGACACCTTTGAACCTTTTTCAGTTTGTGATATGAGTTATCCTATGCTTAAACATCCATTCCCACCATGCATGTCAAATTTTGTTGGGGGATTGTTTAGTTGAAAGGTTCTTGAGTGTTTGTTGGAGAACAATGGAGAAGAAGAAGGGAGACAATCGCACCAAAGCCTCTATGTTTTGAATAACAAGGAAGAATATAATATCTTTGTCAAGAAAGAGACAATAGTGCTCTCTTTGCATAGCAATTAAGCCAACTCCTTGATGATACTTTGTCGCACCTTAGTTGCTCTCTTGGTTTCTCTCTGCACACTCTCTCTTCATACTTTGTCACCTTCTTTTGCACATTGATCTCTCTCTTTGCACAATTTACTTCTTTGTATACACAGAGTTCAAGTGTATGTCTTGCTCTCTCTTGCTCCTAGTGTATAAGTCTATGCTCTTGCTCCTTAGTCTATCTCCTTACTCCAAGAATGATGAACTTTGGTTGTGAGGCAATTCCTCTTACATAAATCATTTCAACTACTTTTCTATCTTGGTGATCACTTTGATTTTCCAAGAACCTCTTCATGTAAAGGCCAACATATGCCTATTTTGTCTTGTAGTGACTTATGGGAAAAGAATTATATGGCCACCACACATAAACTCTTCTGTACAATCTCCACTCCATATCTTTTCGACTTCTGGACTTTATTTCTTCAAAATCTATGCATATGGGAGGCTTCACTTCAAGCTTTCATAACACTCAAAAAGCCTTGAAAAACCTTCAAAAATACCATCTTGCAACCTGCAATCAACTTTTCCTACAAAACCACTCTGAACAAACTAGTTCTACACTATTTGTTCACCCATGTTCTTGGCCGTTTGTGTATCACTTGTGGATTATCTCTGCATCACTTGCACATTCACCACTTTGACAAGCTCATCAAACACATTATTTGTGCATATAAATAGATATAGCGTGTATTGCATGCATAGAACGTATGTATAGATACCTTTATGCATACATGTGTATATGTTTATACTTTTAGATGCATGCTTGAGCAAAGGAAATTCATGAGGTTGAACAAGAAAGAAGAATAAAGATGTGCATGCATGCATAAACATCTGTATTCATGTGCATGTTCTTAAAACGGGATCATTTATCCTTATCAATCATCTCTTTCTATGATCATGCTATAGAAAATAATGAAATATAAAATCCCATTTTCTTCCTAGTGAGCCAATACATTAAATCAATATCACACATGGACACGTATATGGTTGTCCCACTTTCATGAATGAGTTTGCCCATGGAGAGGAGACGGCTGAGGGAGAGGAACCCTCCCCCCCCCCCCCCCCCCCAAAAAGAAAAAAAAAAAAAAAAAAAAAAAAAAAAAAAAAAAACTACCTCCAAGAATCCGGGATGCATCGTTAAGAGCGCATGCATAAGATTCTTGGGGGTTGTGAACAGAAAGTAGAACCAAAGAAAGCTGCTCCTAGTGCAGGAAGGGGTTTTAGCGAAACCAAGGTATGTGGGTGAACACGTGGAAATCCTCTTGTAATAGTCACATGATGGCCACTTTTTCATTCTATTATGTGAGAAAAAGAGAGAAAGTCTCTAGTTTTGGCCATGACTCCTATTGATAGACAAGCACAATGTTTCTAATGGTGTTTATGTAGACAAAAATCACATATATGAAATCCTCGCCATTATATGCATGGACCATTGTTGATGATGATACTTTAATCTTTTTCTTTAGAAAGCACTCCGTTTCACATTTCGTGAGGCTCCCGCGCCCGCTCCAACGAACGGCAAACCTTTTTCCTTTTATTTTTCTTAATATTATGTATTCTTCTCATCATAGGAAGTTTCCATGGAGATAAAAAGTCATCTTGCTACACAACGTCTTTGAAACCAAGGGAAAGATCATAATTATCTACCTGCCACTCTTCTCCTAATCATACACAATCGTTTCTGATAATCACATCTAGATGCCTCTATAAGGTCCATACAACCTGCTATATCCACTTTGAGAGAATGGAAAAAACTCTATCCCCAACGGATGTGGTTTTACGCTAGAGCCTTGGCTGTCCCATGCTCTAGCCCATGACCCAACGAGAGTCCTCGAACAGTGTGAGAAAATAATTAATACCATTTGTATGCAGATCAGCTGGAAGTAATCCTTTTCTTTATTAGAGTAATTAATATCACCGACTTAATGCCCTCCCAGACATTATGTATGTCTTTATTGATATGGCTACGTGCTTCTTTTTTCTTTTGTGGCGGTTAGAAATCATTCTTAATACTGTGAAATCTTTTAATGTTTTCATATGACATTCAAAGTTATTGGAGAGAATAATTTCATCTTTATCTCTACATTACGGCGATGAAACCTTTTACATATTTTGTGGTATAGGTGAACCTAAAGTTCCTATGTATATGAAACTTTAATATTTGTACAAAGTCCAACACTATCAATATTTGGAAAATATGATAGATATAAATGGAGGAAGACCGTGACTTTATTCGAGGTTCTGCTATATTTTCGCACCTTTTTGCTCAGTATTAATAACAGGGCCTCTTTTACAATTCTATAAACAACACTTTTCGTATATTGATTAGTATGTTCCTACTAAAGGAAAACTTATTTCGTATTTTGAAATAGTTATATCATGTACTTCAACAGTAGTTAAAAAAGAACATGATATGTTATGTCACTATTATTCCCTTTCTCAATTTACATTGAATATATCGGATTTAGCTCAAGCACTTTGCTCCACATGAATATTTTTCTCAATGAAAATAAGAGACTCATGGACATAGTGCCATTGGGATCCCCCCTATCCCACAAAGCAGCGGTAGGGCTACGTGAAAGCACAATACAGGTGACAACCAAATTTTTCAAGGAAACTAAGTATTAGTGAGAGTTATAAAGAAATTAAATGAACTTTTTGTTGCCCTCATGAGTAGTTTGTTTACTTTTGATCTTGTTATTTTCCAAGACAACAATCCTATGGTGTCCAAAGGGACGGAACTTCATATAATTACATTTGATTAGCCTAATTAATCAAGTGGTTTTCAATCGACCACTCCTTTAGATGGTCAACAAAGATAGTCACACATCTTTCTTTCCGTACCTTCCAAAGTGCTTCCTCGTGATAGCATTCCATAAGGCAGAGGAAGAGCCTATCCCTTCTCAAATTAGTGGTTGCTTTTGGGTGGTTTGATTATGTAATCTTAAAATCCATGTGAGAGCTTGCCAAAGTGAGTGGCTTTTAGGGCATGAGAAGAAGAGGTGATAGATGTCTTCCCGACCATGGAGGAAACACTTGCACCATTAAGGGGCCAAGGAACTTTATTAGCTTTTACTATTCTCTAGATTCCCGTGTGCGAGATTTTACACATATGAACTAACTTGTTATTCTAAATGAGAGGATGCCACAAGTCCAACACTATTGATGTCATTGATTAGTGCATTTAGAGGATTCTGCTAATTTTGTGGAATTTCTTTGGTTCTAACTCTCGAGATGGACGCTATGTAATCACATCTTCGAGAAGAAAGTGGAGTGCACAACCCCATGATTTGAGTGAAACAGTTTGCATTTAATTGAATATTCTCTTCGTCACACATGCATTCCACCCCCTATTTGTCAATGACATACTCGAGTTCTTCATTGTGCTCGTTCTTCTTCAAGATTTTTAACATTTATTTAGTTGCTTAATTGGCTTTTTCCTCCGACTTTTTCTTCGTATTTCCTCTTCGTATCTAAGCTTTCTCCTATTTTTCAGAGCCCAAGGTGGAGGTGAAAATTTCTTGTATTGACTTAAACCTCAAAACACTAGTATGATGATAAAGGTTTTCCTTTCTCACATGATGATTTCTATGAATATCCATTCGAGAATTGATAAGAACACATTGTATGTGCTTGATAGGGAACTTTCGAAACTTGGTCATAGAGGCGTGGGATCTGAAAGCCTTAATCTAGATTGTAGTGATCATCTATTTAACAGAGGGGATGGTTAGGGTGTAAGGACCCTCATAAAACCAATGAGATTTCATGTATCCTAACTGTGGATTGAAAGTGAGGACAATGGGATAGTGATGTGGTAACAATAAGTCCACAAACTGGGAGAAGGATTGGGTATGGACTTTGTCAATAATATTATTTGTAATATAGCTTTTTTCAAGTCTAGATTTTTCCAAGTCAGTCACCAAATTGTGGTTTGACTATGAGAATCCATGCTCATTTTTTGTTTTGACCAGATCATGGCAGATCTTAGAGTGTCCCACACATCTTTCTCAAAACCATCAATTATTTGCCCCTTATGTTGTGGTTTGACTAAGAGAACCCATGCTCCTTTTTTGTTTTGACCAGATCATGGTGGATCTTAGGGTGTCCCACCCATCTTTCTCAAAACCATCAATAATTTGCCCCTTATGTTCCCATCTATCAGATTGAACTTCAACCATACTGAAGTCCCCACAAAGGACTACCTCAAAGGGCAAAGAGTCCAAACCATTCCATGTAATCATTCTTTCCAAAGTTAGATTTGACACATACATTGAGGCAATAGAGAACAAAGAAGGTCCCTTAAAAGAAGTTGCAACCCGCCGATGGTTAGGATCCACCAATGTCTCCACCAAAAATGGTTGTTAGTCGAGCCTTATTCCTAACGTTGTACAACAACCCCTGGGTAGATGTTGGTTCTTAAACCACAAGTGAGATGCCAAAATGCTTTTACATGTCTTTTAAATCTCAAGACCATCCAATTTACTTTCTTGCTATTTATATTGTACAAGAAGTTCATAACTATTTTCTGTATGTTTTTCTATGCCTCATTCCTTTTCTAGCACTAATGGGAGATTTTGGTTGTGGTAAAAAGGATTTAGATTGTGCTAAAAGGAAATTTGTAGGAGTCATTCTACGTTTATGAGTGTGGAAATTTCTATTCCTGCTTTTATTGTTTTCGTAACTTTGAATCATCTATAACTTATGGCTGTTACAGGAAACTTACATATATATCAGACCTGTAGTTTGGCTGAATGTAAGATACACATGGATAAAATGTTTATTCAAACAAAGATTATACACAGATTTTGTTTCATATTATTTGCACACTATAGCTGAATATTTCATATTTTAATTTTGGATATGTTTTCTATTCTTAACATAGCAATTGCGTGTGGTTTCTGGTGTGCATCGATCCTATGTTTTTCACAGATGGAGATTTCCTATGTCGGCCACAAGCCCAGTGCCCCTTCCGTGTAGTCAAGTCAATAGTTAAAATTAGATGAGTGTTAAAAATACTTTTCCTCAGCTTATTTTCTTATATCTCAGATTTGTATTTCAGAGAACTTGAATTATGATATTTTGATATGTATTCTAACTGAGTTCCAGACCGGGAAGTTATTTTTTCCTTTGTCGAGGACGAAATGATGGAACATTAAAGGTTGTGATATTTCAGGTACCTGGCATGGACTTGGAGAGTTTTCTACACTGTTTTCAAATTAGCTGTAGGTTAACAAACGTTTCATGGTATACTCATATCATGCCTGTTAAGCACTTATTCTGTGAAGAATCATGTGAAAACAATGGTGGTGCACGAAAAGCGAAAGTTTTTTATTAAAATGATCATATGAGTTAATATCATCCGATTGCTCCTTGAATTGAAAATTACATTAGCTGCTTATGTGACATTAGATACATGCATGAATTGATAGAGAGAGAGAGACAGAGAGGCGGAGTTTCCTCACTTATTTCTGCATCCGCATTATCATCAGATACTCAGGAAGGTCGGATACTTTAGTGGGACACAGCGATTCTTATGATAGAATATGGGAAGCGGACACAAATGGATTTAAGCTCCAAACATATCAGGAAATCAGATCTAACGGCATTGTGAATGTTGTTCCATCGTCGGTCATGCAAACGGCACGTGAGGACAATGACTCATTCACCCTCAGTTTTCAGCTACCAGCAGGATCGTCTTTTTATTATTTTATTTATTTTTCGGAGATCTCGGATGCTGTGAATGCGACCGGTCAAAGGGTCTTCTCATACACGGTAAATTTCGCCGATAAACTAATATCACTATGTTTGAGAGAGAGAGAATGAGAAAAAGTTTTGGTCGACCAAAATGCGGAGTACTCTGATAACTTGACGTAAAATAGAACTTCATCTGAAAAGTACTCAGATCTAGGACGATATATATATATATATATATATATATATATATATATATATATATATATATATATATATATATATATATATATATAGCATCACCTTAACATCTTCAATAATAGAGGGCAATTCGACGTTATCACATTTACATTCCAACAGAATACATAATGATGTGTATTCAAAGAGATAATTGAAGACATAGCAGAATGTTTACGGGTTCATAGTCATTGACCTTAATGAGAACGATAAACGTTTATTTGCTCTTTTCTCATTTCTTTCGTATGCATATAATATATTAGTTTACATTTCAAAGCCATACCCTTAGTTCTTTTGGAGGCTTCTTCGATACGTCACCGAATCTCTGAAAATGGTGCCTGTTTTATTTTTAATATAAAGGAAGTTCGGCAATAGCCTACTCTCCCGGATTTGAATATTTCTTGATAAAATGGTGCCTGTTTTTAGCAAGCAAAGTACGAGAATTAATTAATGGTGACAATGTACAAGTTATGTAGGGAGGCAAGATCCCACTCTCTCATAGGGAGAGCCAGAAAACATATAAAATAACTTAGTTACAAGGGGCTAACAATTCACAAGGGGATTCAAGGAAGATTACAAAGAAGCAAGTGGCATAGGAACAACCCAACTTTCTAGCAGAAGACTCGTCCAAGTATACAAACTTGATAGACCAGGAAAGTGGATTGAACATACTCATCAACCTCCAATTGATAGCACCATAAAAAATTTGTCTGTTTAGTACCGCCATGAGCTTTTCTCTCCATTTGTTTGCTTGGTAGATTTGAAGCAATTCAACAATCGATCTTATTTTTATCACACAAATCTCCTATAGCCCTTATTGATTTGTATCGAGATGAGATTGGAGCAAGTCTTAAAGAGTGCAGGAAGTCCTTGACAACATCCTTCAAGAATCTTTGATTTCAGCTCAAAGAGATGTACCAGAGAATATGACTTCTCCAAATATGACATCGAACCATATCCATATGGTAACAAAAACTCAGTAGGATCTTTTGGTATTCTTCAAGAATTTTCTAGTACTTTTGGCATGCCAACAGTCGATATACATGTGAGCCAAATCTTCCCATCACGTACATACCAAATCCCATGATGATGAGCCCTTGTAACACATAGAGCTTGATGTTATATGGGTGGACCCACAAACAAGTGAATCTGAACCTTCTTTAGGAGTTAGTCCGCTGATTTTTCCACCTCCTTTTGAGGGCGGCAGGGATTTTGGAAGATGTCCTGTGTTGTTTTTAAATGAGTGCAACATGGCATTAGCTATGTCTTGAATTTCTAGCTTCCTGATCCTCTACTTCTTCAATTTCTCCTCCAACAAGGCCATATATTTTAGCATTACCTACACACAAGCATTTGACAAGCGCGTTCTATTATTGCGCTTTTCATTAGACAAAAGATTATCATTTTCAAGAAACCAGCTTCATTCTCTGATGCGCTATTTGAAACATTTATGTTCCCTTATATCCATGAGGTAATCGTTCCACAAGAATATCCATCCTAGCCAAGGAGACTCATCCAGAAAATATTTAGCATTATGAGTGAGTTTCTCTTTAGGAGAAAAACATGTTTTTACCTTCATCCAAGCTTTCCATAGCCTACACGAAAGATTAATATCAATCGGAAAAAAGTGAGTAGGAGAAAACTTACAACTTTTAACACAAAATTGGTGAGTATCTCTTTTAAGCAATGAAGCCGAAATGTCAATAGAAGAAACACATCTAGTAATCCATTTGGTTGATAAGTTGTGAGCTATCTTGAGAGGGCATAATAGGCAAAGCCCACCTCCCTTTTTGGGTATATAGTAAGTGTTCCAAGAAACTATAGACATTTTATTAATTTGATCAATCCTTCCCTCAAGGAATCCTCTAAAGAGGGTGATTACATGCATAATTTGTTTCTTGGAAGGCATCCTACTAGACAAGAAATAGGTAATGCAAGGCAACACATAATGGTTAAGGAAAAAGGTTTTATGAGATACTTAATAATGAACATTATACCATTTAAACAACTTGCTTATGATTTTGTCAGAAACCCAATCCCATCCTTTCTACAGAGAAACTTTGAAGCCCATGGGAATTCCAAGCACTCTAAAGACAACTCGTTCAAGAAAAATTTCTCAAACAAGTCTAAATAATACAATTATCAGATTATTAAAAGCTTTGAACCCAATTTTTGTGATTAAGTTATTCCCTCTAGCCAAAAAAAAAACATGTGAGCAATCGAAGAAGGTAGTTGCAGACAAAGGATAAGCATTTTTGTGCATATTAGTGTCATTATCAGACATCTGAAGGAACACCTAGTTAGGGGAGTTGGGAATTTTAATACCTCTTATAGTAAAAATCTCCATAGCATCTTTGATTATCCAACCCAAAGCATCACTCGAAATAGCAAAAATGAGGAGGGCCAAGGAGCACCCTTGTCTGATAGATCTGCAAAGCCTTAAATGTTCATATATCTAACCATTCATAGAAAGCCTAGAAAAGGCATTCCCAAACATGATCCTCACATACTTAATGAAATTTTTTCTAGCAACTATGTCAGGGAGTGATAGAAGGATGAATCACCATTCAATTATGTCACAAGCTTTATGAAAATCCACCTTGAAAAAAAATTACTCTTGCTTATGGTCACTAGCACACTCCAAACCTTCCAATATGGAGATAATAGCACCAAGAATGAGTCTACCCTTAATAAACCCCTTTTTTTTTAGGGAGGATGACTTTGTTCATGATAGGGCTAAGTCTTCTAGCAAGAGTGGAAAGCAAAGAGTTTATATATGGAATTAGGGCAAGAAATAGAGCTCCAATTTTTAAGATCTTCTTTATTCCTTTTCAATGGATTAATCTAATAAGTCATATTCATGTGACTAAGGAGAGCACATTTTCTAGTTGTCTCTTCTCAAATTAAGAGAAGAAAAGGGTTCAAGAATTCTTTAACTTCTAAGAAAAATACATAAGGAACTACATCGAGATCAAGAGATTTGTAGGGTTTCAATTTAATGATAGTTTCCTCAATGTCAGCTACAGTGGGGGGCATGCCTTGGAGAGAAGGTAGGCCATGAGGATGCATTTTTTCCTCTTTAAAGTGATAAAGGCCTTGGCTCTCTAAATATCCTCCCACCATTTTGGAGAAGTAGAGAAAACAACCATAAAGAATCTTTAAGCCTCTTGCAAATGCTCTAAACTATTGATAGTAGTCCCCAATTTCTTTTAGAAGGAAGAGGGATGAAGTCCTTTTTTTTCATGCTTTTAGCCAAGGAAAACATACTCTTATTTGGTCTATCCTACTTCTCAAGCCAATATTCCCTTCAATTAGAAAGATCCACATTGGCATCTACATACTCTTTAAGTCTCAACTTATTCCAAAGCTCAAGAATAGAGTAGGACGGCCTAGTACAATTGAGCTTATCAACCTTACCTTGGATCTTCTCTCTTCTATGCGCTCTGAATGCCATAGTCAACTTCCTATAGTAGGTGAAGAGGTTTGGAATCTCCTTAAAAACATTTTCCCAACTTTTGTAGGGAAAACTACCAATAGAATAGTGATAAGAAAAAACATCTTTGATTCTAGAGACAAAACTATGAATCTTGAGGAGATTGGCAGCCATGTGAGGCCATCCCACTTAAACATAGGGGAGCCTCCCTTGAGAGTAATAAAAAGAGGTTTTTGATTCAAGAAAAGGAAAGTGTGTTTAATCTCACAATTAATATCCTCGAATTCTTGTTTAAAGGAAGAGTTAAATAGCATCTATCTAATCTGGTAGCCAAGAAATAATCCCCCTATTGGTTGTTGCACCACGTGAGGATAATATTGGTGGAGATATCTAGTAGGTTAGGGTTTCAGAGCCACTCATGTCATTAGCTTTATTGTGGAATGTATAATTGATACTAGTAGCCAAATTAAAGTCACCAACAACTAGCAAGGTCCCTTCAAGATTATTAATTTTATCCCATCACTCTTTTCTCAACAAAGTACTATTAGATTCATAAACATTCAAAAAGGTGTAAATATAGGGATCATCCATTGGTCAAGATTACGACAATGAAAATTTTCAATTAAATGCCTTATAGAAGAACCTATACCAATAACTAAATACACTTTTCTAGAACATTGACTAGTAAAATACAAAATATGAGTAGCTTAAACAATCTTCAAATGAGCAAGAAGATTATTTTCTCAAATACCAACCCCTTGCAAACAAATGACATCACGAAAATTAGACTAACATTTAAACTATGCATTAATACATTTGACTGAAACAAGGCCCAAAATGCCCTTAGTGTGAATGGAAATGACAATAAGAGAGTTCATTAGATAGAATCTGAAGGGAGAGGAAAAATAAGAAAAAAAAAACATTTTCTGAAAGCTTTAGGGGGCTTGAAAGATGTTCCTAAGGTTCTCACAAACTCTTTACTTTTGGCCTTTGTTTGCACCTGTTTGAAAGGAGAAGGATCTTGATTCTTATTTATTAGCACGTCCTCTGAGTGCCCACTTTCTTCTTCCATCTTTTTTAAGTCGTTTTTATCATATTCATTTAATTCTTTAATGAAAATAGAGTCATGAAAAGATTTTGAAGCATTTCCATTCATGATTTTCATTCTCATGATTATAGATATTCTTTTAAGGCACCATAGTCCAATCATCTTTTTCTATTGACTAAGCATTGAGGGGCATAGGGTGAATATGTAAAGACATGTTTTCCTTGGTTGCAAAAGTAAAATTAAGAGACTCATTGGATGGCTACTATGCAATCACAATATGATGTTATTATATAAAATGGTACCTTGTCTTTATGTGACTTGCCTCCTAGAGAGAAGGCCATTGGTAGTAAGTGGGTATACAAGCTGAGGTGTAATGTTGATGGAACAGTTAATAGGTATAAGGCTAGGCCTGTTGCATAGGGTTTTGCTCAAGAAAGAGATGTTGATTTTGATGAGACCTTTGCTCCTACATCCCGAATGACTATTGTTTGTACCATATTTTTATTTGCAGCTCATCATGGTTGGAACATACATCAATTTGACATTAAAACTACAATTCTAAATGGTGAATTGCATGAATAAGTGTTTGTTTCTCACTTTATGGTTTTGTGCAAAATGGGCATGAAAACAAAGTGTGAAGGTTAAAAATGCATTATATGGTTCAAAGCAAGCATCACAGGCTTGATATGAAAAGATACATGCCTACTTGATTGCACACAATTTTGGGAACAATGCAACTAAGATCACCTTTTATGTTAAGCCTAAAAATGATGTTATTTTGATCATTGTAGTCTATCTTGATGGCATGCTACTATTGGTCCTAATGAGAAGCATATTTGAGATTTTAAGGATGATTTCATGCCTCATTTGAAATGTTAGATTTGGGGCATTTGCATCCATATTTTGACATTCAGTTTATGCAACTTGATGGGAGAATAGTTTTATGTCAAACCAAATATATTGACACATTATTGCAATTTCTTGGCCTTGAAGCCTAAAAACCTATTGCCTCTCCTATGGAAACAGGTTTACACTTGAGTCTTCATGATGCTTGAGATGCATTTAATGGTATTTTCTATGAGCAAGTTTTTGGATGCTTTATTTACTTATGCATTACTTGGCAAGATATTCACTTTGTTGTCTCATAGATGTGTAGATTTATGCATTTCCCAAGTGTCAAGCATAGGGAGACACTTAGGAACATATTTCACTACTTGAGTGGTACTTTGCTACGTGGATTGCTTTATCTCAAGAAGGGATCACTACTGCCAAATCTATATGTTTCCTTTTGATTCTCACTAGGCGACTCTCTATGACACTCGTGTCTCCACCGGTGGTTTTTTTCTTCATGCACTATAGGTCCTGCATATCTTGGTGGAACAAGAAGCAGCCTACTATGGCTACTTCTAGTTCTAAGGCTAATTATAGGGCAGCTTTCATAGTGATTGTTGAGCGTGTGTGGCTCAAATGCCTTATAACTGATTTGGGTGTTGGTTAATCCTTTACCACCATCATCTTCACTAAAATTTAGAGCGCATTGGTAGTTGCAAGGGAAACTGTGTTCCATGCTTTCACTAAGCACATTACAATTGTTCATGAGTATACAATAGTGATAAAGGTATTCCGAAGAGCTCTAGAACTTTGTGAAGTTGATGCAAAATGCAAAGAATCCAAAAAGCACATCAACATTTGAATATTATTCAAGTCTCTACATAAACTATATACTAAAATCTATTTCCATGATAGAGATTTACATAATCAAGATCTAGGAAAAAAATTCCTTACATTTTCCTTCTAAGTTAAAAGCTACTAAGCAAATAAAAGAAACTTCTATAGGATTGAGAATGCATTAAAAATGAAAAAGCCTTTATTAGATTTGATTGAAAGATCTTGCCAAAAGAAAAAGAGAATGCAATTGCAGGAGATCAT
Source organism: Ceratopteris richardii (assembly GCA_020310875.1). Lineage (NCBI taxonomy): Eukaryota > Viridiplantae > Streptophyta > Polypodiopsida > Polypodiales > Pteridaceae > Ceratopteris > Ceratopteris richardii. The sequence goes on from CM035414.1 coordinate 154,524,365, forward strand.
ATAATAAATGCGCTAGGTTTAAGCATCTTGAGTAGTTTTGAGCACATATATTTTTGTAGTGAAAATTTGAGTCAGCATGATGTTTTCAAACTATTGAAAGTTAATGACAATGCATGCTTAAAATGTTTTATTGTCAAAAACTCAAGAGAGAAATGAACTTTTTGTTATAAATATCTCAAATTCAAGAGCTTTGTATTGGTGTTGGAGTGAGTAGAAAGGGTTTATAAAGAGATTTCAAACGTTTTTAGCGAATTTCTTAAATTTATTAAAGTAAAATGCTTTTTATTTTCTAGATGTGATCATATAGGAGAGTATCGACTCACTTTGAATAAGAAAATTGTATCTATATTTGGTTATTATAAACATATTCGTGGTAACATGCCTTATGAGGTAGGAAGAGAAAATCTTTACATTTCACTTACAATGTGTTTAATAATATATGGAGAGATATTACAAGACTTCCAAAATAAATGGTTCAATTCTATGATATAAAAGAAGATGAATTTCTGGCTTTCTGAAATTTGTAATAAAACTTGATGATGCTTGATTAAAAAAAAAAATTAAAAGATGGAGAGAAAAAGTATTGCATTAATAAATAGACCTTTGAACTATAGGCTGGGGAAAGTAGATACTCCATGTCTCAAAGTGCAATAAAAAATGAAGTTATGGTGGGTTAGGTGTGCTCAAGTTCCATATGAGAATCATAAAACAATTGAGTGGTTGTTCTTACAGATAGACATTCCAAATGTTATCCATAGGAAACATTCAAGAGAATTTTGGATTCTAGCACTACTACATGCAAAGTCCATGTACTAAGAGAGTGGATAGCTAGAGTTGAGGCTGTGGAAGCTCCGTCCAAAAAAATGTTAATCTATATAATTACTCATCTTGTGCCATAATTTTCATTCCCATATTTCCAGAAGGATTGACTAATGCACACATATGTACATTGCATGCAGAGTTAAGGATCATTGAGAAGTTGGTTTGTCTTTACTTGGATTATGCATATTCCATCAAGCTTACAAATCTTGTAGATGAATACATAAATAAATGTGAAGTTCAACGTTTAGAAATGGGATTTCATGGTGATGATGTTTAATTAAGAAAAGATTCAAATCTTTTACAAAATATAGGTGATGTGTTGCTATATTTCCGTAGTGATGTGTGTGAACACACTAGGAGCATTAAGGCACCTTTTTCCCTCTTTAGAAGGGTTTTTCGCCCAGCTTATATATATATGCTTATAACCCTAATGGATTACTTATCGTTTTACATTCTCTTGGTAATGGGTAAAAGCATGTTAATGTGAACAATTTTTAGGAGTATTTATTGCTTTTAAGCCCATCACTTTTTAGCTATGTCAAAGGCTTTCTAAATAACGAGAAAATAAATTCATAATATCAATTTGCTAGACGTACAATGTGGCGGCCGGCTGATTATCTTGGCTGGAATGTCGATAGTAAATGTCACTATTCCTCACGTACTCCACAAGGTGGAAAGTCAATGGAGACTCTACTAGTGGAGCATAGAAGGTCCATCAGATATTCCATCCGATGTTCCATCAGATGTTCCATCCGATGTTCCATCAGATGTTCCATCCGATGTTCCATCAGATGTTCCATCACATGACGAAGGTGAAATGCAATCTTTGGGAACGAGTATGATCATGTATGGGGTCTAGCATCCATGCATGGAGCATTTAGGTGCTTGCATGGATAGGAGTAATATCTACGGTTCTAATGTAAGAGCCACGATTTTTGATAGAGGAGAGGCACCATCCATTAAGAGTCGATCATTGAAGCCGACCCAATGGACCAAGTAAGCTCCTTGTTGATTCAATTTATTCAGCTCATTGGTAACCCTGCATTCTCATTCCACCCTACCTAATGAATGCGGGGAGCCTTACTGGGAACTTTCGCGAGCCGTTCTGAATCGCATAACATATCCAAAAGTGTTAGAACACAATGTATTTTGCTAGAAAAAAGAGGATTTCCACACTGTTTATAGCCTATCTATCGTATGTATAGATCCAAGTACTATATCAAAAAAAATTGGTTATTTAGGAAGATTAGTTGTCTATCTTCAAGGTAACTCTACTCAAGGGGAAGAGGAAAGTTAAATATGTTAGCTAGAGTTTTACGATGCACTGATGGTGTTACATCAGAAAGTCTACTAGGAGATACCAACAAACTACGAATTCACTACAGCCTTTGCATTTGAAAATTGTACCACTCCTCAAACATCAAAAAATCCAACTATGTACCAAGTGATATGGGTTGTAGCTAGGGAAGATTCTATTGAAAGATGTAGGAAGATGGGTACATTGCAGTCAAAGATGCAAAGGTTTTGGAGTTGTTTGAACGATGATGCTTCACCACTTTTAGAACCTTTGGATGCGAACTTGTAGGGATAGAAAGAAGAAGTTGAGTTATATGCTCAACAAGGTACGGTAGTTGCTTCCCTAAGGCAAGTGGAGGGTACTAAGATTATATGTACTTTAGAATTGTTAATTGATAGTAAACAGAATAAGGTGCATAGGGTCAAGCTTAATTTGGATCAAGCCAAGCTATCAAAGGATACTGAGTTCAAAGTGACTACAACAGTCATTGAGATGAGAAAAAAGTTACAGGTATCCATAAGTGAATTGAAATGTGATGTGGGAATGTCTCCTGAGAGGAGGATTCAATTGGAGATGCAAATTCATATATATACTCTTAATCTGGAGTTGTTAGTGTTTGAGCCAGATGAGAATGACAAGGTGCATAAACTGGAGGTAATATTTAGCTTTATTGACATTGGTTGGAACATTTTTCTAAGGTTCAATACTGATCAATTGGATTGTTACATACACAGGCTGAATATAAAAGTTGTCACTAATTAGCTATTACTAATTAGCTATGACTGATTAGCTATGACTGATTAGCTATTATGAATTAGCTATTATGAATTAGCTATTATGAATTAGCTATTATGAATTAGCTATTATGAATTAGCTATTACTAATTAGCTATGAAGAATTAGCTATTACAAATTAGCTATCATGAATTAGCTATTACTAATCAACTATTATTAATTAGTTATTATTATTTAGCTATTATGAATTAGCTATTAATAAGTAGCTATTAGTAACTAGCTATTTCTGATTAAATATTATTGATCAGCTATTGATAAGTAGCTGATACTAATTAACTATTATTGATTAGTTATTAATGATTAGCTATTATGAACTAGCTATTATGAATACGCTATTATGAATTAGCTATTATGAACTAGATATTACTAATTAGCTATGGTAAATTAGCTATTACGAACTAGCTATTACTAATCTGCTATGACGAATTAGCTATTATGAATGAGCTATGATGAATTAGCTTTTACTAATTAGCTATTATTAATTAGCTATAACTATTTAGCTATTGACAATTAGCTATTACCAATTATTTATTACGAAATAGCTATTACAAATTTGCTATTATGAATTAGCTATTGTGAATTAGCTATGATGAATTAACTATGAAGAATTAGGTAGTACAAATTAGCTATTACGAATTAGCTATTACTAAAAACTCTAATGATTTACCTATTACGAATTAACAATTACTTATCAGTTATGATGAATTAACTATTATCAATTTGCTATGACAAATTAGCTATTACTAATTAGCTATTATTAATGAGCTATTACTATTTAAGTGTTACAAATTAGCAATTATGAATCAATTATTACGAAATAGCTATTAAGAATTAGCTATTACAAATTAGCTAAGATGAATTAGATATAGCGAATTAGCTATGATGAATTAACTATGAAGAATTAACTAGTATGAAATAGCTATTATGAAATAGTCATAACAAAGTAGCGATTGCGAATGAGCTTTGACACGTTAGCTATGATGAACTAGCTATTACTAATTAGCTATTATTGATTACCTATTACTGATTCTCTTGTTATTAATTAGCTTTTACTGATAAGCTATTATTGATTAGCTTTTAATGATTAGCTATTACGAATTAGCTCTTACAGATGAACTATTATGAATAAGTTATTATTAATTAACTATTAAGAATTAGCTATTACTAATTACCTATTACTAATTAGCTATTATTTATAAGCTATTATAAATTAAATTTTACGAATTAGCCATTACTAATTAGCTTGTTAATAAGTAGCTATTAGGAAGTAACTAGTTCTTGGTTAGTTGTTCTTAATTAGCTATTACTAATTAGATTGCTACTATAGCTATTACTAAGTAGCTGATTGTTCGATAGTTGTTAGTAGTTAGCTATTACTAATTAGTTTGTTACTAATTTAGGAACACTAATCTAGTTGGTTTCATTGTTCTAAGTACCTGCTCATACCGCAATAGGAACAATTACCAACAATGTTGATGCTTCATACCATAGCGAGCTTGGGAGAAGTGAGAATGTTGGACGTACACCATTTGCTAAAAGTAAGACTTATGCCCAATCTTCATCATTGAAAGAGAAAGAAAATATTCAATCCTTCCTCCAAACACCGTTTGCAATGGTTCCTAATGTCGATCTTTGTCCAATTGACAACATGCATGATGCGGAGCTCACACGCATTGACTTTCATAGTGTTCTAGACAGAATGAATGAGAATGTTCTTGATCCAGTTAGCAGCTTAGATATTTATCTAGCTAGTCACAACTTTGTAGTTGATAAAGAGGTTGCTCTTTCTATCTACATGTGTGTCGCTACTCAGTTTGAATCTAGCGTAGGTTCAAATAGTGACCTTTCAAAGCAAGCTCCTCTACCAACTAATGATCCCATTGTTTGTTCAAACAAAGGTCATCTGTAGATCCAACTTTTGATCCTAATCAGAGTCCAAATATAAATGTTCTTCCAACGAATCCTACAAATGAAACCTCCTTGAAGCAAAACTATTGTAACCCAGCCTTAGTTTCTGACATGTGTGGATCCCCAACAAAGGCTGTAGGTGTTCATGTACAAGAGGATGCCACTATAGTGTAGTTTATGGAAAATGCAAAAAGAAATTTACAAGCACCTATAAAATGATAGAAGAAACCAAGCCTTTTGCACCCAATTACAAGGTTGGCAGACTACTCCGTCACACTTGAATGAAGGTGCTATACCTGATATAGAGGATCTTTTGAAAGAATAATACCAATGTTCACCCTCTTACATCATTTTCCTTTGTAATGGTTATTCTCCCCACGTGTGGCATCATCCAAATCTATTAGCTATAATCACAGTTTGTGATCAGCCTATTTTGTATCAAGGTTATTACAATATTTTGTTGTCTCTGCCTCATATTATATACCCTGTACATATTTGATAGCTCAAATTATGTCATTGATTGTAATGTTGTAAATAATTCTTTTTTTGATATCATATGGGCAAAATGGCATTTGTCCATAACTTAACCACCAATTTGGAAATAATTTGAATTCTTAATGCCATCATAAACATTAGGAATGCATTTGTATGAATTTTACAGTTGTTCCTCTCATGATACCTTTTCACAAAGATGTGATTTGGATAGTAGTAAATAGGTTCAAGGTGAGGAAACTTATTTCACTATTTAGTTCTATTGTTCACCCTCTTATAGAACCTCTTTGTAATGGTTACTATCCACACATGACATTGTCCAAATCGATTAGCTCTCATAGGATTTTGTATTTAGCCTATTTTGTAACGTGACATTCTCCAAATTGATTAGCTCTCATTGATTGTAAGTTGTAATGATGTTTCACTTATAGGGCAAATAAAGAACAAAGTTCCATTCACAACTTCCACAAAAGACATTCTTACATCCTCACCAAGTCAATGTCAAGCTACAACAGAAGTTGAGCACAAAGATGCCCAAAAAGAAAAAATAACTAAAATAAAGTATCACTTTCAGCTCAAACTAATCCGGTTTCAACTCAAACATGTCCTATTTCAGCTCAAGTTGACCTTATTGCAACAACACTTGAGCAGGAAGTATAAGTTTCAACTCAAACTAATCCTGTACTAGTGTTTACACCAAAAGGAAATCAAGAGCCTAAACAAATACTAGGCAATCCAAAAAGATGAAAGAGGTTGGATCATGTGATAATGGAACCTGAATTCATTGAGATAGAAAGAGACCCTCTAAAGATTCAACGTTGCGTGATCGAGGAGGAGATACAGGAATTGAAACCTATTCACAAGGATTTACAACCTAGGGCTTTGACTCTAGAAATTAAGGTATTTTATGAATATCCGAAGTAAGCAGGCCTTTCCTGATAGTAATGATTTTCTTCAATGGTGCCTTGAACATTTCAATGTCTCGATTTGGAGTGCCTATGATCTAGAAGAGGTCAAAAAATGTATTGATATAATTTTCACAGAGTTCAAGAGAAAATTTATGGATATTTGGGGGAGGGATCAGTGTTTTTGTAATTTTTCAATCCATTTCAAGAAATTGGCTCATTTGGGACAAGAATGTGGAGTAAGGGCTTGACAATACATTGATAATTGATACTATTGCTTACACATTATTTTACAACATCATAAGATGTTGTATAACATTACCAAAGATGACAATGAGTGCAAGACTTAACTATCTGTCAGGAACTCTTTCTGATCAACGTTTGAAATGGCTAATAGCCCCAAATCATATTGAGTATGTAGATATTATTTCTAGATTAATTCCTCAGATTTTGTCTACATATCATGGAATACATCGAGAGCATAATCGTCATAAAGACATAATCGAGATTACAAACATAATCGAGATTATAGACAGAAACACTGAGTAATGTCAACTCTAGGTGGCTATGAATGGTTTTATTTCTGAACCCTTTAATCTTTATAGATCTATCAAAGAAGGTTGTCCCTTTGCTCCTCTCATGTTTGTTATTTCTACTAATGCTCTGGGATGGTTAGTCAAAGATAAAACTGAACAAGGAATTATTAGAGGTATTTCTATGCATGGATGAAAGTCAAAGAGTATTATACCTTAAATCTAGTGGTTTCTTTGAATCTTTGGTTTTTGTCATAGGACTCATTATGGACTAGACATGTGAATACTGAACAAGCTTCTCCTTTGACTGTTAAGATGAATAAGTGCACGAAAAAAGGCTTTAACTCATGGAATAGCCTTATGTCTAGGCATGATACTGTGGATCATTTCTTCATTAATGACATTGTTGATTTATCTCTTGCTTGTAAACAAGTGCTTATGGATCAGAGGGAGATGCTCTTGAAAGCCATGCAAAAAATGCAACCACTAGAAAGAGCTTGAGCTACATATGATTGCTATGGATATGTTCTAGAATTTCAAAAATCAAAGAGGTTCCTTTCCCAAGTTGGTCAGGAGGCTGAATCAAAAGTGGAATCTCTATTGGTCTGCTCATCAATGGTCCTACATATTTTAGGTCATTTGGGTGGTTCTCCTTGTGAATAAGCACTCCATCTTATTGTGTCTTATCATTCACCAAGGCCTATGGAGAGGGAGCAGAGCTCGTAAATTAAATTTGGGGAATGGAAATTGTAACAACTATGGCAGGTTTGAGGATCTTTCTCACCTGTTCATGGAATGCTTTCATGCTCAAAAATTTTGCTCCACTCTTAATAATCTCTACCTCACCCTTAGTAGACCAATAATCGGCTGTACCCCTTGCTTTGACACACATGGAGAGCACAAATGTTATGGAAATTTATATTAATCTCTATTTTTCATTAAAAAAATAACTTTTAAGTCTATGGGTGGATTCAAACTATTGCGATGGTACATAAATGACATTTCCTTCCAAAATCATGCTTCCACCCTCACATCAATTCATCTGTTTCCAGGATGCACATTTTCTTATGGGGGAGGGGGGCGGCGGGTTGCCACGCCTTTTTGTCCTTTTGAAATGGAGGTTCAACAGAAGCCTACTCCCCCGGACTTTAATTTTGAAATTGCAACTATACAAGTGAATGGGCCCCCGTATCCCACAAAACAAGGGTTAGATGATTTGTAGAGTGCCCGAAGCTGACACTCATTAGAGAGCTGGTTTCAACATCATACAACTAGTTTACACGAGCGTTAGACTCACATAGTGTAATAAAGAAGTCTATGGTCTAGGGATCGGACTACTTTAGACAGATCTCAAATCGGATACTGTTTGGTCACTCGTGTGTATGGCCAAAGATCTCGAGACTAGACTTAAGCATAAGTTCATGTGCTGCCTCAAACAAGTGATCCAATTAGTCTAGTGGTTAAGTCTCATGGTTGTGAAGGAGAAGGTCTTGGGCTCAATCCCCATGGGGAGCATGGAGAGATACTTTTGCCCAAAGAACTCTAAGCCTTCTAACTCAAGTTAAGTTGAGTTAACTTGAGTCCAGTGGAGTTAACTTGAGAGGCAAGTACACCAACCACTTGTGGACTCTAGTGGAAGGTACTAAAGTAGTTGTCGAGATCACTCGAGCCACTAATAGACTCTAGTGGAAGGTATGAAAGGAGTGGGGGAGATCGCACATGTACTTGTGGACTCTAGTTACATTTGTGGTCATCATTGATTCAAGTAGCTATATATGCAGTCATAAGGTTGGGAGAAGAGTCATCTCTCTCGCCTGTGGTGATCGCAATTTCTAGTTTGTTGCCGGGTTAGCCGAGTGGAACTGAATAACTAAATTAAACATCATAGATATATGTTCTGTACAAGAACTTATTCAATTCTTCAAAAGATAGAAAGTCCAAGATTGACTTATTCATTTGGGTTTTCTTCTAGTTACTAGCATACGTCTTATGACTTTATAGAGTTCAGGACACTCTAGAACAGGGAAGTTAAGAATTGCTCATCAGATTGACAATTCCCAGGAACTTTCCGTTAAAGTCTTTGAGAAAAGTGTCCTAGTATTGGATGATTTTCATTTTGAATTTTACTTGGTCAAGATATAGTAAGGTTGAACCAAAGTCAATGGAAAACTTTCTTCTATAGTTTACATCGGATTTTCAAGTGCTTAGGACAAAGTAGTCATCTAGTCCGATGAAAAAATCAAGTAACTATTGGATGGGAGTTAACCATTGTACAAACATCCAAGTGAGATGTTTGGACCAACCAAACTTGAAATTTTCCAAATAAAATTCAAGTGAATCAAGAGTTCTCAAAGTATTATTAGGGATAAAAATCCCACCTTAGTTACTAAAGTCCATGCACTAGTCATGCTCAGAAATGGACTAGTAATGGTAATCCATCCATTTCATATGTTTGTGCCTAGATCGAAGATCGAGACACAATGAAGTGGTTAGGGATGTTTTTAGATCCACCCTTATTATTCATTCACTACTTTGTACTTTGACTAGTTTATCAAAGTGCAAAGCCGGACAATGTTTTGAATCAATTCGGCAAGGATCCCACCACAGAGATGAGACATGTTGTTCTAGTTTTAGAACATGAACATGTTCTTCCCGTTTAAGAACATGAGGCTTGGGGTTGCCTATGGTTATATATATATATATATATATATATATATATATATATATATATATATATATATATATATATATATATATATATATATATATATATATATATATATATATATATATATATATATATATATATATATATATATATATATATATATAGCTTTATTTTGGAGGACGAAAGTCTTTCCCAAGGGGAGAATAATGTAATAAAGTAAGCCTATGGTCTAGGGATCTGATTGCTTAGAGAGATCTGAAATCGGATACCGTTTGGTATCCGATTTCAGATCTGAAATCGAATACCGTTTGGTATCCACTTAGCCTAGTGGTTGAGTCTCATGGTTTTGAAGGAGGAGGTCTTGGGTTCAATCCCCATGGGGAGCATGGAGAAAGACTTTTGCCCAAGGAAATCTAAACCTTCTAACTCAAGTTAAGGTGAGTTAACTTGAGTCTAGTGGACTTAACTCTCAAGAGGCGAGTACACCAACCACTAGTGGACTTTAGTGGAATGTACTAAAGCAATGGTCAAGATCACTCTAGTCACTAGTAGACTCTAGTGGATGGTATGGAAGGAGTGGAGGAGATTGCACATGCAGTTGTGGGCTCTAGTTAAATTTGTGGTCCTCATTGATTTGAGCAGCAATATATACAGCCATAAGGTTGGAAGGAGAGTCATCTCTCTAGCACGTGGTGGTTGTAATTTCTAGTTTGTTGCACAGAGTGTCTTGCCATAGCTAGGGATTGACTCCTACCTCCACCTGAAGAGGCAAAGAGACAAACCAACTCAACTGAGCCACACTTTCTTTTTGAGAGAACAAGAAAATTGAATATTAATATAGAAGGGTTACAAACTGTGCTAGGGGCAAACCCTCCCCAAGTACAGATAAGCACTCCACCCTTTTTTTGAGACAATAATAAGATTAGATTAATGATGGTATGTGTAAGTGTACAGAAGGCAGGATCCCACATAAGGCTCCTAGATTACAATAAATACTCAGCAAATACTGCTGGACCATGGGACATACATCTGGGCAAGATACAAGTCAGAGAGATACATAAGTTCTTGATACACAAGCTCATGTACATGAGAAAATCATGTCTAATCTGGAACCAAAGTACAACTTAAGTAATGAATATCTCCACTGGTTGGGGGAGGTGTTATTAAGATGTTTGGAGAGTTGAAAATCTTCAAGAGGGGCTTTCTCGATAGCAAGAAGACACCTCACTTCAATGTCTTTGAACCCTCTCCAGCTCTTGAAGTTTTGAAACATGCATCTGGCAACATCAGCAAGGTGAATAGGCCTATGGGAAGTGCATTTAAGAAGCCTCTCCTGCAGCACCTTTTTGTGCAACACGAATACTTGAAGACAAGCGGGAGATAAGTTAGTGAAATGCATTATAACAAAGTCTTGAATGACCCCGCCATTGATAGTGAGGTCATTCGAGCTAGAGTATCCCTTCTTGCAACACGTGCTCTTTGAGTCCCATTTTGCAATTGTTCCACAAAGAGGATATAATGATTGAGGACAAAAAATCTATGAGGCAAAGAAGACTGGCAGCCATACCAATGGAAAATATTGGATCTAAATTTATGCATGACCCACTCCCACCACTTGATTGAACTTCTTAGCACAAAAATAGTTACTAAAGAAACTAGTTTATAATTATCTAGTCAAATCGTATACTACATAATGTTAGACAAAAAATTTGTGCAACATCACGTGGGTATTACAAATTCTAGCGCATACTACTATAAACAGCCTCATACACATGACCATTTATGGTAAACATGTCTATACAATCGTGGACTGGTGACATGGTTATTTTAATGCATCTTACAAGATGGGAATACATATAAGTTGATGGTCTTGTTTCTAACAACCTGTAGACATTTTCTTCTAGTCTCTCGTAAAAGAAACATATCACATAATATGTTCTTGAAGCTATCAGGTTGTTCCACGCATCCGCTACATTCTTCAGATTGAACTGTTTTCATGGTGTGCATTTTAATAAATAGAAATGTGCACCTTCATCATTGTCCTCTTCTGCATTGACTCCATCTCATAGGTAGTTTTCATCACCTTCAAATGTAAAATTGGAAAAGCATGAGTCTTTTCCTTCATGTGACTCACTGATAGGAGTCAAACTAAGGTATGCCCAATTTTGAACATGGCATTTGTTGATGCATCTTTTCCAGTGACCATGGATACAATGAAAGCAATAACATATTAGTTCTCTGACACCAATGCAATGTTCACCTAACCTTGAATAGCCATGGATTGAATGCAACGATCGAACTTGAGATATCCCCTTAGAATGCCAAGCCTTCTCCCTATTCACTTTGTCTTCTTCACTTCCTAGAAGACCCGTGTGACATCTCTCCCTTTTGACTCTGACAAATTTCCCCTCAAAAAATTCACAACATCTACAACACACTTTAGCATTGCACCTTTAGGTTTAAGTTGTCCATGGGCTAGTGCCCTTTTTACAACTGCACCTGCACCATCATGTTCTCCCTTCCCATGCCCTATCTCAAAGAAGTTCCATATCATAGTCATTGCTATTAGCGGTGGATATCTTCCTACGAAGTAAAATGGACATTTAGCTCTAAATTGAGAAGCCACACCATTTGACCATACCTAACGTTGGATTATTTCAAGGTTTAGCTCTCTCAACCAATGCCATTGTGATTGGAAACATTTTTGCACAAAAGGGGTGTCATGCTTCTTGTCATGGGATATGACGAAGTGGATTACCTTTTTAGAAATACCCTCCAAACAAAAATATGTGATATGTAGAACAATAGTTACCTGTACCGACCGAGAATGCATAGATTTATTTCATTTTGCTCACGGAATGTATAGTTTTCTACAAAATTAGCCATTTAAACCACAACATTGCCTCCGAAATTCAGAGACACACATCTTAAATAGGTTTGCTTGCCATAAATAAATGAAATTGTGTTTAATAAATTTCTTTAGAGTTTTCTCAAATAATCCTGTTACAACTTTAGGACTGATCTCCCTCTTTATCAATTCTTTTCTTTTATGAACTTGTCCTTCATACATTGACTTGATATCTTCAAAGATCTTTACAGGAATATAATATTCCTCAATGCTAGTCTCTCTCAGACCACTTAAAATGTCCTACTCCACAAATAGAGCACTCATCCATCACACATTTGTACTGGTGGAATGTGGTATCATTTTGATCAGGACATAGAATAATCTCTATAATGTTGCTAATCGATCGAAATGTAGTTGCTAAAGCATTGCACCTTGATGTCTTCCCTACTTGACATTTAGAAAAATCACATTTACAAAGATAGCTATGTACAACCAAGCTTGATTGACATAAGAGATTGATTGCATCCATAAGGTCACTACAACAGATCAAGGGTATACCGAGGCTGCTATCGAGGAAAAAGAACGGGTATGATTTTTCCGCGACGTCGGTGTTACTGTCGGTATGCGCATCGGAAACATAACATTGGTATGGGTGCCTGTATGGGCGTCGGTATGGGCGTCGGTATGGGCGTGAGTATTATCGATGCCCATACTGACGCCCATAACGATGACTCTATTGGGTGTACCGATGACCATATCGATGACTCTACTAGGCGTACTGACGCCCACACCGATGACCATATCTGCACAAATTTTTTTGGGCAGACTGTGTTATCTTTTGCTAGAGCATGATGTTGTTTAGCAAAAGACAATACACTCTTCCGAACACTAAACGGAGTACATGTGTTATGTACTCTAATGGCAACCAAAACATGATTTTATATGAGAAAAAATGAACCATGAATCATGTACAAAGAGTTTTATATTTCATAAATGAAGGATGTACAAGAGTGTGACAAAGCACTTTCATATAGGAATCGAATACAAAATTATGGTACATCATTGCCACATAGGAGTGTAATACAAAATTGTGGCAATGTGACAAAGCACTTCCATATAGGAGTCGAATACAAAATTATAGTACATCATTGCCACATAGGAGTGTAATACAAAACTGTGGCAAAGCATATACGTAAGGGGATCAAAACATTTAAACCTGCAATCCTATAATAGAGCATGTGTAAAATGAGACAAATTGACATGACATTTATAAATCACAACTAAAAATATGAAAGCAAGCTATAAGTTTACCTAAGCATAGAATATTCTCCCATGAAACAATTGCACGACATCCCTCTAAGTCTCGCAATAGTGTAGCCAATCCATGACGATATCCGTAAGATTCTCCGGTTCACATTAGAGGGCGACTCGCTGCCAACTCCTATAATAAATATGCAAAATGTTAGATGAACATACATGATGTGATGAACACAAACAAGTTCAATAATTAACATGATACTTACAAATTGGTAGTGCATACTGTCATATCCACCGCTACCCAAAAATGACATACCAACCATATCCAAACGTGTGGCCGCCACATCTCTCTATTGATGATATCGATTATGAGTATGTTGCTGCTCATCTTGAATCGATTCCCACTCTTCAAGATCTAACCAGACAGGCTTCGGTAAGCCTACTCTAAAAGCATCGTGAACTTCTGACCGTCGATGAGACATCACCTCGCATGCCGTATGCTGAATCCATTCCGAGCTCACAATAAGATTCCCATGTGTTGGCCGGTACTCTTCATATATCAATTGTGTAATATTGTTCTTAGAATCCCTATCTTGTTCGCTCCATTTTAGCATTATAGAATGTCCAAACTCTATGGAGCAAAGTTGTCGACTGCGCTGACGCATTGACTTCCCGACTGCATCCATGAGTGGAGCTCCATTACATATGTGATATATTTTGGAGTCGTCATGGTCATGCACTCCCCAAGGTATAGGTGGAGATCCCATCTGATCCAATGTGAAGATCCCATCTGATCCAATGTGTGTATGCATATGCATGTGTGTATGAATATGCATTTGTGTGTGTGCATATGCATGTGTATGCATATGCATATGCATGTGTATGCATATGCATATGCATGTGTATGCATATGCATATGCATGTGTATGCATATGCATATGCATGTGTATGCATATGCATTGTGTGTATGCATATGCATTGTGTGTATGCATATGCATGTGTGTATGCATATGCATGTGTGTATGCATATGCATGTGCATGCATATGCATTTGTGTGTGTGCATATGCATATGCATATGCATGTGTATGCATATGCAATGTGTGTATGCATATGCATATGCATGTGCATGTGTATGCATATGCATGTGCATGTGTATGCATATGCATATGCATGTGCATGTGTATGCATATGCCTGTGTATGCATATGCATGTGTGTATGCATATGCATATGCATGTGTGTATGCATATGGATATGCATGTGTGTATGCATATGCATGTGTATGCATATGCATGTGTATGCATATGCATGTGTGTATGCATATGCATTGTGTGTATGCCTATGCATTGTGTGTATGCATATGCATTGTGTGTATGCATATGCATGTGTGTATGCATATGCATTGTGTGTATGCATATGCATGTGTGTATGCATATGCATTGTGTGTATGCATAGGCATGTGTGTATGCATATACATGTGTATGCATATGGATGTGTATGCATATGCATGTGTCTGCATATGCATGTGTCTGCATATGCATGTGTATGCATATGCATATTTATATGCATATGCATGTGTGTATGCATATGCATATGCATGTGTATGCATATGCATATGCATGTGTATCCATATGCATATGCATGTGTATGCATATGCATATGCATGTGTATGCATATGCATTGTGTGTATGCATATGCATATGCATGTTTATATTCATATGCATGTGTGTATGCACATGCATATGCATTGTGTGTATGCAGATGCATAAGCATGTGTCTGCATATGCATATGCATGTGTATGAATATGCATTGTGTGTATGCATATGCATGTGTGTATTCATATGCATTATGTGTATGCATATGCATGTGTATGCATATGCATGTGTGTATGCATATGCATTGCATGTATGCATATGCATGTGTGTATGCATATGCAATGCGTGTATGCATATGCATGTGTGTATGCACATGCATTGTGTGTATGCCTATGCATGTGTATGCATATGCATGTTTATATGCATATGCATGTTTATATGCATATGCATGTGTGTATGCATATGTTTATGCATGTATATGTATATGCATTGTGTGTACGCATATGCATGTGTTTATGCATATGCATTGTGTGTATGCATATGCATTGTGTGTATGCATATGCATTGTGTGTATGCATTGTGTGTATGCATATGCATGTGTGTATGCATATGCATGTGTGTATGCATATGCATTGTGTGCATGCATATGCATGTGTATGGATATGCATGTGTATGCATATGCATATGCATGTGTATGCATATGCATATGCATGTTTACATGCATATGCTTGTGTGCATGCATATGTGTATGCATGTGTATGCATATGCATTGTGTATAAATATGCATTGTGTGTATGCATATGCATATGCATGTGTATGCATATGCATGCGTATGCATATGGATGCGTATGCATATGCATATGCATGTGTATGCATATGCATTGTGTGTATGCATATCCATTGTGTGAATGCATATGCATTGTGTGTATGCATATGCATTGTGTGTATGCATATGCATTGTGTGTATGCATATGCATGTGTGTATGCATATGCGTTGTGTGTATGCATATGCATGTGCGTATGCATATGCATGTGCGTATGCATATGCATGTGCGTATGCATATGCATTGTGTGTATGCATATGCATGTTAGTATGCATATGCATGTGTATGCATATGCATGTGTATGCATATGTATATGCATGTTTATATTCATATGCATGTGTGTATGCACATGCATATGCATTGTGTGTACGCATATGCATTGTGTGTATGCAGATGCATATGCATATGCATATGCATGTGTATGCATATGCATATGCACACATGCAAATGCATATGCATGTGTATGCATATGCATATGCATGTGTATGCATATGCATAAGCATGTGTATGCATATGGATGTGTGTATTCATATGCATTGTGTCTACGCATATGCATGTGTATGCATATCCATATGCATGTGTATGCATATGCATGTGTATGCATATGCATGTGTATGCATATGCATGTGTATGGATATGCACGTGTATGCATATGCACGTGTATGCATATGCACGTGTATGCATATGCATTGCGTGTATGCATATGCATTGCATGTATGCATATGCATTGTGTGTATGCCTATGCATGTGTCTGCATATGCATGTTTATATGCATATGCATGTGTGTATGCATATGCATGCATATGCATATGCATTGTGTGTACGCATATGCATGTGTGTATGCATATGCATGTGTCTATGCATATGCATTGTGTGTATGCATATGCATGTGTGTATGCATATGCATATGTATGCATATGCATGTGTGTATGCATATGCATATGTGTATGCATATCCATTGTGTGTATGCATATGCATGTGTATGCATATGCATATTTATATGCATATGCCTGTGTGTATGCATATGCATATGCATGTGTATGCATATGCATTGTGTGTATAAATATGCATTGTGTGTATGCATATGCATATGCATGTGTATGCATATGCATTGTGTGTATGCATATGCATTGTGTGAATGCATATGCATTGTGTGAATGCATATGCATTGTGTGAATGCATATGCATTGTGTGAATGCATATGCATTGTGTGTATGCATATGCATGTGTGTATGCATATGCATGTGTGTATGCATATGCATGTGTGTATGCATATGCATGTGTGTATGCATATGCATTGTGTGTATGTATATGCATGTGCGTGTGCATGTGTATGCATATGTGTTGTGTGTATGCATAAGCATTGTGTTTATGCATATGTATTGTGTGTATGCACATGCATTGTGTATATGCATATGCATTGTGTGTATGCATATGCATGTGTATGCATATGTATGTGTGTATGCATATGCATGTGTGTATGCATATGCATGTGTGTATGCATATGTATGTGTGTATGCATATGCATATGCATGTGTATGCATATGCATGTTTATGTGCATATGCATGTGTGCATGCATATGCATATGCATGTGTATGCATATGCATAATGTATATGGATATGCATGTGTATGCATATGCATTGTGTGTATGCATATGCATGTGTGTATGCATATTCATTGTGTGTATGCATATGCATGTGTGTATGCATATGCATGTGTTTGCATAGGCATGTGTGTATGCATATCCATTGTGTGCATGCATATGCATGTGTGTATGCATATGCATGTGTGTATGCATATGCATTGTGTGTATGCATATGCATGTGTGTATGCATAAGCATGTGTATGCATATGGATGTGCATGTGTATGCATATGCATGTGCATGTGTATGCATATGCATGTGCATGTGCATGCATATGCATGTGCATGTGCATGCATATGCAGATGCATGTGTATGCATATGCATGTGCATGTGTATGCATATGCATTTGTGTATGCATATGCATATGTGTATGCATATGCATATGCATATGCATGTGTATGCATATGCATGTGTGTATGCACATGCATATGCATGTATATGCATATGTATATGCATATGCATGTGTATGCATATGCATATGCATGTGTATGCATATGCATATGCATGTGTGTATGCATATGGATGTGCATGTGTGTATGCATATGCATGTGCATGTGTGTATGCATGTGCATATGCATGTGTGTATGCATATGCATATGCATGTGTGTATGCATATGCATTGTGTGTATGCATATGCATTGTGTGTATGCATATGCATTGTGTGTATGCATATGCATTGTGTGTATGCATATGCATTGTGTGTATGCATATGCATGTGTATGCATGTGGATGTGTATGCATGTGCATGTGTATGCATGTGTATATGTATGCATGTGCATGTGTATGCATGTGCATGTGTATGCATATGCATTTGTTTGCATATGCATGTGTGTATTCATATGGATGTGCTTGTGTATGCATATGCATGTGCTTGTGTATGCATATGCATTTGTGTATGCGTATACATATGAATATGCATGTGTATCTATATGTATCTCTCTCTCTATGTCAATCAAAAACAAAAGAATCACCTACATTGATGTAATTGTTTGAATTGTGATTGTCAAAGTCCACATGAAGTTGTCTTTCATCCAATTTCTAAGGACTTGATCCAAAATATCTTTCAAAATTAAATAGAGAAGATATTAGAAAAGAAAAAGCATAAAGAAAGAAAAATAGAGTGCTACAGTATGTACGATGTACTTACCAAAACTTCAGATCTAGAAAGATAGAGGCGTGCTTAGATCTAGAGAGAGACATAGAGAGAGAGAGGGAGGGGAGAGAGAGAGAGAGGGAAGGAGAGGAGATAGAGGGAAGGAGAGAGAGAGAGAGAGAGAGAGAGAGAGAGAGAGAGAGAGATAGAGAGAGAAACAGTGACAATCAGAGATATGTTCTTTGTGCACGCAAAGTTGACTGTCGAAGATCTAAGTTCAAAACACCTGAAATGTTGAATGTTTGCTCTCGGGCCCTGTTAAAAAGTGATCCTCGATATAAGCATTGGTATATGCATCCGTACTCTCCAGTAACTTATCGATGCTTACCGAGGGTTTTACCGAGTACGGATGCAATTGTTCTGAGGATAAGCAACTTTCCCAAATCTTCCGAGGGTTTTACCGACACCGATGCGGACCATCAGTATGCGGAACGTCGATATGTCCTTGGTATGTTGTAGTGGGTATGACATTTGAACGTGATAAATGCAGCAACATGTGAATCTGTCTTTCAATTTCTTAATAGAAAATGGCTTCAATGATTAGAACTTTCGAAGCTAGATATTTATCATTGGATGCAATTGTTTGAAGGGTATAAACAGCTCCATCTACATTACACAAAATAGTGGTTATTAGTAGTCATTAATTAGCTAGTTATCAGTTTGCTATTACTAAGTAGTTGGTGGTTAGTTGTTACAAGTTGTTAGATTGTTACTAGTTAGTTCTTAATAATTAGCTATTACTAATTAACTTGTTAGTAATTAGCTATTATTAAGTAGCTAGTTCTTGGTTAATTGTTTGTAATTAACTATTACTAATTAGAAGGTTCTTAGTTAGTTCATAGTAATTAGTTATTACTATTTAGTTTGTTAGCAATTAGTTATTACTAAGTGCCTGGTTCTTGGTTAGCTATTTGTAATTAGATATTACTAATTAAGTTATTACTAATCAAATATTACTAAGTAGCTGGCTCTTGGTTAGCTGTTTGTAATTATCTATTACTAATTATCTTGTTAATAATTAGCTTGTTAACAATTATCTATTACTAATTAGCTTGTTAGTATTTAGCTATTACTAAGTAGCTGGTTCTTGGTTAGCTATTTGTCCTTAGCTATTACTAATTAGCTTGTTACTAATTAGCTTGTTATTAATTAGCTTGTCACTAATTAGCTTGTTAGTAATTAGCTATTAATAGGTAGCTTGTTACTAATTAGCTATCACTAATTAGCTATTACTAGTTAGCTTGTTACTAATTAGCTATCACTAATTAGCTATTACTAATTAGTAATTAGCTATTACTAAGTAGCTATTACTAATAAGTAATTAGCTATTACTAATTAGCTTGTTACTAATTAGCTATCACTAATTAGCTTATTACTAACTAGCTTGTTACTAATTAGCTTGTTACTAAATAGCTTGTTACTCATTAGCTTGTTACTAATTAGCTATTACTAATTAGTAATTAGCTATTACTAAGTAGCTGGTTGTTGGTTAGATAATTATAATTAGCTATTACTTATTAGTTTGTTACTAATTAGCTATCACTATTTAGCTTGTTATTAATTAGCTTGTTACTAATTAGCTATTACTTATTAGCTTGTTAGTAATTAGTTATTACTAAGTAGCTTGTTCTTGGTTAGTTGTTTGTAATTAGCTATTACTAATTATCTTGTTACTAATTCGCTATTACTAATTAGCTCTTGCATTCATTCTTTTCTTGCCATAGCTATTCCATGTTCACGCGAGGTCACACAGAGATCATCCCGTTCTCCTCCCAGCCACGCCCGACGACTTTGCTCATGAGAAAGGTAGCGAGAGAGCCCTCAAAACTACTAAATGAAGTGTTAATAATCTCTCTAATCATAGATATTGATCCCTCCCCCTTTGACCAAATGGGCATTATGCCCTTAGTGATGCCATGTGGCATCTATGCCACCTCACTCAAGAGTGTGCATCCATAATATGACATTTCCTTCCCCTTGAAAGCATTTTCGTCCTCCAAAATGTAAATGAAATGTCCCTCATGGTAGAAGAAAGTGCTCGGACTCCCCTGAACCCCACGTACTCTATGTACATGATCATCTGTGTGTGTTGTTTCCCCATATCCTTCCCTTTAAGAGATCTCATATGAGATCATCTCAAAAGTGGGAAACCGTCGGAGTCTTGCCTACTATCTCCCATGTGCACTCTACTTCCAAACTATCACTCCCATAGCATACAACATCATCCAGATGACCTAAGTCCATATGATGTATCGTCTATGGAGTAATATTATGAAAAGCAAGTGCAACGTGTCAAGCTTATAGGCTAGACCATACCACATTGGAGATAATAAGCCATAGATCGTGTGAAATATAGTACAAATTCCCATTGAAAAATGACTCCAACCCATCTAGGACTAAATGATAGATTGCCCTCATACCACTCTAGGTCTTCCTAACCTTGAGTGTTATCACAAGTAATAGTTTAACCTAAATACCTTATGAACTATGCAAATCCATCATCGAGCTCATATATCAGAGTTTCTTGGTAGTAACATGCAATCTCTACATTTCACCAACCAAGAAGTCTGTGGTTTGTCATCCTTTACTATTGGACCAAGTTCTATTGGAAGAGTGTCTATTGGCACTAGTGGGAACTCTAAATATTCTCCTCTCTGTAGTTTGCCATATGAATGCAAAAAGCATTCCTTTTGAGATTGAGATAATCCATAAGTATCGATCCTTCTAGTTGATGCTCACACATCATCCTCATGATGTAGCATCAACTAAGAGTTTGGTACCCCAATAGGTTAGATATATCCCTACCTCCTAAAAACCATAAAGGAGAAGAGTCATACTCAACTCCCTATCTCACTAATGTCAATAACTAGATCGTTTCATCTAGTCAAGGACCATCACTGGAAATAAACATAACCACTTCTCTCTAGAGTCTACAGGTGAGACTCAATCTACCACCATGATTAACTGATCTCCCTCTTTTCTTTGATAGAAGGGTGCCCCTTCTATCTTAAAGAGCGAAGATGAGAAAGTGAAACTCTCTCTGTATCTCTCTTTGTAATCTCTTCTAAGGAAAAGAGATCTTGTAGTCGAATCTATTCCACTTTTCCTTTTGCTTTGAAAGATATTCTTTTGAATCCAATTACTCTACTCATCCATAATTGAGAACATGCACATATGTTCTTCATATTTTCCCTTCCAAAATAGTGGAGAATCAAACTCCCATGTGAAGTAAAATTACATTGAAGAGTAGAGGAAATGAATTCCTTCTAAAATATAGACTAAGAGATGGTTTCTAAACACCTCTTCTCTTTGAAGGGAAACCATACTCTATTATTATGATATGAAGAAATGATGTGTTCCTTTCATTTTTTCGCTTTCAAAGAACATGAACTAAAGTGAGACATCTGAGCTGATTCCCGCTCTCTCCTTTCCTTAAAAGAGAAACTTATGAATTCGTTTGCTCCTCTCTTCCATAAATAATGCATAATCCATATTACATTCATTTGTATGAAGATGGAGATCAAATCTCCTCTAGCTAATGAAGGTAAACACAGTGAAGAGTGGAGAAAACAAATTCCTTATAAGAGTCAAATTCCTCTACTAAAATGATTAGCAATGATATGACATGGTACGGTAAACACATGTGTATCCATACTAAAGAGCTATCTCTGCCAACCATCCTCTATGCATGGATCTCTACGATCCAATCAAACTCATCGAATTATCCTTCCTAAAAACCTCAAAATCAGTATGTGATATCAATGGTGATGAAATCACCTATCACATTCTCTACTAGAAGAATAAATCTTCCACTATGACGGATAACTCGCAATCCTAAAGAGATTTCTACTAAGAGCTCTCCTCTGATCTAGTGAGATATGACGCCATGAATGATGAGTCCTTTTCTCCCTAGCCATAAGAAGAGTGCTCAAAGAGAAGTCATTTCCACCATCCCATTCCAGTGAAAATTTCTTCCAATTCAGGGTGTCATACCTACACTAAACTGATGTATATTCCATGTAATGGAATATGCAAGTGGAGTCTAATGAATCCCATATCCTAAAATCATATCATTGGACCCAAATGAGTCCCATATCTTTGAACTAGTATAATTTGGTTCTAGTCAACAAGTGACAATGGATATCCCCTTTTGTTCCAAACTACCTTGTTCCTATGTACCAAGATTGAGTTTGAGTACCTCTCTGTAGATCCCAACGTACATATATGTATTGGGTACCACGAATATTTCTGACTAAGGGATCTATGCTCTTAACTCATAGAGCTAGTGCCATACGTGTGGCCTTCCTAACCATCACTTAAATAACATAAGCACCCATCGATGTTGTCTCATGAAACCCATCTCTGTGATCCCATCTAATTGGTTTCCTTAGTATTGTAGCAGAAATGCTTCACTACTTTCTCAAGTGATGTGCATGAGTGAAACTAGTCACTCTTTGTGTATTCCTAATAATACCCCATAGTCTCGTAATCACACTGTGAGACTCTTGTGAAGATAAGTAAATCTTCACTAACTTGGAGATTATCATAAATGTATATCCCCTCCCTCTATGCAACTTCTTAAAACCTATACGATTGCTTCTACACAATACTAATGATGAAGGTGTAACTCCTTCCCTTAGCAATCCTATTGTCTAAATCCATAAGGATTATGTAAAGGGATCCTATTACAACTGAATTTGCCTTATTTGTACTATTATGATGGTATTAAGCCCATCGAATACATGCTTACAAGCATGTTAATACCGTATTGATATTTGTAGAGAAGGCAGGTTACCATGCCATAACATTCTTACCTAAAGGCAAGTGCCTATATAACGCCATGAGGGGGGAAAATTTTTTACATCATTTCCCCAAGAAATGGAATCCAAAAAAAAAATTACCATAAGCTCAGTGGCACACAAGCCTCCCAACAACATAGGGCTTGATAGGCCCATGGCATGCATGCCATAAACTCATATATGGACTCCATAACCTGCAAAAACATAAAAGAAAATGCTAGAAACATTTCTCTTTGCATAGCAATGTAACTTCTCCTATCCTCTTTCCTGCAAACAATCAAAAAGTGGACTTCTCATCTATTGATCCATAATTTTAGAATTTAAACAATGATCAACATTTGATGTATGCAATCCAATCTATGCATGTACATATAGAACATGCCATAACATAAAATAAAATGCTTGAAGCATCAAGCATATATCCCTAAATACTTTGGTTTGAGAATTGCATGCATCCAATCCTTCTCGACAAGCGTCGAGACCTTTGCGCCTTCCTCCTCAGGTCCTAATATAAACTTTGAAGTGTCGTTGATTTCTTCTGGATTTTCTAGTTCTCCATGGTAATATATAGACATACTTCATGTATGTATACAATAATCCATGGGAAGCCTCATAAATGATCTTTGTTGTTACTCCCAAAAGTAGAGTTTGGCAAAATTTGACATGTAATCTTTTTTAAAAAGTGTGGGAAGGGGGTCTTTGAGGAACTAAAACTCCTCCTTCAATTATCATTTTAATGAATCTAATGATTTTAATATGAAGTCCATACATCATAATCTTAATAAATATACTTTTTCCCATTCATCCATAGCTAGTGCATGTTGGAGCAAGTCTATGACAAGCCTAAGTATTGGCTTGAGTCTCACAAAGTCTTAGAAAAAGCCTTAAAATGAAGACTATGTAAAGTTCACTTGTGAACTACCTCTTGTAACTTTTGAAGAGTTTACTTAATGTAAAAGTAAGAGAATTTTAAGTGGTTGAGTCCACTTGATCAAGAATGGAAAGAGGAGCCACGAATTCGTGATTTGTGGTAGGTAGAGAATCAAATCAATCATTGATTGATTGGAGAGTGATTGAGGGAAGTTAGCCTCCCAAACTCAACTATAAATAGATGGCAGTTTTAGTCATGGTTAGAGAGACCTATGTGAAGACCTCCAAGAGCTGAGCTTTATGCCATATCAAGGTGTGATTACAAGGCACACATATGTATCAGTACGTCATTGTATTGTACAAGCAATATATTTTCTTTTTTATGATTATTTGAGTTCATCTTTCCATGTTCTTGTGAAGTGTACTACTCACTACCATTACTCTCAGTTTTTCTCAATCAGCTTGCAGAGATGTTTTCTCTGAGCTTTGTGCATCATTTTCAGTGATTTAACTTGAGAAAGTTAGCTCTATAAGCCTACTATATGCTCACAAATTTTCATGTCATTTGGATGTTGCAAACTTCAGTTATGTTCATTTGACGTCAACAAGGTCTGTTCATCTTCACTTCTCTATCAGGTACCCGACTTTTTCACTCATCTTGTGAGAGCCATTTCTCAGTGGTTACTTATCCAAATTCAGTGATTTAAAGCTTGTTGCATTCAGCTTACTCTCTAGTATAACAATAGAAAGTTTCATAATCATTGGATTCCTAAATGTTGCGTTATGTTGATTTTTCTGCTCACTGGTCTCAAACTATAGCAGCCCGTGAAAATCGGGATGATGTCATCAATTGTTAAAACTCATTCTCAGTGTGTGGTTGATTATTTTTGATGAGATTACTCTTGAAAGTTAGATCTTTAAGCTACCTAGACTTCCGCAAGAGGAATTAAGCTAATTGCTGCTGTGCTCAGAGAATTATGTAAAACACTGGACAGGTGTATGAACCAAGAATAGCAAGTTTTCACCTCTGAGCTAACTCTAACTTATCTGTTTTGATCTATCTTTTTGAGACTGATCTTCCAAGGTACATAGGGTGTCTAATACATCCATTGCCAAGCTAAATGGGCCCACCATATACTCCTGGAGTTCAATTGACTGGTGTAGATCAAGGATTTTGCAACAGCTCTTCATCTTCAAGCGCATGCCTATCCATCTCTTCACAGTGCACCTCTTTTTCCCTCTTCCAAAATGGGAATTTCTTAGATTAAGGTGCTGAATTTTTTTCTCAAACAATGATGGAAGGGGGTCTTGTGGAGCTTCAAACTTTCATCATACTGAAGTATATTTTGGATTTCTTAATTGTATATGAAAGTCCATACACTAGACTATAATTACACACTTTTTTTGTACATAACTAAGAAAAATCCCGCTTCATTCCCCTTTCCCAAAATGGCTACTAGTCAAAACTAGCTCTTAAAATTTATGTGAAAATCATGAAAGTAAGATATTTTTGAGGTGCTTACAACTTATGATTTCTGCAATTTGAGGGAATCCTTGAATCTAGATAGGAGTACATATTTCATACTCCCCATACATGATTTTCCTTAAAGGGCTTGGCCCTCAACCCTTCTACTCTCTTTTCAAAACAGAATCTTTTGAAAGATTTTACTTATGGTTCTTAATGAGAATTATAAAATTTCCATTTAAAGAGAAGCCCTTTACTTCTCCTCTACTGCAAATTTCCTCGAGTCCATGACTAATCATGGGAATATAAATCTCATGTTTGTTCAAATTAAGTACTTTCTTTGAAAAATCCCTATGGAAGTCTTCAACTTCCATCTCCAAAAATGGAGATTTTTATTAGCCATGGGAATATATACCCATGCTTCACCAAACTAAGAGTCATCTCAATAAATCTTTCAAGAACACTTCTTTTCCTTTTCCCAAAATTAAAGGTTTTTTCCAAAAATGTAAATGCTTTATACCTATGTATTAGCTATCCTTCTGCTTCATAGCATGAATCTTTGACAAGGAGGAGGACTCACTAGCTCATCTCTCAATCTGTATTTACATAATGTCACCAAGCATCTGATGTGCTCTATAGTTAGTTCATCGCTTTTTCATCGATGAGGTCGTGAGTCCAGAAGATAGCTCGTGGGTTGAGTTCCTCATACATAGCAATAATGGTAATATGTTGTGGCCTTGAGTTCTAGTCACCCAAACGATATGGCGGCCTGGTTAGCTACTGAACCTCTCATAGTATTGGCGGGGGTTCGAATCCTGCATCACGCAGCTCCGCGTGCATGTCTGAGGTGGTGCTCAGATACAAGTCTTGCATTCCTTCTTTTGCTGCCATAGCTATTCCATGCTTAGGCGAGGTCACACAGAGATCATCCCATTCTCCTCCCAGCCACGCCCGACGACTTTGTTATGTTTTCATGAGAGAGATAGCGAGAGAGCCCTCAAAAGTACTAAATGTAGTGTTAATAATCTCTCTAATCATAGAGATTGCTCTCTCCCCGTTCTACCAAATGGGCATAATGCCCGTAGTGATTCCATGTGGCAACTATGCCACCTTACTCAAGAGTGTGCATCGATAATATGGCATTAATTTGTTATTAATTAGCTTGTTACTAACTAGCTTGTTACTCAATAGCTTGTTACTAATTAGCTTGTTAGTAATTAGCTATTACCAAGTAGCTGGTTCTTGCTTAGCTATTTGCAAATAGCTACTACTAAATAACTTGCTACTAATTAGCTTCTCGCTAATTACCTTGTTACTAGCTATTACTAAGTAGTTGGTTCTTGGTTAGATGTTTTTAATTAGCTATTACTAATTACCTTGCTACTAATTAGCTATTACTAATTAGCTTGTTATTAATTACCTAGTTACTAATTAGCTTGTTAGTAATTAGCTATTACTAAGTAGTTGGTTCTTGTTAGCTGTTTGTAATTAGCTATTATTAATTAGATTCGACTAATTAGCTATTACTAAGTAGCTTGTTATTAATTACCTTGTTACTAATTATCTTGTTACTAATTAGCTATTACTAATTATGTTGTTAGTAATTAGCTATTTCTAAGTAGTTGGCTCTTGGTTAGCTATTTGTAATTAGCTATTACTAATTAGCTTCTATTAATTAGCTATTACTAAGTAGCTTGTTACTAATTGGCTTGTTAGTAATTAGCTATTACTAAGTAGCTCGATATTGGTTAGTTGTTTGTAATTAACTATTACTTATTAGCTTGTTACTAATTAGCTATTACTAAGTAGGTGGTTCTTGGTTAGCTACTTGTAATTAGCTATTGCTAATTAGCTTATTACTAATTAGCTATTAGTAAGTAGCTTGTTACTAATTAGCTATTACTAAGTAGCTTGTTCATGGATAGTCATTTGTAATTAGCTATTACTAATTGGCTTGTTACTAGTAACCTATTACTAAGTAGCTTGTTCTTAGTAAGTTCTTAGTAATAAGCTCTTACTAATTAACTTGATAGTAATTAGTTATTTCTAAGTAGTTGGTTCTTGGTAAGGTGTTTGTAATTAGCTATTCCTAAACTAATTTTCTATTAGAAGGTAGCTGGTTGTTGGTTATTTGTTTGTAATTAGCTATTGCTAATTAGCTTGTTACTAGTTACCTATTACTAAGTAGCTGGTTCTTAGTTAGTTCTCAGTAATTAGCCACTACTATTTATCTTGTTAAGAGTTAGTTATTATTAAGTAGCTAGTCGTTGGTTAATTGTTTGCAATTAATTATTACTAATAATCTATTACTAGTTAGCTTGCTACCAATGACCTATTACTAAGTAGCTAGTTCTTAGTTTGTCGTTAGCAATAATCTTTTACTATTATTTTTTAGCTGTTAGTAATTAGCTATTACTATTTAGCTTGTTAAGAGTTTGTTATTATTAAGTAGCTTCTTCTGGGTTAGTTCTTAGTAATGAGTTATTACTAATTATCTTGTTACCAAGTAGCTATTACTAAGTAGTTGGTTCTTGGATGGTTATTAGTAATTAGCTATTACTAATTAGCTTGTTACTCATTAGCTATTACTTAAGAGCGAGTTTCTTGGTTATTTGTTTGTAATAAGCTATTTCCAAATAGCTTATTACTGGTTAGCTATTACTATTAGCTTGTCACTAGTTTGTCGGGGGAGCACTAGATTGTGCTCTCTCACTATAGTAGACAAGATTTTCAAAATACACTTATGATTAACAGAACACCCACGTAGGGAAAATAATATAAGAAGATGTAGTTGATACAAGATGTCCCACAACTTGGGACCAATAGGTATAGAAAACTAGACTAGAGAAGATACAGGAGGTCCCACAACTCGGGATCGTAAGTATGAAACAAGATATCTGGATTACAAGAACTCCACTCTAGGAGATGGAGTAGATACAAGAAAGAACTCGACAAGATCTCGTACTACGAGATTACTAGAGAAAAAGAGTAGATGTCTAGGATACAAGACTAAACAGGACTCGAACAAGGAACAAGACAAGAATAGGAACTAGAACTTGGAGAGTACTTACTTGGTGGTCATGACTCCTTGAGCTCCCAAGATTGGTATTGGCAAGACTGATTATGAATGTGGCCAACCCCTCCTTCTATAGGTTTTCAAGGGCGCTTCATGAAAGGCTGTTACGAATTGATGATGTCATTGATGATGTGATCAATTTGAAACATGAGCTCTGGATATCCGAATCAGGCACGTAGATAGTCAATCTTAAGGTTTTGGCACATTCGAACGCAATGGAAGCATTGGTTTCTCTTTATTTTGAACCAATCATGAGATACGAGGTTCACATAGAATCTAAAGTTTAGGATGGTTTCCTTTGTCCATGACATTACCTCCCCCTCAAGCGACGAGTTCCACGAGGAGGAGTCATGTTATCTGGTCTTAACTTCGTTAGATTTCTCTTGTGGAATTCTCAAACTTTGATTGGTGCTCTCTGAAGGTTTTCTACAAGTTCCCAAGTACGATCACTGATGTCATACCCTTTCCAATGAATAAGGTATTCCAATCTTCCTCGGGATATTCTGGAATCTAGGACATGCTCGACTTCAAAATCTTCATGATCCTCAATCTCGATAGGTGGTGAAAGACTAGGTCTCTCCCCCCTCAATGGTGAAATCTGATATGGTTCCAACAAGGATACATGGAAAACTGGATGTATTCTCATAGTACTTGGTAGCTAGAGCTTGAAGGTGACTGGATTAATCTTGGCCAAGATGGTAAATGGACCAAATCTTTGTTGATCTAAGTTTGCACAAGGTGGTTTGCAAATTGTTTCAGAGTAACCATACTTTATCCCCAATTTGATACGACAGATTATGGACACGATGTTGATCTGCATAGTACTCATATTGTTCTTGAGCTTTATGGATCTCTTGCTTGAGTTCTCTGTGAATGTCCATCAGGTACTGGGCCTTGTCTCTAGAACCCGGGTTCTTGAAATGATTTGAGAGTTGTATATCCATCCTTGGATGTTGTCCATAATTTGCAAAGAAGGCAGTGTGCTTGGTAGATGCATGAATTCTATTGTTATAAGCAAACTTTGCAAAGGATAAAAGCTCAAACCCATCATTTTGATGATAGTTGCTAGTGCAATGGAGATATTGCTCCAAGACTTGATTCACCCGTTCTATTTGTCCATTAGTCTATGGATGATTTGCTATAGATAGTTTAACTTGAACACCAAGGAGCTTGCAAAGATTGTTCCAAAAGCTAGTTATGAACTGTGGAACTCGATCACTCACAATGTCATCAGGCAATCCATGAAGCCTAAATATATACGTGAGGAAAAGTCTAGCAGTGGCTGCACCTATGATTGCCTTGGTAGTTGGAATGAAGTGTGCCATCTTTGTAGATCTATCCAGAATAACAAGAATGGCATCATACTTATATGACTTTGTTAGATCTGTGATGAAATCCATAGACAATGAAGCCCATGGCCTTTCTAGAATAGGTAGAGGTTGCAAGAGGCCATGAGTTTTATGTCCGAGTACCTTAGATGTATTGCAAGTATTACAGGTTTGAATGTATTCTTTGACTTCCTTCCACATCTCAGGCCACCAAAAGTCCCTAGATATGAGTTCTATTGTTTTATTCACTCCAAAATGTCCTGGTGCAAGGTTGTCATGGCATTGTTGAAGTACTTGGATCCTTGGCTTTCCTGGAGGGACATACAATAGGTTCTTATAGAGCAGTAACCCATCCTTTTCTTGAAATTCCTTTACTTCTTGGAATTTTCCTTCCTGAGCTTTCTACTTAATGTTACAAAACAATCCATCTTGTGGTAGATTCTCACGGATCAATTGACTCAAAGATGAATCTTCATGATGGCTTGAAGAGATAGCTACTAACTGAAGATGCTCAGGCTTGAGTAATACACTCTCTTATTGATCAAAGGCCTCATCACCCTTCTTTGGTGCAAGGTAAGATCTTTTGGACATGGCATCTGACAGACATTGTTGATGTCCTGGACGGTATGTGATGATAAAGTCAAATCTGGATAAAAAGTTACTCCATCTAGATTGCCTTCTATTGAGAATCCAGGTGGTCATGAAATACTCTAGGTTCTTGTGATCTGAATACACAGTGACTTTATGAGCTGCTCCTTCTAGATGGTGACGCCATCTATCAAATGCGTCTACTATGGCAATAAGTTTTTTAGTATGAATTTCATAATTGATTTCTAGAGGGGAAAACGTCCTTGAATGATATGCAACCAGATGTAGGTATCCATCATCTCCATATTGGGAAAGAATGGCCCCTAGAGCAAAGTCTGATGCATCTATCTCAAGGAAGAAGGGCTTATTGGAATTAGGCTGAACTAGAATTGGGATGGTAGTAAGTGCTGATTTCAAGGTCTGAAAGGCCTTTTCTGCTTCTTCGGTCCATGAGAATTTGGAGTTCTCTATAAGCTTGGTAAGAGGTGTCACTATCTTGGAGTAATCTCTGATGAATATCATGTAGAAATTGGCAAACCCCATAAAACATTGTACATCTCGAACAGAGGAAGGTGGTTTCCAATCAAGGATTGTCTCAATCTTCTTAGGATCCATAAAAATTCCTTTATCTGATACAATGTACCCTAAAAATTCCACTTCTGTCTTATGGAAAGAGCACTTCTCCGATTTCCCATATAATCCTTTTTCTCTTAGTTTCTCTAGGACTATCTTCACATGACATTCATGATCCTCAAGACTTTTAGAAAATATCAAGATATAATCAAGGTATATTACAACAAAATCATCTAAATATTCTCGAAAGATATCAATCATCATATGTTGGAAGACAACTAGAGCATTTGTGGGACCAAATGGCATAACTACATATTCAAAATGGCCATACCTTGTCCGAAATGATGTCTTCCATTCGTCTCCTTCTCTGATCGTGACATGGTTGTAAGCTCCTCGAAGGTCAATCTTCGTGAAAAATTTTGCTTTTCCAAGGCATTCCAAAAGCGCGGATATGAGTGGTAGAGGGTATCTGTTCTTTATAGTGACTTTACTCAATCCGCGATAGTCTGCGCACATCAGGAGAGTCCCATCCTTCTTCTTTACAAATAAAATAGGAGCTCTTGTTGGAGACTTTGAGTGTTTGAGAAACCCCTTCGCTAGATTCTCATCAATGTTCTTGCGTAGTTCTGTAAGTTCCACTGAGGATAGTTTGTAGATTGGTCCAAAGGGCGGTTCTGCTTCCTCTTGAAGTTCTATGGAACAATCATAGGGTTTATGCTCTGGAAGGATGTCTGGATTCTTCTGTTTAAAAACATCTTCAAAGCCTTTCCACTCATTGGGTAGGTGCACTGGATCATCTTTCATAGGTTCTTGAGCTGGTATGGCATAGATCATATATATCGGTTCCTTCCTTACTGCATGTATGAAAGCTTTGGCTCCAACATATGTTGGGTTCTCCTGGATATCTCGAGGGGTGATTTTATTATTCTCCCAATTAATTTCTGGATTATGTTTCTTTAACCACGGCATTTTGATGATAACCATATTTATTGGACTCGGTATTACATTGAAACATGTGTGAATCATGGTCACCAAGGTGTACTCTTAGTGGTATGGTTTCCATGGTTATATTCGCCGATGCTAGAGGCCGTCCATCTACTACTTCAACTACTACTGGTTTGTTCTTCCAAAGTTCTAGAATTCCATGTTTCTTAACGAGTCCTTCATCAATGAAACATGAGGACGCTCCTGAATCTACCAGAGCTATAAGGGAAAGAGTCTTCTTAGACATGATTAACTTGATAGGGGCAAGCCATGTTTCTACGGGTGTGGATGGAATTATGAGACCTTTTCTTATATCATGGTCCGAATCTATGGTCTCTTTTACAATTGGACTTCCTCGTTTCCATGATTTAGAAGGGTGGCTACGACTTTGGAGTTCGTTCTCTTGTTGTGACAATTAGCTGCAATGTGGCGAGGGTTTCCACAATATAGACATAATTTAATATCCCTCCTTCTTTGCTTCTCTTGTGATGTTAGAGGTTGGAATCTATTTACATCTATCCGCATAGGTTCGGGCATAGACTCATCTCTAGGAATAGGTTGGAAAGGTTTCCGTTGGTGAGGTCTTCCTTCTACTTGTTTTTCTTGTTTCCTTTCAAAAAGGCGGTTGTCACATTGAATGGCTTGGTAGATGTATTCATTCAATGCCTTCACCTCTAGCATCGTGAGTAGAAGGTCCTTCACATCATCCCTTAAGCCCCATCTAGATTGTCTTATGAAATAACCTTCATGCCAAGTGAGGTCACATATCAAATGCCTAAATTCTGATGCGTAGGTAGAGGTAGGGTGGTTACCTTGATGTAGCTTCCGAAGTTTTGTTTTTGCCATTGGATTCATCTCTGCATCTCCAAATGTGGCGATGAGCTCTCTAAGAAACCCCTCATAGTCATGAAGTACGACCATAATCTTCTCCAAGATTGGGGCAAACCATGACAATGCTTGACTGTAGAGCAAGGTTCCAATAAAACTGACCTTGGATGCATCATCAGGATATCTATCAGGCTGCATACGGATGTACAATTTGACTTGTTGCAAGAATCCCCAGAACTTTGTGCGATCACCATCAAACTTTTCTCGCATGCAGAACTTAGGTTCCCTCATGAAGGATGCACTAGGTCATTGATTTACTTGCATACTCCCTTCATTTGTCCGAAGACTCCCGATTTGGTCTTGTAATTCTTGCAGGAGTGCACCTACATGCCCTAGATTTCCCATCTCGATTTTTGTCTGTCGATGAGTTAGGTCTTCGACGTGTTGTTGGAGACTCTGAAGTGATGCTACAATCTATTCATAAGCATTCTCCATGATGACTGATCTTGGATGGAAGTTAGTCTTGCCAAAATGTCAAGGGAGCACTAGATTGTGCTCTTTGACTATAGTAGACAAGATTTCCGAAATACACTTATGATTACAAGAACACCCACATAGGGAAAATAATACAAGAAGATGTAGTCGATACAACATGTCCCACAACCCGGGACCAATAGGTATGGAAAACTGAACTAGAGAAGATACAGGAGGTCCCAAAACCCAGGATCGTAAGTATGAAACAAGATATCTCGATTACAAGAACTCCCCTCTAGGAGATGGACTAGATACAAGAAAGAACTCGACAAGATCTCGTACTACGAGATTACAAGAGGACAAGACTAGATGTCAAGGATACAAGACTAGACAGGACTGGAACAAGGAACAAGACAAGAACAACAACTCGAACTTGGAGAGTACTTACTTGGTGGTCACGACTCCTTGAGCTCCCAAGAATGGTATTGGCAAGACTGATTATGAATGTGGCCAACCCCTCCTTATATAGGTTTTCAAGGGGGGTTCATGAAAGGCGGTTACGAATTCATGATGTCATTAATTCGAAACATGAGCTCTAGATATCCAAATCAGGCAACTAGACAGTCAATCTTAGGGTTTTGGCATGTTTCGGACGCAATAGAAGCATTGGTTTCTCCTAATTCTGAACCATTCATGGGATAAAGGGTTCACACGGAATCTAAGGTTCAGGATGGTTTCCTTTTTCCATGACGTAATTAGCTAGTACTATTAGATTGTTACTATAAGTTACTTGTTATTGGTTCCTATATAATTAGCTAAAATCATGAAGTGATGATTGGAAATAGTGAGATACATGAAGACGTTGAACATGGTGCTCCAAATATTGACTTTTGTCAAGTTGGGTCTTGTCTATATCCTTCCTATTTGGTGACTCCTTGCTATCTATTGTCCAAAACATGATAGTAAGATGCTTGACCTCTTGTTTGATACATGTGATACATGTTGGCCTACCAGTTGCCTTCAAAAACCTATGATCAGACTCAACTATACTAACCGTCCAGTAGTATCATAGATGACTTTCCTCCTTTCTCCCAATACCCTAGAAAGTTTTGAAATATTTATCTGATTTGTTGATGAATATGCATCAGTATTTAGAGTCATCATCAATGTTGATCTCTTCGACACAAGTTCATTAGAATTCTTTCTCATACTCTATAGTGTAATCCGAAGATTGGTGAAAAGGGCACATGTTACATGATCTTTGTTACTTCCCATTGCATCAAAAAGTTGCCCAATACATGGCCTCTCCAACATCCTATTTAGTGCCTCAATTTTATCTTCACAACATAAGTGTTTAGTTTGATTGTTATAATACTTGATGATGTTATCCAGAATGCTGTCCAAGTTGCTTGAATTGCAATTAGCATTGCCCTCCACATTAGTGCTCGACCTTGACATTATGGTGTCTCTATATTTCCTTTTCTTTTCCTTCCAATAACATCTTAATGCTTGTTGATCACTATCCACTACTCGTATTGTATTAACTTCCATCAGTTCGCTTGTGCGAGATTGCCCTGCATCAACACACTACAAATGATGAAGAAACCATAAGTACAATAACATCTACCACTCAACTATCCACTTTATGTATTGACTTTACATTGAGTATGCTCATCTGATATCGTTATGTGCTCCATCACTTACATATGTAAACTTGTTATAACACTTTTAAACCTACAACAATCATCCAAAACCTCATATGTTAGATAAAATTAATGCACAATATGAAAGTAAAAGGACATTATTAGGTATACTTTTAAACCTACAACAATCATCCACAATCTGAGATGTTACTCATATATAACTTCCTTTTTTTTAGAGAACAGGAAAAAAGAAGATTAATGAGGTAATTGTACAAATGTGCATGGGCCAAGGGCCTACACATCACCATAAAATCTATGTCATCACTCTTTACAATGAGAAGCTGCACCATCTGACCATATCCAATGTTGGCTTAAGTCAAGGTTTAGCTCTCTCAACCATTGTCAATGTAATTGGAAACCGTGTTGCACAAAAAAGGTTTCATGCTTCTTGTCATCAAATATGAAGAAGTGGATTACCTTTTTAGAAATGATATCCAAACCAAAATATGCGATATGCACAAAAATAGTTTTTTGTACAGACTCAAGATGTAGCATGTAGCAAAAATAGGTATAGTGATGGAGTCCCACTCACTGTTCCCCACTCAACATGTAGCATGTAGAAAAACTCACAAGCGAGAAGAGGTAATGTGGTGTTCTCTTCAACATACAATACATAGAAAAATAGTTATGAATATTTACCACTCAGGATGCAACGTGTAGAAAAAATGCCTATAGTGATGGAGTCCCTCTCACTGTTTCCCACTCAACATGCAGCACGCAAAAAAACTCCTAGGCGAGATGCCATACTACAGTGTACTCTCCAACATTGAACACATAGAAAAACCCATGTCATGAATTCTCCACACTCTAGCATGCATAATGCGGCCTACTCTCACCCCACCACTTCGATTTTAGTTCTCTTTCAATAACTATTGCACAATGTTTAGCAAAGAAGGATCGGGTTTTTCTGGCTAATTAACTATCCCGGACATCACTTTTTTGTAAACATTAACATACCTTCACCCACCATCCAAAAGAGTAGGGATTTGGAAAAGCATTCCTACTTTGCAATGGACAGAAATCACATCAAACTTTGTAATGTCTTTTTTCTCCCAAGGATACATGCTCATGGTGGCTTCCAAAGTCTGTTTTTAGCTCTTAATAGAGTTGATTTTCCACTTCAACGAGGGCTAATAATATCCAATACAGAGCTTCTAGGTCAACCATGTTCTTGTCAGCGTGAAAGTTAGGGAACCTCAAGCACTCTTGAGTACGGAGATCTTATAAGAATTCTTCAAAACATCTCAACAATGGAAGATTCAAGAAGATTCATATCTAGTTATAGTGCATGTGCAACAAGGCATTCGAGAGTAGGATGTTAAAGTGGGTATTTTTAGTGCTTTGTCGTAGTAAATTTCACCTACCCATGCACGCATCTGCAAGGTCTTTCATTGCATAGAGAGAAATTAGGGGGAGTTAATGCATCCCACAGCCCCTAAAAATTTGTGCCTTCCTCAAGAATAAAAAGAGAGAAAGACGGGAAGAATCCACACCCTCTCTGCAGTCACAATTTTAAAGCCCTTTGCATGAGTGAATATGATTTTGTTTTTTCAAATCAGAGATGATGTGTGCCACAAGGAATGAGACTTCTCACCATTCCTGACTTGAATCTTTAGGTTTTCTTGAAATTGAAGGAAGGGTGGGAGAATAGTGCATACTACCCACCCCCCCATCCAAAGGTAGTGACACGAATGAGAAATGATATTGGTGCAAAGTGGGGTCAAATGCATGTGTGTGGAGGTGTATGTGTGTGTGGATGAGAGTACGAGAGAAGAGGGGCTAAAGGGAAAATTTTCTCACCATGAACTTAAATCAACTGAAAAGCACAACAAACTAATGAAATAATAATGATGGAACCCAAGGCAAACTGAAAGCCGAATGGATCAAAAGCCCATTCCAAGTGTCACATGCATCCCACACAATCTAGGCCTAGCAAATGTTGAAAAACTTAATGATTAAGGGTTGACCATCCCTAAAAAGGGTGCCAAATTTGTTGAGAGAAGGGGAGTAACTGACTCTAACCTCTTCATATGGAAGCAAGAGGACTTTTCAAGTAAGGATGCAATGCAAGACACACCAATGCTCATGCAACAATGTCTACAAGACAAATGTCACGATGAGCGAAGGTGAGTAAACTCAAAATCATGCAAACCCAAATGCTAAAGCCACACAACATGACTATTCCATGAAAGCCGAGACAAGAATAAGCCCAAATGAACCTTCTTACTACTCAAAATAGTGGCCATAACGCCTTGCTGAAGGGACCGTAATACAATAAGTGCCTCTCCTTTTATAGAAGAGAGAGGGGGGATTAAAGAAATAATGTGGTCAGAAATAAAAAGAGGACCAGATGGACTAAATCTGAAGAAATCCTAAGAGATATTAATTTAATCAACAAGGAGATCATAAAAAAAGAGGATCAGATGGGCTAAATCTGAAGAAATCCTAAGAGATATTAATTTAATCAACAAGGAGATCATCAAAATACAAAAAGAGAATATATGCTTGCTAAAGCGAGATTAATATCTTTGAAATATGGAAAAGAAAGCCTTTTGTTAGACAGCGGTTTTTACGAGTTTACATTAAAAAGAAATTAAAGGGAGTTTCTATGACGGAACTTATATAAGAATGGAAAAGAAAATGAAGCCATCGCCAACGCCATCAAGTCTCGCAATATCCACGGCTCTAATTATCACGCCAAAGTCTAATCATAGCGCCAAAGTCTGCAACAAGTTCCATTGAAATTATTGTTAATAAAAATTGGCATTCATATATTCTTGAAAAAACTATCTACTCATGGATATGTATTTAATCTATATGTAATAAGCTTGTGCCTATGAGGATGACGCAAAACGCTTCCTTTCCACATCGCCTCCTCTGTTGTACTTTCTTAGAAATTCTCTAATGTCCATTCTCTTCCTATCGTATGCTTATTTATCAAAACCTCGGACCTACTTTCTATTTAAATACAAAATTATAACTACAAACTTCCGTCCTCTTTTTTTCTTTCATCGAAGGACGCTAGGTATGTGACTACGCATGCAGAGACTATACAAAGAAATATGGAGTGCAGCCTGTACTAATTAAAAATAAAGACTTTGTAATCAAGTTTTGTAGTGCTTATTTATCAAAACCTCACACCCGCTTTCAGAGTTATTGTCAAGATCTGCCTCACCTTCTCTTTGATCATGGTTATCAAATCATTCCTCATGAGCAAGTTTTCTCATTTCTTGGGATTCCCTTGAGATTTGGTATCTCGATGGAGCAGTGGTGGAACTCGGTTCTAGCCAGACTCGAAAGCAAGCTAAACTATTGGAGAGGTATGCAAATCAATCTCCCTGGCACGCAATGGCTATCAACATGTTCCTCATTTCGTGTACCATTTACTTGCTCTCTTGTTGGAGATCGAAAGAGCAAGAGTTGTCCAAACTGGAAAGTATTTGTAGAAACTTCTTTGCACGGGCGACCACAATAGGAGGGGAGTGCCCAAAATCAAGTGGTCCATCTTCTCTAGCCAAAGAGATAGTGGGGGCCTTGGCATTATAGACATTGGGCGCATGGCTAACGAACTTGCGGCTAAAGGCATGGTGCAATGGGGAGGCCACCTGGGCCAAGTTGATCTTCAGAAACAAGAACACATTGACTTTCCTGGCATTCCCAGATTTGAGGAATCTTGACATTTTGACCCTTTCGTTTTCCTCCATTGGGGTCTTCTTGAAAGGCTCGGATCTTTTGTGATCCCTATGGAAGAGTTGGAATAAAGCCAAAAGCTTCACAAGAATAAGTGAAGTCTGGAAGTGGGCAGCCGGTATCGGAGAAGACCACTCTATTCGGTTTTCGATCCATGACATGCCGATCGTGGAATCTTGGAACATTCAAAACATCAAGAGGCTATGGAACAAAGGCTTCAAAAGATGGAAACATATCTAGAAACAAAACACGAACCAGTGGATCAGCCTCAAGAATATTGACCCTAGCATCAACGTTGCCTATGAAGAATGGAATACTTTGCAAAGCACATGTCTTCCTTGGGACCACTCTCGAGTTTTCCTTCTTATGGGGCATGACATGCCGAGCGCGCTTGGTATTTGATGGCACAATGGTAATTGTCTGACAAAAAACCCGAACATCAAAGAAACCATTGATTATTAGGTTAACCTCAACAAGAAGTGGTGCTTGCAGTGGATACGGCTGCGGTGGGACATGAAGTTCATGGCTATCTGGCACCCTCTCATA
Source organism: Ceratopteris richardii (assembly GCA_020310875.1). Classification (NCBI taxonomy): domain Eukaryota; kingdom Viridiplantae; phylum Streptophyta; class Polypodiopsida; order Polypodiales; family Pteridaceae; genus Ceratopteris; species Ceratopteris richardii. The sequence goes on from CM035414.1 coordinate 154,564,030, forward strand.
GAAATCGAAAAGTCTTTTCTTTTATGGTAAATTATTCATCGTGGAATTTGGACCAACCTTAAGGCTAGAAAAATATATGGGGTGCCTCCCTGGTGCACATGCTACTACTAGTCCATCAAGGATGTTTCTCATATCTTCTTTACTTGTCCCAACTCCAACAGGCTCTCGCACATTGTCGAAAAGAAAATTAGACTTCAAAAATACATGAGTTGGAAACAAGCTCCACTCAGACAAGCGATTGGATGCTCTACTAGTCTCCAAAATGCCATAAGTGGGGAGTTCCTAAGGAGGATCTGGCAGAAAAGATGTGCTTATAACTTTGTAAACTCCCCGATCGAGTGTTTGATTGAGAAATTGTTAGTCCTTCTTGGTAAAAGAATCTCTAACTGCAAGAAACCCCCCCCCCCCCCTAGGCATCATCAAGTGCTCCTTTTGATCAACAACAAAATCAAACCCAAATAGGCCCCTCATGAGGGTGAGGAGAGGGTGATTAGCCTTCTTTGTAATGCAATCTAAACCTTGTTAGACCTTCCCCCACTCTGTGGGACTTGGGGGATCTGTGGACACTAGTCCCCTTCACTTGCACTTGCACTGTTCTATTCTTTTATTTAATACAAATCCAAGAGAGTAGACTAATGCCGAACTTCCCTTTATTTAAAAAAGAAATTGTAGTACTGAGAATAGTCTATAATTGCTGTAATTGGGCGAGATCCACAAGATTCTATCGTGAAATCAAAACCATCCCTGCGAACGTCTGATGGGGTGACGCCGTTGAACTCCAAATCTGTGTGTCCGTCAGTGCTCACACTATGAGAAATATCTACCAAGAAGCTCTAGGACTTGTAGGCTCAGATGGTGGAAGAACCACGTCCTCGTCATTGCTGTATGTGAGAAAGTAACTTTGTGTATTGTATGATTGGTTTGTATTTATGTACGTATGTATGTATGGATATAGGTATGTATGTGTGCATATGCATGTATATACACATGAAGGACTGGTATTCCGTATGACTATAGAGTACTTTTGAAGAGCCTGGCTATCATGCGAATGAGTTCATCAAACACTTGGGAAAATGTGGTGTGTATATATATATATATATATATATATATATATATATATATATATATATATATATATATATATATATATATATATATATATATATGTATGCATGTACATACATATTTATGTATTTATATATGGATTTATGCATGTATGCATTTACGTATTTATATGTGGCTGTATGTGTGCACATATTTATGTATTTATGTATGTATTTGTGTATGTGTGTATATATGTATTTAGTACTCAGGGTATGGATATTTGAAGCAATCTACAAGATCTGAGGTTTTATTGATAGGCTTGAGAGAGATTAATAAAACAAAAGAAACAAGAATCATTCCTTTTTTGTTATGGATGTCAAGATCATAGAGCTTATTCGTCGTCCCGAAGAGGAAGATGAGGCGCACAGGAATAGGAGAAAGGACAAATATAAGATTGGTGCGGATGAAAAATGTCTGGAAAGTATGAGATCTTCCTACGGATTTTTATGGAAGAGTAAATCATAATTAAGGAGAAAATAATTGTCCTAGAAAGTCCACTACAGTATTGTATATATCCTCTCAAATAATGGTAATTTTAGTTAGGAGAAAAATGTCATATCGAAAGCACCATGTGGGGAATACGTTGTTAATAGATAGTGAATGTAACAATCCCATGATCTCAAACAGGGATTTCGAAATAAGGTGCGCGTAGTGACAAGCCATCAAACTACCCATAAAACGAAAAGAAAAAACGTAGGTGATGTGATTGTGTATGGATATTAGAAGGCCAATTTGTTTACGGAGGTTATACATATATCTACCACTTTCTAAATATTTTAAAACCAGCAAAGTTTTGACCGTTTTGGTGACTTTAATAACTCTTGTGTTTGATTTTAATTTGCCCTTAGTATGTTTTGCTTAATAGTAATCATTCGTGCAGAGTGCTATCGTGAGGAACCGGTTTTGACTGGAATTAAATACACATTTTGTTTTTGGAGGACATGAAAGGATCCATTGAGTTGAATCTAAATAAGGCGGTGAAAGTTGAACAACAATACAGTATCATGAAGTTGTTCTATTGGGAGAACTATACTATTAGTAACCTATGATGTAATGGTGTAAATTATCTTTTAGGCTACAATGGAGCATTATATGTTACTATTTCTATGTATCTGTGAAGTAATTCTTATCTGCACTGGTGATATTGCGTTTTACAGTGTATTTTTTTAAGTCAAAACTTTGTTCTATAAAAGGAACATTGTGCACTTTTGATATCTGACGTATGTTATACAACGGATAGTGATCAGTATTTCGTGATTTTTTTGGTTTATCATGTAAAAATATTAAGGAGATTGTTTTTGTGTTTGATATGGAATGTTGGTAAAGTCTATTGTTGTCGATTGCATGTAGTGAACTACTAGGAACTACGAGGAACTATGAAGAATTTCTGTGTTTGGTAAATATTTTAAATGATTACTCAATCTTTTAAAGTATTAGTTTCTGTTTGGTGTATCTCGAATAAATCAAGTACATGCTGGAGAAGTCTTAGATTTGGGTTACTATTTCCCAACTACACCTGCTTGGAAATTCCCCTATAGCATTGTGCATATCTCAACAACGTCAATCAGATCTCCTAGATTGGTGTACCCAGACATACATCCGCAAAGATGAAGACTTGGGTCCCATTGGTGCTAGGCCCGTTCACTTGTAAAGTTCTTGGTTCTATAAAGTAAAGATTGGGAGAGTAGGCATTGCCGGAGAATAAAAAGATGAAGAGTTTGTTGAAGTTTTGGCAAGTAACCAAATAAAATATAAAGCGCCAATGGAATGGACATTTAAACGGAGAACACTTAAAAACAAAGGATAGCAGCATAGTAATGATTCTGACAGTTGAAGAATGCGTGATAGAGGGGTAAGAGGAGGTGCCCCACATCCAAAAGGGGTATATGTATTCTAAACCTCGGTGCATATAAAACAAAACAGGTAGTTCTCAAAAGTAATGTTAAAATTGATAGTGCAATGTGGTTATTTATATATATATATATATATATATATATATATATATATATATATATATATATATATATATATATATATATATATATATATATATATATATAATTATAACCACAGAATTATAATTATATATGTACATAGATACATACACAGAATTATATATATATATATATATATATATATATATATATATATATATATATATATATATATATGCGTGTGTGTGTATGTATGTATCTATGTGTGTATACACTGGATATTTATAGGTATGTATGCACGTATGTATATGTTTGTTTGTATCTATATATGTACAATGTATGCATGTATGTATGTATTTATGATTTTGTGTATGCATGTATGTATATATATGCTATGTATTTATGCATATGTGTGTGTATATATACCTACGAAATAGCACAATTCTTGTAATTCTTCTTCTTCTAGATTGAACAATGACAATATTTTTCTTCATTACAAATGCAGTATTAAATTTCATAAAACTTCTTAAATTCCATTGATTGATACGTGGTCTGTGTTGTTGTTTCTTGTAACAGCTATCAACAGAACGCGTGTACACTGCAGCTGAAGTGGACATATATAATTACACCGGAAATTACGGAACGTATGAATTATATAGTGCAAGCCCATTTGAAGTTGATAGTGAGGGCAACGTCACAATTGAGTTTACAAGGGATGTCTATTCTACCTATGGTCCAGTGATCAATGGAATAGAGTTATTTATGATATTCGATAAAAATATGTCCCATGGCACAATGGATGATGACGGTAGGCTCTCTACTCTATATTATGGGCAACCTCTTTAAAATTCTAAAGATCTCGTATTACAGTTCTGATTTTATTTTTGTTTTCGTATTTCGATTACACTTATTTGGACATCTCCAAAGCTTTGAGTCTTCTTTTTATAAACATCAGCTGCAGAATCCTGCTCGTCTCTTGCATTGAAAAAATGTTCACTAGGTAGATACGATTGATCTCATTTGTTTAGTTTTCATTTTAAAATATCAACTCATTATAGCATTTACAACTAAGTAAACAATTTCACTTTCATATTATATTCAAGGTCCAAATCTTTAATTCACTAATTTTAATTCTATTCTCATTTTAATAGTTAATTTCTGTTTTATTGGTCCAAATAAATCAATATGAATGATATATATTCAAGTAATATATTTTCCGCATAAACTGTAAAACAATCTGAATTTCATTTTCTATCTTTTTTTTAAAAGCTCAGATATAATAAATAACAACGCTGTATATTCATGAATCTATTCATTTTCTGGAATCATGAGCTCATTGAATTATATGAAAAAGCTTATAATGTCAAATAAAGACTTGTCGAAACTGAACCTCCCTAGCATGCGGTCCTAAAGTCGAATATCTCTCTTTCTCTCCATGTGAGGCAACCACATAGGTGGTCATATCAATCTCACTTGGCACTCATATTCTTAATCTCGTTTCAGTGGAAGTTCGCACTTTGTCACTAGTTTAATAGTTCCTTCCCCCAAATCCGCTTTTCTCCTCAGAAAAATGGTGTTGAAGGCACTGTGTGAGAAATAGATTATTCGGTGATCACTCCTGCTAAACTCAATATACCCTTAGGTTTGCTGTTTCCATGCATCCTTTCCCTTAACACGCGTCATATGAGAACCACTCAAAGGCGGAAACCTATACTTAGAGTGCCTTTGATCTTTGATGTATCACTCTCATAGTATGTAAGATGATGGACGTTACCTAACTTTATAAGATGCTTAATTTCTAGAGTAATAACTTGAAAGTTAAGTGTAGAGATATAAGCTAGCTAAAACGTAATTTTACTTTGTGGAGATAATAGACTTTGTAGTTCTCTAAGCATTAGTAAAAAGTTCACCTCTGGACATTACATGAAAGACGCCCTCGTGAGACTTTAGTTAATGGTAGCCTTGAGTATACTTAGAGGTTATAGTTTTAACCTAGAATATCCTAATTTCCTATGCAAATCCATTTTTCATGTTCCTGTAAAAGACATTCTAGCTAGAAAGATGAAATCCCTGCATCCAAGTAAAAAAGAAATCCCTTTTTCTTCATCCTAAAATTTCGGATTAACTGTATAGGAAGAGTCTGCCTTGGCAAGCTCATATTCTTTCTCTATGCTTTAATACTGCATGTGGATGCATAATCACCCGTATAAGATTCAAATAATCTTTCCTTACCAATCATCGTAAATGGTGATCAACCATCATCCTCACGACAAACAATCAAGTAAGTTATTAGTGTGCTATAGATCAAACCTATTCTTACGTCATTTAAAACCTAGAGAGAACCTTATCGATAAACTCTTTTGCTTCCTCATCGCCTTAAAGCCTTCTCACTTTTACATTTCTTTTTTTTCACTTCACATTTTACCTATCGTATCATGTCAGCCTTCCGATTTTCTGCGATGTCATCATCCCATCTTTTTATCATATCATCTTTCATCGTTCTTATTCTCTATCAACTTATCATTTTGGTTACGTATTATGCCACTTTTGTGCTAATCGCCACACGCACACAAAAAGAATAAAGAAGAAAGTTCTACTAAATGAAGGAAGAGAAAAAGGTAAGTTCAAGGATGAAGAGGTAAATCTTTCTCTTCTAATCTGGCCATAATTTGTTTTTTCTCTGTGCGCTTTAGAGTCAGTTGCTTTTCTAGGTTTGTGAGGTGGACTCGGTGAGTACTTAAGCTCCTTCTCTATTTGTTACCAACCTTGTTTCTCTACAAGTAGCAAAAGGAACCATTGATTCAAGCTCCATTATGGTGTTATGCCCTTGATAGTTACCTTTTTTATTGCTTACGTGATGAAGAAGTATAATGAGTTCAAATAGACATGTCCAATTGACCTTTTCTTTTTTCCTTGGCCCCTTCAAAAAATATTCAGAGCCTGGCTCTGTAAGGAATGGTTTCATGGTTGCTAAGTGCTAGTTTCCACCTATGACCCACATCCTCTTTGGTTTCAAAAATGAATAAATGGTCTTCGAAGCTCTTCGAGTTGTCATTTGGTAAGTCCTTAGGAATACAAATTGTTTTCTTAAATGGTCAAAAGATTTCGAACCAAGCTAGGCGAAAGCTCTCAAGTATCCGCTTTGGGTCGAGTTTCCCAATCTTCACTTGTTGTGATGTGGATTTATCAACAAAATTGTCGTTCCAATGGGTCCCTCGCTCACAAGGTTCTTTGGGTCTTATTTATGTGAAGAGAATTTGTGGGTCTCATTGAGAAGGACTCCTCCTACCCATTTGTGCTAGACGGCATCCTTGTTTTTGTGTAGAGGTGGATCTCAACAAAGAACCCCTGTCCTTGAGCAGCATCGATATTGGGGAAGCAAACATCATGGTACGAGAAGTGGATTACAATAACTATCCAAACACATGCTTTCATTGCAGCATGCAAAGTCATAGAGTTAAGGAGTGCACCTTGAAAAATGGAGTCCTCAAAGAATGACAAGGCCCATCTCGAGAGGAAGCGGAGAAAAATATTCTGTTGATGACCACACCAGGTCCTAAATGTAGGGGAGCACAAATCAAAGAGTTCATTGCCAAAAACAGAAAAGTACAAGGAGACTCTGAACTTTTTCCCCTCATCTAACTCATTTATTAAGGTCGAAAGAAGGATGCAAACGATCTCAGATAAGCACGTAGGAACGGGTCCCTCATGGTTGGACAAGACTTCAAAGACAATCTAGAATAACATCCTTGAGAAGGGAGTAAATATCTTGGACTATCCAACATTTCTATTTCTAGTTGAAGATACGAATGATAACAGAGTTCTTGAAGATTATTCCGTCACTAAGAAGGATAGCCAAGAGCAGTTTACCACAAGAAAAGAAGATACTTAAGGTCATAGGAGGTGAATCATTGGGTCTACTATTTCATACACATTCCAAGAATGCGTACTATTTCAAAGGTAAGCTTCCAATGGAGTTCTTGTGGAAGAAACCCATCAAATGGAATCTCCCGGCACAACACGCTACAAGTACAAAGAACAAAGAACAGCTAAAAAACAAATTGAAGAGGAATTACATATAAAATAATAATAACAACCTACATAATATTTGTCTTGAAAAAGTTAGAATTGATGGCCGCAGACTCAAGAAGCACCTACAAAGTATCTCCTCTTAGAATTCTTGCGTCTCGCGCATCAGTCTCAAGGTTACAAAGAATTATAGACCATACCAATATGTTGATTAAAAAAATGTTTAATAACTTTTCTCAAGAGGATTTAGCCTTATTCTGTGGTATGAAGATATCGTAACTACTATTCCTTTTTTCAATCTAAGAAAAGAAACAAGCATTAATGCTTTCCTTGAGAATACAACATGATCTCATTTAATACACATGTAAACCCATAAACCCATCCTAAGAACTACTAACGCCTTGCACCCTCTCTTCGATCTTGTGGTAGTGCACCTCTATATGCTTGCTCCTATATGGAACATAGGATTGGTGGATAGGTGCACACTACTCATATTATCGTGCATCATTGAAAATTTATTAACATGCAAATTCGAATGAGTTTTATGCTCCTTGATCCACATGAGCTAACAAGTATTGTGTGTCAATAATTTCTATCAAACGTCTACTGAACATAGAAAAATTATGGGTTTCTTCTTTGGCTTCCATGAGATGGAATTCTATCCAACTCAACGTTTTTACATGATTTAGCTTGCAACTCATCTTCAGAGGAATAGAAAAGACCATCATTCAAAGTTCCTTTGAGATGTCTAAGCACTTTCCTATCTACATGTGAGGGACTCTAGTTGAGGGCAATGAGTTGAGATTCCACGCCAAGTGTATATATGACGTGTGGTCTTTTAATAGTGGCATAATTCAAAGAACCCAATATGTATATATAAAGGGGTGCATCTTGAGTTAATTACTCTCAACGTAAGTCAATTTTGTATTGATTTCGATTGCATTAATCAATGGTTTGCAACATGTGTCCATTTATTACATTTAAAAATTATATCCTTTGCATGATTAAGATATCATTGTCCTTGTATGTATCTTGTCTTGATGTAATTGTTTCCTTCTTCATGGTTACCTATAATGATTCAGTCATCTGCATACACACATACATAGGCAAATGCTTCAGCATCTCATTTGTAGAGTAATGAATGATTAACCTTGCTTTGTTTATATCCACAATTCATCAAGTGGTCCACAAATCATTCATTCCATGCCCTTAGGGCCTCCTTGACTTGATAGCATTATTCATGTCAAGTTGGTACATCTTACATTGATAGCTACATCGAATCCCAATGATTGTTCTCATGGTATTTATCTTTGTTACACGAAAAAACGTCTCTTCACAATCTATACCATAAGGATAAGAAAAACCTTTCGCTAGAAGTCTTGTGTTCAATCTATCAATGATACCAAAGTTCTTCATTACCTTATACATCCACTTACTGTAACCAATTTTCATATATTTCTTATTTTGAAGCAAGTTGAAGTGTTTTGTTCCATTTAAGGTATAATTTCCACCTTACCTTATCCTAGCTTCCTAATTCACCTTTCCATTGACTTGGATTCTTTATCTTATTCAATCTTTCTGATATTAGCTTCTTGCATCACATTTCTAATGTGATGTAGAACTTAGTCCTCTTTATATTGAGTTTCTTATGGACTTGATTCCTTTGGTCCACTAAAAGCCATTTTCTTTGGCTCCTATCTTCAAACTCTTCTTCAATTCTCTTCATTTTCCTAGAAACATACATTTGTAGAATACCAAGGTAACAACTCATCAAATTTTACATTCCTTGGTACCCTTGGCTTCTTGGTGATCGGTTTGTATAATATATAACCCTTCTTTTTTTCCCTCATATGCTATGAATTTACATCATTTTGATCGATTACTAGGTTTACGTCTTAGTTCACATTGTATTAAGACACACCAAGTACAATCAAACACTCTCAAGTGTGATCCATCTAGTTTTCTACTATGCCCAGATTTATATGGTGTGGAAGCATACACACCTGATGTAGGCACTCTATTCATGATGTATTGGAAGTGGTTGCTCCATCTTCCCAATAAGAAATTGGAAATCACACTCCGAAATGTAGTTATTCTTCTTTTCTATTACACCATTTTGTTGAGGTATGTACTTGCATGTAATGTTTCTCTTGATACCATTGGACTCCAAGAGATAAGAAACTTATGGGAGGAGTATTATTCCCCTCCCACTTACCTTAGAAACTTGATATACTTATCACATTCCTTCTCTACAAAATCCTTGGATTCCTTGAGGTAATTAAATACATCTTATTTATATTTCTTACAATAATGCCCTATCATCTTTGTTAACTCACGAATGCAAGTTAGAAAGTATCTATTACTCTGATTTGAGCTCTCATTTGTTGGTCGTGAGACAACTATATAAACCAAAGTATTTGAATAATAATGCACATTACTACTCTTCTTGAATGGTAGCCTAGTTTTCTTACCCAATTGGTAGGATTATGACGATTTATTAATCCAACTACTAACCACTTCTTCTCCATGGATTTCAACTCTTGAGTATTGGTATGTCCATATCCATGATTCCAAACATCTAATCCTTCTACCTTCCAACTTCAAACTATGAAGTACATTGTGTGGTTAAAGTTTGGTGTTCACATCCAATGTCATTATCCTTCCGGCTTTCTTTACTTTTTCCACCAATCCATATCCCTCCTTAAGCTTTAGATGAAGAATTCCTTCACATGGATCTTCAACTCCAATCCTCTTTCAACCATTTCATCCACAAAAACAAGATTCTTTGTTAACATATTTTAAGAACTTAGTCTTATGAGAATCATCTAACATAACATGGCATATAGGTGGTAATGGCATGGGTAGGATGATGGCATATCTCCAAATGCCCCTTATTCGATGGCTCATGTGAACTTGAAAAGAATTCCTTGTACAACTCATTTGACCTATTCTTTATCTTTGTGACCTATTGTTACTCATCTCCATTATAGATACCATGCTTTTATCATCATATGTACAGGAAGAATAGCTATGTTGCCATTGTATAATGTGTTGCCATTACTTTGCCATTACATTGTATAATCTACCATATATTTTATCTTTGTGACCTATTGTTACTCATCTCCATTATAGATACCATGCTTTTATCATCATGTGTACAGGAAGAATAGCTATGTTGCGATTGTATAATGTGTTGCCATTACTTAGTTGACAAGAATTGCTTGCATAATGGTCACACTTGTCACATATGTAGCATTCATATGAATTTTTGATGTCTTGAGTTTGATTTTAACCACCTTCACTTCATTTATACTTGCCTCTTCCTCTTGATGAATAGGGCCTCCCTTCCTCTTAATCAAAGTCTTCATTTTGTCCACTCCCTTGTCTTGTTCTTTCCCTACCTTGATTTCTTCCTCCACCTTTGAATTTACTTTCATAAAGTGTTTGGGATTCACTTCCCTTTGCCTAGAAACCTCTAATGTTCATCTCTTGAATGAAAAACAAAGCTACAAATTTCTTGAAAGTAGGAAGATTTCCTCAAACATACACAAAGGGGTGAAAAATTTCCACCTTTAATCATCCTGACTTCCATTTAATGTTTATGCAGCTAGGTGATCACCCTCTCTGTGAAAACCTATGGATCCCAATGCATCACCCACCTCTATTAAGTTCAAAATTTGGAGATTAATATTTCTATTAGGGCATCTTCGGTAGATTGTGCACTTTATTTTTTTGTTGGATCTTTATAGCATTGATTGAGGTAGACTATGACCTCTTTGAGATTTCACACACTTTTATTGATGTGTCTATATCTTGAATACGTGCTATCTTTGCATAACCAATATGATGGATAGGATGAAGACCTCATAACCCCCTCATTCTATTCTCTCAAGATCCTTAATTAATCAAAATTTGTATTTTCTCCAAATGTAGGCTTGGCCTTGGTTGCTCTAATATCCCCATAAACCCTTTGTCATGAGAAAGATAGACCACTGAAACGTCCATGGATGAAAAGTTTTATTAAATAAATTTTTAATCTATGGTATATTCTAACATGCTATCATCTAGTGCATGCTTTTAAAGCTCCTTTAATACAAAAAGAATGATATCAAGTGAGAGATTTGCCTTTGAACTCCAAGAATATTGAATCATATATAATTGATGATGTACTTACTCATTAGGCGACTTCCCTTTACTTGTATATGTGCCTTTAAACTCGAATCACCATCTCCTCTTCTTCCAATACATTCAATAGCGTCTTTAGATTCTCTTGGAGTGTGTCAAAGTTTCTCCAATACCATTGATGGGAGAAGCTCTAACCTTCTCAACTATCATGAAGTCTGAATGGCCTCACATTATACTCATAGATACCTTTGTTCACTAAAAACACCATTTCTTTGACTTCCTATTTAGTGTACTGTAGTTTCGGATGCAAGTCTTCTCACTCAAAATACTTGTTCCTACTCAGAGAGTCAATGCCTCCAAGATAGAGTACTCATTCCTATTATTAGTAACACATAGTGAGCACTATTCACATCAAACACGAATTTGCTCATGATATGAGAAGATAAGACTAGAGCTTTGATACAATTTTAAAAGAGTATGTGAGAACTCTAATAAGCCAATGTTTACAAGAAATGGATAATATATAAAGAGGAAACTGTACTCTACACTCAAAGATATCTAGCTACTTGACTATCAAAAACAAGGGTGAGATGTAGCCACCTAAAGTTGGATGAAAGTGCTCAAGCAAGCAAGGGAATTCTTAGCAAGGGATCTAGTAGCTGATTCAAATTCCTAAACTGATAAGAAATGTGAGATATGTACATCTTTAGGAACTTGATATGCTTATAGAACTTGCAAACGTTTCTCTACATGATAGGATTCTCTTTTCCTAGAAAATAGGACTCATTACATAGTGTCATAGGTGATTGAATGAGGGATATGAGGGGCAATCACATCCAAATTTCAATTGATCCATTTTTGTGCTTGGCTCCTTGCGTTAGGATGCTCCAAGTGTCAACAAAAGACATGGTTCATATAGTCCTAAGGCTGGAGCCTGATTTCGCTACATTCAAAAAAATGCCCTCATCGAAGAAACTAGCAACTTAAAGACTTCCATCACGACCTTCATAGATATGCAATGGTCTATCTTGCTTCCTTTGTCTTCTACAGTAGTATGACCATTTTCTTTGTATATACGCTCGTATAACATATGTGAACATGTCTCTCAACAATATTCTTAAAGTTCTAGAGACGAAAAGAGGCATCATTGCCTTAATTGGTTTAATTTTCGTTCTTGGCATATTTAACATTGAAAAAATTTTAAATTAACTTTCTTGTTTTTTAATATAAAGGAATTTCGGCAATAGCCTACTCTCCCGGACTTGAATTAAATTAAGAAACAAAGGTACAATAGAAGGGGACTAGTGCCCATGGGACCCCCCAAATCCCACAAAGCAGGGGAAGCTTGAATGAATCCTAGGTTGCATTAGAGAGGAGGTTAATCACCCTCTCATCGCCCTCATGCGGGGCCCACTTGGGTTTGAGCTTGTTGTTGATCAAAAGGAGGACTTGATGGTGCCTGAAGGGGGGGGATTTCTTACTGTTAACAATCCTTTTGCCAAGGAGGAATAGTGATTTCTCAATCGACCACTCCCTAGGGGGATCGCCGAGGTTGAGAGCACACCTCTCCTGCCATATTTTCCACAGGACTTCCCCTCTAATGGCGTTCCAGAGTGTCGCAGAGCAGCCGATCGCTTCTCCCAAAAGGACTTGTTTCCAACTAAGCTGTTTTTGAAGTCTGATTTTCAATCCAACCGTCTGCCAGATTCTGTAGGAGTTGGGGCAAGTAAGGAAGATGTGTGGGACATCTTCGATAGCCCGGTGGCAGCGTTTGCACCAAGGAGGGATCCCACAAAGTTTGCTAGCCTTATGGTTGGTCCAAATTCCTCGGTGAAGAATTTGCCATAAGAGGACAGACTTCTTAATCTCTATAAGGGGGTGCCAGATACCCATGAATTTCATGTCCCACCGAAGCCGCGTCCAAGACAGGCACCACTTCTTGTTGAGGCTGATCTGGTGGTGAGCCGTTTCTTTGATGTTCGGGATTTTGAGTAGGCTATTTCCATTGTGCCATTTGAGACCAAGCGAGTTCAGTGTGTCGTGTCCCATGAGAAGGCGAGTCTTGTGACGATCCCATGCGAGGCATTTGCTTTGCAAAGTGTTCCATTCTTCGTAGGAGATGTTTATGCAAGGGTCAATATCCTCGAAGTTGATCCAGCTGTTGGTGTCATGTTTCCAGAGGTGTTTCCATTTTTTGAATCCTTTGTTCCATAACCTCTTGGCATTTTGAATGTTCCACGACTCCACACTCCAGATGCCATGTATCGGAAACCAAATAGAGTCGTTTTGTCTGATTCCGGCCGCCCACTTCCAGTCCTCACTAATTCTTGTGAAGCTTTTGACTTTATTCCAGCCCTTCCAAAGGGAGCACACGAGATTGGAGCCTTTCGGGAAGACGGGGATCGGGGAGAATAGTAGGGTCATGATGTCAAGATTCTTCCAGTTTGGGAACCCCATGAGAGCCAACTCATTCTTGTTTCTGAAGATCAGCTTGGCCCACGAGGCCTCCCTATTGCACCAAGCCTTAATCATCCATTTGGCTGCCAGTTTGTTAGCCATACACCCAATGTCCAGGATACCGAGCCCCCCGCTATCTCTAGGGCTAGTGCACATGGCCCATTTGATTTTAGGCACCCCCCTTCTGTTATGATCGCCCGTCCAAAGAAAAATTCTACAAATACAATTCAGTTTGGACAGGCCTTGCTCATTCGGTCTCCAACAAGAAAGGAAATAGATGGTAGAGGAGAGGAGGAACGTGTTGATAACCATCGCACGCCCAGCGAGATTGATTTGCATACCTCTCCAATAGTTAAGCTTGTTTTCGAGTTTGGCCAACACCCAGTTCCATCGCTGCTCCATAGAGACGCCAAACCCCAAGGGGATTCCAAGAAGTCGAAAGATTTGGCCCTACGGAATGATTTGATAGCCATGATCAATGAGAAGGCCAGGATGATGTCCCACAATAGCCCTAAAGGCAGTCTTAGAGTGGTTGATTTTGGATCCAGAGGCTTCACAAAAGGTAGCAAGACACCTCCAGAAAGTCTCCAGGCTGGTATTATCATTGTGAACGAACGCGTTCATATCATCGGCAAATAGTCTCATGATGATTTGTCTGTGGTCGTGAGGCAGTCGGAGGCCTTTGATATTGCCAGCCTCCACATGATGTGCCACAAGTCTGCTCAGCCCCTCAGTGGCGATGGCAAAAAGAAGGGGGGGCAGAGGGCACCCTTGTCTAATAGATCTTCTAAGATGGATCGCGTTCGAAAGTTTGCCGTTAACGTTAATTTGGGTCGTTGCGTTTCCGAGAAGGGTCGCGATCATCTTGGTGAATTTCTGACTACATCCGAGATCTTGGAGCGACTGCAGAATATAGTCCCATTCTAGCCTGTCGTAGGCTTTGTCAAAGTCGATCTTGAGGAAAACCACATCTTGATTAGACTCATTTGCAAATTGAATACCTTCCCAAATATCCATAATGGTTTCCAGGATAGACCTGCCTTTGATGAAACCTTTTTGGTCCTCACTAAGCCAAGATCCCAGGTGGCACGAGATTCTGTTGGCAATGACTTTGGCGATGATCTTGTATCCTGTTTGGAGCATCGTAATAGGCCGATAGTTCTCGATTCTGTTCTTTTCCCCCTTCTTGTGTATCAATTTGATAATTCCATTATTTAGACAAGAAGGAAGAGCACCAAACTTTAGCGCTTCTTGCCAAACCATCCGAAGAGGGAGCTGGGGCCAAGCCAGAGGCGAACGCCACCTTCCACACATCGGCAATTTCTTGATGGACGGAGGGGAGAGAGAAGGTGGTTGCGTTGGCATGGAACCACGGAGCCTTGCGGATCTTGTTGGAAGGTTGAAAAGTGATAACGATCGGGTAGTGATCAGAGATAGTGAGGTCAGTGCGTTGCGTGATGGTAGGGTGGCCCCACTGATGAGTAAAACTCTGAGAGATGTAGCATCTATCGAGTCTAGCTTTCCTCAGGTCCTCGCCCGCTTGGAGATTCGACCAAGAAAAGCCATTCGAGTCTTTGAATTCAACCAAATCCAAGTGAAGTTTGGTCATGTCCCACGTTTCTTTCTCCCGACTGTCGATGACCCTGCCCTTGCCCATCCATCTGTCTGTAGGGTCCTCCACCATGTTGAAGTCTCCACATATAAGCACGTTGTGGGGAAGCGAGTCTAAGGAGGCCCAAGTGTTCAGTCTCTCCAAATCCCCGTTAGGGGCGTACAGAGAAACCATAGTAACACAAAGAGGAGCACCAAAAGAAACAGCAATCCAACGGTGACTTACATCTTCAATGGAGTTCTCAAGCTTTTCAAACCAAAGTTGTTTAACACCGATAACCGTTCCTCCAGACCCCCGCTCGTGCTTCGTTGGGATCCACACATGGGCCGAGGAGACCTGTCTGAGCTGTTTCTGGAGGTCTTCTCCGTCAATTTTAATCTCTTGAATACATATAAAGTCTGGGTTTAAGCTAATGTCGCGAAGCCATTGACCAATGATGGTCGCTCTTGAGGGGTCGGTTAGCCCTCTAGCATTTAGCGAGATGACAATCATTTTTGTATTGATCCCTCTTTGCGGGAGGGAGCTTTGTCCTTTCTTCTCTTGGCTTCATCTTTCTTTTTCGCTGGGATTTGATCCCGACTTAGAAATCGGTTCTTGTGGGGGCTTTTCCAGGGTAACTCCATAGGCTGTTTTCCTTTGCGGGATGCCCCTTGCTGGGGAGACTTGGGCCCCGTGCTCGGCACCGTTTCCGGGATCGTCGATCCAATGATGGAACTTTCACTATCCATGTTGTCTTCGTTACTAGTGGTGAAACCATCTTCTTTGCTTGTAGTGTAGCCCTCCTGGGGGGTTTCTTTATTGTCAGGGATCTCTAGGGCTTTGTCGTAGGTGTCTACCTCAAGTAGCTTCCCACCTGGGTAGTCAAGCTCATTGATCTCCTTTCCTAGATTGCTATACAAATTGCTATAGAATATTTCGTAGATATATTCATCGAACTTATTCCATTTCCTTTGAGTCCATGATCTCATACATGGGTATATAATGGGTTTTATATATTATTCCCGTCCTCAGAACTCGAAATTAATTAATCTTAGTACCTTTTGCATAGATCTTGTTTTTCCACGTGACTAATTCTTTATTTGACAAATTTGAGGACGGATTTCGATTCTTTTCGTCTTTAATGAAAGATGAAGTCTATTTTTAAACTAAGCAAAGTTCTTTCCTCTTTTTTTAAATGAATATGCCACATTGATTGAAAATGAATATTTCAAAGAGTTCAAAATATAGATCAGTATATTTCCTTCTGATGATTAACCTCCACCGTATTTTGTAACTCAATACTATTGTAGAAGAAACCGCTCAGTAGAGGATTTTTTTAACTCTCACGCAAATAATAACCTCACAAAGATATGTGAAATTTATACTGTGCGTTAACGAAAATCCTCACCCGAGTTCTTGTAAAACTATTTTTCATAACACCAACGTGTTCGTAGTTAAAGGCATCTAGTACTGGTTCCGCTAGTATGTTCATAAAACGTTTTTACGTAGTAGACACATAGCTTCCTACATTGAATTGCTTCCACATTATGTGTATTTTCGTAGACTCGTAGGATTATTTTAAAAAATATTACACTCTCAACAAATCATGGTTAGCGTTCCTAAATAAGCATTTATAGGTAATAAAAATGTTTTGCCTTATATTTGGAATTATTATGGAACAAGTACACTATCAACAGATCACGAAGAAAGGTTTTACAAACATACTACTAATATCCAAAACTACTTACATATATACCTTCTGTCTACTCACAAAGAAACGAAAAAGAAATGTAAATGTTGATAGTAGAAAAAAATAATATTCAATAAAACAGGATTAAATACTCTGAGGCTAGATGCACAAGAAGAACAATTTTTAAACTTTTTAGAGGAATGATAATAGTAACCACACGGTTTACCGTTAATAAGGGTTGAAAGTCATTTTATATACTCAAATCTGTAAGTTTCTTGTAATGAAAGACGTTATATGATATAGTAGAATGATTGTAAATCATCTGGATTGTATTATACCTTATAGATTTTTAACACTTAGGCGCGTTTTACATACGGTAGCATATTTTCAATTTAACTCTAAAGCCAGTCTCTTGTGTACAATAAATCAAGATCTATGCAAAAGATTTCATAAATAAATCAATTGAAATTAAAAGAAAAAATCATTTGAAATACACGGAAATTCTAGTTCATGTACAATGTAAACATAACCTCTCATGCATATAAAAAAACATAAACGTATTGGAAAACCTACCAACACGTGAAGTAAAACAATTAAATGAATTTTTTTGACCACGAAAATATGATTCAAATGTTGTTTTGCTTTGATCAAAATGTACTTATACTATATAAGGTAGATTAAAAAAAAAGATAATCAAAATTATATATTCAGAAAACTCAGACATTATTTTGGTCTAGGCCATCCAACACGACAAGTCCTGGAAGAAGTATGATCAAAGATAAAGAAGATTCCAGTGATAAAAAAGCCTATGAGGTTAATAAGCATTGAGCGTGCTAACGTACAATAAATATATTTATGTTTTCTACATTTTTTAAAAAATAAATTAATAATCTACTATGAGCTTAATGTAGCAAGATTAAAATAGTTGTACTTATACACAAGAAATAATGAAAGGAAAAAAACATATTTCAAATCTCGTTTATATCATCAACATATTTTTAGAAACGAATCATTATATTTTCAATGGAGTAATTAGCATATACATAAATAGTTTCAAAAGCAAATAACTATACTCGAAAGAAACCTAATACAGAACAACCATAACAAACCTACCAAGGATGTACAAAATAATTTGCGCATAGTATAGGTAACCACAGCCTACCTGCAAAGAGAAATAGGAAGGGGGTTTAGGATGCCAAATTGAGAAACATGTATATGATAGAATTCGATATTTCTAACGTGTATGTATAAAACTAGAGTAAAGCGCTCGAGCCACCATATAGACGACAAAGAAATGTTAGTTTAGGATGTTTACAACCTGCAAACTTATGGAGAGTGTTAATCTCCAAAAGAACAAGCTACTCTTGAAGTTAGAGCACCTCTATATCAAGAATATCTCAAAACCTTTACCAATTTAGAGGATCAACGCTCAATTTCCAAAATCTTGAACAAATTGTGCAGATAGTAACTCCTCAGAAAGTCTGTTGCACATAACTCAATCATTGGCTGATCAAATGTGTAAAGTTTTTTATAAAACTTGCAAAAGGTGTCACCAATAGTTTGTGCACCTTCTCCATGTTAAATTATCTCAAAAGACTTAGTATATCTTGAGAAATGACCTCAATAATTCACCTATGTCTAAAAGTGTTCTTTTGAGTAGTGGATTCAGACACTTGTAACTTCTAACACATAGTTATCTCAAACTAGAACCCCTTTATGCAAATGCTTTTTGCCATAGATGGCTTACCTTCCAACTTAGATTTTGAATCCTTATTTGTGCAAAACATTACATTGTGCACTGAGAACTGATCAACTATTTGACCATAGAGATTGCGCCTGTTTCAAAAGACACTCAAGAGTTCTTCACATACTAATGTTCCATAGAATTCTCTTAGTCTGTTTACAATTAGGCTCTCAAACTTTAACCATAGACTTATTAACTATGGAATTAGACACCTATAAAAAGATTCTTGAAATGATCAAGCACAGAAGGAGAATACTCAAAAATATCAGGTGCAACATTTCTTCATTTTTGGAAAACTTTACATTTGAGTGATGAGAGAGATCTCACTCATTTCTAAAGTGTATAATAACTCATACAACTTGTAAGTCCTCTATTCACATGCTCTCTCATATTTATCCCAACTTTTTACGTGTATATATAGGCATATATGTACAAGCTTATGACCATACAAAAGGTATATGTGAGCTATCTCTAAATTAATGTACATATGTATACACATCTTTATCTTCTAGACATGTACTTCCTTCATGCTTCATAAATTGGTCTTTTCTTCAATCCTTGACTTCAAAACTTCAATTGGTGTTTGATTTGCACCAATAGTTCCCCATCAATCATCACTTCAGGTTTTCTCTATCTTCTTTATACCTGCGATGTCTTTAAATCTCTGTAAATTTGGTCCATCCAAGCTTTTGGTTAGCATGTCAGCTACCTGATCTTTTGTTGAAGTATGTACGAGTTCAATCCCCTTATCCATCACCTTCTCTCTTAGAAAGTGATAGTGAAACTCAATGTGTTTAGTCGTGGCATGAAAAACAGGATTAGCAGCTAAATACAATGAGCTCATGTTATCTCCATGAATAGTGGGTGTACTCTGAATGATGTCAAAACTCTTCATGAGAGTCTTTAGCCATATGACTTCCTTTGCAGCTTCAACCATACCTTTATACTCTACCTCTGTAGATGATAGCAATTGTGTGTTGCTTCTTAGAACACCAAGAGATTAGCTTATCTCCCACATAACACAAGTATCCATATCTTGATCTCCTATCATCAGGATTATCTGTCCAATCATAATACAAACCTTCTTTGAGTGTACCCTTAATGTACCTCAACACCCTTTGTCCTGCAACCTAATGTTCTTTCGTAGGACAATGCATGAATTGAGATAATACTCCAACCGCATATGACAAGTCAGGCCTAGTTAATGTAGCATAGATAAGACTACCAACTAAACTCTAATATAATTTCATATCCTTGAATTCTTCTCCTCCATATCTGCTCAATTTGTGATTCACATCCATTGGAGTAGGTGCTACCCTGCAATCATCCATTTTGAATTTGATCAACAAGTTTTTCAAATACCTTTCTTGAGTTACATACACTCCATGTTGAGTGTATGAGATCTCCATTCCCAAGAAATATCACAAGTCTCCCAAGTCACTAATCTTGAACTCTTTATCCATTTGCTACTTTAGGCTTTGAATGCCTTTCTCATCTGTACCTGTAAGAATTATATCATCAATATATCTGCACATGTAAATGAATCCATCATCACTTGCTTTGACAAGCAAGCTAGTATGTGCTTTAGATACTTGGAAACCAAGCTCCTTCAAAAACTTCACAAATCTATAAATCCATGCCCTTGGGGTCTGCTTCAAACCATAAAAAGCTCTCTTGAGCTTACATACATGATCTAGATACCTTGCATCTCTGAATCCTTGTGGTTGCTGCATGAAAACATCATCTAAAATATAACCATTAAGAAAAGCACTCTTCACATCTAATTGACATAACTTCCAACCTTTAAATGCAACAACAGCTATGAGTGTCCTGATGGTTGTCATCTTTGCCATAGGACCATAAGTCTCATCATAATCTATACCATATGTGTGAGAAAACCCTTTCACAACAAGTCTAGATCTATACCTAGACACACTTCCATCTGCATACCTCTTTGTCTTGTTGACCCATTTGCATCCAATAATCTTCTGGCTATTTGGTTTAGGAACCGAATCCCAAGTCTCATTCTCCATCAATGCATCATACTCTTCTTGCATAGCTTTCTCCCAATTTTCCTTACCTTTCGCCTCTTCATATGTAGAAGGGTCTTCATCTGCTTTTACCATATAAGCATAATCCTTAGTAGCCAAAAAAAAAAAGTGTCATAGCTATAGCTTGTAGGTTGCCATTTATGTCTTGATGACCTTCTGAGTTCTCCACTTCTTGAGGTTTTTGGTTCATCACATTTTGGATCAAACCTTGGCACTTCTTTTACTTCAACCTGTACTTCATTGTTCTCCTCTTCATCAAATATTTGAACTTTTGATTTACCTTTCTTTTGATTCACAACTTCTTCATCACCTACATGAATATTGATTGTACTTGCATACCAAGTACCTTGCTCATCAAATGTAACATCCTTTGATACAAGGATTTTTTTTGGATGGACTCCACAACCTATATCCCATCTGCTTATCATCATATCCAATGAACACATACTTTTCAGCTTTAGGTTCCAATTTGTGCCTTAATTGAGATGGTACATATGCATACGCTAAACAACCAAACACTTTGCAATGATCTAAGGTAGGTCTCTTACCCGACCATGCCTCATATGGTGTCATACCATGCAAAGCTTTACATGCTAGTCTATTGACCAAATGTGTAGCTCTGTTTACAACCTCAACCCACAAATAATTGGGAGGATTTCTCTCCTTCATCATGGATCTTGTGAGCTCAACAAGATTTCTATTCCTCCTTTGTGCTACACCATTTTGTTGAGGAGAGTACCTGCACGTAACCTCTCTTTTTGTACTTGCATTCCCTAAGTAATCACTGAATTCATTAGAGAAATACTCTCCCCCTCCATATGACCTAACTCTCTTCAACTTTTGACCTTTGATTCTTTCTACATACACATGATAATGTTTGAATGTATTGAATACCTCTGATTTATCTTTGATCACATAAATAGTGATCCACCTAGAAGCATCATCAACATAAATCACATAATACCTTGAACCATTTATACTAAAATCCTTTGATGGTCCCCACACATCTGTGTGTACCAATTCAAGCTTCTCTGAATACATGAAACCATGCTTAGAATAAGATTGCTTGTGAGCCTTAACTAGTTGACATGCCTCACATGTGTCTGTCATATGTTGACCTGCAACATTAGGCAATCCAAGATATAGTTGACATGCCTCACATGTGTATGTCATATGTTGACCTGCAACATTAGGCAATCCAAGATATGAACCATTGTTAACCATATCTTTAATACCTCTTTCATTGAAGTGTCCAATTCTTTTGTGCCAAAGATCTAACTTAGAGATCTTATGTCCTCTATAAGTGAACAAGGCATGACCAACATTACCTTGGATCTTCAATGTGAAAAGTCTTCCCTCTTTCTTACCTGAAGCAATTTGTTTATGCCCATTGCTAGGGTCTTCTACAAAAACTCCATCATTAGTAAACCTTACCTCATAACCTTTTTCAACAATCTGTCCTACACTTATCAGATTCTCTGGAATTGTAGAACATACAAGACCATACTCAAGAGAGTACTTCCATCCTTGGCCTTCACTGATCCAATTGACTTCACATTATGCTTTGTATTATCACCTGTTTGAACTACATGATTAGTTACCTTATGTTGCCACTCAGGTGATTGCTACATCCTGAGTCAATGTAGAAGACTCTTTGGTCTTCACTTTGCCTTTCAAAAGTTGCATTCATAATCAAGGTTCAATCCTCCTTCTTATCTAAAGCATAATTGTAGTAGGTATTGTTGTAGGATCGGCTTTGGAATCCTCTACTTGCATTTCTTCCAAAGTAATGTCTACTACCTCTACCTCTAAAATTACCTCTTTGATTTCTGCAACCTCTTCCTCTTGAAGTAAAGTTCTGATTATCTCCACCATTATTTTGATTATTATGCCAACAATCATGAGCTAAATGATTTGTCTTACCACATATCTAGCAAGCTTTGGCTCCATCTTTATTGCTTCTACCTTTTCCTATACCTTTGCCACCTCCTCTTCTTCTTAGGAAGTTAGCTTGGCTAGTTGTACCTTCATCTTCATTTTCTTGTTGTTTCCGTTTGCTATTATTCTTCTTATCCTTTGAATACATTGCTTGACCTGCACTCTTATCACCTTCACCTTTGACATCGTGATCAAAGGTTAGCATATGTCCTAGCAACTCATTCAAATCAAGAGTGAAATGATCTAGTGACAATTCAGTAGAGAAAATGAATGGCTTCCATTTTTCATCACCTCTCAAACCTGTAAGGATTTTCCTTACCAATTTATCCTCCTCAATATCTTCGTGAACTGCTCATAATGCATTTGCAATGTCCTTCATCCTTGTTACATAATCAGAGATGGATTGAGATGACTTCTTCTTGAATGTGGTAAATTTTGCCCATAAACATGCCTTCCTTGACTTTGTAGTGTTTTGGTAATGCCTCTCCAAAGCATTCCATATATCACTTGCACTTTTAAGACCTCTAATGTGAGGTAGCAAGTATTCATTTACCCCCATGTAGATAACACTCATAGCTTGGCATCTCTCTTCATCCAAGTCTTCAGATCTGATAACTCATCCCTACTTGGAACACTAGGATCTCTGAATTGAGGCTTTTCTTCTTCAACTGTGATGTATCCTATTAGATCTTTGCTCATGAGATGAGATTCCATCCTCATTGACCATGCTGGATAGTTTTCTCTATCCAATTTCTATATCTGAAGAGAATTTCCCATCCTTTCTTCACCTCTGTATTGAATTGTTCAAACTTTATGAATAATAGATGTACATTTAGTTCGAATGAAGTTCCATTTGATCTTCTTAATAACTTCTATCCTCCTTCTCAAGCTTTTCCTTCAAGATTTCACGTTTTGAACCTTCAAGTGTTGAATTCTTTACAACTGCAGCAGTCGGAGTCCTTGTTTCTTCAATTTTGATGCATCCTGCTCTGATACCACAATAGGAGAGTGTTATTCTCCAAAAGAACAAGCTACTCTTGAAGTTAGAGCACCTCTATATCAAGAATAACTCAAAACCGTTACCAATTTAGAGAATCAATGCTCAAGTACCAAAATCTTGAAAAATTTGTGAAGAGAGTAACTCCTTAGAAAGTCTGTTGCACATAACTCAATCATTGACTGATCAAATGTGTAAAGGTTTTGATAAAACTTTGCATAAAGGTGTCATCTATACTTTTTGCACCTTCTCCAGGTTAAATCCTCTCAAAAAACGTAGTAGATCTTGAGAAATGACCTGAACAAGGCACCTATGTCTAAAATTGTTCTTCTGAGTAGTCGATTCAGACACTTGTAACTTCTAACACATAGTTCTCTCAAACTAGAACTTGTTTATCCAAATGCTTTTAGCCATAGATGGCTTACCTTCCAACTTAGATTTTGACTCCTCATTTGTGCAAAGCTTTACACTTTGCACTGAGAAGTGATCAATTATTTGGCCATTGAGATTGCGCCTGTTTCAGAAGACACTCAACAGTTCTTCACATATTAATGTTCCTACATAAAATTCTCCTTAGCCTGTTTACAATTAGGCTCTCAAACTTTAACCATAGAATTATTAGCTATGAATTAGACACCTATAAAAGGATTCTTGAAATGATCAAGCATAGAAGGAGAATACTTAGAAATATCAGGCGCAACATTTCTTCATTTCTTGCAAAATTTACATCTGAGTTATGAGAGAGATCTTACTCACTTTTAAAGTGTCTAATGACTCATAAAACTACTAATTTCTCTATTCACATGGTCTCTCATATTTTCCCCGACTTTTTAATTGTATATATAGGCATATATGTACAAGCTTATGACCATACAGAAGGTATATGTGAGCTATCTCTAAATTAACGTACATATGTATACACATCTTTATCTTCTAGACATGTACTTACTGCATGCTTCATAAATTGATCTTTTCTTCAATCCTTGACTTCAAAACTTCAATAGGTGGTTGATTTGCACCAACACAAGCTTCTAATAATATCTAGGTAATACTGATATATATATATTTTCCATAGATTTTGAGCTGTATCATTCTAAATACGTGTGCAACAACATATTTATTGTTCAAAAACCATTATTAATACTTTGGAATATATATGAGTTTTTACTTTCTATTACAAACATATGGCCATTTTTCCCCTTCTTTTCTTAAATGGTTTTATGATTTTTCCTCTTTCTTTAAATGTTTGTGTTACACTCTTTTGATATGTTGGTAGTTATCCCAAAGATAGTTCAATTATCATGTGTATCTAAAAAGAAAACAATATTCACAAAAAATATGTATGCAAGTATATATGAAGCTATACATCCTAAAATATACCTTACCATTAATAAATGTTTTTGAAACTCAATTATATGTATGCTTGAAAGGTTAATTATTTATTCATCTTGATGGGCCGCATGCACATGTTACAATATCTATTATGATATTATGATTTTTTTCCCCCCAAGATTCTCCTAATGTGCTCTTAATCATCAGAAAGAAATGGCTCATCTATCATGTGTATTTACAAATTCATATTAAAAAAGATATATTTAAGCATGCGAATAAAAACCATATACGGTAAAATATATATTAACATAAATAAAACATGTAGGAAGTTAGTCAAACCTATGCTTGAAAGGTTACTTATTTATTCATCTTGATGGTCTACACGCACATCTTATATCTGTTATTTTTTCGTATATATTTCTACTTCCAACGTTCATGCATCCTTAAGTTCATAGATATATATGCATGCCTGCGCAAGCATGAATACATACATATGTATTTTTATTTATATACAAAAAGTCCCTCCGCAATCATCTCTTTTAAAAAACAGGTACATGTAAAAAAACTTGAATTTCAATGGCCCTTAAATTTCTTATAAAAATTATACAATGAGCTGTCTCCTCTTTTGTCCTATACCTCTTTTTGTCTTTCTATAAAGAAAATTCTTCTAATCCGTCAAAACAATATCTTCGTGTCAGAATCCCCGAAAAGTCCACATCTACATATCTTCATAAGTTTACCCTTTTTCATCATTTCAGAGATCACAGCGCGTTGAGAAGAAGAACCTCTCTCTTGTTCATAAAGGATTAAAAAACATATGTCTCTCTCTCTCTCTCGCTTGTTATCTCGTCTTGCCCATCCAGATGGTATCTCTTTGACTATAGATATTTCAATTCTCTCTTTAATATTGATATACCGACGGATATCCCGATGCAGTTTTTTCGAAGCTAAACGGCTTTCCCAAAATTTTCGAGGGTCATACTAATGCCGACGCGTGACCATCGGTATGCCAACCGTCGGTAGTTCCTCTTATATGTTGTAGTGTAATGTAACTTATTTTACAATGATTTCATAAATAAATCATTTAAAATTAAAAGAAAAAATCATTTGAAATACACGGAAATTCTAGTTCATGTACAATGTAAAGATATTCCTCTCATGCATATAAAAAACCATAAACGGATTGGAAAAACTACCAACATGTGAATTAAAACAATTAAATGATTTTTTTATCCACGAATATATGATTCAAATGTTGCTTAACTTTTATCAAAATGTACTTATGACTATATAAGGTAGATTAAAACAAAAGAGAATCAAAATTATATATTCAGGAAACTCAGACATTATTCTGGTCTAGGTCATCTAACACGACAAGTCCTCAAGGAAGTATGATCAAAGATAAAGAAGATTCGAGTGACAGAAAATCATAAGAGGTTAATAAGCATTGAGAGTGCTAACGTACAATAAATATATTTATGTTTTCTGAATTCTTAACGTACTATGAGCTTAATGTAGCGAAATTAAAATAGTTGTAATTTTACACAAGCAATTATGAACGGTAGAAAACATATTTCAAATCTCGTTTTCATCATCAACACATTTTAAGAAACGATGGATTATATTTTCAATGGAGTAAATAGCATATACATAAACAGTTTCAAAAGCAAATAACTATACTCGAAAGAAACCTAATATAGAACAACCATAACAGTCCTACCAAGGATATACGAAATAATTTGCGCATAGTACAGGTAACCACAGCCTACTTGCAAAGAGAAATAGGAGGGGGGTTTAGGATGCCAAATTGAGAAAGATGTATATGATAGAATTCGATATTTCTAACGTGTATGTATAAAACTAGAATAAAGCGCTCGAGCCACCATATAGAAGACAACGAAATGTTAGTTTAGGATGTTTACAACCTACAAACTTCTAATAATATCTAGGTAATACTGATATATATATATATTTTCCATAATTTTTGAGTTGTAACATTCGAAATACGCGTGCAACAACATATTTATTGTCCAAAAACCTTTATAAATACTTTGGAATATATACGAGTTTTTACTTTCTATTACAAATATATGGCCATTTTTGCCCTTCTTTTGTTACAATGGTTTTATGATTTTTCATCTTTCTTTAAATGTTTGTGTTACACTCTTTTCATATGAAAAGATTAATTTTGATATGTGTATTTAAGAAGAAAACAAAATTCACGGAAAATATGTATGCAAGTATGTATGAAACTATCAATCCTAAATATACTTTACGATGAATAAAATTTTTTGAAACTCAATTATATGTATGCTTGAAAGGTTAATTATTTATTCATCTTGATGGGCCGCATGCACATGTTACAATATCTATTATGATATCATGATTTTTTCACTTGATTGAAATTCTTGTCCAAGATTCTCTTAATGTGCTCTTAATCATCAGAAAAAAAAGGTTCATCTATCATGTGTATTTACAAATTCATATTCGAAAAGATATATTTACGCATGCATATATAAACCATATATAGTAAAATATATATTAACCTCGTCTACAAAAGCGTGGTAGCTGTATTGTTAATGCATGAGATGCGAAGTTTTAGGCTTATGCCCTCCTAGATGACCAAGAAAACATGTATCTATATGCTTTATTTCACGTAAGTGTACGTTATCTTTAAAATTCTACAATCAAGACAAGGAGAGGATGGAGATTTAAACAAAGAGCAACGTTGTTCCAAAATAAAATGGCTTTAACTAAATGCATGAAACGATTATTCAATATATTCTTTAATTGATGCTCTGATAAATCCAAGACCTATCAATCGGATATCCATGAACTGAACTCCCATCCAATATACACCTCTTAGTCATTGTAGTTATAGAATCCCCCGGTAAATGTACACTTCATACCTATTTTGGGATGCTCTACCAGAAACTCGTCTCCCCTCCATTTCTGGCCTGCAACAATAACGTCCCAATTCCTGAGAGGTGTGAATAATGTTCATGTTTAAAATAACCTAAAGACATAAAGATTTGTAGAGAGTTAGTAATGATCACTATCAACTAAATCATTGGTTTGAGAAAGTTGTCATAAATTTTCTCTAAAGAGAAAATTAAGAGGTTTATTGGGAGCGTAAAGGGATCACCTTGATAGTTAAAGAATTTATTCCAAAAAAATAAGGATAATGGAAAGTGGAAAAAAAATATATAGTTCCGAAGAGGAGTCTTAATGATTTGTTTTTCTCGTAACACCATTGGAATTTTGTCAGAATATGTTCAGATGTCCATCAAAATTACAGAGGGTAAACGTTATGCTACGTGGAAGCTCGAGAGATGTGTTTTCCTTTACTATACATGAGAGAAAATCTACTTTCTATTTGGATATTTAAAGAAACTAAGGCTCTTTGTTTAATGACTTAATTGATGGATTAAGAATAAGTACAAACAAGTAAAAGAACGTGGAGGGATTTTGAGTTAAGAAGCGAAACAAAACACAACACAAATAGCTTATTCCATACATGGGAGATAGCAGAATTCTGAAAAATGGATCAAACAGATATCTCATATTAATCCAAAGAAGATGTAGAGATATGTCAATAAAGCTGGTTTTGATCTTCGAACATGTTCAAATTCTCAAGCTATGAAACACTGATCTGTTACATATCAAATAGGTAAGAAAAAACATCCATTTCAAAAAGAGGATTATAACATGAATTGCGTTGCGCATCATCGATATAGATGTCCGAGGACAACAGAGGGGACAATAATAGAATGTATAGACAGGTTTTGACATCTTTTCATGATCTCATTATGATGATTAATAAATTCGGATGAATCATTAGACATATGCGTTCGTTTACACTAAGCGTTTAAAAACGAAACTGGTATGTGCATCTATAAAGTAGTATCATATGGAGGGAGAAATTAATTTTTTAAATATATTCTTTGACTTTAGAGGTTCTATTTGAATGAAGAGAATATATTCTTTTGCGTAAAATCCAAAGTGGTGTGATGATAAAGAGATCATCATTTTCATTCATCATACCGAAACGTGAAAGGGATGATGAATGAAAATGATCTACCAAGCTCCTATTAAGTTAGCGTTAACTCAAACCTTGTAAATATTTTGTTGAGAAACGACGTGATGACTCTTAAACTTGAATGTATCTTGCTCTTTGTGATACATAAATATGTTAACCAAATCTGGTTACAATTTTCTTTTTCAAAAGAAAGTTCAGTAACAGCGTACTTTCCCAAACTTTAAATATTAATATAAAGAACAACTAGACAAGTGAATGGACCTAGCACGCATGGGATCCCAGAATCCCACAAAGTAGGGGTTGTTTAAAACTTTCTCCAAAACATTACAAATAAGATTGATAACCCTTCCCTCCCCTTCATGCTGGGCCACTTGCTTTTAATCTTGTTGCTTTCAAGGAAAAACACTCTACGATTTCTACAAGGTGGGGGTGCTTGCAATCTGAGTTTTTCTACCTAAACGGAAAGAAGCATTTTCTTTTATCAACCATTCCTTAGGAGGGCTTCCAAAGTTGGTGGCACACCTCTCTTTCAAGTTCTTCATAGGGTCTCACCTCTTATTGCATTCGAGAGTGTCAAGGAACAACCAATCCCCTGACCCAATGACTCTTGCTTCTAGTTGATTTATCCCTATAGCAACATGATTCTCCTAAGGGCTCGCAAAATTGACATTGAGTTAGGGCAAGAAAAGAAAATGTGTCCCAAGTCCTCAGTGCCATGAAGACATTTCTTGCACCATGGAGGGACTCCAAAAATTTTGTTAGATTTTACATTGATTTGAATTCCCTGATGGAGGATTCCCCACATAAGAACTGATTTTAATATCGATGAGTGATGCCTAAGGGATTTGAAGTTGAAATCCTACCTTAAACTCAAGAAAATTAGAAACCATGTTTTATTAAGTGTGACATCAAATTCCAAATTATTATCTAATCTAAGAATTTTATGTCGATTGTTGTCATTGTGCTATCAAAGACCCTCAAGGACATGGGATTCATGCGGAATAACAAGGGGAGTCCTCCAACACTCCCTGGCATTGAACCTACTCCACGACAAGCACCATTCTTCATAGTCCACTCTCCTAGCCACATGAATGTCCTCAAATATAATCCATTGGCATTTTTCTTGATTCCAAAGGTGCTTCCACAAATAAGCATCTTTGTTACAAAGTTTCCTACCTTTTTAGAGGTTTCAAGTCTCAAATGCCCTAATGTTAAAAACAAGTTACAAGATTCTTGCTTAAGTTATTTCTAATTGAATTTCTTGTCACTTAGAAAATTGAATGAGTGAGGATGAGAATGGGTTCATCAAGAGGAGATCCATCCTTGAGGCTATTAGTGATCATTTGGAGGATGTGGTTTTCCTTGAAGAGTCTGGTCAAAATGTCCTCTTCCTTAAGATTGACTTTGACAAAGCTTTTGGCTGACTTAAGAAACCTTTGAAAGACGTGGGCTGCAGGCAAAAAATTATTAAGATGATCTCAATGTTGTTGCGATATGTGTCACCTTGGATAACCATCAGTGACCAGCTTTATCAAGATATTCCACTAAAATGTTCTATCACACAAGGATGCCCATTAGATTTACCTCTTATTCTTGAAGGCATCTTTCTTCACATCAATAAAGGCAAAATTACTCTTTTTTGTAACATCAGATGGACATGCAAAGGTATGTAGATCAACCTAGTAGGGTAGTCTATGGGGGTTAACATGTAGCTTCTTTATTGGATTATTTACTTTCTCTCTTATTGGAAAATCAAGGACTAAGAGATTGTCAAATTGGAAAGAATTTGTAGAAACTTTCTCTAGATGAGAGACCCTAACAAAAGGAGTATCCCCAAATTTAAATGGGATTCTTGAATGAGCCGAAAAGATCAAGGTGCTTTGGGTATTCTAGACATTAAAGGAATGGAAAATAAGTTGATGGCCGAATGGATAATGAAAGTATGGAGCGATACAGAATCCTCTTTGGCTAGACTGATTTTTAGAAACAAGAGTGCTCTCATGTTTGTGGGCCTCCCAAGGTGGAAGGGTCGGAATCTTCTATTTTTCTCTCCCCCTATCACGTGTCTCCAAGAGGATTGACAAGCTTGAGCTATGGAAGAGTTGAAACAAAGTGAGATAGTCTACCAAGATCAATGAAGATTGGAAATGGGCAGGCGTTGTTAGAAATTCCTTCTGGTTACAATCTTTGAGTAATCAAATCTATGCTGATTTAGAGAGTTTTACGTTGGCGAGCATGGCCTTTTTGAAGTGATATGTGTTGGAACAAAGCAATCACAAATTGATGATTACAAAGAATTTAAAGCAAGTCAATGATCAAATTGAAGTAAAAGAAGTCATTTGGGAAAGTGAAGAGATTTTAGCATGATAGCTTGTATACATATGTACAGTACAGGTGGAAATTCTTGTACTATGACTATAGGTAATCCTTACGATGATAAGGAGTAATGTAATAGATGCGGGATGTCTAGAATCATATGTATATAAGTCAAAGATATAAAGAAACACATGAGAGAGTCATTAGAAAACAAGTGTCATAGAGATAGATGAGAAGAGAGTCATTGTCAGAAAATAGTGACGAGCATTTTGTAGACTTCTCTAAGTCTCATCATGTAAATTAGAAATCCTTTTGTACACATCTAATCCAAGATCTAATGAAGCTATGTTCAAATTTTCATGATCTAATTCCTTTCATGCTATGAGTATGATCAATAGGAACATGTGTATGTAAAGTCTCTAGGTAGACCTCTCAGAGTCGTGCATTTTTCTGTGAAAATGATTTGCTTAGATCTGAGTGCTCAGTGTAAAGTTTTTGATGAGGGAGCATTTAGAATCTAAGTTAGAAAGTAAGGAAGCTATGGCTAAAAGAATTTAGCAAAACACGATCTGTACTGTGAGAAATAAACCTTAGAAGTTACCTATGTCGAAGTCGTCAGTTTAGGAAGACACTTTTTGACATACTTTTGATCTTAAGGATCAAGTTAAAGTTTTAATGATTCTTTTGAAGGACTAGTGGTTGGTATGATTGCGCAAAGGTAGTATGGAGATATGTGCATCATTGGTTTGAACAAATCTAAATATATGTGCAGGTAATGAAGTTAATCATCGAAGCACACTATTGAAGAATGAAGATTTTCAATTAGAGAAGTGATAGTTGAACGTTTTGGTAAATAAAGATAGCATTTGTGTAAAGTTTGGTTCATAAGTGATATAGAGGACATCTAAATCAGTATAGATCAAACCTTTGGAGATTTAAAGGTTTCCAAAAGTGGTATCACAGCTAAAGGTGCAATACAAGTGAAGTAAAGGCATTGGAAGTCCCAAGTGTTGCAGATATTGAAGTTCCTTCTAATTGAAGGTGGAAAAGGTCAAATTTTTGCAGAGAACCTGAAGAAGTGTAAAGTACAAGCTCAAGGATCAAGAAGGATTAAAGATTTATATCAAAGGTACACTCTATTATCATAAATCGTAGTAATTACAGATATAGAAGATCAAAGATGGGAGAAAGCTCGTAGATTGATAAGCTAGATAGGGAGAACTATCCAGCTTGGTCCATGAGGATGGAGGCACACCTCATGAGCAAAGATTTGATGGCATTCATTACAGGAGAAGAAGAAAACCATGAGTTTGAAGATCCTAGTCTTCCAACTAGGGAGGAACTTGCAAGTTTGAAGAATTGGATGAGAAAGGATGCTCAAGCTAGGAGCATCATTTACATGGCTGTAAATGATTATTTTCTATCTCACATCAGAGGATTAGAAAGTGCAAAAGATGTGTGGAATGCTTTGGAAGAGCATTTCCAAAACATAACCAAGTCAAGGAAGTCCTCATTGTGGGCAAAATTCACAACTTTCAAGAAGAAGAGTTCACAATCAATTTCTAATTATGTGGCAAGGATGAAGGATATTGCAGATAGCTTGGGAGTAGTAGATGAAGACATTGAAGAGGATAAGTTGGTAAGGCTAGTACTTATAGGTCTGAGAGGAGGTGAGAAGTGGAAGCCTTTCATATTGTCCATATAATTGTCATTACATCACTTTACTCCTGATCTTAATCAATTGCTAGGACACATGCTAAATTTTGACAAGGACATTAAGGGATACAATGATAGGAATGCAAGTCAAGCTATGTACTCCAAGGACAAGAAAAAGAATGGCAAAGGGAAGCAGCCAACTCATGATGAAGGAATTTCAAGTCAAGGTAACTTTACAAAAGGAAAGATGAACTTCAAAGGTAAAGGAAGAGGAGGTAAGAACATAGACAATACTAAAGCTTTTTGGATTTGTGGTAGAACCAATAATTTTGCAAATGATTGTTGGTATAACAATCAAAATGGTGGAAGTAATAACGAGAGCTTCAATCAAAGGGGTAGAGGAGGCAAAAACCAAAGAGGCAACTTCAAAGGAAGAGGTGGTAGGACTTTATATGCTAGAGGAGGTGGAAAAAGTTTTCAACCTCAGTCCTACAACAATAATTATTATAATTATGCATTAGATCAGAAGGATGACATGACTCTTATCTTGAATGCAACTCATGAAGCAGTACGAGAAGATCAAAGTGTTTTTTATATTGACTCAGGATGTAGCAATCATGTGAGTGGCAATATATCATTGATGACTAATATGGAAGCAAAGGTGAATGGACATACAGTTCAAAGAGTTCACAACACCAAGCATAAAGTGGAGAGTATTGGATCAGTGAAGAAAAAGAGTGGAAGTACACTTTTGACCAAGGTACTTTATGTTCCTATTATTCCTAAAAACTTGATAAGTGTAGGGCAAATTGTGGAGAAGGGATATGAAGTCAGATTCACAAACGATGGTGTTTATGTGCAAGATCCAAATCATGGATATAGAAATATCATTGTAGGTAAAAAGGAAGGAAGGATTTTTACTCTCAAAGTCCAAGGTAATGTGGGACATGCTTTATTTACTTATGGAAGTCAAAATATGTCTCAGTTAGAACTATGGCATAAAAGGCTAGGTCATTTCAATGAGAGAGCCATAAAGGAAATGTCAAAGAATGCTGTGGTGCTTGGTTTGCCAAATGTTGAAGGTCAACACATGGTGTACAAGTGTGAAGCTTGTCAATTAGGTAAAGCACACAAAAGTTCATACAATAAATCAGGGTACAAGTATTCAAATATGCTTGAATTGATTCATACATATGTGTGGGGTCCTTCAAGGGACTATAGTATAAATGGATCCAGATTTTATGTGTTGTTTGTTGATGATGTAGCCAGATGGATTACTTTATATGTAATCAAGGACAAATCAGAAGTGTTCAAGAAATTCAAGCATTATCATGCTTATGTAGAAAGGATTACATGACAAAAGGTCAAGAGGTTGAGATTAGATGGAGGGGGAGAGTATTTCTCTAAAGAGTTTGACGATTATTTGTGGAATGTAGGTATAAAACGAGAAGTAACTTGCAAGTACTCGTCTCAACATAATGGAGTTGCAGAAAGAAGAAATAGAACTCTTGTAGAGTTTGCAAGAGCAATGATGAAAGAAAAGAATTGTCCAAATTACTTATGGGCAGAAGCTATCAACACTACAACATACCTTGTGAATAGGTTACCTTGTAAAGTTTTGGATGGAAGAACACGTTATGAAGCATGGTGGGGTAAGAGACCTACTCTTGATCATTGTAGGTATTTGGATGTTTAGCATATGCTTATGTTCCTTCACAATTGAGACATAAGTTAGAACCCAAAGCAGAGAAGTATGTGTTTATTGGGTATGATGATAGACATATGGGTTAGAGATTGTGGACTCCTTCCACAAAGCAATTTCTTGTTACCAAAGATGTTACATTTGATGAGCAAAGTACATGGTATACAGGGTCAAAAAATGATTATGCAAATGATAGAAGAATACAAAGGAAAGGGAAGACAAAAGTAAGTGTGTATGAAGAAGATATTGATGATGTTGATTATAAAAGTAAATTGCAGGACAATGTTGAAGATGGGCCAAGATTTGATCCAGAATAAAATGTGGCGGAGACTTCAAGAAGTGCAGAGGTCAAAAGATCCTTGAGAGAAAGAAAAGAACCTATCAGTATAGCTATGCTACATCTTTCCTAACAAAAAAAGATTATGCTTACATTGTGAAGACAGAAGAGGATCCAATCACATATGAAGAAGCTAAAGGTAAACAGAATTGGGAGAAGGTAATGCAAGAAGAGTTTGATGCTCTACTTCAAAATGAAACATGGGAATTAGTGCCAAGACCAAAGAATCAAAAGGTCATTCGATGTAAGTGGCTGTATAAAACAAAAAGGTTTGCAGATGGAAAGGTTTCTAGATACAAAGCTAGACTTGTGGTCAAAGGTTATGCCCAAACTTATAGAGTAGATTATGATGAAACCTTTAGTCCTAGTGCTAAGATGTCTACAATTAGATCATTGATTGCTATTTCTGCTTGTAAAGGATGGAAGTTATCAAAATTAGATGTGAAGAATGCATTCGTGAATGGATACATTGCAGATGAAGTGTACATGGAGCAGCCAGAAGGCTTCATGGATTCAATTGGATCACATTATGTGTGTAAGCTCAAGAGAGCTTTGTATGGTTTGAAGAAGGTTCCAAGTGCATGGAATTACAGGCTTGTAAAGTTCTTAAATGAATGTGGATTTCAAGCATGAAAGGTAGATAGTAGCTTGCTAGTGAATGCAATTGAAAATGGATACATATACATGTGTATTTATGTTGATGATATTATTGTCCCAGGTATAGATGCTCAAGCAATCAAGGAACTCAAGAAACAAATAGAGAAGGATTTTAAGATAAGTGATTTGGGAAACTTATCTTATTTCTTAGGAATGCAGATTGTCTATACTCAACATAGAGTATATGTTACACAAGATATATACTTGAAGAATCTTCTGGTCAAGTTCAACATGGAAGATTCCAAGTCTTCAACCACACCATTGGAGCTAAATCATAAGTTGAGCAGATATTGAGGTGAAGAATTCAAGGATATGAAGAAATATCATAGTTTGGTAGGTAGTCTAATATATGCTACCTTGACAAGGCTAGACCTATCATATGCAGTAGCTGTGTTATCACAATTTATGCATTGTCCAAAGAAGACTTATTGGATTGCCGCTCAAAGGGTACTCACATATATCAAAGGAACCCTAAGTGAAGGTTTGTATTATGGATTTACTTCTTATACAAAAATCAAAGTGTTTAGTGATGCAGATTGGGTAGGTGATTCAGATCATAGAAGGTCTACTCATGGGTATCTCTGTTACATTGGAGATAAATTAGTTTCTTGGTGCTCAAAGATGCAACATACAGTTGCTTTGTCATCCACAGAAGCTGAGTATAAAGGAATGGTAGAGGCTGCAAAAGAATTGATATGGTAAAAGACCTTGTTGAAAAGTTTTGAAACTGATTAGAGTACTCCAATTACTTTTAGAGACAATATCAGCTCATTATATTTGGCGACTAACCCTGTTTTTCATGTCAAGACTCAGGATATAGAGACTCAGTATTATTTCTTGAGGGAAAAGGTACTTGATAAAGAGATTTAAGTGTTGTATACTCCAACAAAAGAACAAGTTGCAGATATGTTAACAAGAAGCTTGGATGGACCTAAGCTACAGAGATTCAAAGAGATGGCAGGAGTAAAGAAGAATGGAATAATCACAATTAGTGATTGAGGGGGAGCTTTTGGAACAAAGCAATCATAAATTGATGATTACAAAGAACTTAAATCAAGTCAATGATCAAATTGAAGTAAAATAAGTCATTTGAGAAAGTGAAGGGATTTTAGAATGATAGCCTGTATACATATGTACATTACAGGTGGAAATTCTTGTACTATGAATATAGGTAATCCTTAGGATGATAAAAGTAATGTAATAGATGCGGGATGATTCTAGAATCATATGTATATAAGTCAATGATGTAAAGAAATACATGAGAGTGTCATTAGAAAACAAGTGTCATAGAGATAGATAAGAAGAGAGTCATCTTCAGAAAATAGGGACGAGAATTTCATAGATTTCTCTCAGTCAAATCATGTAAATTAGAAATTCTTTTGTACACATCTATGCAGAAGCTAATGAAGCTATGCTCAAGGTTTCATGATCTAATTTCTTTCATGTTGCGAGTATGATTAATAGGAACATGTGTATGTAAAGTCTGCAGGTAGACCTCTCAGAGTCGCACATTTTTTCATGTAAATGTTTTGCTTAGATCTCAGTGCTAAGTGTAAGGTTTCTGATGATTGAGCATTCAAAATATAAGTTAGAAAGTAATGAAACTATGGCTAAAGGCATTTAGCAGAATGGGATCTGTGCTGTGAGAAATCAACCTTAGAAGTTACCTATGTCAAAGTCGTCAGTTCAGGAAGACAATTTTTCTGACATACTTTTGATCTTAAGGATCAAATTAAAGTTTTAATAATTCTTTTGAGGGACTAATGGTTCATATGATTGCGCAAAGGTAGTGTGGAGATATGTACATCATTGTTGTGAGGAAATTTGAAGATATGTACAGGTAATGAAGTCAATCATTGAAGCAGACTATTGAAGAATGAAGATTTTCACTTAGAGAAGTGATACTTGAAAGTTTTGGTAAATAAAGATAACATTTGTGTAAAGTTTGGTCCATAACTGATATAGGGGAGATATTAAACCAGTATAGATGAAACCTTTGGAGATTTAAAGGTCTCCAACAATATGTTTCCCTTTTTTTCTAATGATGGCCAAATTCTCTGATGTAGGTGTAACAATTTGTAGATTGGAATATGTCATTGAAACGAAAGTTTAGTTGCATTGTGAAGAACTCTAATATGGTAATAGATTTGCTATCTATAATATAGAAAAAAGGGACAAGGATTATAGGACTCTGCTTTTCATGCGGATGGTGACTTTTCTCTCATAAATCATTCGGTTGTTGAGCCTTCATGGAAATAAAATTCACAAAAGTCGGATTTGAGCAATGAAGATAAACGCATGTAAGTACTTGATGCGAGATTCCTATTCGCTGAAACATCCAAAATAAGGGACACGCGTGAATCCTATCTATGGAAATAAGATGAATAATTTAACATAGTTCAGTATCTTCATGATAATCGGACTTACGAGAATTCATTTTGGGATAAACTAAAAAGTAAGAAAATATTTGTATGTTTTCAAAAGACATATTTGTATGTTTTCAAAAAACTTCTCAAATATAAAATTACATTTGTTAGGACGTTCATATAAAGTAAAATATTTTTTATTGTTTTACCATATGATGATTTTTGACCTACTTGCCCACTTAATCTTTATTATAAGCGGTTTTTCGATTTTTCAAATATGACACATGGCTACTCGAATATGAAGAATATTGTCTTAATTCATAACAATTTATCGAAGTAGAAGGTAGTTTATTAAGATTCAAATTTGTCAGATTTGTGTGTGAATTCTTTTCAAAATATTCAATTGGCAAGCATCAACATATTCATAGAATTCCAATGAAGGTTGAATCTTTCTCTTATTATATCTCATAATTATAGCCGTAATTACAATGTTTAGCGAGAAGAGCCAATTATTTTGGACGATGTTACAGTATAGAATGCATAGTTAAGGCACAAGAATCATGTTCATGGTCCAAGACAATGATACGAATGGAAGATTCTCTTTTTAGTTGAACAACGTAGTATGAAAAAAGGTATTTCATGAGAGGATTTGCTAGAATTTCAATTTTGAGGCATCAAGGAAATAAAATGATATTTAATTCATAGAAGGAAATTTTTAATTAACGACGCTAAATTTGAATACATACAACCAATTTATATAGATAACATCTGATATATGATTTTTTTTCTTTTTGTTAAAGGGACTTTGGCAGAGTCTACTCTTCCAAACTTTAATTAATAAAAATGATAGCTATGCAAGTGAATGGACGTAGCACCCATGGCATCCCCCATATTTCACAAAGCAGGTGCTCCTTATAGATTACTAGAAAACTTTGCGAAGAAGGTTGATAACTCTCTCATCCCCCTCATGTGAGGCCCACTTGGTTTTGGTCTTGTTTCTCTCTAGGAAGAACACTGTATGGCGTCTCTTCAATCACTCAAATGTACCAAATACACCTTGGAGAACTTGTTCAATGATTGAGAGCTTTATGGATCTTTGTTTGGATCACTCTCTAAACTTAGTTTTTTTGAACTAAATGCTAGCCTTTGAAAGCATATCCAATTCTTTAGCAAACCCGCTTCTATTCACAAATCCAAATAAAATCTTCTTGCAACTACAACATGCCTCTCACGTTAGCATCCCTCTTACATAGTTCCTTGCATATGCTTTTTGAGTCTAATCTACAAGCATAAAATATGTGATTTTTTCACATATCTAAAATGGTTTCAATAGAATCTCAGCCATGCATATGTGGCTATGATACCACTATTTGAACGGAACATAGGAAAATGTTGATACCACCATGGAGAGAGAGAGGGATCAATTTATTATAGCACCTAGAAGAAAAAATTGCTCACAAGCTTGGAGAAATCTTTGAATTCTAAATTTTAATCTCTAATTTACTCTTTTAATTAACCACATTAGCATACATTAAATTTGCGTACATTTGATACATAGTCATTCACAAATCTTTGCGCATGTAATCCTTCTAGACAAGCAAGTTCTGCATCCTTAGAAATCTACCAAGTTAACTTATATAAACAAATTCAACATTCAAGATAACATATACACACAAATTCACCATTTCACAATGATGTATACCTTCTGGAATACCATATCGAGAGGATAGCATTTTAGTATAAACAACACAACATAAGCAATACATTCTCGAAGTTGACATTACTTTCTCTCCACAAATTTCAGACTTGTCCAAAATCGCAAACCTCTAACTTTGGGCTATTAAAAAAATTATGTCAATTATAGTAGTGAATCTTTTTGAATGTGCTTAAAAGTTCACTTTCAAGACTATCAAGCTATACTCGTAATGTTCAAATATATTTGTATGATTTATAAATGCATGTCCAAAGTAGGTCTCTACAATAATTTGACGGTTCTGCTAGTGACTACCATTATTCTTCGTGCAGTTTAACATAACATTTTTTTCTAAAATCATACATAATAAAAACAATCTAAGTATAACATTAACCAATGCTTGCTATGTGCATAAACCTCCATGTTTCTTCACAAGTAGGTAGGATCTCAAAACCATTCTCACACGTAAGATATGATTCATCTAGAAAAAACTACACATCCATTCATGTGTCTTGCTTACTAAAGCATCACTCCATACACCTTTTGCACATAAATGTGTATGAACACTTATCATACAAGAAAAACATATGGAAGATTACATAAACAACAACTCGCAACTCTAGTGTTCTTCACATCATTGATCATTTCCATCTATTCATGATAGAGCATGATATATTAACATATGTAGAATCATACACACATTCAAATACATCAGATTACAAGTGTATGCACGCATGTATCTGTCAGTCTCTTATTAATATTCTCAAACATTTAGACACATCTACAAATCATATAAGAGTATCTTATGATCGTACACTAAATCGAACATGCACAGAAACTAAAAATAATTCACTACTATATAATGAGAGAGAGTATATACGAAACATAAAATCTTAATGAGAAGTCTATAAAATTGAGATATGGTAACCTTCAGTCCATATAGTGTGTGGCAAGATAGTGAATGCATCTCAAAACAATAAATAGAGTTGTAAGATTCATTATAATGACAAGGAGTATGATATGGATATTCTTACTACTGAAAGGAGCTCATGGAAATATCGTTGGAAAGGGTATGCCATTAGTGATCGTACTTGGGAGCCTCTAGAAAATCTTCAAAGAGAACCATGAAAGGTTCGAGGATTTCATAAGAATAATCTAGCTAATCAAAGAGTAGAAAACATGACTGTTCTTCGTGGGGCTTCTCGCTTGAGTGGGAGGGGATTTCATGGACAAAGGAAAGCATCCTAAAACCTTAGATTTCATGTTTCTTCTATATATATCATGATTGACTTAGAATCTAGAGAAACCAATGCTTCCATTTCATTTGCAACGTGAAAAAACCATAAGATCCACTATCTGATTGGCGGATCCTACCATTGAGATGTCTTATTTTGAATTGATGATATCATCAGTGAAATCATCAATTGGTAACCACTATTGATGATCCACCCTTGAAAACCTATACAAGGAGGGGTTGGCCAAATATATTCATTGTCTTCCCAATGACAATCTTGGGTACTCAAAGAGTCGGGACCTTCAAGTAAGTACTCTCCAAGTTCTAGCTCGAGCTCAACTCTTGTTCTTTGTTCAAGTTTAGTCTAGTCTAGTACCATAGACCTGTCTTCTCCTATTCTAATCTCATAGTATGATATCCTTTCAAGTTATTTCTTGTATCTTGTTCATATCCTTCAGGCTTCCTTGTAATTGAAATATTGTGTTTATTACCTGTTGTCCCGGATTGTGGGATGTCTTGTATTTCGTCTAGTCTAGTTGTCCATACCTATCATTTTCCCTACATGGTTGATCTTGTAATCAAATGTATAGTTCCAAATCTTATGTAGTCTAGTCCAAGGGCACAATCTAGTGCTCCTTTGAAACCACCCATGAGGGCAACAAAAAGATCACTAACTTTCTCTATAACTCCCTCTAGAACTATGTTTTTTTGTCAATTCCTGGTCATCACTAGGACTACACAGTTGACCCATTCTACCCGTACTTTGTGGGTTATCGGGGATTCCAAGGGTACTTTGCCCCTTTACTATACATTTGTTTTCTAATTTATTCAATCAAAGAAGACTATGCTTCGGCCAGCCTTCCTCTTAGAAACACACACACACACACACACACACACACATATATATATATATATATATATATATATATATATATATATATATATATATATATATATATATATATATATATATATATATATAGAGAGAGAGAGAGAGAGAGAGAGAGAGGGGGGGAGAGAGAGAGAGAGGGAGAGAGAGAGAGAGAGATTTCTTTTTTTTGTGATCCCGTCTATGAGTTCTCTTTCCCATTCACGTAGCATCTACTATACTAATAATAAAAAAGATTCACATGTGAGATGTCGTCAAGCTATAGAGCACAATGATAAAATTCGTTTCCTAAGTGTTTGGGGTTCCAAAACTCTTTTATAAAATTACCATGGAGCACTAAATGTCAAATTTCACTTAAGATCGGGAAACTTTTTTTTTTGTTGTTATGATCATATAGCGTGAAAAATAGCATTTCTAATAAAATGTATTTTAAATTTTCACCAAAGCATAGAACATTCCAGTTACTGTAGATTAGCTTTAGGCTCTTTTCTCTACTTCTACTTTGAAGGGTTCAAAAAATGAAAGATAGCTTTTGGACACCCTATTTCGAAAATATTTATCCTCTGGCACGGAAGTATGCAAGGACTTCCTTGTACTATCTTATCCAACTACATGCAAGAATAAACAACGACATCTTCAACTTTGTTCCTATTCATAGAACCTTCTTACAAGGATCACTTACGTTTCAGCTTATTCAAACACAGTTGAGATTAGTTTTCTAACGTAGGAAAACTTGTGTTTTCCTTTCACTAAAACCTACAGTATATTGTGAAACCTTCTCTTCCATCTCAACATTAAGAATTGTGGCTGCAAATTTTCCTTGATCTTTACTCGAATGTCTTTTCTTTATAGATTCAAGGTATGTTGTTTGTTCTACAGTATATTGTGAAACCTTCTCTTCCATCTCAACATTAAGAATTGTGGCTGCAAATTTTCCTTGATCTTTACTCGAATGTCTTTTCTTTATAGATTCAAGGTATGTTGTTTGTTGAATTAGAAATGCATTCTTTCATTAGAAATGTTTATCGCAAAGCTATATTTTTTCAAACTTCGTGTGCCTGTGTTGAGGACACGATCATAATATTCATTTGCTAATCTGGATTGAGTTATGACGCTAACTTAAGCCTGTTCCCAGTGAAAGAGGATACTATGAACACATATGCTGCCTTGTGTGACGGCATATATAAGGTTTTATGTATGACTTCTTTTTTTGACGCTTCTTCGATGAAATAAAGCAAGCTTTTATGTATGACTTCTTTTTTTGACGCTTCTAAAGCCACTTTTCAGAGACCGTTGGCATTTAGTCGTTTGAAAGTACTTCCGTAAAACGCAACTCGTGTCTTTTTACAATGGTTTGTCCTACTCAGTTCGTTAAGTTGGAAACTTCTCATCAAAACATATTTTCAATGTACCGTTTTGAGAATCCGCGTCAAAGTAGGGTCACGCGTTATTTTCTACTAAGATCTACCATTTGTTTATAAATTGAAACACTATATTGCTTTCGATCTCAGGATTTTATGAGATACAACTACGTATTTCCTTATTCTGGAATGTTTTTTCATCGGCTGATTCCAAAGCACTGAGCATATTTCACATCATAAGCCTAATGATTTTTTCTTTATTCAACGTTTCTTCAAAGACCTAGCATCCTTAATAGAATCTTCCATTACTTTGCAAAACATGAGTTCCACAGTTCTGCCATTTACTTCATCTTAGCTGTCAATTCATCCAAAATTATTATCTGATTATACAGCTTCTTAATCTTCTCTTGTTTATTCCAGTTACAATCATGACGGCACTCATCAGTAAGTTTCCAAGCTTAACCAGCTGGAGTGGCGATCCATGTCTTCCATACCCATACAACTGGCTTACATGCACCGAGGATCCACGTCCTCGCATTGATAAAATGTAAGAGATCCCCTTGCGGATATTTAATAATAGACTTTGTGCTCTCTTGGGTGAAGGAAAAAGAAAATGATTTTGGGTGTTGGAAATGCTGTTGTGTCATATAGACAATTTTAGAGTTTTAAAATAGATTAACGATAAAGCTAAAAATTTATGTCTAGCAGATTTCTTTTAATAAAAGGAGGTTCGGCAATAGCCTACTCTGCGAGAGTTTAATTAAAACAAAGGAAATAGCTATATAGGTGAACGTGTCTAGTGCCCATGGGACCCCCCCCCAATCCCACAAAGCAAGGGAGTAACATACTAAGTTAGAGGTTTTTACAAAGGAGGTTGATAACCCTATTGTCCCCTTTATGTATGGCCCACTTGGGTTTCACCTTGTATTTCTCGAGGAGGTATACTCTATGGTTCCAAAAAGGTGGGGTCTTCTTACAATTGGAATTTATTTTGCCTAGAAGGAAAAGAGATTTCTCAAAAGACCATTCTTTAGGAGGGTTGTCAAAATTGGAAGCACACCTCTCTCTCCAAATCTTCCGAAGGGTCTCACCTCTTTTAGCATTCCACAATGATGAGGAGTAGCGTATCACCTCACCTAGTAACGCTTGCTTTCAGCTAATTTGTTCATCTAGTGGGAAGATTTTTTCAAGGACTTGCCAGATCGAGATAGATTGGGCCACAACAAGTAAATGTGACCCAAATCTTCCTTACTACGATGGCAGAGCTAGCACCACCATGGAGCCCCACAAATGTGGCTAGCCTTTATATTGATTGAGATTTTCGAGTGGAGGATTTGCCACATGAGGATCGACATTTTTATCACAATGAGGAGGTGCCACAGAGACATGAACTTTAGATCACACTACAAACCTATCCATGTAAGGCACCATTTCTTATGAAGCGTGATACGATACCATGAACTTTAGAGACATGAACTTTAGATCACACCATTTCTTATGAAGCGTGATACGATAGTCCAATTTGTCCTTATTTCTAGGAATGTTGTTTAGGCTACTTTTGTTGTGCCATTTGAG
The DNA here is from genome assembly GCA_020310875.1 of Ceratopteris richardii. Classification (NCBI taxonomy): domain Eukaryota; kingdom Viridiplantae; phylum Streptophyta; class Polypodiopsida; order Polypodiales; family Pteridaceae; genus Ceratopteris; species Ceratopteris richardii. The sequence goes on from CM035414.1 coordinate 154,608,847, forward strand.
ACCCTCATGGAGTGAAGGTCATGCCGAATAAGTAGCTAGGTTTTAGAACGTTCCCAAGTGATGCATAAGCTCTGCAAAGAGATCCATTCTTTGTAGTTCAATGTTACTTTTTGATAGATGTCTTGAAACCTATTCCATTGGTGAGTTTCTTGGTTCTAGAGGTGCTTCCAACACTAGAACCCCTTCTTCAAAAGCCTATCTTTTTTAAGGTTCCAAGACTCCATGCCTATGATGCCCTTGAAAGGGAGCCAAATCAAATCATTATGTCTGATATCCCTTGCTCATTTCCCATTTTGATGGATTCGAACAAACTATTTGACCTTGTTTCAACTCTCAAGGAAACATGGAAAGCAAGGAGAACAAAAGAGTGAGAAGCCCATGTCCTTTGAACTATGGAGTCCCACCATTGTAAGAGAACTCTTATTTTGAAGATAAGCATTGCAGAAGACGCCTCACAATTGCACCATGCTTTGATAAGCCATTTAGTTGCGAACTATATTTGCCATGCATTCAATGTCTAGAATGCCCAAACCCCCTTGATCCCCTTAGCTAATACAAGTAGTCCATCTAACTTTGGGGACACTCCTTCTATTGGATTCACTCGTCCAAAGAAATTTTTTGAGAATTTTTCTATTTGATAATCTCTAGATCCTTTGGTCTTTAGTACGAGAGACAATACGTAGTCGATGAGATAAGGAACATACTATTTACCATGGTGCACCCTCCAGGGTTGATCTGCATATCTTTCCAGTATGTGAGCTTATTGTTCAGCTTATAGAGGAGTTAATTCCATCGTTGCTCCAATGAAATTCCAAATCCCATCATAATACTTGATAAGCAAAACATGTATCCCCTAGGGATCATTTGACAATAGTGGTCAACAAGAAATCGAGGTGGAAGCTCGATAATGGCTCCAAAAGTGATTCTAGAGTGGTTCATTTTGGATCTTCATACCACATAGAATGTGTCTAGGCATCCCCAAAAGGTATCCACGATAGTCATATCGTTATGCATGAAGGCATTCATGTCATCCAAAAAAAAGTCTCATGATCATCTACCCTTGACTAAGAGGAAGTGATAGACCTTTAATATGACCTAAATCCATATGATGCTTCACAAGGTAGCTCAAGCCTTCCATAGTAGTACAAAAAAGCATAGGGGCCATAGGGCATCCTTGTATGATAGAGAGTTTTAATCTGATAGCCTTTGATAACTAGCATTGATGTTTATCTCCATCAATGCATTTAGTAGCAATGTAGAAATCATATTAGTGAACTTTTGACTACAACTAAGATCTTTAAGAGATTGGAGAATTGAGTCCCATTCAAGCCTATCATAAGATTTATCAAAGTCAATCTTAAGGAAGATAACATCTTGAGTAGACTCTTTAGCGAAGTCCTTTATGAAGCTTTTTTGGTCCTTACTTAGAAAACTTTGTAACTGGCCAGAAATTTTGTTGGCAATAACTTTAGTAAGGATCTCATACGTCTTTTGTAGCATCATGATTAGATGCCAATTTTCAATCCTATTTTTGTTTCTTTTTTTGTGAATAAGCTTGATGACATCTTTGTTCAGACATTGAGGTAGGGCAATGGAATAACCACCACCTATCTAAAGTTCTTGAAGAACTCATCCATTACACCGTTAGGGCCTCCCCTTTTCCCATTAGGAAGCAAATCAATAACTTCAAGAATCTCAGTATTTGAAATGAGAGCTTCTAAACTCTTCAAGCTATGTTGGATTCTTGTTGACTTAACTCTAGAAATGATCACCATGCAATAATGCCTGTGGGGAGAAAGAGGTGTCCAAACCCTGAGGCGTTGGGAAAAGCGGTTAACAAGCATTGATATATTTTCTTCTTCCATCTTGCATTTGACCTCATTGATGTCCACCAAGAAGGGGATAGCATCCTTAGATTCTTTCATTTTTAAGAGGGTTCATATCTCTTTAGTAGATTTGTCAGCCTTACCAGCCCACCACTCTTTAAAGTATATCTGTAGATTTCTCCTTTGAATTTCTTCTTTGTATCTCAACAATACTGATTTTTCCATAGTGCTATCTTGTGTTACACATTTCCTTTGTTCAAATCCTCCTAAAGATGCCCCAGTCTCCGATCAAGCTTGTCTTTATGCATGCGAGGAACAATTTGCAAAGCCTTCTAGGTCCTAACTAGGATATGATGAGCCTTCATAACCACGATCCTCCAAGGTTTGGTACGTGATGAGAGGTTGGTGAAGGGTGAATTCCAAGCCTACCAAATCTCTTTTTGGATAGAGGGGAAAGAGAACGATGTCAAGTTTGCATGAAACCACAACGCTTTCTTCAGTTTGGCGAATGGCTTGAAGGTGAGAATAATTGGGTAGTGATTCGAGATGGTAAGTTCATTGAGTTGGGAGAGGTAGGGTTGGCACCACTTATGGATTATTTTCTACAAAATTTAGCTTCCATCAAGTCTTGTATTTCTCAAATCCTCCCTAGATTGGAGGTTTCACCAAGAGAAACCAGTCTTATCTTTAATCTCCACAAGATCAAGGTGGAGTTTGATTTTGTCCCAAACATTCTTCTTTGATTATCTATAATTCTCCCTCTATTTCCCCATCTGTTAAAAGGATTATCCACCATGTTGTTCCCACAAAGCACAACGTTGTGCTAAAGAGAGAACAAAAAGCCCTACGTGGAAATCCTCTCCATCTATGACTTGGGAGCATACATGAAGATAATGGTGACATGCAATGGTCCACAAAGAAAGTAGCAATCTAGTGATGATTGTGATCCTGGAGGAAGTTGAGGAGTACATCAAACCAAATATTTTTAATCCCAATAGTTGCACCACCAACCCCCCTAGGGTAAGTAGTGGAGATCCAGACATGAGTCAAAAATATAAGTTTTAGTATTTTTTGTAGGTCCTTTGAATACAGTTGAAGTCTAGGTTTAGTCTATTATCCCACACCCATTGGCCAATAATAGCCGCTCTCCAAGGGTCCGAGAACCCCCTCACATTAAGCAATATAAAAATAATTATTGGAGGATAATTTCTTTAAGAACAACATCCTTGTCCCTTTTCTTCTTTATTTTCTCTTTGTATTTTCTTCAAAGTGGAGGGATTTGAACAGCCGTGTTTGCCCTTAAGGGGGTGTTGGTGCAAGAAAGTCATCAATTGATGATTTAGACAAAGATTTGAAGTCAAAGAATGAAGCAAAGATCAACATATGAGGCTTGAAGTTAAGTGCATGGCTAGAAGTTGAAGACTTATACATACATGTATTCTAATCTTGTAATTAGTTCATAGAAACTTTTTATCTTTGATGAGTTGGGATGTAAACATCTACATATACTTGATATAGATGTTCTAGGAGTAGTTGAGATGATGTATGACAAGAATTAGAAGTCTTTAGAAGACTTAGAGAGTAAGAAAAAGTAATTCATCTATGAGATGTATACTTTCTCATAATAGAAGAGAATCTGAAAAATTCCACGTTAATCTTTTGCTTTGTGATCCTTCTATGTTTATCCTCTAGAGGAATGCTTTTGTACAATTTGAAATCCATAGTAGAGAGACATGTGTACAAGTTTTGAGAGCCTTACTATAATCAGGCTGAGATAATCTTAAGTAGGAACATTTACATGTGTAAATGTGAAGAAGTGAAGAGAGGAACATGCACAATTTTGGTGGTCAATGTTTTGATTAGATCTCCCTCCACAATGTAAATTTTTGAGAAACTAAGCACTCATTCTTTGAGTTGAGAGGTAAGCTACGTGTGGCTAAAAGCATTTGAATAAAGGGTGTTTAGATTGGGAGAAGCATGCATTAGACATTGCACGTGTCAAAGTCGACTACACTAAGGAAGAATTTCCCGCGTAGGTATATTGTTTGAAACAAATCTCACAATCTACTAGATCTTTTGGAGAGATTCAACTTGGACAACCTGGGAAAACGTTAGGAGAAATCTTGTATAAAGCTTCATTGAAACCTTTACACATTTGATTATTCAATTGGTTCAATAAGTGCAACCAATGTTTCCAAACAATTAGTTTCTTTATAGTTAGTTCAAAGTTTGATAATTTGGCATTGGTATTCCAAAATTGCTTGAATTTCTAAGTTGTTCTTGATATAGAACTGCTCTAACATTAAAGATATCTTGTTCTTGGAGATTAACACTCTCCATTAGTGGTATCAGTGCAAGAGTTATCGGAATTGAAGAAAGGAGGAGCCCGACTGTTGCAATTATATAGAAATAAACCTTTAAGATTCAAAGAGTGAAAGTTTGAAGTGAAAGCTAGAGAGGGAGGCCTGAAGCTATCAAGAAGATCAAAAGGAACTACATTCGAAATAAAGGTACATTCATTATTCACAAAGATTGAAGAATCTATTGCACATGTGCAAAAAGGATGAGAGATTCTCTTCAGATAGATAAATTGGATAGAGAAAACTATCCTGCTTGGTCTATGAGGATGGAAGCTCATCTTATGAGCAAATATTTGATGGGATACATCATAGGTTAAGAAGAGAAACCAAAATTTAGAGATCCTAGTGTTCCAACTAGGGAAGAGCTCTTAGATTTGAAGACATGGATGAAGAAGCATGCTCAACCAAGGACCATTATTTACATGGGAGTCAATGATTACTTTCTACCTAACATTAGAGGACTTGAAAGTGCAAGTTACATATGGAATGCTTTGGAGGAGCATTTCCAAAACACTACAAAGTCAAGGAAGGCATCTTTATGGGCAGAGTTCACCACATTTAAGAAAAAGGCTTCTAAATCCATTTCTGATTATGTAGCAAGGATGAAGGACATTGTAGATGCATTAGGAGCAGTTGAGGAAGATATTGAAGAGGACAAATTCTCACAGGTTTGAGAGGATATGAGAAGTGGAAGCCTTTAATTCTATCCGCTGAATTGCCATTAGATCATTTCACTCCTCATTTGAATCAATTGCTAGGACATATGCTAACCTCTGAGTAGGATGTCAAAGGTGATGTTGATAAAAATATAGGTCAAGCAATGTATTCAAAGGACAAGAAGAAGATTAACAAAGACAAGCAACAATTGAATGAAGATGAAGGCACAACTTGCCAAGCTAACTTTCTAAAAATTGAAGAGACTAAGGTAAGATGGGGGGGGGGGGGGGGAGAGTATTTCTCTAATGACTCTAGTGATTACTTGTGGAATGCAGGTATAAAAAGGGAAGTTACTTGCAGGTACTCTCCTCAACAAAATGGTGTAGCACAAAGGAGGAATAGAACTCTTGTTGAGTTTTCAAGGTCAATGATGAAGGAGAAAAATTTCCCTTATTATTTGTGGGTGAGGCTTTTAAATACAACCACATACTTGGTTAATAGGATACCATGTAAAGCTTTGCAGGGTATGACATCATATGAGCCATGGTGGGGTAAGAGATCCAGCTTAGATGATTCCAAAGTGTTTGGGTGTTTGGGTTATGCATATGTGCCATCTGAGTTGAGGCATAAATTGGAACCTAATGTTGAAAAGTATGTGTTCATTGGTTATGATTATAAGCAAATGGGTTATAGGTTGTGGAGTCCATCCACAAAGAAATTCTTTGTATCAAATGATTTTACATTTGATGAAAAAGGTACTCGATATACAGGTACAATTAACATTAATGCAGGTGATGAAGAAACATTGAACCTAAAGAAAGGTAAATCAAAGGTTCAAATATTTTATGAAGAAGAGAACAATGAAGCATCAATTGAATCTGAAGAAATGTCAAGGTTTGATCCAGAATGTGATGAACCAAAAACTTCAAAAAGTGGAGAACTCAAAAGATCATAAAGGCACAAATGGAAACCTACAAGGTATAGCTATGATACTTCATTTCGGACCACTAAAGATTATGCTTATATGGTGAATGTAGAGGAAGACCCTTCTACATATGAAGAGGCAAAAGGTAAAGAAAATTGGGAGAAAGCTATGCAGGAGGAGTATGATGCATTGTTGGAGAATGAGACATGGGATTTGGTTCCTAAATCAAATAGTTAGAAGATCATTGGGTGCAAATGGGTCTACAAGACAAAGAGGTATGCAGATGGAAGTGTGTCTAGATATAAAGCTAGAATTTTTGTGAAAGGGTATGCTCATACATATGGAGTAGATTATGATAAGACTTATAGTCCTTTGGCAAAGATGACAACTATAAGGACTCTTATAGATATTGTTGCATGTAAAGGTTGGAAGATATGTCAATTAGATGTGAAGAATTATTTTCTAAATGGTTACATTTCAAATGATATTTTCATGGAGCAATTAGAATTTCTGAAGGATAAAAGGCATCTAGAGTGTGTATGTAAGCTTAAGAGAGCTTTGTATGGTCTGAAGAATGCCCCAAGGACATGGAATTATAGACTTTTTAAGCTTGGTCTCGAAGTTTCTAAGGCAGATAGTAGCATGCTTGTTAAAGCAAGTAATGATGGGTTCATTTACATGTGCATATATGTTGATGACTTTATTCTTACAGCTACAGATGAGAAGGGCATACAAGGTCTAAAGAAGCAAATGGAGAAAGAATTCAAGATTAGTGACTTTAGAGAATTGTCATATTTATTGGGGATGGAGATTTCATATACCCAACATGGAGTATATGTGACTCAAGAAAGGTATTTGAATTAATAAATTGAGTACCTACATGTCCTTGTGATATACCTACATGTCCTTAAATTCTTCTCCTCCATATCTACTCAATTTATGATTCAGCTTGATTAAATTAGGTTTATGTGACTCAACATGGAGTATATCTAATTTAATCAAGCTGAATCATAAATTGATTAGATATGGAGGAGAAGAATTTAAGGACATGTAGCTATATCACAAGGCTTGATTTGTCATATGCAGTTGGAGTTTTGTCTCAATTCATGAATTGTTCTAGGAGAGAACATTGGGTTGCATGACAAAGGGTTCTAAGATACATTAAGGATACACTCAAAGAAGGTTTGTATTGTAGATGCACATCAGATTCAAACATCAAGATATATAGTGATACAGATTGTGTAGGTAATCCTGATGATAGGATATCAACTTATGAATATCTATGTTGTGTGGGAGATAAGTTAATCTCTTGGTGTTCTAAGAAGCAACATACATTTTATTTGTCATCCACAGAAGCAAAGTATAAAGGTATGGTTGAAGCTGAAAAGGAGGTTATATGGTTGAAGACTCTCATGAAGAGTTTTGACATCATTTAGAGTTCACCCACTATTCATGGAGATAATATGAGTTCATTGTATCTACTTGCTCACCATGTGTTTCATGCCAAGACTAAAGATATTGAGATTCATTATCATTCCTTGAGAGAGAAGGTGATATATAAAGAAATTGAAGTCATACACACTTCAACAAAAGATCAAATTGTACACATGTTAACCAAAACCTTGGATGGACCTAAGTTGTAGAGGTTCAAAGACATGACAAGTATAAAGAAAATGAAGAAAATCCCAATTGATGGTTGAGGGGGAGCCGTTGGTGCAAGACAATCATCAATTGATGATTTGGAAAAAGATTTGAAGTCAAAGAATGAAGTATAGATCAACATATGAGGCTTGAAGTTTAGTGCACGATCAAAAGTTGAAGGCTTGTATATATACATGTATTGTAATCGTGTAAGTAGTTCATACAAAACTTTGTATCTTTGATGAGTCCGAATGTAAATATCTATATATACTTGATATAGATGTACTATGAGTAGTTGAGATGATGTATGACAAGAATTAGAAGTCATTAGAAGACTTAGAGATTACGAAGAAGTAATTCATCCATTAAATTTATACTTTCTCATAATAGAAGAGAATTTGAAAAATTCCACCTCGATCTTTTGCTCAATGCTCCGTCTGTGTTTATCCTTTTGGGGAATGCTTTTGTACAAGTCTAAATCTATATGAGAGTGATGTTTCTAAAAGTTTTGAGAGCCTAATTATAATCAAGATGAGAGAATTTTAAGTAGGAGCATTTACATGTGTAAATGTGAAGAAGTGAAGATAGGAACATGCACCATTGCAGTGGTCAATGTTTTGATTGGATCTCCATCCACAATGTAAATTTTTGAGCAACTAAACACTCATTCTTTAAGTTGAGAGGTAAGCTATGTGAGGCTAGAATGATTAGAATAGAGGGGCTCTACTTTAGGAGTACCATGCATTAGAAGTTGTAGGTGTCAAAGTTGACTACATAGAAGAACAGTTTCAAACATACATATATTGTTTGAAACAAATGTTACAATCTACTCAATAGAGATTTAACTTGGAGAAGGTGCAAAAACTTTAGGAGAAACCTTCTATAAAGTTTCATTGAAAAGGTTACACATTTGATTGGTTAAGGAGTGAATTAAGTGCAACCGACTTTTCTAAACATTTAGTTTCTTCATAGTTAGTTCAAAGTTTGATAATTTGGCATTGGTCTTCCAAAATTGGTTGAAGTTTTGAGTTGTTCTTGATATAGAGGTGCTCTAACATCAAAGATAACTTGTTCTTTTGGAGATTAACACTCTCCATCACGGTGCTCCTCCATAATTGTGACTCCATAAATGAACTTGGAATCTTCTCCATAATTGTAGATCCAATGATGGAGCTTTCACTTTCTTGGTTATCTTTGTTGCTTTAACTAAGTCCATGCTCTTTACTAGTGGTGTAACCCTCTTAGTTAGCTTCTTTGCTTGTGGAATCCTCGAAGGCTTTTCCTTCAGTGTCTAGGTCATATTGATTCATTCCCACTAGGAAATCAAACTCCTTGATCACCTTCTCTAAGTTGTAGCAGATGTTCATTAGTGAGCTGTGTCATAGGGGTTCCTCTTAGTAGTCCCTTTAGGGCTTCATTTCCTTCTTTGTCTAACTTTTCTGAACAATTGTGAGTGCCTTCAGGACTTGCCCTTCCTTCTCTTCCTGAATGTTTAGAGGATGATCTTGAGCCCTGCTTTGGCGCTTTGTAGTGTTGGTTATTTCTTGGTTCTACTTGTTTTTAGAGGAATTCTAGTTCAATGAATAGTCTCTTATCCTATGTCCTTGGAGTCTTTAGTGAAAACACATCTTTGGTAAATTCTTGTATATGATCTCCTACTCCCAAGCTTCCCCTTCACCAATGGGTATGGAAATCTTAGAAGGGAGAATCTTACTTAAATCTATCTTGATGCAAATCTATGGGTGGCATCTCGTATTGAATGAATGTTGTGCTCCCTCCTAATTGAGGCCCCCAACGTCCTCTCTTGAGGCTAAAGGTGGACCTATGGGTGTCACAATTTCTCTTAAGAAACCATATAGGAAGAAGGACAAGTTACAGAGCTCTACCTAGGGTGGATAGCGAAGAAGTTTAGTCTTATTTGGAACAAAATCATGGAACCACTAAAAGAGGCATAAGCAAGATCTCCAGATTTATTGTGTGCCAACTTACAATGCTTGAAATGCCATTTGCTCATTCTCAAAAACAAAAAGCACATGGTTTGCAGGAAAAAATTGCCATTTTCTCATGCACAAACTACACTAGAAACACTCCTTACAAAACCAAAGACATAAAGACTCAAAGGGGGGGAGGGGTCTTAGGATAAACAATTGACCGATTCGATAGGTTTTTCTTAATTCTTCCTGCTTTGCCAAGATATTCTCCCTCTTAAGAAAAACAACCAAAGGCTTGACACTAAGCAACTCCTCGTAGGCAACAAGCGTGGCATCCTCCACCCAAGGGGCCCACATTGCTTGTCACCAATGAAGGAAATGCATTGGCCATGGAGGCTGCGACCAAATGCCACACATACCAAGAACTCCCCCATGATAATAGAAACCAAAATGGCTAAACTCACAAGCCCCAAGAGATAACAACAAAATGAGCAACACAACGAAGCACGCAAGCCAAAGCAAAACAAAACTAAAAAGAAAGAGAATGGAACCTGCCACGATAATGGAGTAACGAATCCAAGACTTGAATTAGAAGCCCGAACCCCACAAGTGACTTTCAGTAAGTCAAGAAGCTTCTCATCTAGATTCAGGTTGTCGTGAAGCCCTCGAGGCACATAGCCCATCACGAAGTCCCCATAGCAAAAGCTCCTTTCGGAAAGAAGAAAATGAAACATCATATGTCCACACCATCTTGTGTAGCAACCTAGAGAGTGAGGGCGTCTTCTTGATGATCTTGATGCCGTAAAGATCATCCCTGTATTAGTCACAAATCAAGAAGGAAGCAATGTTGCAACACCGCCATATCACATATTAATTGAAGCGTCAAAGCTATGTGCTGGGCCTTCTCCGAAAGTTTAAGGTTCTTTGCAAATGTGATAACTAAGTGATTGTCTTTCTTCCAATAACGTCTGTAGTTTCTGTCTTAAGAAGCCAGTAGTTTCTATCTTTTGATTAATATAAGTTAACTGAACTTTTTAGTTATTATCCATTCCATCGGGATGCCCCAAAGATTTAAGCCATCACAATGACCCTGAGCCTTACACATCGGCCGCGAAACAAGGACTATTGTCATGATACTCAACATGGAAATTCGAAGTCTTTGTTATCGTGGTGGACTACCTTAAAAACTGATGTTGTTGTTTCAAATATCTGCTGACTTCAATGATGTCACTTCTCCGGTGCAGTAGCGTCGTTGTACATTTAGCCGTAATTCCTATTCATGTGTAGCAGATTTTCATATAAGTTGCATAGTTAGTCATGATTATGCACAGCAGAAAACAATCCTCTCGTTCCTATAAATAGCATCATGTTTTTTTCCTTTTTTTTTTTTCTTTCGTTATTTTTTCTTTCTTTTTCCTTTTAAAAAAAGAGGTTTCGCTGGCGCTTAATCTCCCACAATTGAATTCATAAAAGAATAATTGTAGAGTGATTGGACTAAGTGGCCTTGACATCCTCTCTATGCATAAAGAAAGGCAGGATGGGAAGAAAGGCAGGATGGGAAGGAGGTGTAATAGCTATGGCGGTCAGAAACTAGTAGGGAAACAAAGATTTGAAAAAAGACTAAAATTTTAAAGAGAGTTACGAAGTATGTTAACGAATTTTTCATGAGAGTCATGAGTGACCCACTTGCTTTTAATCTTATTATTCTTGCTTTTAATCTTATTATTCTTGAACACAAAAATCTTATGGTGTTTCAAAAGCGATGATTTCTTATAACAACATATTCTTCTTCCTAACAACGGGAGCCATCTTTCGATTGACCATTTTTTCATATGACCATCAAATTTGAATCTCTATATCTTTCTTTCCATATCTTCCAAAGTGTTTCACCTGTGATGGCTTTCCACGAGGGAGAAGAGCATCCAACCACTTTTTCGAGTTATGCTTGCTTCCAATTTATTTTTCCCTTTAAACTAAAAAACCTAGTAACATGTTTCCATACCAAGAGACTCCTTGGGCAGGAAAAGAAGAGATGGCCTAGGTTCCTTCTACAACAAAGGCAACACTTAAACCATTGAGGAGCCCTAGAGATTCTATTGGCTTAGACATTGCCCAAATTCCTTAATGGAGAAGTTGCCACATAAGAACCATTTTTTTTCTGAATGAGGATGCCAGAGATCCCTCCACTTAAATTTTCATTTGATACTAGACCACTTCACATAGGGTCTCTTGTTAAGGGACACATCCATGTCAAGGTGCTTATGGATCCTCAACGTTTTATCCAATTTTTTAATGTTCCTCCACCTTAATCCTCAAATCTGGTCATGTCATTTCCAAGAAGGAGAGGAGTCTTTGAGTTTTCCAAAGAGTTCATTTTGTGTCTTAGTAGAAATCAATCACCATAGTCAACTCTACTAATGAAACCTATGTCTTGAAATCTTATCCATTGTCCTCTGTCATGGTTCAAGAGATGTTTGGACTTACAAAATCCTTTGTTCCATAGATTCATTTGTCTTTGGAGGTTTTTCGAGTCAACTTCTTTGATTTACCTAATTGGAAACCAAAATGGAGCATAATATATTTAAACCTTTTGGATTCATGTGGTGATGAGAAAACATTAAAGTGAGTAGACCAAGTCCTTGCCACCTAGCGATTCGTATCTTCATAAGAGAAGACTTATTTATGAGAACTTTGCCCATGAAGGTTCTACCTTGCACCATGCTTTGATCAGCCATTTGGTAGCCAACTTATCACCCATTCTTTCAACATCCAAAATTACAACTCCATTAGAATCTTTATGGTTAAAATGTTATCTATAATATAGCTTCTATCAAGTGTATCTTTTCCCAAATCTTTCCTAGATTAGAGGCTCGACCAAGAGAACCCATGCTCATCCTTGAATTCCACCAGATCATGGTGCCGCTAACCTAGTTCAATGAAGCTAACCTAGTTCAATGAATCTTTCTTTATATCATCAATAACATGCCCCTTTTGTTCCCATCTATGAGTTAAGACTTTCACCTATTAAATTCCCTGAAGAGGATGACCTTAAAGGGTAGACAATATAAAGTGTGCCAAGTAGCCATCTTTTCCATGTTAGGAGGAGGAGAAAAAACAAAGGCAATGGTGAGTTGAAGAGGGCCCTTAAAAGATGCAGCAATCATCTGATGGTTTCAATGTATCATAGTCTCCATAAAGAAAGAGGGGCATATGAAAGAGGGGCATATGATCTTCATTCCTATAGCCAAATCACTACTCCCACACGTGCGTTGCATGGCAACCCACAAATGGGACATTGAAATGCATCTTAAGCACTTTTCGAGTTCAATGTGATTAATTATTATTCATAGTAGACGTATAAATTGTGGGATGATATTTTTATTTCCAATTCATTGACCAAACATGATCTCTATTGATGGTTTTGACAGCCCTGTAATGTTGTACAAAACCACAATCATTTATAAAGGGATAAATCTTTGTTTGTGAATGATTTCTACCTCTTCTTCTTTTCTTTTCTTGTCTTCTAATCTTATTCTAGGCGTGAAGGGTTCCTAGCACATGATTCGACCTTTGAAGGGGCCCTTTGAGGGAAAACTAGTGGGGTGTTTTCCTTTAAGATATACCATGCCTTCCAAGCAATATACATCATGAACACGACACATGAAGCTTATAAAAGAACTTTCACTATCAAGACTTTCTTCTTTGCTAGAGGTGAGTGCATTGTTTTTGCTGGTTGTGTGTCCTTCTTGATTGCCTTGCTTTCTTGTGGAAGGATCTCTAGGGTTTCTTCTTCATTAAAATGGTGATTGTATTAAACTTCTTAGTCTGAAACATTCGCCTTCCTTTTCTAACTTAAAAAAAAAAATATTGTTAGTTTGAGGGATCAAGCGCGTGAGATTCAACCGACCTCCTGATTTTGGATTCTTCTCCTTCCACATCTCACTTCTCTGAAAGGCCTCTAAATAATAATCCTCATATTTTATTTCTTTAGCTTTTCATTATTTTTTGGATTGATCTTTAGGGCTCATACTAACCTTTTCAAATGAAACCTGAAAATTTCTCTTATCTTAAATAAATTCGGTCTGCTATACTAGCCATAGAGTTTTCCCTCTTGGAAAGCACTCCTTGATCCTATGGCCTTGTACCTATAGTTACATCAAGCATTGCATCTAAATTAACTTATGTTCAAGGGGGGCATCCTTTAGGATTTTCATTATCGATTTTGGTGGGAAGATTTAGGTTACGTTTAGCTTCAATACATATCTATGGGTGCCATCTAGCATTGAAAGAAACTATCATTTCTTCATAGATGTAACCACCAATGCCTCTCTTAGTGGCTGACGGTGGAGCAATAGGCATAACCATTTATTTAATAATTCTATAAAGGAAGTAGGGAAGGTTAGGTACTTGTGTCCAATGTCAATAAGCTGGTGGTTTGGACTTTTTTGGAATGAATTCTAGGAACCCTTGAGGTGGCATAACCTATTTTTCCACACTTCCTAAGTGACAACTTGCAGTGTTTCGAAGGCTATTTCCTTATTATCAAAAAACAACTAGCATGTGGTTGGCTTGCAAGAAAAGACACTTACAAACCACCAAACCACCAAACCATGAAGGAACATCTGCTTGTGGAACCATTATCGAAGGGAGTCAAGCAAATTCAGACCAAGTATCTATCCAATGAGGCAAAAATATCAAAGTTCTTTTTGTTTAGCTAGAAAGGGAGTGAAATGGGGTCTGATCCCAAAAACTCTAAGAGAGGCACCATTGGCCATTATTTCTGACTCTCGATCAAAATTATTAACCAAATGTGAGGAAATGTACCTCACTATTGGGGCATCAATGAAGAGCACCAGGTGGATCAATTTCGTCTTTACAAGGGGTCCTACTCTATGACTAGATGCAAATTGTTTCTTTAGCATGCTTTAGGACTTATGATGTGAAAATGATGCTATGAGAAGTTTTTTCTATATTCCAATGGTGTATCTTATGGAATGCATATGATGAAAAAAACTAAATTAAGTGCTTCAATCTATTTGGAAAAAGTGAGTTATCTAAGTTTTTCAATATTTTTGGACAATTTTGTATAACGACTTACTTGTTGGTGTAATCATATGTGCAATGATCATGCATCAAAGCCTTGATAATACTAACTCACAAAGGAGAAACTCTTAGGAGATGGTTGGATACACTCCAAAGATGAGGTGATGTTGCATAAATCTTGCTCTACACATGGCAATGTAACTTTAGGGTAGCTTAGTAGAAACCTTTGGCTTCCCATATATGCGTTTGGATCCATAATTTACTTTGGAGCATCACCTTAAACTATTTATCTCAAAACAAATAACTTTCAAGATTACAAACTTCCAAGAAACTTGCTGAGTAAATCATTCAGTGCTCACTCATTGATTGTAGTTGACTCAATAGCTTTTAGACATAGCTAATTGAGACCCTAAGCTTGCTATAGGAAGTTTTTCCACTAATTTAGGATGATCACATGATGAGAAATCATATTAAGAAGTTAGGGATGTAATCCCAAATTTTTAGGAAAATGACTAGACATAGATGACTTGCAAAGACATTATCTCACAATTTATTGAATTAAATGGTATGAAAATTGAAAACAGAGACCTAGAACGTCTAAGCTACAAATCCCAAGCTTAATCATCATTGGGTAAGTATTCAAAGAGAACTCCTAAAAAACAATTCACTGAAATGAATACTTAGCAGTAGACAATAGTAGACATCAAATGGCTTCTACTAATTGAATCAAATGTACAATATTATGAATGTATGATACAAAGGAGATGATGTAGGATCACTAATACATGTGTGGTCTTAGTGTACCCACAAGATTGAAGCTCAATCTGTCCTTCTTTGTGTTCTTCTACACGTGAATAAAATGTTAGGCTCTTTTGGAGATGTGATCTAATTTGAATTTTGAATCTCCATCCTAAAAGGTCATCCTACGTTTTAGGATCCTGACTAATTTGATTCTAACTACTTGGTTAGTGTGAAGTGCATTTTGTAAAGTCATGATATTCTCTCAATAATTCCCTTTCACATTTATCTGGAGTGTTAATCTCATGGATGTTAGAAGAGGTGTTCATATGTGACTTGTGGATAGACACAGAACAAGCTATGAAGTAAACCTTTGATATTTGTTCAAGCATCAAGGCTTTCCAAATGTACCAAGAGCTCCTCCTCAAGGCTAAGATGCTTGAGTCTTCATGCCATAGGTATCTCTTGTGAGCTTGTCATTGACTTCAACCTGTTGAGTTTTCTTCCATCAAGTGATTTAGTCATAATATTTGCACATTGCATATGTGTAGATACATAGTACAATTTCATGTCCTTTCTTGCAATATTTTCTCTAAAAAAGTGATAATGAAGTTCTATATGCATGGTCCTACCATGGAAGATATGATTACTAGCTAAATTCAATGAACTCATATTATCTCCAAATATATATGGAGTGCCAAAATCCAACCCTAAATCTATGTATAGGGTCTTGATCCACATTGCTTCTTGAGTTTCATTTGTCAATCCTCTGTATTCAACTTTAGTTGAGGAAAGAGCTAAAATAGGTTGTTTCTTTGAAGACCAAGAAATGAGCTTTGTACCTACAACAGATAGATATCGAGATGTGCTTCTCATATCATCTTTTGATCCTGCCCAATCTGCATCAGTGAAAATATTTATATTTAAATTAGATGTAGAAGGATAATATAGGGCATCATTGATTGTTCCCTTTAGATACTTCAATATCCTTTTGGATGCATCCATGTGAGCTTTCTAAGGAGTGTGCATAAGTTGGCTAAGCACGCTTAGTCGATGGCAAATAACTACCCTAGTTAGGGTGGCATAGTTCAAGCTTTCAATTAAACTTTGGTAGCGTGTAATGTCCTCAAACGGTTCTCCTTCATGAGCACTTAACTTGCGATTGACCTCCATGGTAGTACCCGCAACCTTAGTGTCTTGCATTTTGAACTTTGCAATCATATCTTTAATGTACTTCTTTTGTGTAAGGAGCATTCCTTGATCGGTATAGGCAACTTCCAATCCAAGAAAACAAGTGAGAAATCCAAGGACACTTATCTTGAACTCTTCTTTTATTTTGGCTTTGATTTTCCTTATTCCATCTCCATCATTACCTGTAAGAATGATATCATCTACATACACACATACATATATAGCTTCAGAGTTATTCTTCTTAAGAATCAACCTTCCTCAAATTGAATGCTTTGTCCTACAAGAATGTGACAAGTCTATGGTTCCAAGCTCTAGGAGCTTACTTCAGTCCATAATAAGTTTTCTTGAGTTTACACACATACAAAGGATGTGACTCATCAACAAATCTAGGAGGTTGTGCCATGTACACCTCCTCTAAAATAAAGCCATTGAAGATACCGTTTTTACATCCAACTTATAGATGTTCCAATTCCTTGGAGTAGCCATGCTCTTAGGATCCAATTTACCTCGGATTTGTGATGGAACATGTGCATAAGCTATGCATCCAAATATTTTGCAATGATCTAGGCTACATCTCCTTCCATTCCAATCTTCATATCGTGTCATCCCATCGAATGCTTTAGATGCGAGCCTATTGATGAGGTAGGTGGATGTGCAGATAGCCTCTGGCCATAGGTAGTTGGGTAATTCATTCTCATTAATAATGGAGCTTGCGGCCTCCTCAATGGTCCTATTCCTCCTTTCCGCTACTCCATTTTGTTGTCGAGTGTATCTAGTGGTAATCTCTCTTTTGAGGCCTCTATCTCAGAGATATGCATCAAAATCATGGGAGAAGTATTCTACCTCTCCATGTGACCTTAGATTTTTCAAGGTTTTGCTTGTTTTGTTTTCAACAATAGCAATATATGTTTTGAAACAATTGAAAACTTGATGCTTATGCTTCATGAAATATAGAGTGGTCCATATGCTACCATCATCAATTAATGATACATAATACTTGGATCATGAGATTGAAGGGTCTTTGCTAGGTCCCCAAACATCTGTGTGGACTAGCTCCAATAGGTCACCATGGATGTAACCTTTCTTCATAAAGGGTTGTCAATGAAACTTCCCAAACTAACATGCACTACACTTATATATCATGTGTTGGTTGGTTATGTTTGGTAAACCAAGCACACTCTTATCCGTGCATATTTGCTTCAAAGTTCTTTCACCTATGTGAGCTAATATCTTGTGCCACATTTCTAATTTTGATAAGGTTTGTCCTCCATAATTGAAAAGTGTTATATTTCTAGTATCTTGTAACTCAAATGTAAAGAGTCTACCTGTCTTTTCTCCTTTTGCAGTCCCTTCGAACCATTCTTAAGGATCTTCAACAAATGCTCCATTTCTTTGAACCTTACCTATAATCCTTTCTCTACAATTTGTCCAACACTTATCATGTTCTTGGTTATGTTAGGTACATACAGTACCTTCCTCAGTAGATTCATATTCATTTGGAGTTTTCACATTTCCAATATTTTCAACTAAGTGCCTCATGTCATCTCCTATTTGTACCTCATGTTTGTTCCTTCGATCTTCCAAGTCAGATAATAATGCCACATTTCTTGCTACATGATTGGAACAACCAAAATCTATCTAGAATACATGCTTATGTGGTTTACCTTGCTTCATGGTCATGTTCATCAACAAAAGTGAGTTACCTTGCGTCTTCTCTTCAGTGCAGTTGTTGTAATCTCTTCTTCCTCTATATCCTCCTTGGTTATTGTTGTTTTGTAGCCATTGAAATTGTTTGATCTTCCTCTTCCATAGCTCCCTCTATCGAAGCCTCTTCCTCTCTAATTTCTGGGATTCCTGAAATAATTCTCAATTGTATGGTTAGTCAATTCACATATGGCACATGGAAAGGTGTTTTGGAATCTTCCCCTACCTTTTCTACCTTCTTTTTTCTCTTCCTCTTGTACCTCTACCTCTTCTTGTAAAGTTGTCTTGGGAGGTACTAGCTTCATCATCATACCTTTTGCCTTTACCTTTACTATCCTTACTCTTGTTTTTATCAGTGTATAGGGTAGAGGATTCATTACATTTTGATTTTTCATTGTTTTTCACAAGCTTGGCTTCATGAGTGAATAGTTCTCCCATCAGAGTATTGAAATTACGCACCTCCATATCCATGTATAGATCCATTGTTGTGGTGAAGGCTTCCCGTTTATCATTTTCCTTGATTCCATTGATCACTTGTCTTACAGTTTTCTCCTCTTCAATGGCTTCTCCAATGGTTCCAAGTTGATCAGATAGGTCCTTCATTTTGGTGACATAGTTAGTCATATTCTCCTTGGGATTTTTTTTGAGTGTTGTAAACTCCATCCATAGTCGCTTCTTTCATGCTCTAGTGGTTGATGAAAATAATGCTTCAAGTGCATTCCAACCCTCTTCTGATGTCTTAAAGCTCCTTATCTATGGAAGTAAGAAATCGAAAACTCAATTGAAAAGATAGGATCTAGCCAAAGCATCCTTTGAGCACCATATTGATAACCTTTCTTGTTCTTCTTGAGTTGTTTGGTCTTTGCTTCTAAGTATTGGCATTAAATCATCTCTAGATATGTAAACATAGAGATTTCTACCTCGTAGATATGCTTCCATTCTAATAAACCAAGTAGAGTAATTACCTTGATCCAATTTTTGAATTGATGATGGGAATCCATCTCCCATGTTAAGTTGATGATAGGTCTGATACCACTGTGAGGAGACACTTGGATACAATCCAAAGATAAGGTGGTGCTACACAAATCCTGCTCTACACCTACCAATGTAGCTTTAGAGTACCTTAGTAGATACCTTTATCTTCCCAAATATGCATTTGGATCCATAATGTACCTTCGAGCATCACCTTCAACTAGTTATGTCAAAAAACGTAACTTTCAAGATTACAAACTTCCGAAAAACTTGCTATTTTGGGACTTGGTTATGTTCAGTAAATCATTCAGTGCTCACTCACTGATTGCAATTGACTTGAGAAATTTTGCGCATAGCTTATTCACATCCTAATCTTGCTATAGGAAGTTATTTCACTAGCCTAAGACAAGCAAATGATGAGAATTCATATTAAGAAGTTAGGGGTGTAATCTTGACTTTTTAGGAAAATGACAATGAGCAGACTGAGCTAACTTGCAGAGTATTTATTTAACAAATTAAAGAATCAAATGATATGCAAATTGATAGCTGAGAACTACAAGGTCTAAGCTATAAATCTCAATCACATCAACTGGATCAGTATTTGTAGAGAACTCGTCATAACAAATTCACTAAAATCAACATATAGCAGCAGATAACAATAGACATCAAATGGCTTATACTAACTGAACCAAATGTACAATATTATAAATGTATGATACAAAGGAGATGATGTAGGCTTACTCATACATTTGTGGGCTTAGTGTAGTCATAATCTTGAAGCTCAATTTTTCCTTCTTTGTGTTCTTCTACCCACGACTAAAAAGTCAAGTTCTTTTATAGATGTGATCTAATTTGATTTTTGAATTTTTTTCACCTAAAAGGTGATCCTGACTTTAAGGATCCTAATTGATTTGATTCTAGCTACTTGGTTGGTAGGAAGTGCATCTCATAAGGTCATGAGAGTCTCTCAATCATTCCTTTTTATGGGTGTCCATAAAGTTCCCCAAGATGGGTGCCTCTACCTTATGAGGTCGAGTGTGTGTGTCTTTCCAATTCATTGTACTCTCAAAAAAAAAACACATATGATGAGAGTGGAAACCCTTTTATGTTATTTTAGGCGAAATGGGAAATCTTACACCTCAATTTTCAAAGAAAAAAAGATGCCTTTTCAAAAAAGACCTTTTGTTATGATAACAGAGCCTTCTGTTTGTCGCCAAAACTTCCTTGTGTCATGATAAACGAACCTCCCTAGTCATGAAAACCTAGAAAGATGCGGGCTCAACTGCGGTTCTCCATGGTCCCTCCCTCGCATGTCTGACACTTGCAATGGCCTACCTCTATTTGAATTGGTCACCAAATAAACATGGGATTGTAGTTGCACTATCTCGCTCCGTTGAAGCCTTCGGACACATTAGTGCAACTACTTTGACGGTTTAGGGTAGGGGTATAAGTGTAGTTACTTTGATCGTTTAGGATGGCGTATAAGTAGATCAGAGCTGTTGTTGTACAACGTTGATTTAAACAATGAGCACATAGTTGCACTCTCAGGTTTCGTCAGTCATGGTGGTGTTGCGAGTCATTGATCTGTCACTTTTCTTGCCGTTCTATCACCTCTTTTGGACCTGCGACCTCACACTGGCTGCAAGTTAGGTTTTGCACACCCAAGCTCATAGCCCAGAGACCAAAAAGATTACCATTACACGGATCCATGACATTTTTCAAAAATCATGGTTCCGAATAACTATTTCGGTGAAACTCCTGAAATATAAGCTGCTCCACAAAATCATCTCCACGACAATGTGAATAAAAAATTGCACATTATCCTGAAGAAGCAATAGGTTCTTACGGTAGGTTGAGAAATTCTTTTGATTTGTGTGTAAAATTGCATCCAGCTGTACCACAAACGTCACACTATGAGGATAAATATTTTCTTAAATTGGCTCCATATTGTGTTTGGCATGGACACTGATTTATAATCATGTCATTACAAAGGTCGAAATTAATATTGAGCGTCCTTTTCCATCATGAAGAACTTCCTTCTCAGAGTTTGTATTCCTCTTCTACTCGACTAGATTTGGACTATTCCTGCGTTGAAAGTTAGACACCTTATGGTGTACTGTTTTTCTCATTGTTTCTTGCGTCTGTATGCGGGCATGAACAGATATTTGGAAAAACAGAATCTAAGTGGAGCTATGCCAGATATTCTCAACTCCTTGAAGGAGCTAACTGTGTTGTAAGCTATTTCAATTTATCCATATTTCATGGGGTTCTGATAAACACTGAAGTTATTGAGCATTTTAACTCTACATTGATGCAGGTCACTTGCTGTAAACAATCTATCCGGGACCATACCTGATCTTTCTTCTCTTGTGAACCTAAAAGTTTTGTAAAAATTCCGAACCTCTAAAGCGATGCATTATTTGGGAATAAATAGAGTCCGTATTTTTCTTTTGAATATCTTCTCTGAATTCAGCTTTCATGCAGAGACTTACATGCCAATAATCTGACTGGTCCAATTCCCAGTTTTCTTGGAGATCTGCCTGCCCTTCAGATGATGTACGGAAATCGTTCGGTGGCTCGAATCCGTTGTAGTAGCCTCCATTTTTACAGAAAAATGTTGCGTAGTGACATTCTTATTTTTCATGAACTTTTCAGAGATCTAAGCTTCAACAATTTCAGCGGTGTTGTTCCTGACAGACTCTTGACGAAATCCATTTCAGGCAAACTCAATTTCAGGTATTCCTTATAATTCCATCTTATAGGGAGCCTTATCAATGGGTCTATCAAATGTACTTGTACGAAATTTTCGGTTTTAAATTTCCAATATGAATTTGGACCATAAGAGTCTCTCTTATTGAAGAAATATATGCGTATTTAAAACTAGCAGATTTAACTTTAATCAATTTAGAAGCGCACCCTCGAATTTAGAATGTAGTTTACAAATAGAAGCTGATCAGAAATTCAAATCGCGGATTTGTTGGATAGTCTTACATTAATGTTGCAGGTGGGGAAGTTTGGGATCATACGAACTAGTGCCCAGTGTATTAATGAATGTCCACGACCTAATTTAAGTTGTTCATAGAGCTTGTATTTCAACAAATACAAACTCTGTATGAACTTACAAACCTTTTTAGTGGTGTCGTGAGTCCTTTCTCTGATTTACCATGTGTTCTGAAAAAATGAACATGGACTTTGGATTGATTTTGCTTCAATATTTTGCATCTATAGCTAAATCTTCTGTTATCTTAACATCATGTAGATATCTTGTTGTCTTCATGCCATGAGAAGTTCCAGGAAAACGCGTTCGTGATAAGAAAGATGTTTATAATGGTTTTATGGCTGATAATTTCCCATATTACTTTTTGTGGACTTAATTTGAAGGATATATCCTTTATCTTATTGTTCCTACTTTTTTTGTATAAAGGAAGTTTGGCCTTGGGTTGCTCTCCCGGACTTTAATTAAGTAAAGAATAAAAAGTTACAAGTTGTTGGAACATCAAGCTTACACTATGCTTGAGGTGGATTTGATCTATATCAAAGGTTATTGCGTCGAAAGAATATCCATTGGAGAGTTCTTTTTCTTATGCTCATTTATTGTATTTTTTGAGAGATTTTTGATGGTTCATTTACCATTGTAAAAGCCATGAGCTTTACACATGTAAGGTAGTAGATCAAACTAGATGTTCACTTTTCCTAGATTGTAGGAAAGTGAATTGATTCCCTCCAACAACCATTCCCACCTTCATTTGAATTCAAACTTCACTTGCAGAAGTCGTGGAATACTGCTAGAGTCTATATAAAGACTTGAAATCACTTGTTCATTACATGGGAGCAATATACATACACTTGTGACCATCATTGTCTTGCTCCTTCAATTCTCTGCATCATCTTCTTCGCCAATAGTAACTGTACAGAGGCTGCTTCTCTCTCTTCAGAGCTCCAAATTCCATATAAGATGGCTCATTAGAAAAATATTAGTTTCTAGTTTATGCCTTTAAATTTCATAGCATTTTGTTTAGTAGATTCGAAGAAATCTGGGTTTTTCTGTCTCAAGGTCAATCTCTATGTATTCCTGAAAAATAGGAAGTATCGCTGATGAATGTCTCATTCATTCCTATAGCATATTTTTCTTATTCCTTATAATTTTGTGCATTCTATACACTCAACCCTATGTGTATCACTCCAATAAAAGGATTTCTTCTAATTGTAATCACGCTGTTCACTATGGGCATTTGAAGTTCATGGTCTCTTCCATAGATAGTAAGTTTTTTCAGCTAGTCAACCCGCGAACCTATCTGTTTTGTATTGTCTCATTCTCCTTGATTCTCCAAAGTACATAGTGTGTTTCTTTGCACTTATCACATGCCTATAAGGTCTATTTGAGTCTCCATAAGCTCAAGGGCTGGTCTTGTGCCGGTTGGCTAGACCAAACTTCGTCAGTTCAAAACGCATTTTTCTACCTTCTACAAGCTTCTCCAAGTTTTGCAGTGGTATAAGAGCTAGATCAAGATGGGTGATGGATTTCCCTCAATGATTGAGAATCTTGATCGACATAACTACGCGGCTTGGCAAATCAAGATGGAGGCTTATTTGCAAGGTAGAAATTTTTATGGAATTGTAGTAGGTGATCAAGCTATGCCTATTCCAAGATCTAAAGGAGGACCTACACAAGAGGAGACAGATAAGATCACACTGTGGTTCACAAGGGATGCTCAAGCAAGGTTGTACATACTAAAGTCTATCTCTGACTTTCTATTACCACATATTAGATGATGCAAGACATCTCAAGAGACTTGGGACGCCCTCCAGACTTTCTTTTCTACTAGTACCAAAACAAGAAATAATCATCTTTGGAGTGAGCTCAACCAAATGAAGAAGACACCTAAACAAACTATCACAGAGTTTGTTACCAAGGTCAAGGAGGTTGCGGATCAGTTAGCATCCATTGGACAGTTGATTGAAGAAGAGATCATCATGAGGCAATTTCTCAATGGCAAACGGAGTGAATAGCATGATAATCCTTCACGAGGTAACTCTTATCATGGTAACTCAACTAGTGCTCTATATGCAAATAAGAGGGATAAGAAGCAGAAAGGCAAGAAGAAGGAAGAAGATGAAGAAGAGACCTCCCAAGCCAACTTCACAAGCAAGAGCAAGTGAAAACGGAAGAAGAAAGGACCAAAGCAAGACAAAACCAAAGGTCAGAATGCTCAACCTTGTGCCACATGCGATAAGACCAACCACACCACTCAAAATTGTTGGTTCCATGGGAAGACCCAGAAAGGAAGTGGAAGAGGTGGATATGGCAGCCTTAGAGGCAGAGGTGGACACAACCTAAACAATAACAATAGAAGCTATAATAGAAGGGACTACAACAATTATTCAAAAGATCAACCACATGAAGACTCATTGCTTCTTATAAATCTAAGACACAAAGAAGGTAAAGAAGATGATAATTTGTTCTACATAGATTCAGGATGTTTGAATCATGTTGCAGACAACATTGCTCGTCTATCTAATTTGGAAAGTCCAAAGCATAGACATGAAGTGCAAACAGGGGATGACACAAAGCACAATGTGGAGGAGATTGGTAATGCCAAAGCTTCCAATGGCAGGACAAACATTCTGAGTAAGGTTCTCTATGTACCCACTATCACTAAAAACCTAATAAGTGTGGGCCAAATAGTCAAAAAATGCTTGCAAGTTAGGTTCACCCAACATGCAGCTTTTGTGCAAGATGCATGTCAAGGCTTCAAAAAGATATCCCGAGGTGAGAATCATGGTAGGCTCTTTACTTTTGAA
Source organism: Ceratopteris richardii (assembly GCA_020310875.1). NCBI lineage: Eukaryota > Viridiplantae > Streptophyta > Polypodiopsida > Polypodiales > Pteridaceae > Ceratopteris > Ceratopteris richardii. The sequence continues at coordinate 154,633,637 of CM035414.1, forward strand.
GTAGGAGAAACCAGGAACATAGCTCTATTAAACTTTGGGTCTCAAACCCTAAGTGAGCTTGAAGTGTGGCATAAGAGACTTGCGCATGTGAATGAAAGAACCTTGAAGGATATATGCAAGGATCAAAGTGTTCTAGGACTTCCGAACATATCAAAGAAACACATGATCAACAGGTGCGATGCATGTCATATTGGGAACGCACAAAGACAACCATTCAACCAGAAAGGCTACATCCACGATAACTTATTGGACTTAGTACATATAGATGTATGGGGACCAAGTCAAGAATCTTCATTGGCAAGATCAAGGTATTATGTCTCATTTAATGATTGCCATAGTAGATGGAATCTTCTATACTTTATCAAGAGTAAGAATGAAGTTTTTGATTGCTTCAAGAAGTATCTTGCACATGTGGAGAATCATACAGGTAGATCACTAAAGAAGCTCAGATCTGATGGAGGGGCAGAGTACTTCTCCAAATAGTCTGATGAGTTCTTGTAGGACAAAGGTATCAAAAGGGAAGTGATTACTAGGTACTCTCCTCAACTAAATGGAATTGCAGAGAGGAGAAATAAGACATTGGATGGATCAGCCCGAACAATGCTTGAAGAGAAGAAGTTTACATTATCTATGGGCAGAAGCTATTTCAACTGATGTGTACCTTGTCAATAGACTACCATCCAAATCACTTCAAGGTATGACTCCTTATGAAGCATGGCATGGAAGAAAACATAGTTTTGGACGTTGCAAGGTTTTTGGTTGTTTCGCTTATGTTCATGTACCATCACAAATAAGAGGTAAGCTTGAAAGGGCAATAAAGGGAGTGTTTATTGGATATGATTCAACTGAGATGGGTTACAGGTTTTTCAATCCTTCAACCAAGCGATTCACTACAAGTAGAGATGTTGTGTTTGAAGAACACAGGTTGTTGGGAATTGAACTCACAACCTCCCGGTTAGGAGTGTGATGGGCTAACCACTTGCCCGAGAAGCCATGGTTGAGGATTACTACCTAATCCTCTCTCTTAAGGCGTGGTTCAACCATCTCCTACTAGGATTATGTGACATTCCTTCCCCCTTAGATTGAGCATTGTCCTCAATGCTGAGTTGTGGACCCTTCTAACTTTTGGACCCCCTTTTCATGCATGAGCACTTCCACCAACCTCAAACTCCAGCACACGGACCAAATTTGGACCTATCCCACCCTTTGTGGGTGCCCAAATGCCCATGCGCCTTCATCCAAGGCTAGTTTCACACTCACCCAGGATAAGTGCTTTTTCCAAGTGCCCACGAATGAGGCGCAAACCTCCGTCTCACCTAATTTCTCAACTAGGCTCTGATACCAATGTTGAGAATTGAACTCACAACCTCCAGGTTAGGATCGTGATGGGCTAACCACTTGCCCCAAAAGCCATGGTTGAGGATTACTTCCTAATCCTCTCTCTTAAGGCGTGGTTCAACCATCTCCTACTAGGATTATGTGACATAGGTCTTGGTATGATGAAGACAAAGAAAATGTAACATTACCATATGATCTTGATTCTAACTCTCATCAATTAGGAAGCAAGCATGATACACAGGTCCAGGATCCAAGAAGCAATACAAAGGATGACCAAGATGAAAGGGAAAAGGATTACAAGCTATGGAAGTCAAGAGGCAAAGCAAAGATGCAAGAGGTTGGAGAATGCTCCGAACAAGTACCTAGAAGATCAGCAAGAAATAAGAAACAACCAAAAAGGTATCGATATGATTACACATTTGTTATGAAGCATTCAATATACTTGGCAAAAGACTCTATTTCAGAGCAACCCTCAACCTATGAAGAGGAAAAGGGAAACCCTCATTGGGAAAAGGCCATGAAACAAGAGGTAGATGCATTGACAGAAATGGACACTTGGGATTTGGTTCCAACATCGGCAAATCAAAAGGTAATTGGTTGCAGATGGGTATATAAAGTTAAAAGAAACTCAGATGGATCAGTTTGTAGGTACAAGGCAAGATTATTTTCCAAAGGATACTCACAAATTCATGGTATAGACTATGAGGAAGCATTCTCACCAATTGCAAAGATGACTAGAATCAGGACATTGATAAGTGTAGCTGCTGCAAGGAATTGGAGACTCCTCCAACTTGATGTGAGAAATGCATTCTTAAATGGTTGGATAAGTGAGGAGGTATACATGTCACAACCACCAGGTTTTGAAAACCCCAATCATCCATCTTATGTTTGTAGACTTAAGAAAACATTGTATGGATTGAAACAAGCTCCTAGAGCTTGGAATTATAGGTTGGTTACATATCTTCAAGATCAAGGGTTCAAAGTTAGCAGCTCAGTTCCTTCTCTATTCATCAAAAGGGATCACAATGAGGTTATCTCTCTATGTGTATATGTAGATAATATTATTTGTGACAGGTGATGATCTAAATGGCATTCAAAGGATCAAGAGACACATGCAAGAGGAGTTAAAAATTACTCACCTAGGTGAGCTCACATATTTCCTAGGTATGCGTGCGATATACACAAACAAAGGAATGTATTTGACTCAAAGAAGATACATTCAGGATCTTCTTCTCAAGTACAAAATGGAGAACACTAAACCTGCAGGTACACCTTTGGAGACGAATCATAAACTTAGTGTTTATGAAGGTGAAAAAATTGAAGACCTAAAAGAATATCAAAGCTTGGTAGGTAGCTTGATATATGCTACTCATACAAGGGCTGACATATCATATAGTGTGGGAGTGCTTAGTCAGTTCATGCACTCACCGGGAAGACCACACATGGATGTGGCTAAGAGAATACTTAAGTATCTCAAAGGTACAATCAATGAAGGTATATTCTATCCTTACTCTTCAAATTTGGATATAAAAATCTACTCAAATGCAGATTGGGCAGGAGCTAAGGATGATAGAAAAGGTACATCTGGTTACTTAGGATTTGCAGGTTCGAAGCTAGTGTCATGGATTTCCAAGAAGCAATCAACTGTTGCTTTATCCTCAAGGGAAGCAGAGTATAGAGGCCTGACCATAGCAACTCAAGAGGCAATATGGTTAAATGCTTTGTATACAGATTTGGGACTTGTGAGTTCCAAACCTCACATATTTCGAGATAATGTAAGTTCCATGCATCTAGCGACAAATCCTATTTTCCATGCAAGAACCAAGAACATAGAAGTCAATTACCAGTTCATCAGGGAGAAGCTCATGGCAAAGGAGATTGAGATTTCTTTTACTGCAATTGAAAAGCAAGCAGCAGATATGATGACGAAGGCACTTGATAGAATAAAGCTTCGTAGATTCATAGCTATGGCAGGTATTCAACCTATCAAAGAATGAATACTCGAGCATACTTTAGCTTGAAGGGGAGCTGTTAGAGCATCAAGCTTACACTATGCTCGAGGTAGATTTGATCTACATCAAAGGCTATCGCGTCGAAAGAATATCCGTTGGAGAGTTCTTTTTCTTATGCTCAATTATTGAATTGTTTGAGAGATTTTTGATGGTTCATTTACCATTGTAAAGGCCTTGAGATTTACACATGTAAAGGTAGAAAGATAGAGCCCAAATCCCACTAATTTGTGGTGGTGGAAGTTGCATTCAATCAAGTAATCAAATCACCTAAAAGTAGATCAAACTAGATCCTCATTTTTCCTAGATTGTAGGAAAGTGAATTGATTCCCTTCAACATGTTGGAACAAACCAATCACAAATTGGTGATTATAAAGACCTTGAATCAAGTTTATCATCAGATTGAAGTGGAAGAAGACACTTGCAAGAGTGAAGAGATCTCAGAACCCAAGTATAATACATTTGTACATTATAGGTGGAAATTCTTGTAATCTGAGTATAGATAATCCTTAGGATAATAAGGAGTAATGTAATAGATGTGGGATAAGTCTAAAAATATATGTATATAAGTCAATGATGTAAAGAAATATAATAGTGAGTCATTTTGAAGACAAGTATCTTAGAGAGGTGTAGAGAGTTTTACTTAGGAAATTAGCGACGGGTTTTTCTCTGAGTTCTCTCAGTCTGATCATGTGGATCAGAAATCCTTTTGTACACATCTAATCTAAAAGCTAATGAAGCTATGTTCAGAATTTTATGATCTAATTTCTTTCCTACTGTGAGAATGATCAATAGGAACATTTGGATGTGGAATCTGTAGACAGACTTTTCCGAGTCGCGCACTTTTCTGTGTCAATGTTTTGCTTAGATCTCAGTGTATAGTGTAAAGTTTTTAATAAGTGAGCATTCAAAATCTAAGTTAGAAGGTAAGGAAGCTATGGCTAAAATCATTTAGCAAATCGGGATTTGTGCTGTGAGAAATCAACTTGAGAAGTTGACCATGTCAAAGTGGCCATTCTTCGAAGACAGTTTTTGACATACCTTTGATGTTAAGGATCAAATCAAAGTTTTTAATGATTCTTTTGAAGGATCAATGGTTAATATGATTGCGCAAAGGTAGCTTGAAGATATGTTTTTTATTAGATTGAAGAAATCTGAAGATATATGCAGATAAGGAAGTCAATCTTTGAAGCAGACTTCTTGAAGAAGAAAAATTCTCACTCGGAGAATTGTTCATGGTTGATTTGGTAAATCAAAGTAGCATTTGTGTAAAGATTTGTCTACAACGGATGTAGATGTGATCTTAGATTAGTATAGATCAAGCATTTGGAGATTAAAAGGTGTCTAACAGTGGTATCAGAGCTGAAGGTGCAATACAAGGGAAGTAAAGGCATTGGAAGTCCCGAGTGCTGTAGATATTGAAGTTCTTTCTAACCGAAGGTAGACAAGGACAAATTCGTGAGGATAATCTACAGAAGTTCAAAGCACGAGTTCGAAGGATAAAAAAGGATTGAAGTTTCATATCAAAGGTACACTTTACTATCATAAATCATAGTAATTACAGATACAGAAGATCAAAAGATGGGAGAAAGCTTGCAAATTGATAAGCTAGATAGGGAGAACTATCCAGCTTGGTCCATGAGGATGGAGGCACACCTTATGAGCAAAGATTTGATGGCATTCATTACAAGAGAAGAAGAAAAGCCTGAATTTGTAGATCCTAGTATTCCAACTAGGGAAGAGCTTGCAGACTTGAAGACTTGGATGAGAAAGGATGCTCAAGCTAGGAGCATCATTTAGATGGTTGTAAATGATTATCTTCTACCTCACATAAGAGGATTGGAAAGTGCAACACATGTTTGGAATGCTTTGGAAGAGCATTTCCAAAACAGAACCAAGTCAAGGAAATCCTCACTATGGGCAGAGTTTCCAACTTTCAAGAAGAAGATCTCACAATCAATTTATGAATATGTGGCAAGGATGAAGGATATTGCAGATAGCTTGGGAGCAGTAGATGGACATTGAAGAGGATAAATTGGTAAGGAAAATACTTACAGGTCTGAGAGGAGATGAGAAGTGGAAGCCTTTCATATTGTCCATAGAATTGTCACTTGATCATTTTACTCCTGATCTTAATCAATTGCTAGGACACATGCTAACTTTTGAGCAGGACATTAAGGGAGATAATGATAGGAGTGCAATTCAAGCCATGTACTCCAAGGAAAATAAAAAGAATGGCAAAGGGAAGCAGTCAACTGATGATGAAGATCTTCAAACCAGACTAACTTTACAAAAGGATAAATGAATTTCAGAGGTAAAGGAAGAGGAGGTAAGAACAAAGATAATATTAAAGCTTGTTGGATTTGTGGCAGAACCAATCATTTGGCAAATGATTGTTGGTATAACAATCAAAATGCTAGAAGCAATAATCAGAGTTTTAATTAAAGAGGTAGAGGAGGCAGAAACCAAAGAGGCAATTTCAGAGGAAGAGGTGGTAGGACATCATATGCTAGAGGAGGTGGAAGAAGCTTTCAACCTCAGTCCTACAACAACAATTATTATAACTATGCATCAGATCAGAAGGATGATATGACTCTTATCTTGAATGCAACTCATGAATCAGTAGGAGAAGATCAAAGGGTGTTTTATATTGACTCAGGATGTAGCAATCATCTGAGTGGCAATATATCCTTGATGACTGATATGGAAGCATATTTGAATGGAAATACAATCCAAACAGGTGACAATACCAAACATAAAGTGGAGAGCATTGGATCAGTGAAGAAAAAGAGTGGAAGTACACTCTTGAGCAAGGTACTTTATGTTCCTACTATTCCTAAAAATTTGATAAGTGTATATGAAGTCAGATTCACAAATGATGGTGTCTATGTGCAAGATGCAAATCAGGGATATAGAAACATAATTGCAGGTAAAAAGGAAGGAAGATTGTTTACTCTCAAAGTCCAAGGTATTGTGGGACATGCTTTATTCACTTATGGAAGTCAAAAGATGTCTGAGTTAGACCTATGGCATAAAAGGCTAGGTCATTTCAATGACAGAGCTATAAAGGAAATGTCAAAGAATCAAGTGGTGCTTGGTTTGCCAAAACTTGAAGGGCAACACATGGTTTACAAGTGTGAAGCTTGTCAATTAGGTAAAACACACAAAAGTTCATACAATAAATCAGGGTACAAGTATTCAAATATGCTTGAATTGGTTCATATAGATGTGTGGGGTCCCTCAAAGGACTATAGCATAAATGGATCCAGATATTATGTGTTGTTTGTTGATGATGCAACCAGATGGATTACTTTATATGTAATCAAGGATGAATCAGAAGTCTTCAAGACATTCAAACATTATCATGCTTATGTAGAAAGGATGACAGGACAAAAGCTTAAGAGGTTGAGATCAGATGGAGGGGGAGAGTATTTCTCTAAAGAGTTTGATGATTATTTGTGGAATGCAGGTATAAAGAGAGAAGTAACTTGCAGGTACTCTCCTCAACAGAATGGAGTTGCAGAAAGAAGAAATAGAGCTCTTGTAGAATTCGCAAGAGCAATGATGAAGGAAAAGAATTGTCCAAATTACTTATGGGCAGAAGCTATCATTTTTTTATTTCTTTTATACACACTTCTTTCCAATGAAATTCATATCTATCTTCCATGGAACTAATTTTCTCTTCCATAGCCTCTTGCCATGAGCTGTATGTTTTCTCTTCTCCAAAGCATGTGAGTTTTTAATAATTTGTTTCATACATGCATAATGCCTAGCCATGCCTTTCAATCCAATACCTTACCCTATCACACTTTTCTACCTCACCGTTTCATTGATTTAGATACTTGTCATTTGCGATTAAGCCTTTTCCATTCTTTTCATGATGTTCTACGTTGCGTTCTATCATAGGCCTTCATCTTCTTTAGAATCGTGATCTTTACATTGCCTTTTTTCCTTGCATCACTAACTTAATTTAATTGAGAGATCTCCACTCCATTATGACTATCCTCTTGATTCCTTTGTTTCTCTAAGAACTATGCTTCTAGTTCTTTGTTTTCTCTCATTGTCCTATCTTCATCATCTTCACTTACCTACATAGATACATTAGAAACTACAAAGGTAAAAAATCATCGAACATGACATCCTCTAATACGTTTAAAGCCTTTGTTGTGGATTTGTAGCATCTTATACCCCTTTTCGTTGACTTTTTACCCTATAAGTACACAAGTTTCTAATCTATTATCCAGTTTTCTTCTTAGTCGAGTTTGTGTTAAAACATAGGAAGTACAACCAAACACTCTCAAGTGTGATACATTTGGTTTTCTATTGTACCATGCTTCATATGATATGAAAGCATGTGTACCTGATGTGGGTGAACTGTCCATGATGAATATGGAGCTGTTTGCTACATAATCCCAATAGAAATCTTGCATTCTCGTCTCCTTCATCATATCCCTAGTAGATTTTGCTCGAGTGATTCCCAAGGTCATGGAGTGAATGATTGTAGATTATTTGATCAGTTGTGGCTACAAGCAAAGCAAATTAGATCCATCATTCCTCTACAAGGGTGAAGGTGACTCATTTTTCTAGTTATGTGTATATGTAGATGAATTAATTATTAGAGGTGACCATGAAGAAGGCATCAACGACATTACATAAAATCTTGAGAAGAAGTGTAAGATCTTAGAATTGGAAGATCCAAAGTATTTATTGGGATGTGAACTCATTTAAAAAGACAATGGCAATTGGCATATGTAGAGAAAGTACATCTTAGATGTACTGAGCAAGTACGGAGTCATAGGGTTCAAAATATTGAGCAATCCTTTGGGGCTAAACATAAAATTGACTTCAACAAAAAGTCGACGAAGTGCAAGATCCACTTTTTTTGTAGGGCTATAGAGGGATCATTTAATTATGCCACCATTACAAGGCGTGATGTAGCATATACAATTGGAATGTTATCTCAATTTCTGCGCACATATGGAGTTGCACATTTACTTTCAACTAAAATAGTACTCAGAGACCTAAATGTATGTTAAATGAAGTTTTATTCTATCCATTTGAATATGAACTATAGGTGAAAGCATAAACATAAATTGATTTCGTGGAATCCAAATAAGATAATAGGAGTACAAGTGGATATGCAATGGTTCTTTGGAAGGAGCTCATCTCTTAGATGGCAAAGAGGAAACCCTTACTTGCCCTATCTTCCACAGAATCTAAATACACAAGCTTAAAGCAAGTTAAAGGTATGCTAATGTGGCTCAAGAACTTAATGGTTGATCTAATTTTGTAGCTTAATCAATTTCCAATCGTGTGTGATAATATGAGTAGTGTTTCATTAGAGTGTGAATTTTGAGTGACATCACTTTCATTAGAACGCTCATAAACTTTAGTCTATGTGTGCAAAATCTCTCAGGTTAAGTCTTGAAGAGTTTAGAGAGCTAGTAGTTAGAGAGCAACAGTTTTGTGAGTGTGCCTCTTAGGTCATCTATGCTTCAAGGATGCATTGGGAAGTTCAATCTTCTCCCACGATATACTTGAAGTTATATGAAGAATAAATTTTGGAGTTAAATAACCAAACTCATGGAATTGTGTTTCGAGACTTTAGAGGTTGTAACTACTTATTTTTATTTGTTCTAGTGGTTCATTATCGTCGCTTCTTGGAAAAAGATTACTACGTCAGAGGAATCATCCTATTATATACCTTGATGGATTGACTACCTCTATTTGTACACATATATATGGATCTTTGACATCTAGATTTGATCATTATGGTCGTGATCCACACATAAACATGTTTAATCAACCAAGTAGAATGTGTGATGGATCCATGCTAGAGCCATTGTGGTAGAAAAACATTTTTTGGTTGTGGCGTGATACGTTTCGTTTGAGTATTTGCTCTTATCTTTGTTGGAATGTGCACTAAAGGTTGGATTTTTGTAGTTTTTTCTGCAAAAAGGATACTTGATAACCACACAAAAGTTTCTTTTGTTTATACTTAAGCAATCATCTTGCAATTTATCCAAGGTTTGATGTGATTGCTTCTGGGGACTCCTTATTTCTTCTAGCTTTTTGTTGTCTTGATTGAGAACTTTTCTGTTGAGATGACAAGAGATCATCTTCTAATCTTGAATCTTTTTATGAAGGTTCATCCTTCACAGGTGGAAGAGGATGATTCATGAATAGATAAGTGCAGTGTTTATTGGATAACTCACAAGAAAACATGGACTCCGCTTAAACAAAAATGGTCATAATTCAAAACTTTACATTCAAGATAATTCGAAGAAACGTTTGTATGACCTTCGTCTTGTAAACAATGGGGAGTAATAACTTCTTCTAATTTCTAATGAGATGAAATTTGAGATTCCCTTAACTTCTTTTGAAGTAGCGTGGGTTCAATAGAGAGATCTTTAGGATGTTCATTTAACCCCTCATTGGGTGAATCTGGTGAATCCATCATATCATAGCCTCCGGCTTTTGGATAGGTAACTTGAGATAATAATCAAGTGTGTGCATATATTTGTCAAGTTGGTCCTAAAATTCTAGATTAGAACAAACCTTAAATTCTAAAAGGGAAAGGCCTCTTTATCTCTAAGACTTGATAGAGAAATATGTTTTCAAATCTCTTGGTCATAATGGGAATAGCCGCCTGATGATTGTGGACTAGAAGGTACCTCATAAGATGCTAGAAACATTTCTTCTAATATAGGACAGATGTCCCTATCATTTACTATAGTTGATAATGTGCTTTGACCATTCACCAATTCTTTAGATTGAGCATCAAGCCATTCTTGATCTAGTCTAATATCTTGAAACAAATCAGCTTCTCCAAACACAAAGAATGCCGTTTGCAGGCTTGTCCTTCCAATGTAAAATGAGAGTTCCACCTCGCCTGGAGATGGGATTACACGTCCATGGATGCTAATAGAATGGGTCTCGATAAACTCTACAATACCTTGGAGATTTTCTACAATTGACATTATTATGATGTTGTTTGCGGCACGTCTTTCAATGGGCACATTGTAACCTTCCGCTTTCACTTGTCGCTATCTCAATTGGATAAAGCGATGTAGGTGAATGTCTATAAGAGAAATTAAACTACTTGTTGTACTTAATGTAGCTATGGGAAGACAATTCCTATGGATAAGGTTACCTCTTTCATAGCATGCGTCTTGTTTATGCCATTTAAACATAAATAGATTCTAGCCTTCTTCATCTTGGAGCTTTTTCAGACTTTAGGTCTTAATATTATTGTCTATTTAGGTAAAGATTTCTAAGAATTTTTTCTCTCCTTATTCATCTTCTCTTAACATCCAACGACTCAGATGGTCATGTGGCCATGATTGTGAAGGATTGTGTGAAATACCTGAGGCTGCATCAGCCGTCTCGTTGTCATTGTTTAACTTGTCATCGATTAGCCCTTCCGTTAACTATGATTTATTTCTCTCCTGAAGTTATATTTTTATTATAGCCTCCCAAATAGCTTGTTAGTTTTTCGAGATTAGATGCAATGTCACTATTTGCAAGGCATTTTTAGAGAATGAAAGTAAATCAAAGGTCCTCAAGCTCGAATTGATTAACCATTGGTGTCTGTGGAAAGGACATTGAAAGAAACCATATCATATTATGAGTAACTTCCATCGTCAGGTAAGATATTGACGAGAACCATGGCACAATGTAAACCATAGTAATATGGGACAAGTCATTTCCTAAGCAAGAGAATTTAACTTACGCCCTAACACAATTATAATGAAGTTCAATCTCAGTTAAGATACAGTCCATACTGTAATTACATAATGGATCCAATCGAACTACAACTCTAAAAAATGAGCAACCCGTCATTGTGATGCATAGGATGGAGCAAAATATGCATCGAAATAGATGGGGCAAAACATGCATTGAAATAGATGGGGAGACACAGGTCTACCATAGCCATAAGATCATATGGAACTCAATACTCCTAAGACAAGATTATATTTTTTCTGCCAAACACAAGGACAAAGCGTAAAATCATGTTTCAATGAATGTGCTTAGTTAATTGTCTATGGTTGATGTACTCAATATAGAACTAGGAGGTAATTCGAATGCTAGATTTGAGCGATGTTCTATGGTGTATCTTACTGATTTCTAATATCTAAGGAATAGTATATCTTAACCGTTCCATTAGATTGAATCTAAACTGACTAGGAATGATGATAATGAATAAATGAGATGATGATTCTATACAACTAATATTTCGTAAACTATTTTTCTGCTAATTTTCTTGCTCAAATCGTTCCTTTATTTTCCACCTCCTCTTATCTTTTTACTGGTTTAGAGATAGATTTATTAACTCTGAATTGTGTATGCATGTGAGTATCCACACAAGCACACCGACCGGATATGTGCGTACATTAAAGATATCCATCTAGATGAGATCCTGAAATAATCCAAGAAAGTTCCTACATCGATTGCCTATATGTGCTTAAAGAATAGATTCATATTACAATCAAATAAAGTCTATATGCTAATAAAATTGATAAAAAACCATGGTACGAGTAATTAAATATGAAATATAATTTAACTAGAAGTGAAACATCTGCTTATGGAAATGAAGTGTTTATGAATACGTGTATCCATATACATTTCCCAATTACAACGTCCTTTTTTTGAGTAACTGTGTATGTAAATATATATGAGTGTATGTTCTTCTGCCTGTTTGTATGCATATATGTACTTATGTATGTATGCATGTATCTGTGTATGTATGTATGTATGTGTTTATGTATGTGCATATTTATGTATTTATGTACGTAAGTATGAATTTACGTGTATGCATGTATATTGTCATGAATGTCTGTATACATGTACGTTGTCTTATGCAATTCGCATATAATATAAATTTAAATGTATCTGCAATAAGTATCAGATACATTGACAGACGACGGGATAAAGTTTGTGTGGAAGAAATAAAGATACGGCTATTATTTCTGTTTCTAATAGTAAATATCTTCGACACAAACAAATACATTTTGCAGTGTTGTCGGTTATTGTCAAGTTGTGAGATTGATGTATACTTCAGTTCCAGTTCATTCTCCAGACACACACGCGCACGCGCGCGCGCGCACACACACACACACACACACACACACACACACATATATATATATATATATATATATATATATATATATATATATATATATATATATATATTATAGACCTTCAACATTACATAAAGGAGGAGTTTTAACATAATAGTTAATTACTCCTTACCCCCACAAAACTAATGGAAGAAATTGCAACTTCCTTATGCAACCATCAAGCAATAGTGGCCTCAACGACACTCTCACAGAATCTCTATTTTTTTGAACAAATGAAACTTTGATAACATGATGAATGAACCCGATAATATTTTCATACATAAACCATACTTTATGACCTTGCAAATGAAATTTATTTCACTTAAAATACTTACTTATAATAGAGTAACCGATTCCTCGAAGACAGAAGAGTTATGGTCTTAATTAGGGATATAGAATAGACACCTACTCACTCCTGAAAATGGTCCTCTCAGAATATGCAAAGAAATGGCATGGCCTTTGAGCAAATTTAGGAGACGATTATATCTCTATAAAACCAAACATTACAAGAATTTTGTGAGATTTGACTAATGAATTCTACTCAACACGGAGCAATCTAGAACACTTACAAAAAAATCAATGTGCTAACTATGGCTACCCAAACGTTAATTATATTACTCAAGCAAGCAAGACGAGGGGTCCTATGTTCAGGTAACTACTAGATTGCTTCCAAAGGCTCTCTAAGAGCACAACATATGCGGGATATACAAATAGAAGTTTTTGTCTATGTCATGCAGAGTTGGAAAGACTCCCTACAAGTTAGGAATCACTTTTCCCAAATTATACGCTTTTTGTAACACCTAAATGTGACTCAAACGTTCCTTGTGGAGAGGGGATTTCAAATTCAAATTGAGTCATGCTTTCTAGTGCTTGAATGCTTGCTCCATGTAGCTCCAAGTGTCATTCATATGATGGCCAAATGGACATCAACATTGAGGTTTGAATTTTAACACTCCCCTTCAAGCTTCAAGCTTCAATTCTTCATCCTAGCTCCACACTGCCCCTAAAGCTTCAAGCTCCCACAATCCAATCCCCTCCTTGAACTTTGTTAGCTTCATTGAATCCAAACCTTTGGTGAGCATGTCATCACATTAGACCTTGGTACTTATGTGTGGCACTTGAACCTCTTTAGCCATCACCTTCTCTCTAATGTAATGATAATGTACCTCTATGTATTTGATCTTAGCATGAAAGATGGGATTTGGGAGTAGGTACACATTACTCATGTTGTCACACATGATTGGAATTTCATTAACCTAGAAACGTAACTCAATCATTAGCTTCTTGAGCCACATAAGACCACAAGTCACTTTATATAATGTCTATTCAACTTCACTAGAGCATAGAGAAACTATGGGTTAGTTCTTTGCCATCCAAGAGAGGACTTCCTTGCTAACAATCACTACATATCCACTTGTGTTTCTTATACTTTATTTGGATCTAGCCGAATTAACAATTTTGTATGATTTCACTTTCAATTCATCATCAAAATTATAAAATAGAGATTCATTGAGTGTACCCTAGAGATATCTAAGTAGTTTATTTTCTGCAAGTAAATGTGAAAATCTTCATGTGGGCAAGACTTGAGATAACACACCATTGTGTTAGCTAGATCTAGCCTAGTAATAGTTTTATAGTTGAATGATCCAACTAGATACCTATAACAAAGCGGATCTTGTACTCCTATTGAGGATTATTTTGTGTTTATTTGCGTAGGATTGATGAATGTTCTACATCCTAAAAGTCCATACTTCTTGAAGCCATCCAAAATGTACTTTCTGTGCATAAGCCAAATTTCAGACTCCTTGAATATGATTTTAATACCCAAAAAATACCTTATATCTCCAAGATCAAAGATCTTTAACTCCTTCCCAAGCTTCATTTTGATGTCCTTGACACCTTCTTCATGATATCATGGAATAATTAGATGATCTACATATACACATGAGTAGAGATATAATTCATGTCCTTCTTGTAAATCAATGATGGATATGTTTATCTTTGATTGTATCCACAAGTGATAAGACACTCGACAATTCTTTGATTCCATGCCCTTTATTCTTGCTTGAGACCACATAATGCACACTTCAAGCTAAAAACATGGCCATCAATTTGTTTTTCTTCAAACCCTAATGGTTGGTCCATGTACACTGCTTTCTCTAGCTATCCATTGAGGAAAACATTCTTGAAATTAAGACAATACATACTCCAATTCTTGCTTATTTCAATTGAAGTTATAGATTTGATGGTAGTGATCTCAGTCACATGACTAAAGGCCTCCTCAGAGTCTATTCCATATGTTTGAGCAAATGCTTTGGCTGCAAGCCTAGCTTTATACCTAGAAATACTATCATTTGAGTGTCTTTTCACCCTATAGACCCACTTATTTCCACATACCTTCATATCTATCTTCCTTGGTACACGAGTTCAAGTGTGATTGTCTTCCCAAACCTTAATCTCCTTTGCATAGCTTCTTGCCATTCCCTTCATGTATTGCCTTCTTCAAAGCCTATGGGTACTTCAATGACCTTGCTCATATAACAATAATGTCTAGCCATCAATGAATAATAGGTAAGTCTTTCAATATGAGACCTTCTTATCTCACCATTCCATTAATTTGGATGCTATTTGTTGTTGTCTTTGTGCTCTCCCCCCTTCTTCCCATGATGATCTATGTGGAGCTCAATCCATAGGCCTTCATCTTCTTCTGTTTCTATGACTTTGGCTTTACCTTTACTCATTGCAACACTTAGTTGACTTGATGTAGGTCTACTTCTATCCCATGATGATTGAGAACTTGCGTCTTTTGGTCCACCAAGAAGCTCTTAGTTCATTTCATCACATCATCTTTTCTTCATCATATTTACCTGGCATAGATGCACTTGTGGCATACCAATAGAGAACTTCATAAAATTTGACATCCCTTGATATTTTTAATTCCATTATTGTTGGTTTATAACACCCATAACCCTTCTCCTCACCTGCATACCCTATGAGGGCACACCTTTCCGATTTATCATCAACCTTGGTCATTAATTCAATTGGAAATAATACATTGCATGTATAAATAGAGACTCTCAAATCTTAATCATCTCTCTTCCTATTGTACCAAGATTTATAAGGTGTAGTAGCATGTATAGTTGATGTTGGATCTATGTTCATGATGTATAATGTTGTAGTTGTTGCACCAACCCAATAACAATTTGGCATACCCACCTCCTTCATCATTGGCCTAGCACATTGTGCAATATACCTACTCTTTCTCTCTACCACATTATTACATTGTGCTATGTACATCCATATGATTTTTCTTTTGATAAAACTAGCCTTAAAAAATTACAGAAATCATGAAGAAGTATTAAGCCTCCTCCACTTGACCTCATACACGTGATGCACTTGTCATATTCTCTTTCAACTATAGCTTTGAACTTATAAAAGTAATAGAAAATATCTAATTTATGGTTCATAGAGTAGAAAAAGTCATTATTGTAAAATCATTAGCAAAAGTTACAAAATACATATTATCTCCAATTGAATTCTTCTTTTTTGTCCCCTAATATTTTTATGAATGATCTCAAGTAGATGATAGCTCAGATAACTGCTTTTCTTAAATGGTAACCTTCTCTACTTTCACAATCGCAAGATTCACATAAATTCTTGAGACTTTTATTATAGAGATTAGTTCAACCTTTTTCTAACCTCATCTTCTCAATCTCCATCAATCTATGAGTATTGATGTGTCCATACCTTTTTTATCATAGGTTTAATTTATCTAGGTTCTTGCTTCCAAATGTGAAGTACATTGTGTGGTTGAAGTTAGGCTTCACATCGAAATTGAAAAACCCTCCCTTGTTCCTATCTTTGGCTATCAATTTGTACTCTTCTTTAGAAATTTTCACAAAATATCCTTTTTATTGAAATTGAGTTTCAATCCTCTCTCAACCATTTTCTTGAGAGAAAACAAAGTTCTTTGTGATTGTGGGAACATGCGCAACATATTTCAATCACATGGATTTATTAAAAATTCCAACATAACATCACCTATATGCTAAATGGCATGAGTATCATCACCTATTTCCGCAAGTCTTTTGGTTGATGAAACTTGAGTGTTTGAGAGGAACTCTTTGTTGGAACTCATGTGGTTGTTACATCTTCTTTCATTGTATCATGTATTTGATCCTCCTGTCTTGTAGTCATGCATATTAGTTACTCTTATTTTCATTTGAAGTAGACGAAAAATTACCTTGACCTTTTTAGATTGAATTTGTCTTCTCCCTTTCGTAGAATTCTCTTTCATAGTGAGCATACTTTTGACAAATGAAGAATCCTTCTAGATTCTAAGTATCTCTATTGTCATTAGAACTTTCTTGTCTACCTTTGAAGTTGCTTCTCCCTCTTGATGAAGAGTACTTTCTTCCTTGCATTTGGTCAAAATCACCATTTGATCCTCTAACTTGTATGCCTCTTCCTCTTCCTTGATTTGTTCCTCTTCTTCTACCATTACCCGCATAGAAAGCTTGGGATTAATTGCCCTTTGGCTTTGGGCTTCCAATTTTCATGTCGTTAGGGACCATCAAGGCCACTAACTACTCAAAAGACTGTAAGAGTATCTTTGACATACACATATGTGTCATTATCTATATAAGAACATATGAAACCCAATGCATGACTCACCTCTTTTATCCTCAAAATGGGGTCATTTATGTGGCTAATAGGGGTTTTCCTCAAGTTTTTATGTTCATTCTTCAATTGTAACTTCGTAGCTTTAGTTGAACTAGACTAGAACCTCTCTAGAGTTTTTGATACTTTCATGGAAGTATCTAAGTCTTGTATATGCCCAATCATGGAATTTCTAATGCATTTGATAGTATGAAGATGATTTTCTTATCCCTTTCATTTCACAATCTGAAGTTCATAAGTTAATCACGATTTTTTATTCTCTCCTTACGAGGACTTGCATTTGTGCCACTTATGACACCCCATAATCCTTTTCCAATGAGATAACTAGAAGTTCTAAACCTCCATGGCTGATAAATATTATTATCCTAGTTCTCGATTTGAGTGTCTTATTGGGAGATGGTGAGTTCTAGTGCAATCTCCGAGATCCTTTTGATGTAAAGGAAATGAATAGTTACAATTGATTTACCATTAACTTGTAAAATGTATCCAATATATGAGGTCTATGTCCCTCTTCTTCACTAATAGACTCCCCTTTTCTTGGTGTGTGACTTTGAACTTTTTCTAGTAGCTCTTCTTCCTAGAAACTCCTTCAAAGTCTTCTCTTGGTCCTCTTGAATGCTTTGTATACGTTGAATACCTTTGATACCATTTATGGAGAAATTGTGACTGCCCTATGCAACCTTGAAGCACTGTTAGCCTTATAGAACCTTTGTTTAGTGAAACACTCAAATCTTTGAAAAAATAAGAGGTTTTGCACACATAGGCTACACTTTATGAGTTGCAACTGAAAGGTATCTCTCTTCAAATGGTTACTCCTACTCGGAGAAACAATGCATCCAAGATAGACAAGTTATGGTCTTCACTAGCCATGCATAGATAGACACAATCATTCCCGAATTTGGTTCTCTCTGAATATGCTGAGAAATGAAACCACCTTGGAGCCAACTTTAGTCGTTTTTATTAAATTTCTAACAAACCAAAGAGTACAAGAAATGTGTGAGATATGAGTAACGCGTAGAGAAATCTATAACACTTACACCAAAATCTATGTGCTATCTATGGCTACAAATCCTTTATTTAAATCACTCAAGCAAGTAAGAAAAGGACTAACTTAGCTAAGGGCCATACTAGCTTGCTTCCAAATAGTCTCTAAGAGCACACACATACGTGGGATATAAAAATCAAAGTTGTTTGTGGGTTCATATAGATTTGGAGGTACCCCTACAAGTTGGGAATCACTTTACTAAATTATGCGATTTTACTCACACGTAATTGTGATTCAAAGTTTGGCTCTTTAGGGCGGATTTCAGATTCAAATTGATTCATGGTTTTTCATGTTTGAATGCGTGCGCCATGGTCCAATTGAAACTGAGGTTAAAGCTTAAATTTCAATGAGATCAACAAAAGTGAATGAATCTTTCCTTATTGTCAAAACACGCTTTTCGCATTTTGAAGAACACCGCTTCCAACATAAGCATGAGCCCTTAGTATACAGAATCCACTTTAGGAGTGAGAGGCGCCCAAACCGAGGGGAGCTTCATTAAGCATGTGAAAACCATTAGAGTCCAGGTTTGTCCGATTGCATTTTTTAGTCTCATGCAAATAGTCTCATATAACATTATCATCAACCATAAACGAAACAAATATGTTGCACACACTAAGGGTAAATCTCTATTTATTCGTTCAAATGCAATAGAACAATACAAACTTCTTCCTTAAGGTGAAAATCAACTAAAAAAATCATTGCATTATGGAAAGGAGGAACCAAGTCTGACCAAGATAGTACAATTTGACTAGCACCATGCGACTATTACTTTGCTTTGTTGATCCTCGGATAGTTAGGCCATCAAAAAATACAATCTATCACTGCTCCAATCAAATGAATTTGGTTTGAGGAACCAGGTTATACCGTATAAATAAAATTTAGCACAAAGGTTCAACTACGATTTAATACACCACATAACAATGTTCTTCTTTTTTGTGTTGTCTACCAGCACAATTGCATTGAGGAATCATTCAGCATAGTGCTTAGGCACTCGCCACTCCCACCCCCCTGCAAACACACAATCGGGAGAAAGTGGACATTACCTTACTGTCAAAACCACTAGTCCAAACATAAAGATAAACCATAAACGACTTACTTTAACTATCTAGCTTCTTTTAGTTACGTTTTTCCAACCTTGTTACTAAGGTGAACTACATACAGATGACCAAGGCATCCCATCCAAACGTCATTTATGTGTTTAAATTAATAACTCTGATAAGGGTCGGGAAATATGAAACCCAATATTTTGTACAAGAGTCTAGAACTTTTGAAAAATTTAATGCTTTTCCTGGGAAAGGCCCTGGTAAAAATTCTAAATCTTGGGCTTGACGTGTTTTGTTGCACATGCTGCATGCGCATTACAAATCTCTTGTAATTCTGTATGTAGAACTTGAGTCTCTAGTCATTTGGCCGATATAACTTTAACCTAGTATGCTTATACAGTAAATGAAGCTATTTTTGTTCTTTACCATAATTGATAGAGAATATCCTAGTGCCCATCTCTTTATGTAACAAATAAGTTTCTGGCAGTATTGCAGGCAACCCATATCTGTGTGGTACAGGAAATACATCAGCATTTTGCAGCGAACCTGATCACACAAAGCCACATATAAAAGCAGTTATAATTGGTGTTGCTGTAGCGGTTATCGTTTCCGTTGTTCTTGCTATTTTTTTGGCAGTTGTTTGCATAAAAAGAAAGAAGAAAGAGAACAAAAGAAAGAAAAAAGAAAACACTAGAAATCCCAATGGCAGTTCCGAAAGACCTGCGCCAGGGCCCTCTGATGGTCAAATACTTTCGTTTAAAGAGATTGAAATTATCACAAGGAACTTTGACAAGATAATCGGCAGAGGCGGCTTCGGTGATGTTTATGAAGGACAATTTCGAAGCGGGGAGAAAGTTGCAGTCAAGGTACTGTCGAAAACTTCAACACAAGGGGAGAAGGAATTTTTGAACGAGGTATGTATTCATACGTCTAAGGTTATATGTTTTGAGTTCCACTCTGGTTGATGTATCGGTTACATCTAGTAAGCTCATCGTATCAATAGCTATTAGAATTTGTGAAGATTAAAATCATTAGCAAAACAATCTTTTTTGGTCTCTTCTAATTTATCGTGGAGAATGATATTTCTCCATCCCCCTCCACGTTTCATTCATAAAATATCTGTCCGTCGAACATTATTCGTGAACGATACAAAAATAGAGATGTCATGAACATGTTAACTACCATAAATTTTGTTTGTTAGAGATAATTTTATCGTCAAGAAATTCAGAGAGTTCTTTTTTATTTTACGCAGAAACAATGATTCATTATGAGTTATTCTCAGAAACCAAATTTGAAAGTGTTCAGACCAATTTCTTTTATTTTCAGGACTAAGATGATATGCTTAGTTCTGTACATGAATTCATTTGAATCTGGATAATATGGAGATGCGAGTCCACGTCCAATCTGAGAACAACAAATAAGATTATCCATAACCTCTTAACACAGCGACATTCGTTTTTCCCACAACATAACCTTTAAATCCTTTAAAAACGAGAAAAAAATTACAAGACGGCTAAAAGCAAGTATAAAGTAGACAAATATTCTTTTCGTCCCTTCATGAACAATCCAGTTGCTTTTGAGCTTGTTCTTCTCTTTAACAGACACCATAGGGAGTTTGAAGTGGGCAAGGTGAGATACTTTTGTACTTCCCATTCTTTTGCCTAAGAAATGTAAGGATTTCTCTATGGCCCACTCTTTGGTACTCTTTCATAATTTCTACGTACATTTTTCTTTCAGAAGTTTTGAAAGGTCTTCAACCAAAGAGTGTGTGTGATGATATGGAGTATATGAATAGTTCAGAACTGTTCTACAACAAACCTGAATTCTGATTATCCTAAATAAAAAACTAGTGAATGAAAAAGTGAGTATAGATGTAGACTTGTTACTCATAGTATGTTGTCTGATAGGAACTCCTCCACATGTCTCACATGTAGAGCACAACTCCTCCAAGAGTATAGAAAATGTCCTGCCTGATCTTTTTATGTTAAGAATTTGATAGGGCTGCTTGAGAAGATTGATCACCTTGAGTAACTGTGTGATGATTCAACAAGTTATCCTTAGCCTTCTTATATATTCTTGGATATCATGAATGCTTTTCACAATAAAGAATATGAAAAACAAAATGGCTATATGGCGATCATAACTAGCATCAAACATATAGAAGAAAAGAAAAAAATTACAATCTGAAATTGGTGCCACCCGTTTTGTTTTTCCAAAATACTTATCTCAAAAAATAAAAATTATGCATGCTACATCATGCCAGCACCGCACTCCCATCGCCTCGGTGAGACTGTTTTGTTCTATCCAATGCACCTAACACTTATTCTTGTAAGAGAACCTACAAGACTACACTATATGCTATACAAGGGACATTGTTTTCGACAATCCTTCCTTCAATTTCACAATGGTACAAAAACCTACAATTTTGATATTTAAAATTATCTCTTAACTTATTTCCATTGAATCTCAAGTTCATTCTGCATGAGCATGGATACCTGAGAAACTAGAAACTGAATGTCTAGACTTATTTTACATAGATATGTAAAGCAACCAACTGCTTGACTATAGAATGTGGCATCAAATGGTTCTAAATCTACTTTTGGATACAATGACACATTGACATCCATAGGTGTTTGCATAGCTTGTAATCTCTCATCTCAAACGTTTCCAATAATTTCTCAATGCATTTCTGTTGTGTCATGTAGATACACTCATTTATGTATTTTGTTGATGAATAAAACATTACAAGAACCAAGCTAATGTGATACTAGAAAGCCTCTATAATAACCATTAACTAAGCAAGACTTCAAACTTCAAAAACTTAGACACTCAATAAATCTCGACCTTTACTATTTTTTAAAATTCATCTTTTCTTTGGTCTTCATTATGCTGTGATTTGACTTGAGTCTTATATATTCTTGAGCTCAATTATTAATAGAAGTTGTTACATATAGCAAGCATCGCATTCGAAACAAAACTTTCAAGTATTTACTTGCAAATAACTTGAACTATCTTCAAAAGTTACACTATGTCTGAAATCTGAAAATTACCTTCATCGATTTGACATGCTTTGAGTGAGCATACCTCAAGTTTTCAAAGGTATTTTGGTCCATTGTAGTTAAGCATGATATCATTAAAATGAGCTATCACTCTTAAAAAATGTTACACCATATAGTGAGATCTGACTCTTAGAAGATCATTGAAATCTATGCCCCAAGACTTGTAACTTCCAACTAACATTCATATAGTTATGAAATAACTTTGATTTCATCACACAAGGAGAATAAAGTCAAATACTTCTACACAAACATGTTTGCTATTAGAGAAGATGTGTACAAAATGGCTTGGCCTTATCATGGTTGTAACCATAGAAACATCTGCATCTATGAATAATCTCTCACCACCATCTCTCTCACAAAATAACTTGATTGCCTCTCTTCTATCTTAGGACTTACAAATCGAGTTCCTCTACATTTCTTTTTCTCATCACTTTCTTACCATTTGGTTTTCAAACAAGTTTTGATGTCTTGGTTTCCTCTAGTGCCTTGAACTCTTCCTTCATTGCTTCTTCTGGTTGTTTCTTACCTTTTACTTCATCATATTTCTGAGGCCCTTCATCTTCTTTGACCATATTAGCATAGCTTTAGGAGTCATATAAGAAGTATCATAGGAATACCTTGTTGGTTGTCTTTTTAATCTACTTTATCTTATTGGCTCATTTTCTTTATGTGTATCCAAGTAATCTTCGTCATCAAACCTAGATGAATCTTAATTTCTTCTTGCTGCTCGACTAATGGATGTGCTTGCTTGCATGTGATCTCTTTATCTATTTACTTGCATATTTGATTTTTGTTTCTCACTTCTTCTTACCTCTTCTTCAAATTTCAATGTTCTTACTTTGTTTTACATACCAACTCTTCTGTTCATCAAATGTCACATCTCTAGAAATAAGAAATTGTTTCATTAAAGGACTCCATAACCTATAACCCATATGATTTTGATCATACCCAATGAACACATATTCTTCCATCTTTGCTTCAAGCTTATGTCTGCGTTGTGATGGTACATAAACATAGGTAGTTGATCCAAATAGTTTGCGATGATCTAGTGTTGATTTCTTACCCTGCCAAGCTTTGTAAGGGGTTATTCCATTTAGAGTTGTACATGGTAATCTTATCACAAGGTATATAGCTATATTGACAACCTCAGCCCATAGATAATTTGTACAAGTTTTTCACCTTAACACTGCCTTAGTAAACTCAACTAGACTTCTATTTCTTGTTTCTACTACCCCATCTTGATGAGGTGTGTACCTACAAGTTATTTCCCTCTTAATACCTACATTTCAAAGATAATCATTGATTTCTTGGCAGAAGTATTTTCCCCCTCCATCAGACCTTAGACTATTAAGCTTTTGACCTGTAACTCTTTTTGTATATGCATGAAAGTGTTTGAAGGCCCCAAATACTTCAGATTTTCCTTCAAGCTATAAATAGTCATCCATCTTCTACCATCATGAATAAAGAGAGCATAATATCTAAAGCCATTGATTGATCCTTCTTTTCTTGGTCCCAATACATCTATATGTATGACATCTAGTACTCCATCATGCTAGAATCCTTTCTTTTGAAATGGTAATCTATGTGCTTTTCCACTTTGGCACGCTTTATGTTTGTAGATGATGTATTGGTTCTCCAAATTTGGTAACCCTAGTAAAGATTGATTAGCCACCATAGCTTTGATCCCTCTTTCATTGAAATTTCCTAACCTCTTATGCGAGAAGTCTAATTCTATCACACTTCCTCACTGTGTGAGCAGGGCTTCACCAATATTCCCTTGCACTTTAAAATTAAAGAGTCTATCTTCCTTCCTTTCGACAAACAATTTAATTATAATCATTCTATAGATCTTCCACAAATAATCTTTCATTTGTAAACCTAACTTGAAAACCTTTCCCAACTATTTGTCCCACCTAATCAGATTCTTAGGTATTACGGGAACATATAAGACATTGGTTATGGAATCTTCTCCACTCCTACATTTCACTTTTCAAATTGAATCCACATTATGTCTTGTGTTATCACTTGTTTGATCTATATGACTAGAAATGCCTTCTTCTAATTTTGACATTAACTTTATATTTCTTGAGAAATGAATAGAACAACCATAAAAAATATAGAATACCTTGAGACCTTCTTTCTTTGATGTGCATATTGAATTATTAATCAATATTGTTTGATTCTCATTATGTGTATTATCTGCATAGCTGTAGTAGGTGGTATTGTAGGATTTGTTTTGTCCCCAATATCTTCCTCCATCTCTACCATAGCCACCTCTTTGAATTTGTCTTCCTCTTTGAAATTGATTTTGATATCTTCCACCTCTTCCTCTACTACTATTATTTTGATTCTGATTTGAACCTTGTTGATTCTACAACCTGTATATGTAGGCTCTTGTGATTGCATCTTTCTTTTTTCATAGCTTTCAGGCTTCTAGCTCTTATTTCTTTGGTTGCCTATCATCCTCAAACAAAGGCTTTTCTTCTTCACGTATTACATTGACATCCTTACTCATAAGTAAGGTTTCTATTCTAATTACCCAAGCAGGATAGTTATCTCTGTTCAATTTGTCAATAGAGATATGATCTGCCATAATCTTCTAGCTTCTATTGTAACCTATGAGTTGAAGGTTTAGAGATTAATAACTTTTGTAGATATTTACCCATAAGGATGAATTCAAAGTGGTTCTTTGATTCCTTTTGTTGTTAAATGCTTGACCTTCCAAGTTTCCAACGAAAGCTTTCCAAGATCTCTTATATATGCACCTCCTTCTACTCTTTGGGATTGTTCTGCCCTAGTACTACTTGTTTACATATGAAACATCACAAGAACCAAGCTAATATGATATTATAAAGCCTCTATAATCACCATTAAATCAGCAAGAATTCAAAATTCAAAAACTTTGACACTCTTCTTAGTAAATGTGAACATTTACTAAATCTCAAAATGCACCTTTTCCTCTAGCTTCAATTATCCTCTGATTTGACTTGAATCTTAGAGATTCTTGTGCTCATTGATAAATAGAATTTCTTACATAGAGTAAGCATCACATTGGAAGCAAAAATTTCAAGTATTTACTTGCAAATAAATTCAAATGTCTTTAGATGTTACACTATTTGAAATCTAAAAACTTCATCAATTTGACATGCCTTCACTATTAAGTTTATTCCTTTGACCACATATCCCATTTTGAAAAGATCTTTTGATCAAAAGTTACAGATGATAGCTTTAAAATGGGATATGACTCATAAAAATAATTACATCATACTCTGAGATCTGACTCTTAGAAGATCACTAAAATCTGCGCCTGAAGACTCATAACTTCCAACTAACATTCATATAGTTATGAAAACACTTAGATCTCATCACACAAGGAGATTTACCTCGAATCCTTCCACATAAACATGTTTTTTCTAGTAAAGAATATGTGTACAATGTGGCCCCGCCTAATCCTACTCATAGACATAGAAACATCTGTTTCTATGAATAATCTCTCACCACCATCTCTCTCAAAAAAAAAAAACCTGAATACCTCTCTTATATCTTAAATACTTACAAATCAAGTTCTTCTACATTTGTTTTCTCGAATCATGTTAGATACGTTTGTTCTATATGCTCAATTTCGTAAACTCATAATTCTAGAAGTTCTAGACTATATTTGATCGCTAATTTTACAATTGTACTACGTGTGTGAATTTGTCCCTTCACATACGCATGGTTTTTTTAGTGTTCAAGTTACATAGATTTTTGTCCTTCTTCTTTCCACTTATGTATTCATGTCTTTATTCTTATTAGTCAGTGAAGCCCCAACACATTTGAATTCAATCAAAAGATCATAATGCAAAATACCTATTTACATCATACATATGCTTAAGTTTTCCTTTAAACAACTATAGATTTGAATATTTGGGACCTATGATAATCAAATCACTTTGTAGTGTATCTTGAAAACAAGCTCGTTCATTCTCAATTGAAGTAATAGCTAAAATATTATGACTCTCAAAATATTCTACATAACTCACCTAGTCTGCTTGTTGGCTTCTTGTTTGACTTCTGGTTCTTCTAGTGTATTCCTTTATATCACTTTCCTTCCACGTTTGATCTAAACACTTTGGTCTGCTCTTGAAAAGTGATGGTATCTTTTTGGCTCTTGAGTATCTTTTTCTTTTGGAACTCTGGAATCTTCTCCAAATTCCTGAGTTGAAACTTCAAGAGGTATTGATGATGGACTGGGTACTTGTGTAGGTAGTGAAACTCTCTCTTCACCTATATCTCTTAGTGTTTGGGAAGTTTCATCACCCCCTTGTATGGATGAATTTAAGAATCCAAATTCCTTCTAAAAAATGCATAGTGATCTACTTTTATGAGAAATATAACTTTGTGTAATATATTCATTGCACGAGAGTAGGGTATCACTTGTATCTGGAACATAGAATTGTATCCTTTTCTTTCAAGTGTATAGCAAATAAACACAACCTTAATGGCTTTTACATGAAGCTTACCATAATCTATCTTCTCAATGTGAACATAAGCTAGGGTGTAAGCAATAGTGAGTTTATAAGAGATACCTTTGTCTTCAAGAAAATAATTAAAGTATTTAGACATGTATTGTCCTCCTCTATCACTTCTAAAAATCTCAATCTTTGTACGAATTTCATTTTCAACCATAGCTAAGAACTTCATAAAAAGTAGGAAACCTTTAGCTTCATGCTAAGACCATAAATCGATGAATAGCTTGAGAAAGCATCAATAAAAGTAATAAAATACTTAGAACCATGAAGTCTACTCTTATGAAACCATGCACATTTGAATGTATGATGTGCAACTTCCTTCTGGCCATGATGTATCCATGCTTCTTTAAAGCTAGTTTATGATCCTTTCCTTCTATAGATCCTTCACATGACTTTGCATCATTTACTCCTTAGGTATAGTAGACCTAGCAACATTTGCATGAGATATTTTTGACAATACAAATATTCCACTTCTGTTTTCATACTAAAGTAGATGATGCATCTCATCAGATGAGAGGATCTAACATGAAACTTTCTTAAAAACAACTTTATAAACATCTAAAACGAGATTAGAGATTGAAAGCAAACTCGTCTTCATGTTTGGAACATTAAGAACATTGGGAATTATGAAATTTCCACCTGCTCTTGACTTTAGGTTCACTTCTCCAACACAAACCACATCGAAATCATGACTATCTGCAATGCTAACTATTCTGCATGAAGAGTTAAAATGGGAAGAAAATACCTTCTACAACCTATCATATGGTTAGTAGCTCGAGAATGACAAATCAAA
Organism: Ceratopteris richardii; assembly: GCA_020310875.1. Classification (NCBI taxonomy): domain Eukaryota; kingdom Viridiplantae; phylum Streptophyta; class Polypodiopsida; order Polypodiales; family Pteridaceae; genus Ceratopteris; species Ceratopteris richardii. The sequence goes on from CM035414.1 coordinate 154,661,237, forward strand.
GGAGTATCTTAGATTGCATTAAATGTTGTGTGATCTAGATCTATGTCTTTAATAGTAACATATGCATATGAATCTACCATTGAAGATTTAGGATTTGGATCATCTTCAACACTATTTCGTGATGCTTTCTTCTTCTCATTAAAAATCTATGTTTTGCATTTTATTATGTAATGACCTAATTTCTTATAGTAATGGCATACTCCTTTCTTTGAATTAGATGTAGTTGAAGAATTTTCTTAAGGTGTAGTGGAAGTATTAGGAGTAAGACTGGTAGACATTATTTACTTCCCCTTCGATGATGATAACATGGATTCATCATTCTCATGTTTCAAAAAATACCTAGAGCCTGTAGAAAATCAAATAGGTAAAACTTTGAAGAGGCTAACACCAGATGGATGGGGAGAATATTTCTCCCATGACTTTGACTCCTATCTCTAAGAGAGGAATCAAGAGAGAAATTACAATTAGGTATAATAGAGAGAAAAATGGAGTGGTAGAGAGAGGAAATACAACAAGCCGAGAGGATGTAGGGTCAATGCTCAATGAGACAAAATTACCCAACTACTTATGGGTAGAGGATGTATCTATAGCCACATACCTAATCAAAAGACTCCCATCAAATGCATTGGATGGGATGTCAGCCTATGAAGCATGGAATGGAAGAACACCTAGCCTTGATCATTGTAGGATCTTTTGGTGCATAGTATATGCATCCATACCTTCAAAAATCATAGGCAAATTAGATCCAAAGGTAGAGAAATGCATGTTTATTCGTTGTGAACTTAATAAAAAAGGTTATAGTATATAAAATATAAGCAATAAAGGATGCATTTAAGTGGAGATGTTGTTTTTGATAAAAACAAATCTTGGTTTAAAGATGATTGCATGAAAATCAAACTTCCCTATAACCTAGAGGAAGATTTTCCAACATTTTTATGGAGGAATGAGCTTACAATCAAAGCATCAAGTGAATTTGGTTATCACTAGAAGACTCCAAGAAGGGAAATCAACCCTTGGAACTACAAAGTCAAAGCTAAAGTGTAGAAATTGAAAGATGTGGCAGAATCATCTCAACAAGCTATAAGACGATCCACTAGAGAGAAAAGGAAGCTAGAGAGGTGTGGTTATGACACCTCTCTCTCTCCCTCTCTGTGTGTCTCTCACTCCCCCCTCTCTCTCCCCCTCTCTCTCTCTCTCACACAAGATCTAATACAAAATGAAAGATCCCAATTAGCTAGCTACTACCCTCCTTCTAACCTTAAATAGCCCTTGCCCTTGTGCACATCTAGAATCTTCACTAAAGACCAAAAACTCCTCATACAGCCATGCCTATGAGTTGGAAAAACATGAAAGACTCACGCTAGAGCATTGGAGCCCCCAAGTTCTAGCCCTCAACCCATAAGAATCCTTGACCTAATGCAAGTAGAATTATGGTAGAATATGGTGTTTTAAATAAATCTAACATGGTATCCTCATTTCTAATCCATGTGAATTTACTTATTTTCAGGTCTACTCAATTTGAGTCTGTTAGACTCATTCATTTTGTGAGTACCTCATTCTTTTTATTTATCTTCTGCATGTGTCCTCTCTACGCTTTGTGTCCCCATCTGTGTAAGAAACTACTCAGACAATGACATTAAGAAATATTCTATAGAAGAAAAGAACATATATATTGTGGAAAAGCAAAATCTCATAACTGGCAACATACAACGCGATTGCTTCATCCATCTCTCTGCTCTCAAAATAGATCTTGAATGGAGATATAGACAAATCTATATGAGGAAATACTAGATAGATCTATTCTTGTTGAACTAGACACTTGGGATCCAACAAGGGGTCCTTAAATAGGCCATGAACATAGGAGACCTTCTATGGGGTTGATTCACTCGTTCTGTTTGTCCATTAGTTTGTGGATGATTCATTGTAGAAAATTTGACTTGTACTCCTAGGAGCTTGCAAAGAGTATTGCAAAAGCTAGATATGGACTGTGGATCTCGATCATTGACAATATCATCATGCTATCCATGGAGCCTAAAGATGTATATGAGAAACGATATGGCAATGTCTACACTTGTGATTGCCTTGGTGGTTGGATTGAAGTGCACCATCTTTGTAAATCTATCTACTATGACAAGAATGGCATCATACTTATCCAATTTTGGTAGATCTGTGATGAAATCCAAAGATAATGAAGCCCATGGCCTTTCTAGAATAGGTAAATGTTGAAAGATTGGATGAAGCTTATCTTCTTGTACCTTAGATGTATTGAAAGTATTAGAGGCTCTAATATTTTTTTTAAGCTTTTCATATTCCCTTGTTTTGGATCAATATAAACAACACACTATCCTCTAGCTTCTTGGACGGTTTAACCCTTTTCATAACCCCTACTACAAGGTTGTCATGATGTTCTTGAAGTACTTGAATCCTGGGCATTCTTGGAGGGACAAACAATAGGTTCTTATAGAACAATAACCCATGCTTTTCTTCGAACTCATTAACTTCTTGAACTTTTGTTTCTCACATTTTGTGCTTGATGTCACAAATCAATTCATCATGTGCTAGTGTCTCATGAATCAAATGAGCCAAAGTTGAATCTTCATGGTGACTTGAAAAGATACCTTCTAACTAGCGTTGTTTAGGCTTCAGTCAAACACTCTCTTATTGATCAAATGCCTCTTTGCTTTTCCTTAGTGCAAGGTAAGATCTTCTTGAGAGGGCATCTATGTGACACTATCGCATCTTCCATGGTATGTGATGACAAAGCTAAATCTAGATAAAACATTCTCCATCTAGATTGCGTTCTATTGAGGAGGGGGAATGTCATAAAATACTCCAAATTCTTATGACTTTTATACACAATAACTTTGAGGGTTTCTCCTTCTAGATGGTGATGCTATGTATGAAATGCATCCACTATTGCAAGAATTTCCTTATCATGGATCTCATAATTAATCTTTCAAGGGGAGAATCTTTTGGAGTGATATGGAACTAGATTTAGGTGTCCATCATCCCCATGTTGGGATAGAATGGACCCTAAGGTAAATTCTAATGCATATGTCTCTAGGAAGAAAGGTTTGGTGGGATCAAGATGAACTAGAATTGGAGTGCTCATGAATGCTAATAATAAGGTCTAAAAGATTTTTTTTACTTCACCACTCCATGAGGAATTAAGATTTTCTATAAGCTTTGTGAGAGGTGTCACTATCTTGGACTAATCTCTTATGAATATCCTGTATAAATTGGCAAAACCTAAAAACCATTGTACATATTGAGCACATGAAAGTGGTTTCCAATCAAGCATTGTTTCAATCTTCTTAGGATCCATAAAGATTCGTTTCTTTGATAGAGTGTCCCATGAGAGCTCCACTACTATCTGATGGAAAGAACACTTCTCAAATTTTGCATATAAACCTTTTTCTTTTAGTTCCTCTAGAAATATCTTTACATGACATTCATGATCCTCTAGATTTTTGGAGAATATCATGATACCTTAGAAGCATATTACCACAAAATTATCTAAATACTCTCAAAAAATATAATTCACCATATGCGACAAGATGATTGGAGCATTTGTGAGATGGAACCACATGAATACATATTCAAAATGTCCATACCTTCTTCAAAATGATTTCTTCCATTTTTCTCCTTCTCATATCCTAATAGGATTGTAAGCTCCTCAAAGTTCAATCTTCATGCCAATAAGATCGCATATCAATTGCCTAAATTTTGATGCATAGGTAGAGAGCAGTTACCTTGATGTATCTTTTTGAGTTTTGTTTCTGCCACTAGACTTGTGTGTGCATCTTCGAAGGTGGCAGTAAGCTCTTAGAGAGACCCCTCATAGTTATGAAGTATTGCAATATCCTTCTCCAAGATTGGGGTGAACCATGATAATACTTGACTATCGAGCAAGGTTCCAATAAAAATGTTCTTGGATGCAATATCATCAAGATATCTATCAAGATGCATATAGATATACAATTTGACGTGTTGCAAGAAATGGTGGAGCTTCATGTGAACACCGTCGAAGTTTTTTGGCATGCAAATCTTTGGTTCCTTCTTTAAGGATGTTGGTTCCCTTGAATGCTTCCTAGATTTTCTTAAAGGTTCCCTACGCGTTATTGTAGTTCCTGGATGAGTGTACCTACATGTACTAGATGTCCCATCTCGACTTGTATATGTCAATGCGCTAGGCTCTCTACTTGTCACTAAAGACTCTAAAGTGATGCCACAATCTATTCCAATGTGTTCTCCATGATGCTTGGTCTTGGGTAGAAGCTAGTCTTGCCCAAATGTTTGGGGAGCACTAGGTTGTGCCCTCTGACTAGACTAGATAAGATTTTGGAATGATACTTTGATTACAAGATCACACATGTAGGGGAAATAATACAGGAATATGTAGCTGATACAAGAAGTTACACAACCCAAGACTGATAGGTATGGATAACTTGACTATAGATTAGACATGAGATTCCACAACCCACGATCGTAGGTATGAAACAAGATATCTTGATTACAATAACTCCCTTCAAGGAGATGAACTATACACAATAAATGACTGGCCAACGTCTCGTACTTTCATATTACAACAAGACATAATAGGATGTCCAAGATACTAGACTAGAGAAGACTAGAACAAGGCATAGGACTAGAACTTGAATAGGAACTTGGAAAGTACTAACTTGGGGATCATAATTTCTTGAGCTCTCAAGATTCGCATTGGCAAGATGGAGGATATATGTGACCAAGACCTCCTTACATAGCTGTGTAAGTGTAGTTATCAAAGGCACTTCAAAGGTAGTTATGATATGATGATGTTACTAATGTTAGCAACCCAAACAAGTCCTCTAGACATTAGAATATAGCAAGTAGACATTCAATCTTCGGGTTTTTGCACGTTTGAGATGCAATGCAATCATTGGTTTCACTTATTTCTGAACCAATCATGAGATATAAAGAATCAACTGGAGTCTGAGATTCCAAATGGTTTCGTCTATCCATGAGAGCTTCCACCATGTGAGTCCCTCGCATAGATGATTTCAATGAAGAGAAAGACAAGGAGCTCTAAATGGTTGACCTCTCAGAGTATAAGTTTTGGGCATAGAAAAAGGCAATGGTTAAGAGCCACTACACATTGATAGACACTACAATCAAACAATGGTGGGGAATCACTGAATTAATCAAAAGAAATGTCGAGGGTCCATTGTCAAATATCCTAGAATTGCTTCATCAAACCTAAAGGGTTGGTTGGTGGTGAGATACATGTACCTGATAATAAAATTCTCTCGTGAACGGAGGAGGTAATCACTATTAATCTTGACTTTTTCTTAATAAATGAAATCTAGGTGAATGGTCTTTTCCTTGGTCCGTCCGGCAACAATAGCCGCTCTAGATGCATCTAATAGCCCTAGAACATTGAATGATAGTGGGAACATTTTTTAGGTTGTAGATCTTTCCCCATTGGGTTTTATCTTTGTTTTTCTTTTTTGTAACTTCATCTTGTTTTCTTAGTGACATGAGAGTACTGGGAATTGATCTAACATTTGATAGGTCTCTTCTAGTAAAATTCCAAAGGGAGTTTCCATTTTCTGCTCGAGCCTCCTTAGCATGTCTAGGGTAGTAGAGTTAGTGACTAAGATTTCACTATCTAAATTTTCCTCTTCATTTATTGTGGGAGATAGAAAAAAAGAGGGATAGAGAGAGAGCGCAGAAGGGGAAAATGAGAGATAGAGAGATAGACGGGGGAAAGAGAAAGAAAGAAAAAGAGAGAGAGGGGCGGAGAGAGAGAGGGAGGAGAGAGAAAGAGGAAAAAGAGAGAGATAGATGAAAAGCAATCACAAATGAAAAAGGTAGAGAGAGAGAGACATAGAGACACAAAGAGAGAGGAGAGAGAGAGAGAGAAAGAGAGAGAAAGAAACAGAACACTGAGAGATAGAGGAAAGAATGAGCACAAGAGAGAAAAATTTGAAAAAAAAAAGAGAGCAAGGGGAAAAAGCAGATAGCGAAAGAAAAAGGCACAAAACGGACGCTCTTTTTAAATTCTTCTTTCTCTTTTTTTTTTCATTTTCTTTATTCTTTTAATAATCTCTTTTATTTCATTTACGGCTTCTTCCTATCCCTATCAGTTTTATACTCTAAAAGGCTATGAAAATATGATGCACGAGAGAAAAACTCTTTTTCATATGATCTCAATTTCCAATATTGAAGGATCCCGCTCATTGCGAGAGGCACAAAAAAGGGCAAAAAGATGAGGCCTTGTGACTAGATGGGGACTACTTGTAGAATTCAGTCCCATTCAAAGCCGAATAGGTCCACATGAAGACACTGGAATGAGCTACCTATAGAAGAACAAATGTGGCTATGCAACACCTCCAAACACTAGGCCCTAAGGGGTGAGCGTGATGAGGCTAACACAAATAGACAAGCCACGAGGCGAGGGCACCGACAGGACAATGATACCACCAGTTGATGAATATTCTCAGTGAGAGACGACGATTGTCCAAAGCATTCATGCATACAATCCAATGACAATCCAATTCAATTGGAGAGAAATTCGATGGCCTCCCATAATATTACTCTACTTTTCTATGCACCGATAATGCATCAAATAAACAATTCTGAATCCTTAATTAAATGTCTCCTTGATTTTTTATAAAAGAAGTTTAGCCCTAGCCTAATCTTGCATGCTTGAACTGATGGAAAAGAATTAAAATGAATAGACTTTGTGCCCTTGGGGTCCCTATGTCCCACAAAGCAGGGGTATAACGGTCCAAAAGTCATGATAGTCTGAAACCGGTACAAGAGGTGATAAATGTTTTAAAGAGAGTTGCTCAGAATTTTAAATATCTTCTCATCGCTTTCATGAGGGACCCACTTACTTTGAATTTTGTTGTTTTTCAAGACAAACATCCTATGGTGTTTGAAAGAAAAAGATTTCTAAAAATTACATATTCTTCGAGCTAATAGCTGTAGCAAATTTTCAATCCACCACTCTTTTTGATGGCCATCAAAGTTGATCGCACATCTTTCTTTCCATATCTTCCAGAGCACTTCGCCTCTGATGGCATTCCACAAAGCAAAAGAGCAACCAATTGTTTCTCCAAGTAATGCTTCTTTCTAGCTGATTTTGCCTTGTTAAGCTTGAAATCATGTTGAAAGGCTACTAGATGAGGAAGCTTCAAGGGCCTGAGAAGAAGAGATGACCAAGGTCCTCTTTGCCCTAGAAGCAATGCTTACATAGGTCAAGGCGCCACCAATTCTGTTAGCTTTGGCATTGGTCTAGATTCCACGATGGAGGATTTGCCACATAAGATCATATTATTTGTTCTCAATGAGAGTGTGCCACAGGTTCACGCACATGATTTGCCATCTAATGCTAGACTAGTTCTGACACCATCCCCTATGAAGGGAGATATGTAAGTCAAGGCACTTATGTAACCTTATAGTTTTATCTACTTTATTAACATTGGTCTAATACAACCCTTCAAACTTAGGGGGGGGGGGGAGGCATTTCCAAGAAGGGGACGAGTCTTTGAGTTGTCCCAAGAGTTGGTTCTCTACCTAAGAAGGCACAAATCTGCAAAGTCAATTCTCCTAACATATTCTATGTCATCAAACCTTATCCAATGACCTCTATCGTGGCTTTAAAGATCTTTCCACTTGCTAAAACCTTAGTTCCATAACTTTTTTTTTTCTCTTTGAATGTTCTTGAAATAAGCTCCTTTGGTTGCCTTGATAGGAAACCAAATAGAATCATTTTATCTAATCCCGACCGCCCCTTTCTAGCCTTCATTAATCTTCATGTATGGTTCCATCTTAGTACAAAGCTTCGAAATCAAGCAACACGATCACAGCCTTTTGGAGTCACTCCACACTAACCAAACAACAAGGTGAGCAGATCAAAACCCTTATGCCTAAGGATTTTCTAAAGAGTAAGAGAGGATTTTTCCTTAAGAATTAGTTTTTCCCAAGAAGCTTCCACTTCCACGTTGAGAATGCCCGATCCACCAAACTCTTTCTCGTTAGCACACAAGGCCCACTTGATCTTGGGCACACCCCTTCTATTGGGATTGTTGATCTAGAGGAAATTCCTACAAGTACTTTCAAGCTTCATTAGTTCTTTGTCTTTTGGCCTCCAATAGCCATGAAAATCGAAAACAAATGAGATAAGAAACATGTTGATCACCTTAGCATGCCCTTCCAAATTGAGCTACATGCCCTTCGACTAGGAAAATCTAGTGTCCAAATTTTTTAGAACCCAATTGCAATGTTTCTTAATAGAAACTACCAAACCCATCAAGATACTGAGCAACAAAAAAATATATCCATTATTTATTTCTTTACATTCCTGGCTAGTCAATAATAGTGATGAGGCCCCCAAAATGGCCTCGAAAGTAGTTTTGGAGTGATTAATTTTAGATCTTGATGTAACACAAAAGACATTAAGAAAATGTGAGAAGGTGTTCATACTATTAGGATTGTTATGCACAAAAGCATTCATGTCATCAGCAAAGAGTCTCAATAGCATCTACTTTTGAGTATGAAGGAGCAAAGGCATTGGATCTTAACTAGAAATGCTTTGTGGCTAACTAAGTAGCTGAGTCCATTAATGGCAATCATAAAAAGAATTAGATCCAAAGGACAACCCTATCTAATAGAGCATTTTAACGAGATTTTATGAGAGTTTACCTTTGATATTAATTTAAGCCGAAGCATTCCTATAAGCATAGGGATTATGCTAATGAATTTAAGTCCACAACCTAAATCTTTTAAGGTTTCTAAACTGAAATCCCACTCTAGGAAATTGTATGCTTTTTAAAAATCAATCTAGATAAAGCGCACAGTTTGGAGGATTCCTTCACAAACTCAAGACCTTCCCATATATGAGTAATTTCCTTCAAGATGGATCTTCCCTTTATGAATCCCTTTTGTTCATCATTGATCCATGAGCATACATGGAAGGTAATGCAATTAGCAAGAATGTTAGCTAAGATCTTATAGCTAGTTTGCAGCATAGTGATGGGACATTAGTTCTAAATCCTATTTTTTCTATCTTTTTTATGAATTAAATTAATCACCCCTTCACTAAGAAAGTTAGTGAGAGCACCAAAGCGTAAGACCTCTTGCCAAACCATAAGTAAAGTTTTAACTAATTCATTCTTGAAAGTCTTTAAGAACTTATTGGTAACACCATCCAAACCTAGACTTTTGATGACTAAGGAGGGCATCTATAACTTCTAAAATCTTGTGGCAATGATTGAGGGGTCAAGAAAATGCATGACGTTTTTTATAATTCTTTTTTATCTAATTCTTTAGATGGGAGCCATGTCGTCCCTTTTTTGAGAAATGAGGGGCATGGACACCCCATGAGTTGTCTGAAGTGGTTGGTTATTAGCTTAATGTTTGCTTCCGTAGAAGTGCATTCCCTCTCATTGTTATCATCCACGAAAGGGACCTCTTCCCTTATTTGCTTCTTCTTTAGATCTTATACATCTCTTTCATTCCAATGAAGCCAATTTCTACACTAACGCCCCTACGTGGGTGTTGTGTCTCAATGACAACTTCTTGACTCAGAACGGTGCCGTGTCTTACCGACAACTTTCCTTATTCAGAACGTATCTTGATAGAAAAAACCCAACATAACAACCAAAATACACGTTTATGAAATCTTAACTGCACTTGTCTGTCTAAATGCTAGATGTTTTCTGTGTTATGTGTTGTAAGGAACGTCATAATAATTCCTCAACTGCAAAAGCAATATCGGATTCCATAGATGTACATCTTGCAATTTTCATGCATCCTACTAATTTAACATGGAAACAGATCGTCCTCAACTATCAATATCTTTTACTTTCGCTTCTGAATTACATCGATCTGTGCTGCGTAGGTTCGACTATTATCCAGGGTGCATCATGCAAACCTCGTCCGACTCGTGGGCTACTGCAATGAACCGGAGCTTGTGCTTTTGTATGAATTTATGAGTAATGGATCTCTTTCAGACTCCTTACATGGTAACAATATCCTACCCTTCTTAGCTACGTCCTTCCTTTTCTTTCCACAGTGGTATGTAATAACGGTCTATTTTGCAAGACCTCCGACGTAAACTCCATATATTTGACACACAGGTAGAGGAGTGCCTCTGTCTTTATGGAAAGATCGACTTCGAATAGCATCAGAGGCCGCAGAAGGTTACATACGCCTCCCTCTTCTCGTAGTTATGTAGCTCTGTTGTTTAAAAGGTGCGGCGCAGATTTTGCATACGCCTCTGTGAACTTTAATACAGTAATTTACTCTCCCGGACCGCAGTTGTCTCTGTCTTCATTGCTCATATGACAAAAGCTTTAGAAGCACCCATCATCTGCTCGCTGTTTTCTACAGCTTACAGATAAACTCATCACATTAAGGAACCCGTACACTACAACAAAGTCGCACTAACCAATAAACGGAAATCGAGTTAATCAACGAAAGGAAATTTGAAATAAGACGTATATCTGCGATAGATTGTGGCCAGTGTTCGGGAAAATCCAAAAGATCAACTAGATAGAAATCCATCTTTCATGCGGTTTAGAAGGGCAAAGGCCTTTACAGAGTCATCTTCCTTTTTCTCGAAAATTGAGGCGGAAGATTTCCCCTTTCACCTAAAATAAAATATAAGAATCTACCTCATCAAACTTTCAAAAGAATGAAGTTAAAGTAATGAATCTTCGTTCACCTAAAATAAAATATAAGGTTTCACTCTCATAAAACTTTGAAAAGAATAAAGTTAAAGTAATGAATCTTCGTTCGTTGGCTCTAGCACAAAAACATCAAAATCTCATGGAGATACATACTCACAGACATGAACTAGTAAGGTATGTAGATAACCACATATGTATCACATACATAGCTAAATACACCACACATATAAAAATGCAAAGATGATCACATCCACATACATGGATAGCGACTTGTATATATTTTAACATCTGTATGTATTTCAACACATGGATAGCCACATGTGTGTATTCCTACAAATACACGGAATCCTCATAGATGTACATATACATATATGCACATACAATGAGAACCACATTAATAAACAACCATACAAATACATTGACTGCACCCACATGCACAAAGGCAAACATAGGAGATCAATTGTAAATACAATTGAAAAAAGGTACATACATAAGCAGGTAGCCAAACATATTCATGCAAAGAGGTAGCCAAACATATTTATGCATAGAGAAGAGGTTTGTATCCTTACTCATATGTATCCTAAAAACCTGGGTTCTTAAGACTAGCATTCTTCAATGTAACGCACGTGTCATATTGTTGTGTTATTCATCTAAGTTCTCCAAATTGATTTGAGAATATATATATTCATCATTGCGATACAAGGTGAACGATTTGTTGGATCCGACGAGATGAACCCTTGCTAGATCTAGCCCATGCTCTTGATGATCATGAGCATTACATGCACCTCCAAAACATAACCATAGCATTAGAAAATATGTGAATGGTTGGAGTGAATCAAAGCCTCTACGTCATATCACTTTCCAACTTGACCCAAAATATTAATTTTGTAATCATAAGTATCCATATATGTAAATTCATGAAACATACATGGATAAGAAGAACATACCGAATTCAACAAGCCCTACATGAATGAAGGTTGTTAATATACAAACACAAGTTATGCCATTAACCAGTTTGTTTTCATTCATCATATTTTTGAAGAGCGCTATAGTTAACGTATATTTCCCACCAAGTGTATAGGACTAGGTAACGTGTTCCATGTAATTTTTCTCTTAAAAAGCAGTCTATTATCATGCATATTTGCCATATATATTTATAGGATGGTTTTCTAGGGCATCATTTTTATCTAAACAGTCCTCTGGTATGGCCTTGTGAAATGAATGCGCCTATTCCAACATAGCCAAGAAGGCACAAATATCAAGAAGACAAACGAATGTAATCTTACTTGGGTTAAATCCATTTGAATAGATCCTATAAAATAAAAAATGAGCATTCTCATGTTCCTCATTGTAGCTAAGGTTGCAATCACAAATCTCAAAGGGATAGCATCCTCATTGGACATATTACAAAACATTGAAACTGCGTGAGTTAAGTTAAACCATGTACCTTACATGCTGACTAATGTTTTTTGTATTATTGGATTCCTCTCTGGCCCAACTTGAAAAACTACGTATTCTATATCCTTCCCTTCATCAAGCTTTGGTATGCTACTGTATGTGTCAAGTGCAAAATATGTATGTTATTTTCTGAGGTTGCATAACCTATGGGAGGGTTGAGAAAGAAAGATATGACGCCCTCTTTCCTTGTTCCCTATGTGAAAAGAAAACAATCATTGCTATCAATGCCATGGTATGATAGTAGTTTATTGTTTTGATGGCCCTAAAAGATTGTTGTATGAGCTCAAAATTATCATAGATTCTTAAAATGACTATTATAACCATAGGTGCATGTGCAATGCTCATGTTGATAATATGAAGATAAAATATTTTTCTTGCATGGAGGGATCTCAAAAGTGAGCACACATTGATGAGAGAAGGAAACGTGAATTTATGAGGAAAATACCTTCAATTGTCATTTGGAAAAAAAAAAGGGAATAGCACATGGTCATAGTTTTTGGTTGGTTGCAAGATGCGGCAACCATAGCATTTCATAAAAAAATGTACCACTAGGACATTCTATCATAGAGTGGGTAGAATCTCTCCCCACATACTCTAAGGATGATTCTACTAGAGCATGTGTATTTATATGTATTTTTTATGATCTCCTCAATAGAACATACATGAGGTCAGTGCTTCAAAAAGTGTGCTTTTATAGAAATTTGCTTTATTTACAAAATCAAAATATACTGTTTTTACAAAAATGTCACTTTCTAAAGTGATCTATTATTTTTACAAAAAATGACTTAAATACTATCATCGAAATATTCTTCTAAATGTCCCCAAAAATATTTGAATAATAAGTCCATGTGTGTTCACACCCTCATGACTCTTCATGTGCTAAATCAAAACACAAATCACATTAAAACCCTCAAGACATTAAAATCCATATAACATTCCATTATTTCAATACCATTGTTAACCTTCGGATCCACAAATTCACATACATAGAGAATAGTATAGAAATGAATCTCACAAAAGTACTTAGAGAATAGAAAGAGACAAAAGAATAGACACCAGATTGGGTACAATCTTCCCCCACATACGTTGATGGATGAGTCTATTAGAACATATGTATTTATATGTATTTTTTATTACATCTTGAATAGAAGATACATGAGGGTGGCACTTCGAACATCGTGCTTTTACAAAAATGTGCTTTATTTACAAAATCATAATCTACTATTTCTCCAAAACTATGAGTTTCTAAAGTCATATAGTATTTTTTTCAAACAATTATTAAAATACTATTCTTTTAAATAACTCCAAAAATATTTGAATAAGTCCATACATGTTTACACCCGCATGAGTCTTCGTCTGCTAAATCAAAACACAAATCACATTAAAACCCTCAAGACATTAAAATCTATATAACATTCAATTATTCCATAAAGTATAACAGATTTGGTCAAGAAGATTTAGTACATCTCCTGAACTCACAGGTTTAGTATGTTCATTGTTCCATGATAAGATATTGGGAGATTCTAGGCAATCAAATATACATCGAGCATCATGTTAACTTCCAAACCCATCATACATGCTAATAAGACAATTCCCAATTAGAATATTCCACGCAAATATAGAGGTAATGATGCGAACGTGTAAAATCTCACCTACACTAAGTTATTCTTTCTTACTATGCAAATGCAACAAAGACAATAAATTCAATATTCATCAAAGGGGTGTCGATGGGATTGCAAGGAGAAACTCCCACCTTCCTTAAAGGAATAGAGTTTCCCATGTTGAGAGCGCATACAATGTGAAAATGTACATTGCAAACAATTAGGAAAAGAGCCTAAAAGCCTTTCTTTAAACGTCATCATTAAAATAACTACCATCATAAAATGGTACTTCCATATTCTGTCGCTTTGTTGCTTAGACACTTTGAACTAAAGAGCAACATATCAATCTTGGATCACTCAGTGAAAAGGGAGAGAGTCTTAAGAATGATTCTTTACCCATCTACACTTAAACCTAATATTTGGGTGACATGAGAGAGTATGAAAAAAAATATTCTTCATAATGCTCATGCATTCGATGTCCATCATTTAAGTGACTCCTCTCTCACAAAAGTTGAGCAAATAAAGATACATGAAGGGACAATTTTTATCATTTTTTACTTGATGAAAAGAATCCTAAAATGGTTAGTCATAGTGGAAGCAAAATGAAAGTGGTAGTTAGTAGAAACCCTATACTGCTATGGTACAAGTGAAGATCTACGTCCGTTGAAGGAAATGTGCACCACTAAATAGTTTAAAGAAGCCATGTCCCGAATGCGAGGCCTTTATTGTAGCCCTATTCAGAATTTTGAAATCTAAAAATGAAGTTTATCCCATACAAGTTATGGGCTTATGCCTGTATTGGAAATGACAAGATCTCATCAAGTTTCCAAGTACCATCTTCACCTTCACCTTCCAGCTCCTTATGCTCTGGCCCAAAATCATTCTCGAGGGCTTTTCCGCTTGGAGAATGAAAGGAATGTGCTTAACTATTTTAGAGAATATAATGTAGACATTTTGTTGTGATTGATCTATTCACACTCGTAATCTTCAAGCCTAGAGACATCCATCTTCCTTTAGTGCTACCTTTGATCTAAGGTTTGTTAGAGGAGCCTTGCGTTACATTGAAAAACTTTAGCAACCCCTATCTTTGAAAGATCATTACTCTACATTTTGAATGTAGAGTACTCATCTTTCAAAGAAAGGGGTTGCTAAAGTTTTTCAATGTAACGCAAGGTTCCTCTAATAAACCTTAGATCAAAGGTAGCACTAAAGGAAGATGGATGTCTCTAGGTTTTAGGATTACTAGTGTGAATAGATGAATCACAAAAAATATCTACATTATTTTCTCTAAAACATTTAAGCACATTCCTTTCATTGTCCAAGAGAAAATGCCCTCAATAATGATTTTGGGCTAGAGCATAAGAAGTTGGAAGGTCAATGTGAACATGGTACTTGGAAACTTGATGGGATCTTTTCATTTCCAATATAGGCATAAGCTTAGAACATGTATGGGTTTAAATTCATTTTGAGATTTCTTTTCATGAGTGCAATTTTGAAACTACTTCTCTAATTGTTGTGTTTCTTGAGATTTCTTTGGTCTCCAAATTTGAAGTGTTTTGTGGCTCACTTTCTATTTTCTTCCCATGTTGGTCAGAATGGTTCCAAAAATATCTTCTTTGTTTTGACTCGCATATGCATTTGCATTGAGTATGTGTCACCCTAGGTTTCTTTGACCCTAGTCAAATTTGATTTGCATGAGATTTTATCTTAGTTTGCTTTTGGAGATTAATCTCTTTGACCAATACTCTAATTTCTTATTTAGCTTTTGCCAATGTCAACTTTGGTATTCAAATCTATTTTTAATTCCAATGGTCTTGTACGAGTCACTTTGTTAGCCATAATTGAATTTTCCTCAAGTTTTTTGGCAATGCTCTCACATCCTAGAATCAATTCCTTTGTTTAGGGTTTGGCAATTCTTCTTCTTGTTTCTTGTGTTTATATCTATGAAGGTGATCTTTATGAATCCATATCTATTTGATTTTCTTGTTTCACTACTCATGAGTTTTTATTGATGCCTAGTTTGTAGATTTCTCTTTACTCTTCTTTGGAGAATGAATGACATCATTGTGGCTCTCCACAATGATCTCTTTATAAGCAGAGGGGGGCTCATTACATGTAGTTGAATGAGAAGTCTCATTGAAACTTAAGGTAGATTGAAGAATAGAATCCATAGAAAAACGGTTTGGTTGAAATTCTAGATCATGTATACTTTGATGTGATACATAAGGGTTTTCCATTTCATTTGTCTTTAGTGGTTTTTTGTCTAGGAGACCGAAGACTTCTCTTTGACTTACCTTAGTTGATAAATATCTTCTAGCTATAGGTATTGTAATCTCATATTCGTATATCCAATCTTTTCCTAGAAATAATTCTTCTAGTACATCAGAGTCTTTATAGAACAAAATCTTTTCTTGCATTGTGTTATTTCCTATGTGCAAGGAGGTGACTTCTCCTAAGCAATCTATAAGATCACCTCCAATTCCAATCATATAAGCCTTTCTAGGATTGAATGAGATCTTTTTTTTTTTTAACTAAAGAAGCACATACACTACTCATGGTTACTTGCGTATCAATTAAAGAATATGCCACGAACAATTCCTCCTTTTCAATCCCTAAGTTTAAATAAGGTTGTCTCCCTTTTCTTCCCAGGGTATTGATATCCATGGTATGATAATTTTCTATGGGAATGGGTCCTTCACCTTGTATCTCTCATCTTGCTCCTAATCCATTATTTTCATTTTTTTGCTCATTTCAAGGCTTCTAGTCTTGCTTGTTCTCTTATTATCTCCTCTTCTTCTTTTCAAGTTTGAGCTCCTAAGAGTGTGGTCAACATTCATTCGGTCATGGGGTTCATGTATTTTTTCACTCTACCACTACTTATACATTTTGGTAATATGTCTCCATCCAACATAGCCAAATTGATGGCTCCACTAGAAGAGATATGATTTATGATCAAAGGCATATACTTTCTTAGTTGTAATTTTTTGGCATGTTGTTTCAATGTATAAACAAGGACTAGATTGCCAACTCTATATACTTTATCTTTATTGTAAGCATCATTCTAAGCATTTCTTCCTCTCTTAGTAGCATAAATGCCTACTACCACTTGTAATGTAGTTTCATGAAATTTCCCAGTTTGATCCAATTGGTTGGATAGTTCGTCCTATGCATTCATATTTTTGTGCTACTCGTAGAGTAGGAATCCAAAAATTTATTTGGAAAGATAGTGTTTTGACCATAAACTAGTAATATTAAAGGGTTTGTTCCAATAGCCATTTTATAATCTACTATGAATGCCCAAATTGCATGATGGAATTGTTTATCCCAGTTGAATCTATTATGATTGGTTATTTCGGTAAAATTTGTACATTATACTTTATTTAAAATTTTAGCTTCTCCATTTGCATGTGGGTAATAAGTGCTCACTTCTTGTGAATCACTAGAAATTCATTAATGAGTGACACAATGACTTCATTGATGAAATGCATACCTCTATCACTCACTATCTCAATTGGCATTCCAAATTGAGTAAAAATGTTCCCAGATAAAATTTTATTATTGTGTGGCCATCATTTTCACTAGTGGCTTTGGCCTCCACCCATTTTTTTGGTGGTTGGTTTCTACTATGATATACCTTGCATAATATCTTTTTGCGAGGGTACTAATGGGCCCAATAAAGTTTATTCTCCATCTTGAGAAAGTTGTTGCACTGATCATTAGTCTCAAGGGCATATCATCTCATCATTTTGAATACTTAGTTCACTAACATATATCATAGCTTTACACATAAGCTTCTGCAATCCATATGTAGTGTTGTCCAACATAAGGCTAAAAAGAGAATCATCTTAATAGTCTTGTTGGCTCAAACTTGACCTCTAGTTGCTCCAGCATGCACCATTTCTAATATGATATTGTATGTTCTTCATGTACACACAACCGTAATTTATTTTTTTTTCCTCATTCAAACATTTTCTTTCCCAAAATTTCATAGTCTTTACCTTGTTATTCCAGGGATCTTTTCTTGGCTAGGCTTTCTCCTTCAAGATGTGTTTAAGATTTCATAAAGTCTACCAATGGCCTACTTCAGACAATTGTTATTGCAAAAAACCATAGACATGATTGTTCGTCTCGCATAGACACTTGACATACATGAAAATTCATTACATGTTCAAGAGTCCTTCTAGTATAAGCTTCTTGCCACGTTGTGTAGATTTCTTACTTTCCAAAGTTCCTATTCTCTTCCTACATTGATCCTATGACTCGGTCCATGTGTCATTATATGTACCAATTTTCTAGTCCATTTAGGACATACTTGTAGGTTGAAGAAGTAGGTATCTTGTAGCTCATCTACTACTCCTGTTGGTGATGCTCTGTGAGTCATCCTCAATAAGTGATCAGCTCTAACATGTATATTTCCTTTCTTGACCACTACATCATCTAATACCCTTCCTATGTTATAAGAATTACTCACCAAGTACAATAGAGCTTGGTGATCAATACAGAAGTTGAACTTGTTGGAAAGTAGTTCATGTCTAAACTTCTTCGCTGAATATAACATCCCTAAGCCTTCTCACTTTTTTCATGATGTAATTTTTCTTTACCTTGTTTAATTCTCTACTACATAGGTTATTGGATAATTTAGTTTTCTTTCATCTGCATGTTGTACTTATATGAATCCAATGACAAAAATAGATACGTTAGCATGAATGTGAAATATTTTATTCATATTTAGCACTTTCAATATTGGTACTGAGCTTGGAGTTCATTTTAACTCGTTAAATTCTTGTTCGAACTCCTTTTTCCAAGTGAATCAAGTTACAAGTCCACATAATGGTTGTCGATATATTGCATATATGTAAATAAATCGATGGTAATATCCATAATGGTTCATAAAAGCTTGAACTTCTTTCACATTCTAAGGTTTAGGGAATTCTAGAATATGTTTGATCTTGTTCTTTTCCATGGAAATATGGTTCTTGACAATATATAACCCAATATTCTACCTTGTCTCACCATGAAAACGCATTTCTTAGGGTTCAAGCATACTCCATAGTTTTTGCATTTCTTAACGATTTTCCTAAGCTCGGTTATATGGGCTAGACATTGAGATGTCCCTCCATACTTTTCCACAACAACTTCTCTAAAAACATGGAACAAAAATCACTGGAAAGTGTTTAGAGCATCTCTAGAAAATGGCTAGGGCACTTGCTAAACCAAAAGGCATAACCTTGAATGTGTATATTCCCATTCTTATAGCAACGGTAGTTTTTTGTTGATCTTAAATAGCTATTGCTACTAGATTATAGCCTGATTATCCATCAAGAAAGTTTTACACTTACTTGCCTTCCACTCTTTCCAAAATAGGATTTGTAATGGGTAATAGATAGCTATCTCAAATGGTGGCTGCACTCATCTTTTTTAGGCTAATACAAGCCATAAGCTTTCGATTATTCTTTGGTACAACCACTAGAGAAGAAATGAATTCAATGTCTTCTATCTCATATATAAGTGTAGTTGCCAATAGTTTGTCTATTTCTTCTTTAGTTTTGGTTTTTTTCTTAGAGGGTTACGCATCAAGTATTAGTGGGTTTTCAATAGAACATATGGAGGTTGATGCAAGTACATCTTTGTAAGTTGATGCAAGTACATCTTGCTACTCTTGTAACAATGCTTTGAGCTCTCATTCTTCTTCTACGAACACATCTTTGCCTATATAGGTGCATCTCTCCTCATCCCCTTCTAGGGTTACTACAATTTTCTTTGTTTGTTCTTTGTTATCATATGCTTCTGCATCTTGTGCCTCACTCTTAGTAATTTGAATTGATATCTTTGTTTCTTCTACTTCTTACCGCTTAAAATATTCACGTACTTCAAACTGTTCATGTGGCAAATTTCCTTCATCCACTTCCTGATTCTCCTTCCTAGGGTTTTCTAGGTATTCTTCTATGAAGAATAACTTTTTATTTTCCTTCGATTCTTCCATTTCTAACACTTTAAGGTATTATTCTTTTGACTCAAATTAAGGTTCCATTTCTATGCTTTTGCATTCTTCTCTCCATTCCTTTTCTAGTGTTTCTCCTTCTTCAGCCTCTTGGAAACTACCATGTACAAGCTCAAATAATTTCCTTCTCCTTCCACACATTCAATCATGGTTAGAACTTCTTCCTTCACATATACCTACAAATTTGCAATGGTGAAAATCAAGAAATGTTTAAGACATGTATGCTAGGTCTTCTATTAGTCTTTCTTCCTCTTTTCCTAATTTCTAATGTTGTAATCTTATCTACTCTAGTTAAGGTATCTTAAACATCCATAGCTTGTAATTGATTGCCTTTACAAATTGACATATAAATAATGTGTGTTCAAGCTGTACTCCACATGTATTCAAGATTATATTCTCGAAGTCCTAAAGGTCATTCAACATGACCATCTACAAATTGTAACTTCATCCTAGTTGGTCGTAGAGCTAGTTTTCCCCATTTCATCTGAATCTCTTTGGTAGCTATTCCTAGTCCAACTCCACTATCTAGTATGGTCTTGGTCATATATTCTCAAAATCTAATTTGGTGACAAGTATTTCCTTCATCGTCTTCACTGAAGTCTCGAAATTTATCCATCGATATTTTAATCCTTCATGTTCCTTCCACCTTCTCTTCTTTGGTGGATATGCTTTGTTCTTTCAAATTCAATTGATTTGTCAAATTTTTCCATAAATGGGGATTCACTTGCAAAAGTCCTTCCACGGTTAAAGAACATTGAACTTTTTCTTTCTTCAATTATTGTAGGGTGCTTGAGACTTCTTTTGACATTCTCTTCTCCATGCTTGAGCTCTAGGTAAATTATCTCTAAGTCTATGCACTCACTATATATATATATATATATATATATATATATATATATATATATATATATATATATATATATATATATATATATATATATATATATATATATATATATATATATATATATATATATATATATATATATATATATATATATATATATATATATATATAAATCTATCTATCTATCCATCTATCTATCTATCTACATACCTATCTATCTATCTATCTATCTATCTACCTATATATATATATATATATACATATATATATATATATATATAAGACATTCATATAGTTTTTGTAAGCATTCGGAATACACTAAGGATCTCAAGTTTCCATTGGTTAGACCATTAAGAAATAGTGATATCATTTTTTTGTTGGATGGGTCTTTCAAGCATAAGACATCTCTTATTGATTCATTAGATGCTTTCTTAAAACTATGGATCAAGGAAGAGAAATAATGTTTGATACAGATCTTTGTGGATTCACGAATGAGTTCTTCAATTAACAGCTCTATATTAGGAAATCAATTCAGATCTAAAGGTTGGACCCATGTTAAAGTAGTTTTGGTGAATGTAAGTCCAATACGTTTGTAATGGATAGAGAAGTTATCTGCTTGTTCTATGCACAACACTTGTTTGAACTCTGCCAAATGATCATAGGGGTGTCTAGAATCATCCTAGTGATTCTTGATGCACTTGGCCACCTAAATAGGTCTTAACCTTTTGCACACTTTGCGAGATTGAAAAAACACTTCAATCATAGGATGCATAGATAGTCCTTTGCCTTGTGGTGATCTCAAAAGAATGGTTGGTTGGTTCATCATCTCGCTTGCAAAATGATGAGTGGGCATAATCTTGGTATTTGGGATAGTATTGTGAATGGTCTGAATGGGACACTCTATTGGCTAGTTTATCCTATGAAAATATTTTCTTGGATTGGTTGCTAATCTTGAGGATTTTGGGAGAAGGTTGTTTGATCCCTTGGGGAGAACACTCACAAATCAAGGTAATGTAGTCTAGATCTCTCTAGATTAGTAACCATCCAATATGTTCTTTTGTTTTGATCCAAATAAGTGACTTTCAAAGCCTTCTGGATCATGCAATTCATAGATGGTGGTTGGGTTGACGCTTCTTCCCATTATGGGTGACATGGCTTCAAACAATCTAGCCCTTCCATCTATTAGATACAATTCCATCATGTCATCATCTTGAGGGATGTTATCTCCTCTTCAACCACTCACTACTACATATCTTCCTCTTGGGATAGTCATTCCTTCTCTTTTACCAATCCCGATGGAATTACTAGGTTCTTCACTTTCTCCTCTTTCATTGATTCTGTATGGATGTTGAGTTATTAAGTATAATTTCCTTTGTTGGTCTATGTAAAATCCTCCTTAAAATCTCATAGCTTGCCTTGATAAAACTTCAAAACTAGTGGAGTTCCTAAGTCTTGACACTTACCTATTAAGACCATCTAGGTGAATAGAAACTCCATGCAAGGTTATTGAGACATACTAGAACGATGTCCTATACCCTCCGGCAATCAAAGACATGATCACTACGGAATAGATAGAGCTATGCATGTCTTCTAAAGCCATAATTGATTCTCCTTCTAAATAATTACAAGTGTCATAGTAAATGTAAACAGTACTCTTTATGGTTACACTCCCTCCTAAGAATATGTTGCTTCTTCAACTCTTTATGACATGTCTAGATCATAGGTTCATTCATAGTCTAGGGCCTTAAATAGATTTTGTGACCTTAAACTCTCTATTTTGTTTTGATGTTACTCTATCAAGTCCTAAAATAGCTTTTCTCAATGTTTGAGTACTTGAATTCCTAAAAAAGTTCAATTCAAAGTCAATTGAATTTTTTCCTAATTTGCTTGATACATGATAATCCAAATCCTCACCATACATGATGCACAATACCACAAGTAGAAGGTAGGATACTAACACAAGGTATCTCGTGATATGATACCTTTGTTGAGGTGATACATGATACTTGAAACCTTAGGACACATGATACAAAATGCTAAGATACATGATACACCATACTACATATACACGATGCAACATACTTCAATCCTCATGATACATGATATTTGGGATCAACAGGATACACAAGCTAAACGGATGACACAAAATACTTAGAAGTATCAGTGATACACAAAACTTGGGGTTCACAATACTCAACTAAGTGATACATGATACCATGGTATCTTAATACATCGAGGAGTAAAGTATCCACAATGCATGATACCTGCCATGTATTGTGACAATGAGAACTCAGTATCCCAATACCCAATTTGATAAGTCACAATACTTAGACTTTTAAAGTCCATTTGAAACATTTTTGTGCAAGTGAGTTCATTTTGGTCTCCTATGGTCTTGTAACTAAAATATTATTTGAAAAGCTTCCTATAGATGGTTCATGATACTTGATGCATGTCATGTTACCCTATGTGAATGTCCAATCAAGCAAATGATTTCCTTAAAATGAAGTGCTCACCTCAAGGAATATTGCTCTAATTTTTAAGAACTAGAATCTTGCCAAGCTCAGAGTTCCAAGCAATACACGATCTACCATATAGCTTATCTAGAGCTCCATGATACTTGCAAATTCAATTTAGATCTATGAGATGTTTTTTCTTTGGCATTGAGTCTGTGGAAAGGATGAGTGACTCAAGAAAGAAGAGATTCTTTTCTTTAAATGTGATTGATCTACCCTTCTTCCTAGATCTCTTACCACTTTCTAACCCTAATTCCTACACTCCTAACCTTATCCTAGAAACTTATCACACACACTAGGTGTATGAAACAACAACAACAAAAGAATAATGACTTGCAAAGCTACTAAAATTCACTTCTTCATGATCACTACCTTCAAAACAACACTTTAACCATTATATAGGCACCTTGACCTAAGCCCAATCCCTAGAGATAATGCAAGAAACATGTGTGCTTAAACTCATCAAGCTTGCAAATTTGCAATGAAAGTGGCTAAATCTCAATCATCAAGGAAATGCATATAGTGGTGGGTCGATATATGCATTATATTATGATTTTGATAGCTTTATTTGGTCAAGTGAATGGAAATGAGTGCATGAATGATGGTTAATGTGCAAAAGGGACAAGTAATGCATGCAAAAAGGGAACATCCACCTCACACAAAACCTCTTCACAAAAGTGTGTATTGCGACGCTTGGTGCAACAACGCACCCAAATTATGAGACATCTCTCAACTTTGATACCCAAATATATTCAGTGGCAGATTGTTTGAACCTCTTGATGCATCCAATTGTGGTATTTTTACCTTCATAAAGAAAAGAGAGTGGTGGGACACACCTACTCTCACTTGACTTGCAATGCTTCCCACTCACTCACACACCCCCCAAAATAGTAAAAAGAGATGGATGTGTTGTAGGCAATACCTCTAGGCAAGCATTCCATGCCTCAAGCTCACATAAAACTCTAAAAGAGGAATAAACACAAGAAAGAAAAAGCAATTTCAAATTTTAGAAAGTTAGCTCTTGATTATGAAAAATATTCTTTACAAAAGAGTAACATGTGACTTATATACATGTGCCCTAACTTTGGTCCTTGCACATAAGAGACCAAAATTTCCTCTATAAATCACTAAATTCCTACTATTGTAAAAATTTAATGTTACACTATTGCGGGATCACACATCTAGAGAACTCCTTTATTGCATTCACAAAGCTTCTCAATGTTTTACAATGGTGTTTTGGAACAAAAACATTAGGAATTTCCTAAAAATTTTAGGGCCTCCTTTTCTTGAGTTAATTTCTGTTACCGTTAGTGTCCACATGAAAGGCCAAATGGCCACTGGACACTTCTTTGTATATGTTCTTTAATCAAATATATAGTTGCATGGTCGGCGAGAGATTGTATATTGGACTGCCTTTGCAAGACCTAAGAAGTTTGTCTCCGTGCGCCCTGTGTATTGTGTCTTCTATGTATTTTTGCAGGTGCTATGTGGAGTACTATGTGCGGCCTTACAATCTCTATTTTCTACTCCGAGGATATCATCATGAGCTCTCAATAAGTAAAGCGCACCGTGGTGCATCGCCCTCAAAACCCTTCACTGGTATTAAAAGCAGTTCGACACAAAAGCTTTGTTCCTTTTGTGCGAGCGAAGCGAGCACCCCTCTTCCCCCCAGCTTTCTCTAAGGCTTACGACTAAGGAGGCAACCTAGGCATAGACCTTGGCATACCTTGTCATCGGAGTCACCAAAGTCACCGTTGGCTCTATTGGTTGTGCATGAGGGACGACCTCAATGATGAAGGAATATAGAGGTTCCCGGTACTTCCCCGGAGGTCACCCATCCAAGTCTTCTTCCCCCTAGAGCTTGCTTAACCCTGGAAATCTCTTGTCACTAAGATAAACTCTTGTGGTGTCTGAAGAAGGGGGAAGACTAAGGGTGACATTACCTTGAACATGTTTTGGTCCCTCAAAGCTTCATTCTTTGCTTTCAAAGCCTATTTCTGAAGCATTTTTGGGGTCTCTTTTGGAGCCGTTTTGGACTACCTCCACACATAGTTCTCTTGACACACGTCCAAGAACATCAAGAAGATTGCTCTTTGTACTTCTTTAACATTAAATATCAGCCTTTGGGGCTGTATTTTCAGCCAAACTCGCAAAACTATATGTTTCTTGAAAGATTTCAGTTTTGTTGGGAGTAGACGTTGCAAATTTATGCAGTTTTTTTGAGCCAAAAACATCAGAGTTGACAGACACTTGCAGGTGTTATTGGTTAGTTTCTGGGCTATGCATTCATCCTTTTAGTATCATTTTATGCAAATATTTAGCACATACACAATATGTACGCTTTTGTGGATACCACTTATGTATGCCCATGTGGTGAGACATATAGCAGTTACATTCTTTGCATAAAGCCTTTTACAATTGATAAAGAGGGTCATGGTGAGGTTTTCTTAATTGGGAGACACCCAGAGGTCAGGACCTTTTTGGTGATGTAGGTGGAAGACTTACCCAGCATCGCCATAGGAGATGTATGATAGTTGTTCATAGGTGCTCGATAAGCCTAGTTGGCTTCTATTGGGTAACTGATTATATTCATTGGAGTCAGTGATTCACTATGTAGGCAAACATGTCAGTACTTGCAGTTTTATCATATTCTGACACTAGTCATATGCTCTTTTTATAGAGGATACTCTAGTAAAATGTTTCCAGATTTTTGGTTTTGTCAACTATATGGTGGTCGATTTACTCCTTGATACACTTATTCGTTGGTGTTCGGACTCTTCTAGCTCAATTATCATTCAATTCAGTTCTCCACGATCATGGCATTAGAGGTTTGAGGCACATCCGGTGGATTAGGTTCTAGTGCTAGTGTTCTGAAGAGGAGCTATAACTTGTAGGGCAAAGATCATTTTGAGATCTGAAAATCTGATGGCAGAAAACTTTGCTCTATGGAAGAATCAGATTAAACATGTGCTGATTCAATGGAGGAAATGGAAGCCAGTAAATGGAATTTCAAAGAAGCTTGCTGACATGGATGAACATGATTGGGATGAGTAAGATGAAATGGCCAGGTCTACCATTTGCTTGCATCTGGTAGATAATGTTTACTCTACAGTATTAGAGTGTGAAAGTGTAGAGGATCTTTGGAAGAATATATGCAATACATATGAAAAAGAGACGGCATTAAATAAAGTCTATTTGTCGTATGAAGGACACAAATAGTGTTCTTGCTCATCTAAATGAGTTCGATGCTATATTCTCTCAGTTACAAGCTCAAAAAATGGATATGGATAATGTAATGAAAGCAGTATTGCTATTATGCACCTTCCCTTCATGATGGGATACATTTTGCATAGTTATTAGCAATAGTGCACTTGGTGGTAAGCGCATCTATGATGACATGTGTAGAGCACTTTTGAGTGAGGAGATTCGTATAAGATCTATGGTTGGCACTCAGATTGGAGATGCATATAATGTTCATGATCTTTACCAAGAAAAGAATAAACAATGTGGTAGGAGCAAGAACAAGGAAAAGAATGGTCAATGAAATACGAGTAAAAGTAAATCAAGGAAGAGTAGAATCAAATGCCATTATTATCATAAGAAAGGACACATGAAGAAGGATTGTTATACATTAAAGAATTCTAAAGGTAAAGGACAAAATATTAATGGGCATGTTAAATAGTTACATGCACCATCTACTTAGACTATGAAGATTGAAGAAATTAATGCTATTTCTGATGATGTTGATGTGTTGACACTTGATAGTACTCTGTCAGCTGAGGCTCTTATGGCTAATTCTCTTTCCCACACCTTGCTGCTAGATTCTGGCGCTTCTTTCCATGTGACACCACATAGAGAATGGTTCTCTAATTATGCAGCAAAGTCTGTTGGTACCATGAGACTTGGTGATTCTTACTAGTGTGATGTTGTGGGGATTGGAGATGTGGTTGTGCACTTCATTGATGGTTCAAAAGTAAGTATGCATAATGTACGCCATGTACCTCAGTTATCACGGAGTTTGATGTCAATTGATCAACTTGATGACCTTGGTTACAAGGTGGTCTTCTATGCTCAGTCATTTCACATATTAGAGGGCAATATGGTTTTTGCAAAAGGAAGCAAAGTTGGCTCACTCTATCCTTTCTTTGTATCACATATAGAACACTTGTTAGCTGTTATTGAATAGCCTATGGGTTGTATTTCAAATGGTCGTTTGGGCCATATATCGCGTAGTGGAATGGAAAATCTTTCTCATTCTTGCTACTTACCTATGTTATCTTTCTCCGATTTTTCAGTTTGTGAGCATTGTCAATATGGGAAACAAAGTAGAAATGTGCATAGAACTCACATTGACTCTTCAATTTAACCTTTAGATCTCGCTCATACAAATGTGTGTGGTCCTATGCCGACTGGGTCCTTAGGTGGTTGTGGTTCTCTTAACTTTGTCACTTTCATAGATGATGCTACTATGCTACCTCGAAGGATGAGGTATTCCCTACTTTCAAAACAAGGCTTGCTTCAAATGAGACTCAAAAAGGAACTAAGCTTAAGGCTTTACGTTCAGATAATGGGAGTGAGTTTGCCTCACAGAAATTGAGCCTTTTTTGTCACTCTAGAGGGGTTCATAGAGAGTTTACAGCTCCTCATACCCCACTACAAAATGGTGTAGCTGAGAGGATAAATAGAATTATTCAAGATAGAGTAGTCTCTATGTTGCATCATGCAAACCTCTCACAAGGTTGCTGGGCTGAAGCACTATTGACTGCAGTTCATGTGATGAAGCTTTCACCTAGTACTACCAAATGTTTCAAAGTGGCACAAGATTTATGGACAGGGAATCCACCATATTATGATCATCTTCGAGTTTTTGGGTGTGAAGCATATGTTCGTATACCAAAGAATCTTGGACAAAAGTTGAATCATAAGTCAAAGAAATGCATTTTTCTTGGATATGGTCGAGAAGGACAATTTGGATATCGCTTATGGGATCCTGAAACACGGTGAGTGATTAGAAGTAGTGATGTGATTTTCAATGAGTCTAAGATGCAAAAACAACCTGTTAAGGAGGTTGAAGTGAGAAGAGTGGTATTTAAGGATACTAGTCCTCTAGTTAGCATGTATAAGAATGCTGCACATAGGGATCTTCAAGGGAATGTCCATTGAGATGACTCTGCAGATATTCCTATTCAGCAACCATTGAGACGTTCTGCACGTGTCTCAAATCAACCTGATAGATATTTTCAATGTTTAGATTTTGTTATGCTAAATGGTGCCAGTGAGCCCTCTTGCTACAAAGAGGCTATGCAGACAAAGGATCATGTCAAGGGGAGTGTGCCATGAAGAGTGAGTTGGATTCTATTCAAAAGAATCGTACTTGGGATTTGGTACCTTTCACAAAGGGCAGGAAAGTTTTACCATGCAAATGGGTATATAGGCTAAAACTCACATCAAATATGTTTCTCCAAAGTTTGAAAAACGACTTGTTGCAAAAGGTTCTGAGCAAAAAAATGGTGTTGATTTCATGGAAATCTATTCTCTAGTGGTGAAGATGACTACCTTGTGACATGTTCTTGGATTTGTTGCAATGGAGGACTTAGAGCTAGTCCAAATGGATGTGAAAACTGCTTTCTTGCATGGAGATCTTAAAGATGAGATCTATATGGAACAACCAGAGGGTTATGTAGTTCCTGGCAAGGAAAAACTAGTTTGTAAGATTAAGAAGAGCTTGTATGGACTTAAACGGTCCCCTCGATAATGGTACCAAAAGTTTGATGATTTTATCAAGTCTCAAGGCTATTCTCAAAGCAATGAGGATCATTGTCTCTACACAAAGAGATGCTCAGATGGGAGCTTGATATGCTTGATACTTTATGTCGATGATATGTTGATCGTTGGGAAGTTCTCTTATGATTTGTCAATTCTCAAGAAGAAGTTGAGTCAAACATTTGATATGAAGGATTTGGGGGATGCCGAACATATTCTTGGCATGCACATTACTCGTGATAGGAGCAAAATATTCTTATACTTGTCTATGAGTAAGTACATATCCAAAGTACTTCACATGTTCAATATGCAGGGTGGAAAGGTATTGAGTAAACCTTTACCCACATATGTGAAATTGAGCAAGGATGATTGCCCCAAATCAGATGAGAAAAAGGAATTCATGACCAAAAATCCTTATCAGTCTGATGTTGGTAGTCTCATGTATGCTATGGTAGCTGCGAGACCAGACATTGCATTTATAGTGGGAGTTGTGAGCAGATATATGTCTAATCCTGGCAAGAAAGATTGGGAAGCCGTCAAGATGATTTTAAGATATCTGAGTGGTACTAAGGACAAGTGTCTATGCTTAGGTATAGGGAAAGCATCCATTATTGGTTACACAGATTTCGACTATGTTGGTTGCGTAGACAATTGTAAGTCTACATCAGGGTACATTTTTCATTTTGTTGAAGGTGCTATCTCTTGGACATCTTTTCTTCAAGAATGTACAGTTGTTTTGACCACAGAAGCAGAGTTTTGGACCAAGTGAGGCATGTAAGGAAGTGTTGTGGTTTTCTCACCTTGCTTGTGATATGGGTTTACCTCAACATGTGCCTCGTTTGCTTAGTGATAGTTAGAGTGCCACTGCTTTGGTTAAGAAGCCGGTCTATCATGCAAAGACCAAGCACATTGAGGTGAGGTATCACTACATTCGAGATTGCTTAGCCACTGAGTGCATTATTCTTGAGAAGGTTCACACTCTAGATAATGTTGCAAATGCTTTGACTAAACCTCTACCACAAGATAGCCCTTGGCACTCTTGTCACTTGATGGGGATTACTTGATTCATAATCTTACACACTCACTTGTATATTGTGTAACATGCCCATCAGGTGGGAGGTATAGTTTGTATACATACACTCAGGTATTCTTTATTATTCTTTATTTCTCTCCCATAGTTACTTTGGCCATATTGACCTTTAGTGGGAGATTGTTACCGTTAGTGTCCACGTGAAAAGCCAAATGGTCACTGCACACTTCTTTGTATATGTTCTTTAGATAAACAAATAGGGGCTTGGTCAATCACAGACTGTATGTTCGACCACGTTTGCAAGACCTAAGGAGTTTGACTTCGTGCTCGCTGTGTACTGTGTTTTCTGCATATTTTGGCACGCGCTATGTGGAGTACCATGTGCGGCCTTAGGAGCTCTATTTTCTACTATGAGGATATCATCGTGGAGCTCTCGACAAGTAGAGTGCACCACGATGCATTGCCTTCGAAACCCCTCAATTTATTCAGCTCTCTTGTCTTTCTAATCTTCAATCGTATGCAACAATATGATCATAAGTTTGGAGCTTTATTTCCAATAGAATGCTATGGATTAAGAAATCAAATCATTAAGAAAGAATTACATATGGGAGATCATACCTAAGAAGGAGAAATGAAGGTTTTACAGAAACAATGGGTGTCTATATCAAAGAGAAAGTTGGTGGGAGCTTGGCAAGGTACAAAGTAAGGTTAGTGCCAAAAGGTTTCACTCAAATACACCGTGTAGATTATGAAGAATCCTTTATTCATGTGGCAAATAATATTTCCATTAGAGATTTATTGACTATTTTTGCTCCCAAGAGATGGTCTATTTATCAACTTGAATTGAAAATCATATTCTTAAACGGCGAACCTCAAGAGCAGATGTAAATAAGATAAGAAAAATTATATGAGGACAAGAAAGCATCCTAATTTTGTTTGTAGGTTAAAGATGGCTTTGTACAAGCCCAAGAAAACCCCAAGATCTTGGTTAATGGATTACATAAGCAAGTATGGATACCATCCAACTGTAGCTCTCTGATGACCTAATCATAAGAAGGGATGATGGTTAACATATAAAAGATATCAAAAGAATGCTTGGAAATGAGTTTCAAATCTCAAATTTAGGAAAGTCAAAATCTTTATTTGGTATTAACATCATTTTCCAAAAAGAATGCATTTGTTTGCTTCGAATAAATTACTTGGTGGATGTTTATAGATTAGGTATGGCATGTATGATTGCAAAGAGGTTATATAACCAATGGATCCTAATGGGAAAAACTAAGTGACCAATGTGGTAAGAATTTTGAGGACTTGAAGTTATGTAGAAATATGGTTGAACCATTGAGATATAAAATAACCAAAAGTTCTGATCTATGCTATGTTATAGGACTCTGAGCTTGACTAATGCATGTGGACACCAGTGAGAATCTTAATGTAGCAAAAAGGGTTCTTCCATAATTGGAACATGCCATAAACCATGGATTCCTATATAGGTATAAAGAGGATCTTACTGGTAGTGCATGTAGTGATGATGATTGGGCTCAATTGATGGATGATAGAAGGTCTACTTTAGGTTATGTATATATTTTTTATGTTAGGAACAAAAAGACATATCTTGAATGTTAAAGAAACAACCAAGAAATGCATTCTCCCATACAAAAGTGGAAAATAGAGCATTAAATCCTATTTCTCATGAAGCCATTTGGTTAGAGAAGTTCTTAAATGATCTTGATGCGCAATTGGAAACAATTACCACGTATATGCATAATATTCAAAGTAAAAAATCTTATATATCATGCTAGAAGCCAGCATGTACAAGTGGTCTATCATTTTGTGGGAGAGAAAGTCTTGATTAAAGATGTAGTGTTCATTTTTTGAAATCTAAAGATCACTTTGCAAACATGTTTACCAAAATCTTGGAGGTTTCAAAGGTTTGTAAGTTCAAAGAAAGGCTACGACTTGAAGATATAGACACTATTCTCAAAGCTTGAGGGAGGGTGTTGAAAATAATGACACTAGCTCATGTCCATATGAGTCCGGCAAGAGTCAAAATATGGGTGAAGAACTAGAGTATGCAAAAGAGGGGAAACCTTGTCCATATGGAGAGACAAGGTCCTATGATATATGAAGAGATACAAGATCATGTGCAACATTGTTCTTATTTATATTTTAGTTGTAATTTCTTATGGAAATGTTAAGAAGATAGTAGAGAAGTAGATCCTAGTCTTTTTCTCACAAAAGGATATTAGAATTGTCACAAATACTAGGCTAAACGTCACATAGCTATTCTAGTGATATTCCTTTTTGTACTCAAGAATATTGTAGAGCTCTTTTCTCTTTGTATATAGACCCATTTAACCCATATTGTATCTTGTTAGAAAGATTATCTTTTCTACATTCATGGATCTATATATCTCTACCAAATGTTTATTTAACACTAGTGGTATTGAGTCTTATGAACCTCTATTTTCTTCTAAGCCTTAGTTGCTAGGTTGTCTTTTTTAGAGAATTGCTTTCGTGATGATTTGATCTCCAATTTTACATCTATAGCTTCTTAGAACGCTAGTAGCCTACTTTGTGTGGACAAAATCGCAAATTCATTCCGTATTTGAATTGTGAATTAATTAGGTTTAATTAAGCAAGTGTCGGATAGGATGGATCTAAAAGAAGTTCTCTAACTCTCATTGCACATATTGATGCCAATTTATCCAAAATTTGCATCTTTCGAAATTGTTTCATTAACTATTACGAGAAATAAAGAAAAGACTCAACAAGTTTTCTCTATGGATTGATCCCCAAAACCTTAGATTATCTTGTACCAATTTATCAACAGGATTGTAGCTCTAGTTGGTTTTCTGCTAGCTAGTAAAGTTGAGGTCGAGGCTAGACTTTATGAAAACACGTATTTTCCTTTCAATGTCATGAGGATTCCATGACTCTGTGTGTGTAAAGTTCGACATAGAACTATAAAAATCCATACGAACTCACATCAAGAGTGAACAATACTTAGAACAAGAAATTATTTTCAAAATTCCCCTAATGCTTGTTTCCACTTATAATTCCAACAAACAATTAAGGAGTGATCATTTAGATAAAGATTGCAAAAGAAAAAAAATCAATCATTCTCTCAAGCCAATTATTCTGCCACAAAAGAGGTGAAGAAGAATACGATCTATTGTCATGTGAAGACTAGAAGGTAGATCACTTCAGGATTATTAAATGTGTGTATATGTGATGCATGCAGGGCTCCTCCCTTAAAGGTGTGTAGGTGATTGAAAAGAAAGTTTGATTAACATTTACTTCTAAAACATACATATATTATTGACAGTGAGAGGGGTGTTTGGTGGCTAAATTTTGATTTTCTTCATGTGCCTATACATGATGCATGTAGGGTGTTTATGTCTCTGAAGGTGCATAGGTGAAATAGTAGAATATGCTGATTAACATCGACTTCAAAAACATACACATTTCGATTTCAAAATTAAACTAACGAAAAGAAATATTATAAGCATGAGAAATGGGGTTTGCAATAGCACAAATCTATGAGCTACTTATATGTTTATGAAAAGAAATTTTGATTAACATTTACTTCTAAAACATACATATATTATTGACAGTGAGAGGGGTGTTTGGTGGCTAAATTTTGATTTTCTTCATGTGCCTATACATGATGCATGTAGGGTGTTTATGTCTCTGAAGGTGCATAGGTGAACTAGTAGAATATGCTGATTAACATCGACTTCAAAAACATACACATTTCGATTTCAAAATTAAACTAACGAAAATAAATATTATAAGCATGAGAAATGGGGTTTGCAATAGCACAAATCTATGAGCTACTTATATGTTTCTTACGATCGAGGTGAAGAAGTGTCATAATTACTTCGAGTTTGCACTATAGGAGGTAATACGAATAGTCAATCAAGAGGTGGAATACATTGGCGGTTTGGTCACATACATATATACATAACCATGCTCACTATTAGAAAAATTACACATATCCAAACATAAATAGACACAAATAACTACGCGCTCATGAAAACATATAGACACATTCAAAAGATCATTTATACACACAAGAGCACACACATAGACAAAGGACATAGATAAGCACACAAACACTTACACCAATAGGCATACACACAGAACGATATAGTCACGCATACATCTCATATTCATATAAACACATAGGCGCATAGATAAGTATTCACACAAACATATAGGCATGCATATAAACAGTTAGGCGCATAATCAAAAGCACACACTCAACTAGTTCCTGCACATACAAAGGAAAGGCTCATCAAATATTTTAAAGAGAGAGGAAAGAAAACATGAACATGAGCAAGAAACTCGGAAGACATCACAAGTTCCGAAAATTTTAAGTTGAGCTAACCAGAAAGTTATTTGAATAAATGTGAGGGGCCGCTTCGTTCTAAAAAAAAAACTGTCATTTAAGACGAGTGGCTAAAGGATGAAAACCTCTAACCGTAAATCTTTTTTCCTCGAGGAAGTAAATATGAATCAAGCTTAACTAACGAGTAGATTTTGTAGGCTCTTTCCGCACCATCATTGGATGGGATTGTGGTGAGGGCTTCGGCATTTAACCAAAATGGATGTCGCTATTTAATGGCTTTACCTTGGATAAGCAGCACACTTGGTTGATTACACATTATAGGGGTGCCCAAAGCTGCTTCATGAGCTGTGCATGTGTCTCAACATTGACAAAGAGTGAATAGAAACGTGCATCTCTATAGAATCCCATTCCCGCCTTGAAGCTTACTTTTGACTTAATGAATGGATCCACAAAAAACAAATAAAAATTCATCAAGGGGTGATCAAGTTCAGAATCCATTTTTTATGTATAGGAATAGTTTGTGTATAAAAAACACACTTACCAACATATTTTGTTCTCAAAGATCAAATTCCATAAATCTTATGATATACATCAATGGACATTTATTCTCACAATCCCATAAAGATTTGGTCATACGTTACAATAGCTTAATCCTATTCATAATCACTTGTTTTGGATCAATATAGACAACACACTATCCTCGAGCTTCTTGAACGGTTGAAAACTCCAAGATTTTCCCTTTGCTGCTCTTCTTTTTGATATTGGTTCCAATGGTTTAGATGGGATGGTAAAAGAGTAGATCCACTTCGTCGTGTTTTTCTTCGTAATGATCTAGAATGATACTAGCGTATGTTAGTGGAGTTGGATTGGTGAATACGTGCTCTCTCTTCATTTTTCTTCCTAATGATCTAGAATGATACAACTATATGTGGGTGCAATTTGACGGGTGAATACGTGCTCTCTCTTTATTTTGGTGTTCGAGGACAGTTGATCAAGAAAATATGCATACTTATGAAATATGAGCTGACCTTGGGTAGTTGGTTTAGTTGTAGGATCTTGTAGTTATTCTACATGATCCTTTTTGGAAGTTTTAGGCTGTAATTTTTCTTCATCTGCCCATTTCATTGACAACTTCTCCCACCTCTTTTTCCTTTGCCTCTTCTTGCATTCCTTGCCTGTTGTTGGAGATTTTCCTTATTTTATCTCTTCGTTCACCATTACTCTAACCAATTTATCAAACTGTAGCAAGAAATCCCTCACATAAAAAAATATGGAGGAAGGGCTTCGCATCTCCCATCATCTATTAAGCCATTGGGAGTATGAAAATCAAGGACATCATCATCAATGGAAATCCCAATTGATCCTAGGACATGTGGAAGTTCTTGAATATATGCTCATATATGACTGTACTAAAGCCCCTTCTATGATTAGTCAACTGAATAGTGAGTTAAATCTTCCTTGCCTCTACAAGAGGATGAATACAATATCTCAATGGTCTCCCAAACCTTGTTGGATGTGACCAAGTTCTGTATGTACCTAATCGAACTATTACTCATGGGTTGAGAGTAGATGGGTAGGGAACTTCTATCCATTTCCATCCATGATTTACTAAAAGGCTTAATGGTGGTTTGCCTACATACGTTATTTAATCTTTCTCACTCACTAATCCTCCAATTATTTACCAAAAGGTAGTTTCTAAGACTAATTGTTCAAGGATAATGTTTTCCTTTACGAAGTCGAATATTGTTGAGCTTAAGTCTTCCATTCCAAGCTATAGTATGCTCATCTCACTCTTTTAATGTGTCTTACTTTGGTGAGGGTCATCTTCCACTTTCCCTTCTTGGATGATGGTTGCTACTACTCTCCAGCTATGGAGTAGTTTGTTCCACTTGATATGGTTTCTAGATGGCGTTTTGTTTCTTCATAAGCTTAGATACCATTGATTTGAAATGAATAAAATAATCTAATGCATCTTTGGGAGCCTACTTCCCCTCATAAGGCGTATACATATAGATGCTTGCTTCATGTTTTCCAGAATTCTCAAAATTTAAGAATGTACTAAGCTTGATATTTTGCAGACTTTAAGTAACCTATATGATTTATAATACGTGTTGTACGAATCAAAATTGGATCTACAATCAATAATAACCATCCACTCCAAGATAGGCTACTTGCACTCAAGACTCTTTGCCTATTTTTAGAGTTATATATTCAAAAATACTAGAGCTTTTTACCAGCCACGTAGAGATTAAACCCGATACCAATGCCGAGCTTAGAAAATTGTATCTGGCCTATTACCCTTTTTTTTATTCAATAGGAAAGGGTTCAAATGAAAGTAGAAACCCCATACACTGTTGAAAAATCTACCCAGATAAGAATCTCTCAATATGCACACGTAATTAGAGATACCTAAAGATAAAAGAGAAGCATGTGGGGGGTGTGCTTAAGCAAGGGTTTTACTCCTTGGCGGTCACTTTATTATTAAATGATACACACTAGAAACACTCTTGTGGATATGCCCACACTAATTTGGAACATGCTTACATAGAAGCTCTATGTTTCTTACAAGTGAGGAAACTAGCCACAATCAAAGTATGTACACTTTTTGTTGGCATCAAGTGTAGATGATGAATTAATTTGTTCGTTGAGCTTCCTAACTAACTTCACAACCTTATGGCGCCCCATTTGTTTGGTCCAACTATGGAACTCACAATTGAGTTCTCATATAAGGTTTAGAATTTATTTTCAATAGTAGTAAAGTGCTTTAATCATGTATGAACAATGACCTCTTCTTAAGGCTTCGTATTGTTTCCACAGTTTCTTTTAGAAAGCACCTCAAATTTTTGTTTTTTAAGTCTATCCCGTTAAAGGAAAAGTCTTGGAAACCTGTACAAGATTTTCTTTTCTAGGTACCCTTCACTCATGAACATAGGCAGTCCATTGAAAGATGTCTTTCATTGAAAGCTTTCGGCATTAATCAAGTTGTTAAGTTATAATTTCGATGAACTCCACAAAATATCAGTCTTGAATGAGTTATTCCGATCAATCGACCCTTTATGCATATTTAGTCATACACTAAGTTTTACTGTGAAGATGATGATCGGTAAAATTGCGACATAACCGCTTGCATGCGATACCAAAATATGATGAAGTAGTTTTTTCATGTCACGCACGTGCCTCCACTGATAATAATATTACTTTCCAGGGAAAGATAAAGAGAAGATTAGAGGGTGAAAAAATAGAGAGGATTGAGCTGACATTGTAACTGCAGGGTTGGAGTACCTGCATAGAGGATGTGATCCTCCTATCATTCATAGAGATATCAAGAGCAGCAATATTCTTCTCAGTGACAGGCTAACTGCCAAGATTTCCGACTTTGGTATATCCAAGTCAACGAATTTACAGGTCTCATCATTGGCAGCAACTATTTCTGGAATATCAAGTTCAGAGCATTCCGAGCAGTTTTCAGCGACTGAATCGTTCAGAACACTCACCATTGTGCAAGGAACACAGGGTTATATTGATCCTCTGTAAGTTAAACCATGCAGAAGCAAACAAGAAGAGATGGATTGGATATATGACTTGAATTTCTACTAACATTCTGTATTTAACAGATACGTTGAGAGCCATGTTGCAGATGCTAGTCTGGATGTCTATGCATTCGGAGTCGTCTTGTTTGAATTGGTAACTGGAAGACGTCCCAGCATTCAGAACGTGCAAGGCGATGGAGAGTTTATTCATATCGTCAAATGGGTACGTACCTAGATGTTCCATAATATAGATGTTAGGTCCTCTACGCCAATTTGCAATGCCACATTCGTTAAAGTGTGCATGGAATGGCGCCGCCGTCCACGCGTGTGTGTGGTGGTATGCTTACGTGTGTGCGTGCGCGTGTTGTGTGTGTGTGTGTGTGTGTGTGTGTTAGCACGCGTGTGCGCATGCGTCTCTGCATAGCGGAAACTCCTCTAGGCTGTACCTGAGTCTGGCGTCCAGATCGAATCTATTGATCTACATAAGACAAGAAGAAACAATGAGCTTCTCTCTAATAAATGAAAGTCTGTTTTGGGCTCTTCTATATGTGTTTCTTTTTCGACCTTTAATTGTAACTAATAACAAAGAGCATAATCAATAGTTCGAGGCGTAATGGAACTAATAATGAACTGAAGCTTCTCCTGTTCTGAAACTGGCTTCAGGCAAAACCATACCTAGAAAGGAATCGATTGGAAGAAATTATGGACCCGCAGTTGTCGAAGGCTCTCAATGTCTCTTCTGTATGGAAGGTGCTCGACATAGCTTTGACGTGTGTGGACATCAATAAAAACAGCAGGCCTACCATGCGAGAAGTGAAGAAGGAATTGGATTATGCCATGTCGATCGAGATTGAGGACCATTCTGCAAGTACTGGCCCGTTAGAAATAGGCGAAAGTCTTGAGTGTCAACATATTTTGCGCGTTAGGTAGATAAACTTGCCCGAAAACAGCTTTAAAAGATGCCATATTTCATTAAGCTGCATAAAATGAGCGTAAATGGAAGGCGGACAAGGACTACACCACAAGGCACCATAATCTGTCATCTTATTTTGGTTCCCGAGATATTCATAATGTTTTCTAATTCTGTTCATGTAAGTACCTCCAATCAAGAATCCAGGTAACGTTTGTGATTC
The DNA here is from genome assembly GCA_020310875.1 of Ceratopteris richardii. Classification (NCBI taxonomy): domain Eukaryota; kingdom Viridiplantae; phylum Streptophyta; class Polypodiopsida; order Polypodiales; family Pteridaceae; genus Ceratopteris; species Ceratopteris richardii. The sequence goes on from CM035414.1 coordinate 154,700,143, forward strand.
CTATGCATGAATTCAAGACATCATTGTAATATAGATTTGTAAGTATTAATCATGTACATTGCTATACCCAAACATACGTGCAAAGATAACATCTCTGTAATTCATTTTCATTGTGTACGTGTTCTTCTATTTCGACATCTCCTACATTGAAGATATAAAGCTAGATATCATGCCTCTCTTATGAATTATTTGAATGGAATATCCTTATTTCTTTCTCTTCTCTCAGAGGAAATATAGTAGGCATCACAACGAGCTATAACAATCACACTCTTCATTAAATCTGTTCGACATCTGCTTAGTAATGCTTTTCGTAAGGTTGACAGTGATAGTAACGTCTCGCAAAGCTCCTTCTTTCATGACGTATTGTGCTAGGCTGTCCTTTGCTTCTCTTTTATTCGATTGTTTCTACTAGAATTGTGATCGATCGTGGTTTTTCTTTAAAGAGGAAGTTCAACAGACTCCTTGTTCTCTCTTGCTCGAATTGATAAAAGAAAATTTGTACATTGAAGCGGCATAGTGTCCTTGGGATCTCCCATACCCAGAAAGCAAGTGTATGACTGCCGCACGGTGTAGCAGTGGTGTCAACTAGGAATCGACAAGAAAACTACGTTTTAGAGGGATTAAATGGAAAGCTTAAGCTTAATGATCTTTGCATTGCCCTCATGGGAAATTTACTTACATTTGATCTTGTTATTATCCAAGACAAAGATCCTATGGTGGTTCAAGGGTAGAGGACTTCTTAAAAGTACATATTCTTCTCTATAACTAGCCAAAGGATTTATCAATCAGCTATTCTTTTGGATGTTCATCCAAGCTCACCTCACATCTTTCTTCACTTATCTTCCAACGTGCTCCCCCCACATAGCATTCCATATGGTAGAAGAGGTACCTATCCCTTCTCCAAGTAATGCTTGCTTTCAATTGATATGATTTTGTAAACTCAAAGTCCTAGCAAGAGGTTACTTGATTGAATGACTCTTAGGGCACAAAAAGAAGAGATCACGAATGTCTTCCCTACCACTAAAGCACTGCTTACACCACTTAGGGGTCCCATAGGTTCCATTTGATTTAAAATTTTTTAAGCTTCCTCTATGGATAATTTTCCACCTAAGAACCAACTTTTCATTCTCAAGGAAAGGATGCCGCAAGTCCATAAACATAAATTGCCATCTAACATAGGTCAAGTTTAGGTCTCTTTTGTTAAGGGAGATATGGAACTCCAAGTGCTTATTGATGTTGATCACCCAATGAGATTTGTTTCTATTGATACATCTTAACCTTAAAATCTATGGGAGATCATGCTAGAGAGAGAGAGAGCAGTCTTTCAGTTATCCCAAGAATTGATTCTTTGTCGTAAAAGGCAACAATCTTCATCGTCAACTCTCCTAAGGAGATGTATGCCCTCAAATCTTATCGAGTGTCATGTTTCTTAATTCGCACCCTTTTTGCATAATTTTTTGCCTTTAGGAGGTTCTCGAAGTCAGTATATTTGATTCTCCTAATAAGGAACCAAATAGAATCATTCTGTGTAATCCCAACAGCCCATTTCCAGTTCTCATTGATCTTGATGTGTGGTTTGATCTTTTCTCAAGTCTTCCATGAGTATGAGACTTAGTTACAACCCGTAGGAGACACTGGAAAAGGAGAAAACAATAAAATGATAAAATTATGCTCCTTCCACGTAAGATGTCCCGCAAGCATAAGAGAAGATTTGTTTCTGAGAATCAAATTTTCCCATGAAGTATTTGGTTTGGAAAATGCTTTGATCAACCACTTGGAAACCATCTTATCTAACATCCCCTTACATTGAGAACGCCTAACACACCCAAATTTCTTAAAAAGACAAGCATTATCAATAGTGTTTGTGAAAAGTTAGCACAAATGGCCTATTTAATTTTGGACATACCTCTCCTATTCGGATTACATGGATAGGCATACTATGATGGTCAACACCTTCTTTAATTTCTTAAAAAACAAGCATTAGCAGTCGTGTTTGTGAAAAGTTTCCATATTTGCATTAAATAAAAAACAGAAGTTTCTTTTTTATTACAATATACGTGGATGCCAATTTCATTTTTTTTCTAAGACCATAAACAAATCATATATTGGTTGAGATGAAAAATTCAAATGATATATAACGCTAGTATTTCTACTGATAATGACTCTAATACGTGTTAGTTCTTTTCACACACAAAATTATTCCACTGTTATTTAGAATATCGTTATCTTTATGAAGGAAAGGATAAAAGTAAGTTCTAGCTGAGTTCTTATAAGTTCAAGCTGATTTCCTTAAATTGATTAAAGAAATTTAGTTTTACAAGTATTACAAGTAGAGTTTTGCTATGAGAATTTTACATTCCATTAATGACTAAGAATCATATAAATCCTATCAAGTTTTAGGATTGAATGCGCCGTCCTTAGGCTCTAACCCCAACAATGATCCGCCAAGAGAATGGAATTATCTGTTATCAATGACGTACTCAAGATATGCCAATGATTGTGAAAATTAAGGTATTCTAGATTGCAACTCGCTAAAAGCAAAGGAAATTGTTTTTTTTTATTCCTAAAATCATTGAGAATGTGAGTAACAGTTGAATGAGTCAATAAATATATAACCGTCTAATTTTGCGCTAGTTCAACGCGGATATTTACGTTTGATATTCGTATTTTTTCCACTTACCGATGCATACTTTAAGAAGGAATGCATAATCAAAGCATCAACACACACAAACGATGAAACCGCTTCTAATTGATGACCGGGAGGGATCTTAAATACGAAGCATAGTAACATGACTTTGGAAAAATACATGCTTGTTTCTTCGTGGGGGTCCCTTTATACTCTGGTGTTTGAGTCTTTGAATTTCTCTACTATTATATATACAAGATATTTATAACACAAACTTCATTCTGTAAAAGAGAAGCAGTTATTCTGTCGGTTTCAGTTTCTCTAGCTCTTTGTTATACTAACGGAAAATAAATCTCTTTGTCAATTTCAGTTTGTCTAGCTCTTTGTTATCAAATGAAAATTTCTCTCCTTGCGATGCTTTTCCATATCATTGGTTCATTTAAAAAGTGATATAAGATGGTTTTTATTTGTGTCAAGTATATCAAATTCTATACTAATGACTATTAAAGGCTGACGAGGTTCTCAGGAATCATATACTGAAACTAAAAGAGCGTGTTTCGAAATAGCATCCTAAAGCTCTTTAGAACGACAGCAATCAATTTCTTGGCTTCCATTTTTATTTCAGAACTAAGATTGAACATGAGATGGCATGCAGACGAAATTTTCTCTTATATATTCAAAAAAAAATAATAATAATGATAAGTGTTGAGATTTTTTTAATTCATAAACTTAATCGTCTTTTTGTTATTTGTCATATTTATTTTCACACGATTGAAACATTTGAAGAGTTCCAAAATTATATAGAGATCGAGATGAGGAAAATTCTATTACCAAACGAAGGAAAAAAAAAAAATAAGACATCACTTTTTTATGGAGCTAGGAGCCCCTCAGCTACTTGATTACAAGCACTTAAGTATATTCGTTGTTTGAAGACGTATTCATGGATCCCTCTAGTGCCATTATTATTTTCCTTAATTTCGTTGTTTTCAAACGTTGGAACAAGTCTATTGTCTTTAAATAGAAAGAACACAAACTTGGAAGAAATAGTCGACAATGAGGAAGTATTTTTACATCATATGTTGCTTCAAAGAAATAGTCGACAATGAGGAAGTATTTTTACATCATATGTTGCTTCAAGGACATGAACCACTAAGAAATTCCATATATATATATATATATATATATATATATATATATATATATATATATATATATATATATATATATATATATATATATATATATATATATATATATATATATATATATATATATATATATGACTTGTGATAACTCAACATAGAGCATTATAAATGTTATAATCCTTTTTTGGAAGTAATGGCTAATCTTAGTTCCCAATTTAAGAAACTATAGAACACAAATTACTAACAAAGGAAATTCACGATATCGAGTTTCCAATACATTTAGAAAGATAGATAGATCACATCAACAATATTGGGGGAGGAAATAATGCACTTTAAGGAGGGAAAAATAATGGAATTCAAGGAGTGAGAGGAAAGGGAAACAAGATCGATCTTTCGTATCATACAGATAATGCCATGGTTGGACATATCAAAGAATAGTAAACCGTTCGAAATGCGTGCGAGTGTCTAAAGATGCTTCAATCAACCTTGAATATATCTCGCAATATATAGTTCATAAAGGAGCTTGACGTTTTTGGAAACGTGGAAACAACGAAAAAACTTCTTTTCTCCTAGAAGTAGTGGAGCTTTGCAAACCTTCAAGGATCATAGGGAATATAAAAAATTAATCAGGTTCTATGTATATGTAAGGAGCTATCATTGTGACTTTAAAACAGAAAAGAAAAAAAAAAGGTAAACTCTCTCATGGCTGTGGAACTCGATTTCGGATGCAGGAGGTTCAAACGAGCTGAGAATCAAGTCTTGTATGCAAGAGGAGGGGGAAAAGGAAAAGTTAGCATGGGATGATCAATAGGTAGAGGTTTTAAAAAAACACCCATATGGCTACCAAACTAATAGAAGTCAACAAAAGAAAACAAGGAAAATCACCAACAATGAAAGAAGAGAGTTATGTAGTAAAAGAAAATCGTCCAATGATTTCTACATGGGTGGAAGCGAAATTAACTATGCTAGTCTTGGGTTCCAACAAAAACCATCAAAACATTAAAGAGACCAGATAGTTGTGAAAACTCCTTTAATACATGAAAAATGTAGAATGTTACATTTTATAATCTTGAAAATGTCCAAAAAACCTACGTATTTTTCAAATAAGATCAATTCTTTCGCAAATTATAAGCCACCAAGTGTGCCCAAGATTCCACACACTTGAGAAATGATAATGGAATCTTTTCTCAAGCAGTTAATATATAGTTTTCCTAATTCAGGGAGAGCTCTATAGTTTTTAGAGGATTGCATGTGCATGATTAAATACAACCAACGCATGTGTAGGCACAAGTGGACCATAACTAGACATATGTCGTGCTCTAGCATAGACTACACATTTTGAATGTCGTGGTGTTCTTGAGATAAACCCGCAATTTGCTCTTTGTGCTTGAGCTAATTGAAGTCAACCTGAGTTGAATGATTCTAGAGGATCTTTGGAAAAATACTCTACCCTATGCGCTCATATGGATTTAACCCAAAGCCTCATTTTCTACATCTATTAGACTTAATAACTAGGCCAATGTTTGAGTCCAAATGAACATAATAGTAGCTTGAATTCAATGTTTTTCAAGGTACTTTACAAAATTTTGTACCACTTAGAGAAATTCCTTTTTCCTTGAAAATATCCTCAATTTGTGCACTATATAATAATATCCCCCTCCTCTCCTACCTCCCTCCCTCCTTTCCCTCTCGAAGTTTGAGGCCTATGGAAGCACATGAATAGCACAAGCAAGATGAAGATGAAGATTGGAGAAAGACACACAATATTGAATGTATTACCAAGAGAGTGTACAAAGATAAGTAACATTAAGGGTTACAGGCATATATACAAGGGGGGGGACCCTCCCTTAGAGGGAAAAAAGTGCTCAACGAGCCATCCTAGTATCTTCACAAACATCACTATCGAAATATATCCACAAATCCCCCTTCGGAGTGATGCGGTGAACAAGGAGCTCACACTCATGAATAAGGAAGTACCAAGCTATGTGGAATAAATCCACAAAAGGAAGTAAGCCCAAATATTTGGAGAAAGCTTCAAACTTCTCCTGAGGTAGAGCCTTTGTGAAATGGACTACAAGGTTCTCCTATGTGGCACACATACTAGACTAATCTCTCTACTAGAGAGCCTCTCCATGACGTAATGCTAGTGAAGCTCAATGTGCTTAATGCAAGCAGGGAACATAGGGCTCCTCCCAACTATTAATGCACTTTGACTATTAGTGAAGATGGTGGTGGTAGAAGAGTGACCAACATGCAAATAATCCATAAACAATCTAAGTCACACACACTCGAGAGTCGCTCTAAAATCTCCTCTATACTCAGCATCACAACTAGAGTTTCCATAGTAGGCTGATTTTTGCTCAACCAAGACATGCGGGAGCTACCAAGCATGAAGGAAAAACCAATGGTGGACACACAGGTGTCATAGCAACCAACCTAGTTAGAGTCAGAAAAAGCATGTAAATATGGTAGTAGTGATCCCCCCTTGGGATAAAATATCCAAGTAGTGGAGTACCACTCAAGTAGTCAAAAATATGCTTAACCACCTTTCAATGCTTGATACCTTAGCAATGCATAAACTTGCTTATATGTGAGACATCAAACCGAATATGAGGCCCACTTATGCATAAGTAATTCAAGCATCCATCAGTTTCCTGATAGAGAACATCATCAAATGCATCTAGACTCAACCATAAACTTTTTTCCATAGAAGTGGCAATATGTTTTTAGTATATAAAGGCCAAAATGCTACAATAATACGTCAATATATTTTTTTAACACAAAGATATTCCACCATTAACTTTAATAAACTGAATGCCCAAAAAATGATGTAATTGCCACAAGTATAACACCTTAAATGAGGCATGCACATCAGCCTTGAAATAAGGAATATGCTTCTCATTAGGACTAGTGATCACCATGTCATCAACATAGACAACAATGACCAAAATCACATCATTTGCATGCTTAACATATAAGGCGCTCTCAATTGGACTGTTCTCAAAAACATGTGCAATCAACTAGGAATGTATCTTTACATACCAAGCACATGGTGCTTGGTTTAAACCATATAATGCCTTCTTCAACCTACACACTTTATTTTCATGCTCTTTCTATACAAAACCACGAGGGTAAAAACAATACACTTTTTCATGCAAGTCAACATTCAAAAATGCACTTTTAATGTATTGGAAGTGGGGTGGGCCACAATAACAATAAATCATTGGTTTCGAGGATCTTGAAACACATGAAACTTAGCATACACACCTTAAGACTCAAAAAGATGAGGAGTGATAGATAGAGAGAGGGGGAGAGAGAGAGAGAGAGGATAGAAAAGATTTTCAAAGTGTATGGTAAGCTAGAATGCTCAACTACATTTACTTATATTCTAATGTCAATCAGAATGTGTGAATATGATACAAATTGACAATATCTTAATGTAGACAAAAATAATAACTAGATTCAATAGATTGTGTGCCTAAGAGGTAAGAAGAGTGTGTATGTGTGTGTGTGTGTGAGAGAGAGAGAGAGAATATGGAGAATATGAATAGTTTAGGACTATTTTACAACAAACATGAATTCTGATTATCTGAATCAGAAAGTAGTTAATGAACAAGAGGGGACAAATGTAGACTTGTTACTCACAGTATGTTAACTAATATGAACCCCTCTAGATGTCTACAAATGTAGAGAACACCTCCAAGATTGTAAGAACACTTCCTCACGTACAAAACATCCTCCTTGATCACCTCCAAGATCTCCTCCTTGAGTGATTTCTCCTCTTAAGAAGATTGTGTCTTGAGTGATACTCAACAATGAGCTTACCTCTTCTTTTATAGCCTTGAAACCTCCTTGAAAAGCACTCTTCTAAAAGCACAAAATCAGAAGCTTATGCTAGAATTATCATATGCTCTGCTGTGTGAACCTCCATCTTGGTTTTCTTAAAACATCTATTCCACATATCTTTTTCTACTATCCTGTTATGCCCGCCAGAACTTGAACCATGGTGGGTGCTTTTGGAGTCCTTCGTTCTATCGAAGGTGACCACTGCCTTTTTTTCGTAAGAGGATTTTACCTTATGGTGGTCTTAACTAAAGATTTTTGAAGAATATTCTCATTGTTTCCAACAATCCCCCTTTCAATGCCCTAATGCTATTAGTGTTAATAACTTACAAAACTTCATTTAAATCTAGTAATATATCTCTGAACTATTTTCCATTAAATGAGGAGCTAACGCTACATGAACTTGAATACTTGAGAGACTACAATCTTGATGTTCGGATGTGTATTACATAGATATGTCAAGCAACCAATTGCTTGACTATGTAATATAGCATTAAATGATTGTAGACATGCTTTCGACTATAGTGACATACTAACATCCATAAGTGTCTGCAAAGGTTTGGACTATCATCTCAAACTTTCCCAATAATTTCTCAATGTATTTTGGCTGTGTCATATAGATACACTCATCTTTATACTTGAACTCAATCCCACATAATAATGCAAAACACTTTAGTTTACATCAAATGTATGCTTCAGTTGTCATTTAATAAATTGAGGATTTAAATCTTTGGGACCTATGATAATCATATCACCTTTTAGTGCATCTTGAACGCTAATTCATTCATTCTGATGTGAAGTAAGAGTTCAAATATTATGGCGCTCAAAATGTTCTACATAATTTACCTCGTCCATTTCTTGTCTTCTTATTTGACTTATGGTTCTTCTAGTGTATTCCTTTATACCAATGTCCTTCCAAGTTTGATATAACCACTTTGGTGTATCCTTGAGAAGTGGTGGTATCATTTTTGTTTTTGAAGTGTCTCTTTCTTCTCGAAATCTACAACCTTCTCCAAATTCATAAGTCATAACTTCAAGAGGTGTGTAGGTAATGTAGCTCTCTCTTCACTTGCATCTCTTCGGGTTTGAAAAGGTACTTCCCACACCTTCTAAAAAATGCACACTCATCTACGTTTATGACTTCTTGAATTTTGTCTTCTTCTCATAAATCTAACTTTCTAAACTATACGCATTGCATGAGAGTAGGATATCACATTATCTATAACATATAACATGTATGGTTTGCTTTCAATTTCATAACCACTACAGGCCACTTTAATGGTTGTTACATTCAGCTTACCATGATCCGTCTTCTCAATGTGAACATTAGCTAGGGAACTAAAAAGTTTGAAATAACTAACATCTTCCCATAATAAGCTTCATAAGGTGTAATGACCTTCAAACCTTATGTAGAAGACCTATAAAGAATGTGATTAGCTTTATCTACTGATAGAGAGTGTTAATCTCCAAAAGAACAAGCTACTCTTGAATTTAGAACACCTCTACATCAAGAATAACTCCAAACCTTCACCAATTTAGAGGATCAATGAAGAATTATCAAGATTTTGAAAAATCTGTGAAGATGATGACTCTAGAGAAAGTCTGCTGCACATATCTCTCTCATTGACTTATCAATCGTGTAAAATTTTTGATAAAAATTTGTACGAGGTGTTTCCTGTAGTCTGCGCACCTTCTCCAAGTTGTTTCACTCCAAAAGATTCAGTAGATCTGGAGAAATGATCTCAACAACTCACCTATATCTAAAACTGTTCTTCTGAGAAGTCGATTTAGATAACTATAACTTTTAACACTTGTTTCTCTCAATCTAGAACCCGTTTCTACAAATGCGTTAAGACACAAATAGCTTACCTTCAAACTTAAAGATTGAGTGCTTGCCTACTCAAAACTTTACACTGTGGAAGGAGAACTGACCAAAACATTAACATCGAATTTTGCGCCTATTTCAAGAACCAGTGAATACTTCTTCATATATGAATGTTCCTACTCATAATTCTCACAGTGTGTTTACAATTAGGCTCTCAAACTTTAACCATAGACTCATTAACTATGGACTTAAACATCTACAAAAGAATTCTTGAAATGATCAAGCACAGAAGGAGAATGCACAGAAACATCGGGCGCAACATTTCTTCATTTTCTGAAAAACAATTTTACATCTGAGTGATGAGAGAGTCTTAACTCATTTCTAAGATGTCTAATGACTCATACAACTCCTGATTACTCTATTCTCATGCTATCTCATATTTTCCTCGAAATTTTTCATAGTATATATAGACAAAAATTTACAAGCTTATGACTACTCAAAGATATAAGTGAAGTATCTCTGAATTAATGTACATATGTGTACACATCTTCATCTTCTGAATATGCACTTCCTTCATGCTTCACAGCTTGAACCTTCTCTTCAATCCTTGACTCCAATTATTCATTAAAACATCAATTGTTGATTGTCCTGCACCAACAGCTCCCCCTCAATCATCAATTGAGGTTTTCTCTATCTTCTTTATACCTGCCATGTCTTTGAATCTCTGTATCTTTGGTCCATCCAAGCTTTTGGTTAGCATATGAGCTATCTGATCTTTTGCTGAAGTATGTATGACTTCAATCTCTTTATCCATCACCTTCTCCCTTAGGAAATGGTACTGAATCTCAATGTGTTTAGTCCTGGCATGAAAAACAGGATTAGCAGCTAAATACAATGAACTGATGTTATCTCCATGAATAGTAGGAGTACTCTGAATGATGTCAAAACTCTTCATCAGAGTCTTAAGCCATATCACTTCCCTTGCAGCTTCAACCATCCCTTTGTACTCTGCTTCTGTAGATGATAAAGCAACTATGTGTTGCTTCTTTGAACGCCAAGAAATTAACTTATCTCCCACATAACACAAGTATCCATAAGTTGATCTCCTATCATCAAGATTACCTGCCCAATCTGCATCACTATATATCTTGATGTTTGTATCTGATGTAAAACCATAATACAAACCCTCTTTGAGTGTACCCTTAATGTACCTCAACACTCTTTGTCCTGCAATCCAATGTTCTTTCCTAGGACAATGCATGAGTTGAGACAAAACTCCAACTGCATATGATAAGTCAGGCCTAGTTAATGTAGAATAGATCAGACTACCAACCAAACTCTGATATCGTTTCATATCCTTCAACTTATCACCTCATATCTGCTCAATTTATGATTCACCTCCATCGGAGTAGGTGCTATCCTACAATCATTCATCTTAAACTTGATTAAAAAGTTTTTCAAATACCTTTCTTGAGTCACATACACTCCATGTTGAGTGTATGAAATCTCCATGCCCAAGAAATATGAAAAATCTCCCAAATCATTGATTTTGAATTCTTTCTCCATTTGGTTATTTAGGCTTTGAATACCCTTCTCATCTATACCTGTAAGAATTATATCATCAATATATATGCACATATAAATGAACCCATCATCACTTGCTTTAACAAGCAAGCTACTATCTGCTTTAGATACTTGAAATCCAAGTTCTTTCAAGAACTTTCCAAGTCTATAACCATGCCCTTGGGGCGTGCTTCAAACCATACAAGGCTCTCTTGAGCTTACATACATGATCTGGATACCTTCCATCTCTGAATCCTTGAGGTTGCTCCATGAAAACATCATCTGAAATGTAACCATTTAAAAAAGCATTATTCACATCTAATTGACATAATTTCCAACCTTTACATGCAGCAATAGCTATGAGTGTCCTGATTGTTGTCATCTTTGCCACAGGACTATAGGTGTCATCATAATCAATACCATATGTCTGAGCAAACCCTTTCACCACAAGTCTAGCGTTGTACCTAGACACACTTGCATCTGCAAACCTCTTTGTCTTGTAGACCCATTTGCATCCAATGATCTTTTGGCTATTTGGTTTAGGAACCAACTCCCATGTCTAATTCATTAGTATTGTTGAATCTTCCTTCTGATATGAAGCATAATTGTAGTAGGTATTGTTGTATTGTTGACTTTGGAATCCTCTACCTGCATTTCTTCCAAAGTAACCCCTACTACCTCTACCTCTGAAATTACCTCTTTGATTTCTACCACCTCTTCCTCTTGAATTAAAAGACTGATTATATCCACCATTATTCTGAGTATTATGCCAAAAATCATTAGCTAAGTGATTTATCTTACCACAAATCCAGCAAGATTTGATTCCATCTTTATTACTCCTTCCATTTCCTCTACCTTTGCCACCTCCTCTTCCTCTTAGGAAGTTAGCTTGGCTAGTTGTACCTTCACCTTCATTTGCTTGTTGCTTCCCTTAGCTATTTTGCTTCTTATCCTTTGAATACATTGCATGACCTGCACTTTTGTCACCTTCACCTTTGACATCCTGCTCAAAGAATAACATATGTCCTAGCAACTGATTTAAGTCAGGATTGAAATGATCAAGTGATAATTCAGTACACAAAATGAATAGCTTTCATTTGTCATCACCTCTCAAACCTGTAAGGATTTGCCTTACCAATTTATCCTCCTCAATGTCTTCATCAACAGCTCCTAATGCATCTGCAATGTCTTTCATCCTTGTTACATAATCTAAGATGGATTGAGAGGCCTTCTTCTTCAAAGTGGTAAATTCTTCCCACAAGGATGCCTTCCTTGACTTTGTGGTGTTTTGGAAATGCTCCTCCAAAGCATTCCATATATCACTTGCACTTTCAAAACCTCTAATATGAGGTAGCAAGTAGTCCGTAATTGCCATATAGATAATGCTGCTAGCTTGAGCATCTCTCTTCATCCAATTATTCAAATCTAATAATTCTTCCCTAGTTGGAACACTAGGATCTCTGAATTGAGGCTTTTCTTCTTCACTTGTAATGTAAGCTATCAAGTCTTTGCTCATAAGATGAGCTTCCATCCTCATTCACCATGCTGGATAGTTTTCTCTATCCAATTTCTCTATCTAAAGAGAATCTCCCATCCTTTCTTCACCTTTGTATTGAATTCTTCAAATTTTATGAGTAACAGATATAGCTTTACTTCGAATGATACTCCTTTTGTCTTCCTTGATGTGGTATGACCTCCTTCTCAAGCTTTCTCCACAAGCTTTCACCTTTTGAACCTTCAGATGTTGAATTCTTTGCAGCTGCAGTACTCAGGATCCTCCTTTCTTCAATTCTCATCCTTCCTGCTCTGATACCACTGATAGAGAGTGTTAATCTCGAAAAGGACTAGCTACTCTTGAATTTAGAACACCTCTATATCAAGAATAGCTCCAAACCTTCACCAATTTAGAGGATCAATGACCAATTATCAAGATTTTGAAAAATCTGTGAAGATGATGACTCTATAGAAAGTCTGTTGCGCATATCTCTCTTATTCACTTATCAATTGTGTAAAGTTTTTTATAAAACTTTGTACAAGGTGTTGCCTATAGATTGCGCACCTTCTACAAGTTGAATCACTCCAAAAGATTGAGTAGATCTTGAGAAATAATCTCAACAACTTACCTATGTCTAAAATTGTTCTTCTAAAAAATTGATTTAGACACCTATAACTTTTAACACTTGGTTCTCTCAATCTAGAACCTATTTCTGCAAATGCTTTTATCCACAAATAGATTATCTTCCAACTCAAAGATTTAGTGCTTGCTTGCTCAAAACTTTACACTGTGGAAGGAGAACTGACCAAAACATAAAGATCGAATTTTGCGCCTGTTTCAGGAACTAGTGAATACTTCTTCACATATGAATGTTCCTACTCATAATTCTCACAGCGTGTTTACAATAAGGCTCTCAAACTTTAACCATTGACTCATTCAATATGGACTTAAACATCTACAAAATCATTCTTGAAATGATGAAGCACAAAAGGAGAATGCACAGAAACATCGGGCGCAACATTTCTTCATTTTTTGAAAAACATTCTTCTGAGTGATGAGAGAGTCTTAACTCATTTCTAAGATGTCTAATGACTCTTATAACTCCTGATTACTCTATTCTCATGCTCTCTCATATTTGCCCTGGCATTTTTCATAGTATATATAGAAAAAAATTTACAAGCTATTGACTACTCAAAGATATAAGTGAACTATCTCTGAATTAATGTACATATGTGTACACATCTTCATCTTCTGAATATGCACTTCCTTCATGCTTCACAACTTGAACCTTTTCTTCAATCCTTGACTCCAATTCCTCATTAAAACATCAATTGTTGATTGTCCTGCACCAACATCTACTACATCAAACGAAAACTTCTGAGAAACCTTTTTTGATGATATCATACTATGCGAGCATCATCTCAATAAGTCTCATATTCTTTGTCTTTGCAACACCATTATGTTTTGTTCTATAAGCAATAATGAGTTGAAAAGAGATAACTTTGTGTTCAAGAAAAGACTTGAAGTCTTTTGACATTTATTTTCCTCCTCTATCACTTCTTAAAATATGAATCTTTGATTGACTTTCATTTTCAACCATAGCCAAGAATTTCTTAAAATTTGGAAAAACCTCTGACTTAACTTCAAGATCGTAAATCCATGAATATCTTGGCCTTCAATATAATATATTCTCATGAGAACAGTCACATCTAAATGTATGATCTACAACTTCCTTGTGGCTGTGATGTATCCATGCTTCTTTAAAGGAAGTTGTTGAAGCTTTCCTTCAAGACATCCTTGACATGGCTTTGCATCATTTGATAAAGTAAACATATGAAAATTCTCCACCATACCCTTTTCTTTGATATGCTTGAGAACTCTCTAACTAATATGAACAAATCTATCATGCCATAGCCTCATGTTCTCCTTAGGTATAGTAGACCTAGAAACATTAGCATGATTTTCTTTGGACAATACAAACATGCCACTTCTGTTTTCCCTTTGAAGTACACAATGCTCGTCATTTAGGTGAGAGGATCTTACATGAATCTTTCTTTAAGTTAACTTCTCCAACTCCATAAACATCCAAATCATGACCATTTGCAATGGTCACTCTTCTACTAGAAGATTTAGAAAGGGAAGAAAATACCTTTCTTCAACATATCATATGCTTCGTAGCTCCAACATAAAAAAATCCAAGTATTATTTGACATTGCATTTATAACTTCTTCAATTGTAACACATGCATATGATTCTACCTTTTAAGATTTAGTTTCAGGATCATCTTCAGCACTATTATATGATGTTTTCTTCTTCTCATTAAAAATCCTTGTTTTCTGTTGTGCTATGTAATGAACTAGTTTCTTATTGTAATGGCATACTCCTTTCATGGAATCAGATGTAGTCAAAGACTTTTCTTTGGCTGTAAAGGAAGCATTAGGAGAAAGATTGGTACACTTTCTTTCCTTGCCCTTCGACAATGATGACATGGCTTTATCATTCTCTTCCATACGTTTTTGTTGATCTTCACCTTGAAGAAACAAGACTACTATCTCTTCAAATGAAAGTTCTCTATGTCTTCTAGAAAGTAATAAAGAAGTAACAAAAGCATGATATGTAGATGGATGTGAGTTAAGATGTGTGTTTACCATCCCCTTGTCTGAAATGTTTACTGCCACATTGAGTAACAATCCCATAAATCTTTGAGCTTCAAAATATGTGATTGAACTGACTCACCAAGTTTCATCCTTGTGTTGGCTATCCATTTAGGCATAGTTTTTGCCTCCTCTATATCAACCCTCTCATCCATAGGTACATCATATAAATAAGCATTAGAAATAAAATTATCTACATCATCATGTGAGACCTATCAAGGCAAGGAATTTGCCTCATTTGGACTAGCAGTTTATTGCCCACATGTAAAAAGAGGTAGCAATGTGCCATACACATATTTAGAGCTAAGTGATGTCTTCTTAGTACAGGGAAGTAATGGCTGAATTGCATCTTCCACAAGAACAAAATCATGGATAATAAAAATGCATTAACTGTGTGGACGATAGAAGAGATAGCCTTTACTTTTAGAATTGTCTCGAACAAAAATATATTTCTCTACTTTATCATCCAATTATCTACATTGTTGCTCAGACGCTGATGCATATGTCAAACAACCAAAGACAAGCAGATGAGAAGTAGATGGCTTTAGAACCATGACAAGCCTCATATGGATTGATAGACTATAATGCTTTCTTATAACACCTCTTAAGTACATATATTGCACACATAACATCCTCAAACCAAAAGCTATGTGGTAAAGCCTAAATTTTGACCATACACCTCCCCTTCTCCATGAACGACCTCTTCTTTCTTTCCACACATTTTGTTTAGATTTATATGGCACTGTACATTGATGTTTTATCCTTGTTCAATAAAAAATGCATTCAAATAAAAAAGGCATGTATCCTCCCTCCCCCCATCAAAATGGAGGGTGCCTATTTTACATGATAATAGATTTTTGGCAAAATCTACAAACTATTTAAAGCACATAAACACTTTGGACTTTGCTTTCAATGGATACACCGATGCATGCCTAGAAAAATCATGAATGGAATTTAGGAAGTAAAGCTAGTTCCCAAAAAAAGTTGTTTGCATAGGACCATAGACATCACTATGAAGAATTTGAAATTTCTAAGTAGCTCATATTGAATCATCTTTTGGGAAGAAAGAACACTACATTTTTCTTGAAGTACAACCTTTAAAGACATGTTTACCAAGTGCATCAGGTGTGGGTATAGAGGACACCATTTTCGATTTCTACAAGTCTAGAAAACTAAAAAAAAATTAGATGACAAAAGTGTGCATGCAAAAGCTTTGCATTTGAGGTAGCCTAAGAATCTTGAACTTCACATGTTGAGTCATTCACACATTTTGCATAGTCTATGAGCTAATACAATCCACGACATCAAATGCCAGAGCAATAATAAAATTTCCATTTAACATATCATGAACTATACATCTGTTCTAAACAAATTTGAAAACCAACCCAACCTTGGCTAATGCTCAAACGGACAAAATATTTTTGATGATCCTTGCCATATAGAAAGCATCCAACAATGGGAAAGAACTACCATCAATAGTAGTCAAGATGATCTTTCCAAATCCCACTAGAGGATAAGAGGCATTGTTAGCACATGTAATAATATTCCTTGTATGGGTAGGCTCTAGTGAATTGAAGAAACATTTCTAGGAGGTAGTACATTTGGTTGCCCCAGTATCAAAGTACCAAACATTTGAGTCTACTATAGACATACACTATTCATGAGAAGATGGATCATAGCTTCAAATACTAGAAAACATCCATTCTTCATTCTACAAAATATTAACAGACTCTGTTTTAGGTGTAGGGGCTATAAAACAACCATTACATCCTTTACCTTGATTACCTCTTTTGCAGTGAGTTTTTGACAACTTTTTATGACATCATGATTTTCTTTAGAGTATATGCAAAACTCTTTCTGCTTTTTGGTTTTCTTCATGTCTTCATCTTCCTTTTTTAATTCTACAAAATTAGTAGATTTTTGCATACTAGTAGATGATTTCCATTTACCTTTGCCCTTTTGACTAGCTCAGCAAGCTTCATCTACACTATGCATAATGGACCTATTTTATCTAGATTGATGCTCTTGCAATAAAATAGAGACTAACTCCTCAAATGTTAAGGCACTTTGATTGCCTTTCATCATCAACCAAAGAGTAGAAGAAGAACTCTAATATGAGCCAAGAAGATCATTAAGAACAATCTGCACAAGCGAACTATCTGGCAAGACTTGATTTGTAGAAATCAAGTGCTTTCTTAAATATTTGATCTTTGTGAAAAAGAATTCCATAGAATCTTGTTCATTCATATGCTCACTCTCCAATTGTTTTTTTGGAGGTAAGCAACACGAGCCTCTCATCTTGCCTGGTATAATATGTTAGTGTGTTCGATGCATCCCTTGCTATTTTTCAAGAACAAATGTGAGCGATAATTGCACATTTGAGAAACAAAGCCATCAATGCATGTGCTTGAGTATCTCTACCATCCCAAAAAAGTTTCTATGTAGTAGGTACAATACTAGCTCCAACATGAGTAGGAACCTGAAGATCAACATCTTCAATGAAATTTGCATCACCTTCAATATTTGCACCCGCATGTATAGTAGGGCATTTTCAATATCCTATATAATATTCCAGAATCCTTTTGTGACCAATACATGATGCATCATATATGCCCATAATGATTAATTGGTACCATCCAACTTGTCCTCAATAGCCTACATATAGAATGCTTCACTGCTTTCAACCATGACCACTAACTAAAATACCTTGATCAGGGAGAATTAATGTATCTCAAAAAGCCCAATAGAACTACCTTTTTGAGTTTGGGACAAAATTGCTTGCATAGGCACTACAATAATGCATTCAAAGGCCAAACTAAGCTCATGTCAAAATTTTGACACCACACAACGAAGTTATTTTGTAATCCTTATCGCCTTAAGAATGCTCACCAATTTTCATGCGAATCTAAGACTCGGGATGAAGGGGTGGAGATGACACCTTAGATGAAGAGGTGCCTGCGTTGATACCAATTTTTGGAGTTTGAGGTTTGTGGAAGCACATTAACAACACAAAGAAGAAGAAGAATAAGCTTAAAGCACAATGCACAACAATGAATGTATTACCAAGTGAATTGTAGCTCAAGCGTAACCACCACCTCCTTTACTTGTCAATCCGTGGAGACGTGAGGACTGGTATGAAGACCAGGAGCAAGTGAAGGCACAAGTGCGTGAGTGAAAGCACACAAAAATGCACACACATATACACACACGAGCACAAAGTAAGATCAAAGAGAGGAACAATGGAAAGCTTCTATTGCAAAAGAGTTCTCTTACAAAAGCTCTATTCTCTAACCAGCTAACCTCAAAAATGAGCTCTCTAGCTCTTTTTATAGTTTTTTGACTAGTTTCGGCCCTGTCCAGACCTAGTGTTCGGCCTAGTTAAAAATTATGTTCCACGGTTTATTTGAGGGCTCAAACGAAGTCTAAAAATTATGAAAATTGGTAGTATGATACTTTTAATACTCCTCAAGCTCAAGGACTCCTTGGCTTGAACAAAATGGAGTTACTAAAAATAGAAAATGGTATTTACAATGGTTTTTAGTGATTAAAATCACTATTGTTGTAGGGGATTCTTCTGAAAATTTGGCATACACTTCTTGGAGCTCCCTACTTGCTCCCTTTCCTTGTGTGTCCACCTTTTGATGTGCTTCCATGATTTGTCCTTGACTTTGAGCTTCAACACTCCCCCCCCCCCTCTCGAGTCTGTCGTCCCTGACAGACCCTTGTTGTAGTGGTTGTTCCAAGTAGTGCCTTGAGATGGAGTGTCCCTTCTGTAGGAGCAAAAGTCGTCTGACTTCGAGATGTGTCTGGTTCTCCATCTATCACTGCGAGTCTTTGCAAGTTGTAGTCTCTTGGTATGTGCTTCTTCCTTGGATTCCAACATGACTGTGTCGTTGTGAGTCTCCTTTGATGTTTTCTAGATCTTCCATAGTTGATGTTCATAGTAGTCAGGCCAAGTACTCATAACCCATATTCAGTGATGGGTAAGTGTGTTCGTGCATGGGTTGAGGGAAATATGTGCCTTGTGCACGGCCTTGTAATGTATCCCTATGAATGCTTACTTGGGAAATGCATTGGAAGAAGTATGGTGAAAAAATTAGGGGTCTTGAGCTACTTGCTCAAGGGTATGCCGACGAAGAGGTTTCCTAAGCTATCATGGTTATGATGACGAAGAGGTTTCCTAAGCTATCATGGTTATGATGTTTCCAAAGTAAAGATTCTTACCATGGAGAAGGTCGATCGATGTTCATCTCTTCGTGTAGTACCCTCGGCCTTTGGGATGGCACATTGTTGATGAATGTCCATGTTAATGGTCCACTGATGAGATCTTTTGAGTGGTTGATCCCCTCTCCTCTTTTCAAAGCAACATTTGCCAAATACTGAGAATCGAATTTTTTTCTTTATTTTATTTATTTAATTTTTTTTTAGAGGGCAATGTCACAAAACAAGAAGATAGACGTTAGTATCAGTAAAACTAGATGACATGTGTCAATGTGCTCTTGTGCCTGGGATTCTCAAATGTGTCTATGCACGGCCATGTAATAGGGCCCTACATCAATGCATACTTTGGAAGTGCATGACCTGAATGGTGCAAAAGACAGGGTTGTGCAAGAAGCACATGGTTGTCGCTCGTTGAGGCTTTGATGTTACTCGTAGTTGTTGATGTCGGCGTTGGTGGAGGTGTCCATTGGATCTCAAAATGATGTAATCCTCCTTGTTGGGGTCCATTTTGGAACAACATTTGGCACTACAGAGAAAACTTCAGGCGTCTTCATCTTTGGATACTTCCTGAACTGTGGTATCCAGTGTGGTTGGCGCTTTGATTTGATGGAGGCTACTTGTACTTTTGGCTTCCAAACCCATACCCTTTTTGCATATCTTCCTACTACTATTGAAGAGGTGATTTGATCTTCCTTCGGTCTCTGTATGCGGTTCTTACCCTTTTCTCTTTTTGGCTTCTTTGTTGAGACCTTTCGCATGTGGGAGAACATAGGTTGTTGTGGATGCAAGAGCTTCTTAGGTACCCACATCTGTAATCGCTCTTGTTGAGCTGCAGCTAATTTCTTAGGCACCCAAACTTGTTGGATACCTTGTGATTGAGCTTGTCCGAGCTGCTTCCTTTGTCTTTTGGCCTGGATGGCTTGCTTGGATGGGATTTGTGGGGGCAAGGCTGGTGGTTGCTCTCCTTTGCGTGCCCAGATCTGTCTCATGCTCGGAACTGCTTTCTTGTCGAATGGTTAACTATCTCTGATCGTCGCCGCATTAACTTTCTTAAGGTTAGTACACACTCGCAACTTCCCATTCTTCTTGGGCACCACTACAATGGGGGACACCCATTCAGTATGCTCAATCTCATAGATGAATCCAGCTTCAATCAGCCTATCAATTTCTTCTTTTATCTTGGCTGCATAAGTGTCATTATATGTGTAGGGCTTCTGTTTGGTGGGCTTGGCATCAGCAGTCATGGGGATAGTATGAGAGCAAATTCTTGGATCTACCCCTTTCAAGTCTCTATAGTGCCACGCGAACACATCCCTATATTCCCCTAATAGAGCTACAAGCTCCATTTCTTCTCTTGCACTTAGGTCATCTCCTATATATGTGCATCTCTCTTTGATGGTCACTACAATCTTCTTGGTCTTTTCTTTATTATCATATTATTCTCCTATGATGGCATCTCTCTTAGGCATTCGTACCAAAATTTTGCGGTCCTCAACTTCATATTTCTTGAAGTTTTCTGGTACTTCAAACAATGATTCCTCCTCTTCTTGTTTCACTGCTTTTCTTTTCTTTTTCTTTTGACTGCTCTCACTTCCATCCTTTGAATTTACCGTTTTAATGCTTGTGAGAGGTTCTTCTTCTTTCTGGGAGAACACTCCTATATCTTCTAGATAGTGGTGCTCTGAGTTAAAGCAACTATCCATCACAATGGACTCTATATCATCGTCATTCTTTTCTTCTTCTATGACATCACTAGGGTCGCATTCTTCTAGCAAAGGCTGACACATGAACACTGAGATATCATAACCCTCCTCATCACAATGAGGTGTCCATTGTTCTTCATTGACAGCAATGTCCATGGTGGCTAAGATTTCAGGCCAGCCATGAGGCTCAAATTCCTCATCTGGAAAGATCATCGGTGTATAGGCTGGGTCTTTAATTGGTCTATCTCCTGGCGAAGTTCCTTCTTCTCGCACCTTCAAGCATTTTTCCTCTTCCTGTGCGACCTTGCACATCCACAAATGAGTATCTTCATGCAGCCATGATGGATCAGGTGAACTCTCAGAATGCACAGAGATTGAATCTTCTTTTGCTTTGTGGATAGAATTCCACTGTAGGGGTGGTACATCTCTCAAGGTGTAATCCTTCAAATTGACCTTGGTGGTGACCCCTAAGTGCTGCAAGTACAAGGAGTTGGTTCCCCAATCCTGTACTATTTGCAATTGTCGTAGGAAGGGTCTTCCTAGGATCATCTCATAGACGTTATTTTTCTCAAAGTCACATATAGCAAATGTATGTTCAAACTCCACACCACAAGTGGTTAGAGTTATCCCTTCGAGCAATCCTAGAGGTCTTTCAAAATGACCGTCGGCCATTTGAAGCTTCATTCTAGTTGGTCTTAATGTGGGTTTGCCCCATTGCTTCCACAAGGAGGTGGTCACAATGGCAACACCAACACCTGAATCTATGATTGCTTTGGTTGTGTAACCTTGGTAGGTGATTGGAAGATAAGTATTACCTTCTTCACCCTCACACATGTCCCCTATTTTGCCTAGAGGTATCTCTGGTACCCTTTGCTTAGAGCCTGTTTTTGGTATGTTGGAATCAAGTTCTAAGACTTGATCCTTCAGATGATTCCATAGCTCCGGTTTCGCTTTGAGCAACTCTTGAACAGTGAGGTGACATTGAACCTTAGTATTCTTCACGACATCAGTATTCCTTGGAACCAATGAGTCTTCATTTCTTACTGGTATTGTGGGAGCTCTAATCTGGAGAGATTCAGAATCCCATGGGCCTGGAAATTGAGGCAGTTCTTCTAGGGTATTAGATTCAAAATCTAATCTTTCATCTTCTTGTTGTTCTGCTTCATTTCCGTCAATAGATGGAATGTCTTGGGGAAATTGATCATGAAGATCATCAATTTCAGGAAGAGGAGGAGGATTACCCTTCTCCTTGGCCCATTTCTCTTCTTGTATTTCCCACAAGAACTCTTGAGAGTACTGTTGAATTGAAGGAGGTATTCTTGGATCCGTGGAATTAGGAACATAAGCGCCCATTGGTGGTGAGCTTCCTCTTTCAATAACTGGTTGAGCCTGTGGAGGTAAAGAAACTTGTGGTTTGTTTACCAACTGCTCTAATCGTTCTAGTAAGCCCTGGAAATGCAAATCTGCTTTGACAGAGTTTGTATGATTGAACTTTTGACTAGTCTCAAGTATGGCTTGAGCTTGTTCTACCATTTTCATGCACATTTTCATCCATTCAATCTCTAAGTCTGCTCTAGGGTAACTCTTGTCTAGGTTTGCAGCTGTAGGCCCTTCTTGAAGTCGAGCTTGGTAGGCCTTGAACATCATGTCCAAGCCTCTGGGGTTGGATCTGCAAGAACAGACCCTGGTTGCGGTCTATTTACAATGGGTGGTGGGGTGGGATGAGGTGGAGTGGATGGAGTTTCGACATGCAAGGGGTTTTGAGATGCAATGTCTTCTATTTTTGTTTTTGCGTCTTTCAAGCTTTCTTCTAGTTCCGATATCTTTTTATTCCACTTACGATTGGCCTTTTCTCTGGTATCCTTCCATGTTCTTATTTTCCTCTTACTAGGCTCTCTTGATTCACTCGACTCCGATTGTTCTGCTGGTTTATCTTGTTTTAATGCTTGTGCCCTAGTAAGTGCCTGTACAGGTGCCACATTACTGCTACTAGCACTTGATTCTGCCACTAAGCCTACCACATTAATGGGTGTAATCTTGGGCACATTAGAGGGGTTTCTTGGACAATCTCTAGGGAGATGGTCTTTGCCACAATCAGCACAAAAAGCTTGTATTGTGATAGCCTATCCTTGACTCGGAGACGGTGGGTGGGGACAATCACGAAGGAAATGGTCACCCTGGCATCTGAAACATGGTCCTCTAGGGGCTTGTGGTCTTACTTGTCTCAGTTGGGGCCTAGGATTAGCATTTGCGTACATGACATTGGAATATTCAAGCTCCCAATTTTGTTCCATAGGTGGCGCCTCATATTGATACAGATAAATCTCACTATGTTCAGGTGACTCTGTGTAATAAGCATGTGGACTACCTTCATGGGAGTAGTCTGAACTATGAGCATGAGAGTCATTATGTGGTATCAATGGGGTTAGTGGGACCAATGCTCTATTTGGATTTTCCTCTCCTATGGCATACTTGACTGGGATCACGGTGGCAGGAGTTGGTGGTTGGTTTCCCAAGACTGGTTGTGGCCTATATTGTGCCTGATATTGTTGTTGTGGTCGATAATATGGCTTTTGGTATTGGTTCTGATATCTACCTTGTTGGAAAGGTTGCTGATAAGTTTCTCTAATAGCCTGCCTATTGTAGGGACAATCTTGAGCCGTGTGGTTTGTATATTTTCTCTCAATAGTGCAATATGGAACATTCCTTTCTCTCATGTTCTGGTTGTGCAATGGGCATACATTAGCCATGTGGTCACCTCCGCAAGTATAACACCGATTCAATGGAGTGACTCTCTATGTTTGTTTATTTTGGACCCCCAGCTTCTTGGCAACTTGCTCAGCTATCTCCTCTATTTCCGTGGAGATTTTCGAAGTATGACTAGTAGAACTATCAGAATCCTTATAGAGTTTGGACAATCCTAATTCCTCTCCCAAGTTATCTTCTATGTCAATGCACGTCCGCACACACTCTTCTATGGATCTAGGCTCTTTCAAGTACACATATGATCTTAACTTAGTGCTTAGTAAGCCATCTAAAAACAAAGCCACTTGTTTGGCTAGTGTGGGTAACTCTAGAGCAGGGCATCTCTCTAGATACTGTCTGAACCTTCTTCCTACTAGCCGCACTGTTTCTTGGGGTGTCTGCTTGAAGCTGTGGATCAAAGATGATGTGTTATGCCTGATACCACTCTTGGAAAATTCTACAATGAATTCGTCTAGCAGTTGACCTATATCGCGATAGTTGCGACTACTCAATGGTTGAAACCAAACCAAGCCAGTGCCCTTAAGAGTCAAACCAAATGCCTCGTACTGGGTGAACAAGTCCTCAACCTGCTCAGCTCTTAACACTTGTTTGAACTCGGCCACATGATCATAAGGATCTCCTGACCCGTCAAAATAATTCTTCATTGCCTTGATCACTTGAGTGGGTCTAAAGGTTCTTGGGTGCTCTCGGGGTCTAGGCAATGGAAAATCCTCTTCATCTCTTTGTTGCCTATGTGCTTGATGTCTCTCTCTTTCAGGTCTTTCATTTTCAAATCCTGACCTATTCCTGTCCACGGTGTGTGCAAAACTTACCTTAGGTCTCTCTCTAGTTCTTTCTCTCTGGGCTCCATGAGCGTGGGATGATCCTACTCCTTGGAGGCCATGGGAAACATTGGATCTTGGTGGAGGGAAAATCAATTCACTCTTCCAAGTATATGCATGTCTATCATGTTCTGTTACCAAGAAAATTTTCTCTGATGTGTTATCCAGGTAGACCACTTTGCCTGGTGTCTCCGGATCCTTGAACTCGTAGATGATGACTATGCCCAATTGGCTAGGTTGATCTGGCTTGAATCTCCAAAAGGCTTCCTCCGTTTCTCTATTCAAGAATAGTTGTATGCTTTTGTTGTCTTGAGGGATCCAGTCCGGAGTGATCACTCGTGTCAAAACTGACTTACCTCTAGGAGTCTGGGGTCCTTGTCCTACATTTCCTTGTTCTAGGTCTCCTATTTCATTCTCAGGAATGACATTTCCAAACTCATCAGTCCTATCTGGTAGGTTGGTGACCACATACATGGTTCCTTCCTTATCAATGTATGAACCCTCTTCAAACTTGACCACTGGGTGTTCAAGTCCAAAAGGCTAATCTGGATTTTTGAGTTGGACCACTGATCGCCTCAGGCCATCCTCATAGATGCGAGCACTTAATGGATTGGTCCGAATATATTCCAACTGTGTCTTATAGGGACCTTCTGGTGTTTGTAAATGGGCACTTCCTGATCCACCTACATGTTTCCCCATGCTAAAAGACATTTCTGAGTCACTTGTTTCTGAACTTACTCTGTAAGGATGACCACTTAGTTGTTGTGCCCAAGACTTAGATGTATGGTTGACACTAGCCTCAGAAGATCTAATGCTTTGTTTATCCTTGCCTAGGTGTCTACCAGATCTTAGGTTCATAAGCTTTGTCTTTTAGTCCCAAAATTCCGCTTTGTATTGCTCAAAATCCCTTGGGGCCCCCTTGGTTTCCTAGTCCCACTGGAGGGTCAACTTCAAAATATCCTATCTGAAAATCAATGCATTATTCTTGAAACGAGCTTTCCAACAAGCTATAGAGCTTTCCAACGAGCTATAGAGCTTTCCAACGAGCTATAGAGCTCAAAAAATGGACTTTGGATGAAAAAGTTATCTCAATTCAGGCTTGTGGGGGTCAAAACAGGCAAATAGGACCTTTTGGAAAAAATCGTGATTTTGTGAGCTTCAAGAGAATCGCGATTTTGTAAATCTCAAGAGAATCGTGATGCTGTGAAGTCAAAGAATCGCGATGTTGAGCACAAAATCATGTTTTTGAAAATCGCGATGTTGAGCACAAAATCGTGTTTCTGAAAATCGCGATGTTGAGCACAAAATCATGTTTATGAAAATCGCGATTTTGAGCACAGAATCGTGTTTTTTGACATGAAAATCGTGATTTTGAGCACAAACTCGTGTTTTTATAGAATCGTGTTTTTGACATGAAAATCGCGATTTTGAGCACAGAATCGTGTTTTAGAAAATCGTGTTTTTGATATGAAAATCACGATTTTGAGCAGAGAATCGTGTTTTAGAAAATCGTGTTTTTCGATATGAAAATCGCGATTTTGAGCACAGAATCCTGTTTTAGAGAATCGTGTTTTTTGGCATGAAAATCACAATTTTGAGCATAGAATCGTGTTTTAGAAAATCGTGTTTTTTGATATTAAAATTGCGATTTTGAGCACAGAATCGTGTTTTAGAGAATCGTGTTTTTTGGCATGAAAATCGTGATTTTGAGCACAGAATCGTATTTTAGAGAATCGTGTTTTTTGGCATGAAAATCACGATTTTGAGCACAAAATCGTGTTTCTGAAAATCGCGATGTTGAGCACAGAATCGTGTTTTAGAAAATCGTGTTTTTTTTATATGAAAATCGCGATTTTGAGCATAGAATCGTATTTTAGAGAATCGTGTTTTTTGGCATCAAAATCACGATTTTGAGCACAGAATCGTGTTTTCATAAAATCGTGTTTTTGAGAATCGTGTTTTTGAAAATCGTGTTTTCACAAAATTGCCTTTTTCACAGAATCGTGTTTTTGGCTGAAAATCGTGATTTGTGAGAATCGCGATTTTGAGCACAACCACAGAATCGCGATTCTGAGAATGACCACTGAATCGTCATTCTTTCAGCAAGCTTTTAGGTGGGAAACAGAAAATCATAATTTTCTAAAAAATTTGAATTTTCACAGAATCGCGATTTTCATCACAAAATCGCATTTTTTTGGCGGGAAATTCAAATTTCTGAGCGCCTGCAATGGCGAGATCCGTATGTGCGGAAAATCATGAAAAAACACAAGCGCTTGCTCTCCTTTGCATCTCCTAACTCCTTCCCACACAATAATGCATGAAAAATGGTATGAAAATGGTGAAAATGCACTAAAAAACAAGAAATTTCTATGAAGAAGAAGATGGAAGAAGGTGGAGATGATGATGATGATGAAGATGAAGAGGAAAAAACAGAAGATGAACTGAAATGACAGTTTTTTTACCTTCCAACGTCGCAAATCTACGGTCTTACCATCACAACGCTCGTCCTCGAAGCTCTCTCCCCAGCAATGGCGCCAAAATTTGGTGTAGCTCAAGCGTAAGCACCACCTCCTTTACTTGTCAATCTCCGGAGACGTGAGGACCGGTATGAAGACCACGAGCAAGTGAAGGCACAAGTGCTTGAGTGAAAGCACACAAAAATGCACACACATACACACACGCGCGCACAAAGTAAGATCAAAGAGAGGAACAATGGAAAGCTTCTATTGCAAAAGAGTTCTCTTACAAAAGCTCTATTCTCTAACTAGCTAACCTCAAAAATGAGCTCTCTAGCTCTTTTTATAGTTTTTGACTAGTTTTGGCCCTATCCAGACCTAGTGTCCGGCCTAGTTAAAAGTTAGGTTCCAGGGCTTATTTGAGGGCTCAAACGAAGTCTAAAAATTATGAGAACTGGTAGTATGATACTTCTATTACTCCTCAAGCTCAAGGACTCTTTGGCTTGAACAAAATGGAGTTACTAAAAATTGAAAATGGTATTTACAATGGTTTTTAGTGATGAAAATCACTATTGTTTTAGGGGATTCTTCTGAAAATTTGACATACACTTCTTGGAGCTCCCTACTTGCTCCCTTTCCTTGTGTGTCCACCTTTTTATGTGCTTCCATGCTTTTTCCTTGACTTTGAGCTTCAACATGAATGTATAAAGATAAGTCACCCATTAGCGTTATATGCATATATACAAGCCAGGGAAAAAAACCTCCTAAAGAGGGAAAAAAGGTCCGAGATATTCCTAAGAGTGTTCACACAAATCACTACCAAAATATATAAACACCATTTACCTTTTCCCTTTTGACTAGCTAAGAAGTCAACATGAAAAATAGACGCATCTACCTTGACTCATCGTCTTCCATCATCTTCTTGCAACAAAACAGAGATTAACTCCTCAAATCTTAAGACATTTATATTGCCTTTAATCAACAATCAAAGATTATAAGCAAAAATCATATATGAGTCTCAGAGACCATTCAAAAGAGTTTGCAAAAGTGAACTATCTAGTAAAACATCATGAGAAGATATCAACTACTCCTTCATATCTTTGATTTCTTTTGAAAAGCTTCGACATGGAATCCATGAGCTTACTCTCCAACTATTTTTTGAGGTAAGAAACAAGAACCTCATTTCCTGCTTGGTATAAAGTGGTCAATGTATCTCAAGCATCGTTTGCTATTTTACAAGAGCGAATCTAAGAGACAATGGCACGTTTGATACACAAAGCTATCAATGTATTTTCTAGAGCATTTCTACCATCCCAATGAGGTTTCTCAATAGTAGGTGCAAGAGGAAGTGTAGCACAAGTAGGAATCTAAAGTTCATCATCTTCAATGCCATCTGCATCACCTTGAATAGTTGTATTCAGAGATGTAGTAGGACATTTTTTAGTACCTTACACAATATTCCATAGCACTTTTACTACCAATACACGAGGCATAATATATGCCCATAACCGGTAATTAGTACCATCCAACTTGTCCTCAATAGCCAACATACCTAATATATCATTGTTATCAGCCATGGCCACTAACGAAATACCATGATGCAAAAAAATGATTATATCTCAAGAAGTTGAATAGATGTACCCACATGTCAAAATTGCATGCTTATTGTTGGGACGCTTCCCTATTGGTGTAGTAAGGAAAAGTAACTCGCTTCAAAGAGTGTTTGATTGATTTTGAAGCTAAGATTTAGTGAAGGAAACATAACAATATTAGAAAAGTTTATGAAGAAAAAACGGATTTTGGATGTTATTTGATCAATCTAAAATCTTCAAGAAAATGACAGTGTATATTTCTAGTCTTGGTCGTACATTCCTTAACCTCTATAAAGAATTGTTCATAGAATTGAGAGGAACTATCCTAATGAAATGATTTTTGTGTCCATTAAAATACTAAGATTTACTTGAAGAATTTAAGAGTATACGAGAGCTTTTATCATGTAATTAGATAATAGGCACCCATTAGCCCCTCTACTTTTTGCTATTTTCACCGAGGGCTGAGTCATCTGGTGCAACATCACATGGACATGGGCCATACTAAAGGGCTCTTTCTATTGCTCAACCATGGTCAAATGATCATGAGGATATTTGCAGATGACATGAATGCATTTGTACATAATGATTTGAACAACATTGAAAGCTTTTGGAGATGCCTTGACACATTCTCTACGACATCTCGTTCCAAAATAAACCACTCAAAAACAACCTTTCTAGCCATCAGACCTCCACCCCAACTATTGTCGGCCATGGTTGCCAAATTATCCCGAGGGGGCTGGTCTTCTGTGTACTCCATATTCTAATGGGCTTTGGAGTCTCGATGGAGCAGCGATGGTACTAGGTCCTTTCCAAACTAGACCACAAGTTAGAGTATTGGACGGGCATGAAAATCTACCTCACAGGCCACACCATGGTTATTAATACCTTCCTCTTCTTCTCAACCGTTTACCTCCTTTCTTGGTGGAGATGGAAGAATCAAGAGCTTAGCAAATTGGAAAGAATCTATAGAAACTTTCTCTAGATGAGGTATCCCAATAGAAGGATGTTTTCCCAAAATTAAATAGTCTACCTGTATCAGTCATAAGGATTGTGGGGGCTTGGGCATTATGGATATTGAAGGCATGGCGACGAGTTGGCGGCAAAATAGATAATCACGGCTTGGTGCATTGAGAACTCTTGGGCCAAGCTTATTTTGAGGAACAAGAATGTGATTAAATTGTTGGACCTCCCTAGTTGGAAGGACTTGGGCCTTCTTACTCTTTTATTCTCCCCAATTTGAGTTTACCCTAAAGGTTCATATCTTGTGTGCTCCTTGTGGATGAGTTGGAACAAGTTCAAACAATTTGTTAGAATCAAAGGGGATTGGAAATGGGTGGCTGGTATTAGACAAAATGACTCAATCTGGTTTCTAATCATATGCATCTGCGGTGCAGTTTCTTGTAACCTCGATAATGCTAAGAGGTTCTAGAAAAAGGATTTTACACATTGGAAACACCGCTAGGAGCAAGAAACAAGACATTGTAACAGCTATGAGGACATAGACCAAGCAATATGAGTGAGCTACAAAGAATGGACTCTCGTTCAGAGTAGATGTAGTGGGTGCGAACGTTCAAAAACCTGACCCTTGATTGGGCAAGAACCACCTTTCCATGAGGATCTTATTTGGCACAATGGCAATTGCTTGTCTAAAATTCCTAAAATCAAGGTGAACATGGAATTTCATATCACACTTAAGAAGATGTGGTGTCTGACTTGGACAAGGCTGCATTGGGATATGAAATTCATGCCTATCTCGCACCCCCTTATCGAGATCAAAAAGTCGATTCTCATGTGGCGAATTCTCCACCATGGTATTTGGACCAATCTAAAGGCTAGCAAAATTTGTGGCACCGTGGTGCAAGCGGTGCCACAAAAGCATTGTAGATATGGTTACATCTTCTTCATGTGCCCCAAGTGCTCTGGCGCACCCTTGGAAATATTTTGAGATTGCAGGAACAAATCACATGGAAGTAGGTGCTATTGGCAGGGAAACCCTCTGGAAGATTTGGAGGGAGCCGTGTGCCTACAATTTCGGACACCCTCCTAAAGAGTGGTCGATTGAGAAATCTTTGTTCCTCCTTGGAAAAAGAATCTACAACTATAAGAGCTCCCCATCCTTTAGGCATCATAAAGTGTTTCTCATCGAGAACAACAAGCTTAAATCCAAAAGGTCCCCACATGAGGGGGAAGAGAGGGTTGTTAACCTCCTTTGTAACATTGTCTAGATTTGCAAGTTCTATCTCTGCTTTGTGGCATTCGAAGGCCCCAAAGGGAGTAGCCCCATTCACTTTTTATTTTTAATAAAAGAAAGTCCCATTTACTTGTAACTTGTTCTTCTTTATTAATTAAAGTACGGGAGAGTGGGCCAAGGCCGAACTTGCTTTTCTTTAAAAATATGTGACTCGAACTATCAAACCTGTTCACTATATATGAAACTTTATTTATCTCTGTTCACTATCTCGAACCTTTAAGAATATGTGATTCGAAACTATCAAACCTGTTCACTATATATGCAACTTCTTTTATATCTGTCCTCATCAAAACTAATCCACGAATACAACATTAGATCTAGTGTGATCAACGTGCATCAGCATGAAGATCAAGATTTCATGTTTGTCTTCATGGATTAAGCTCTATCCAGCATAATGCTTTGCACGTGTCCTCAGCAAGAACACATATATCACATTCCCTTTGTATGCGAAGTCCACAAAAAGGCGAACGCCTCTGCATCCAATTGTCGGTATCTTTCTTGTCGAAAATTGCCATCAAGCTCCGTTGCTCTTGCAACTGCTATCCTTCAAACACATGCGCTTCGTTAGACATTCCTTAATAGTTCTTCCTATTGTCCTCTTGGAGAGAGTGGCAATAGCGGATTCGCCTATCGTCGTCAGCTACACAAAAATCGAGGATAGCGTGAGTTTTCATACACTTATTTTAAAAGCATTGTTTCTAAATTAATTGGGTTTCCGTTTCCATTGCAAGGTCTAAGAAACACCTACCATCATGTGATAATTTTAACGTTGACTTTTTTTTTTGAAAGGCCTTTAGAGTATTTGTAGAACTCTTCTACTTTTTTGTTTTCTTCACGTCTTCATCTTCTCTTTTTAATTCTTTAAAATAAATAGATTTTTGCGTACTAGTAGATGATTTCCATTTACCTTTGCCCTTTTGATTAGCTAAGAAAGCTTCATCTACAACATGCATAATGGACTTATTTTGTCTAGATTGATGTTGTTGCAATAAAATAGAGACTAACTCCTCAAATGTTAAGGCCTTTTGATTGCCTTTCATCATGAGGCTATTAGCATATGACATGAATGCATTTGTACATAATGACTTGACCAATATTGAAACCTTTTGGAGGTGCCTTGACACATTCTCTAAGGCATCTGGTTCTAAAATAAACCACTCTATAAATGATCTGGCATGTGTAGTAAATGATTATCAGGCTATGTCAGATGCAAAGCTTTTGCATGCACACTTTGGTCATCTGAATTTTGCTATTTTGCTACGCTTGCAAAAATCTAAAATAGTGTCCTCTTTGCCCAAACTTGAGGCACCCACAAAACATGTTTGTGAAGGCTATATTTTGGGCAAAATGCAGCGTTCATCCTTCCCAAAAGATGGTTCAGTTTGGGCTACTCAGAATTGTAGCTTGTACATAGTGATGTCTATGGGCCTATGCAGACACCTTCTTTTGGGAATTATCTTTACTTTGTGACTTTCATTGATGATTTTTTGAGGCATGCATGGGTATATCCATTGAAGGCAAAGTCAGAAGTGTTCATATGCTTCAAACAGTTTTTGGTTTTGACTCAAAATCTGTCAGCATGTAAAATTGGCACCCTCCATTCTAATCGAGGGGGGGAATATATGTCTTCTGATTTTAATGCATTTCTGTCTGAAGAGGGATAAAACATTAGTGTACAATTCCATATACATCTCAAGAGAATGGAGTTGCTGAACAAAAGAACAAGTCACTCATGGAGATGGAAAGGTGTATGGTCAAGAGTCAGGCTTTACCACATAGGTTCTGGCTTGAGGCTGTCATGTGTGCAAAATATGTACTGAACAAGTGTCCCACTAAAGTGCTGCAGTCCATCACTCCATATGAGGCTTGGCATGATCACAAGCCATCTGTTGCTCATCTGCGTGTTTTTGGTTGTTTGGCATATGCATTGGTGTCTGAACAATATCGTAGAGAATTTGATGATTAAGCACTAAAATGTAGTTTTGTTGGGTATAGTTCTAAATGTAAAGGCTATCATGTGTATCATCTAGAGACTAAATGCATTCTGGTTAGCCGTGATGTTGTTTTTGTGGAAGATGCTATTCAGCCATTTCTTTCATGTACTAAGGAGACATTTGCTAGCTCCAAAGACATGTATGATACTTTGCTGCCTCTTTTTACAGATGAAAAATCTAGTGTTGGTCCTCATGAGGCAACTTCTTAGCCTTTGCAGGTTTCATATGATGATGTAGATAATTCCATTTCTGATGCAGATGTACATGATGCACTTATTGATGAGAGAGCTAATATTGAGTAGGCAAGAACTATGCCAAATTGGCTGGTGGAGACCTTGCATGACAACAAATTAGATGCACCTCTATCATATCGTACTCGTTCAGGCTCTCATAGTGCCTTTTTTGCATCATATTGCTATGCTATGGCTGCATCTAGTCTCTGTGATGAGAATGAGCCTGTTTTGTTTGATGAAGCACAAAATTCAAAAAATTGGATGATTGCTATGCAATCTAAACATTGTGCTATAATGAAGAATGGTACTTGGTCTTTATGTGACTTGCCTCCTTGCAAGAAGGCCATTGGTACTAAGTGGGTATACAAGCTGAAGCATAAACGAGATGGTGTAACACTTGACAGGTACAAGGCTAGGCTCGTTGCAAAGGGTTATGCAAAGGAAAGAGGCATTGATTTTCATGAGACCTTTGCGCCTACATGCCATAAGACTACTGTTCGGAGTTTTTGTGCACTTGCAGCTCATCATGGTTTGAATGTACATCAGTTGGACATTAAAACAACATTTCTGAATGCTGACTTGCATGAAGAAGTGTATGTTTTTGAGCCCCATGGCTTTGTGCAGAAAGGGCATGACAACTAGGTGTGCAGGTTAAAGAAGGCATTATATGGTTTAAAGCAAGCACTATGTGCTTCATATGAGAAGATACATGCCTATCTGGTTGCACATGGTTTTGAAAATAGTCCAACTGAAAGAACCTTATACGTTAAGTGTGCTATTGATGTGCTTCTAGTCATTGTTCTCTATGTTGATGACATGTTGCTCACTGGTCCTATTGAGAAGCGTATGGCTGATTTTAAGGCTGAGTTGCATGCCTCATTTGGGATGTCTAATTTGGGGCAATTGCATCACTGTTTGGGCATTCAATTTATGCAAGTTGATGGTGGAAAGGCATTGTGTCAAACGAAATATATTGACACATTATTGCAACATCTTGGCCTTAATGAGTTTAAGCCTATTTCCACTCCTATGGAGACAGGCTTACGATTGAGTCTTCATGATGCTAGAGATGCATTTGTTGCTATTCTCTATCAGCAAGCTGTTGGGTGCTTGATTTACTTATGCATTACTTGGCTAGATATTCAGTTTGTTGTCTCATAGATGAGCAGGTTTATGCATTGCCCAGGAGTCAAACATTGGCAGGAAGTTAAGCGCATCTTTTGCTATTTGAGTGGTACTCAACTACTTAGGTTGTTTTATCCCAAGGGGGGATCACTACCGCCAGATTTGCATGCTTTTTCTGACTCTGATTGGGTTTGTTGTTATGACACTCATGTGTCCATTAGTGGCTTTTGCTTCATGCTTGGTAGCTCATGTATATCTTGATTGAGCAAGAAGCAGCCTACTGTGGCCACTTCTAGTTGTTAGGTTGAGTATAGGGTAGCTTTCACAGCGACTGTTGAGTGTGTGTGGCTGAGATGCCTTATGGCTAATTTGGGTGTTGGTTAGACTTCTGCCACCACCATCTTCACTAACAGTCAGCACGCATTGGCAATTGCGAGGAACCGTGTGTTCCATGCTCGCACTAAGCACATTGAGGTGCATTATCACTATGTCAGGGAGAGGTTCTTTGCTAGGGAGATCAGCTTGGCATCTGTGCCCATGTAGGAGAACATTGCAGACCTTTTCATGAAGGCTCTCCCTAGGGAGAGGTTTGAAGCTTTTCGCAAAGCTTTGGGATTACTTCCTTTTGTGGAGTGATTTCCACATAGCTTGGTACTTCCTTATACATGAGTGCCAGCTCCTTGTTCACTGCATCACTCCCAGGGGGGAGTTTTTGATATATTTAGGTAGTGATGTGTGTGAACACACTAGGACAACTGGGGCACTTTTTTCCCTCTTTAGGAGGTTTTTTTCCCCCGAATTGCATATATGCCTATTGACCTAATGGGCTACTTATCATGACCTAATTGTTCATTCTATGCATTATCCACATAATGTAATTTGGAAAATTCAAAATGCATTAGTTCACTATCGAAAGGCCTATTACATTCTTCTAGCATTTGTTTCATGACAAGCTCTCTATATACTTTCATTCCACAATTGCTTATACAATGTGGCAAAATATCTCCATCAAATATGGATAAACTAATAAGATCTCTAGATTATGTTTGATTGATCACTAAATGTCCATATAATCTCTATCTAATTTTTCTGCATATTTATTCAATCTGTATACAAGAACCAAATCACCTTCCTTCAATCCTTTATCTTTGATATGATCATTTTATGCCTTTTTTCTTCTCTCATTACATGCCTCCTATCCCTTATAGTCATGTCCTATTCCATTCATACTCTTTAGCCACTTAAAAGTTGCAACTAATAAGTCTATTGGGAGGATCAAATTTTGAACCTTACCATAACTTGAACTATAGAGGTCTCATTAAGTTGTAGCCTTTGGATGTTTCTCACCAAGGGCTTACAAATGAAACCACTATTCACTACATTCGGGTACCAAAACTTAGAGATATTGCTCAATTTGCATGTATTGTTGCACCAAGTATCACAATACACACTTTTGTGTAAGAGGTGTCATGTGATGTGGGTGTTCCCTTTTCGCATGCATTACTTGTGCCTTTCTGACATTATCTATCATTCATGCACTTCACTGGGTCAGGCTCTGAGTTTGATAAGTTAATGTGTGTATTGAACTACCACTATATGTGTTTTCTTGATGATTGAGTTATAGTCTCTTTGATTGAGAATCATTAAGACTTTGTAAGTCTAGGTACACACATTTTTGGCACTGTTGTTGAGGATGAGCGCCTAAGTCTAAGTGCCTATGTAATGGTTAAAGCATTGTTGTGAAGGTAGTGATCATGAGGAAGTGAGATTTGATAGCTTGGGAAGTCGAAATTCCCTTGCACTTGTTACTTCATACACCTAGTGTGTGTATGTGTGTCTCACAAGTTTTTAGGATTGAGTTAGGAGTGGAGAAGTAAGGGTTAGTAAGTAGGTAAAAGATCTTGGAAGTAGGATAGATCCATCACATTTCAAAGACCTAGAAAAAAAATCTCACTTTTTCTTGAGTCACTATTCGTGGGGAGAGACTAAAAGCCAAAAAGCCTACCACAATCTAGTTCATTATGCATGCAAATGGAGTGGTCTAGAGGACATGTATCCAATTTCTTTCATCACTTGGACATGTCGAGTATAGTAAGTTCCATATATGGTATATTTGGAGTAACTTTCTAGCCACACACACATAGGGGTGACAAGGGGAGTATTGCATGTATTGCATAGTGCCTTGAGTCAAAGTGGCATGTATCGTATACACTGAGTATTGTAGATCATGTATCATTGGGACAAGACATCTTGTGTATTGCTTGGTTTGAGGTATGGTGTATTGTGTACCCATAGTACCATGTATCATGAGGTGTGAAGTAATATGTATCATCTAGCCTTAGGTATGACATTGTGGAGGTCTAATATCAAGTATCATGTATTGTGAGATCCCTTGAGCATCCTAGTAGTGTATGATCAAGCATTGTATCGTGTATCGCGAGGATCTTGAGTATCATGTATTGGGAAATCAAATAAAAAACCTTAATTGGCTCAAAATGCAAATTGTGAGGAATTTCAATACTTAGACATCAAGCAAATCCATTTCCAAGCGTTTATTAAATACCATAAGAGCTGAATAGATAGTTTAAGGCCACAAAATTTGGTTAAGGCCCGAGCTTTTGAATGGATCTACGATCTAGGCATGTCCTAGGGAGTCTAAGAAGATTGATATCCCCAACAGGTAATGTAACTCAAAAGTGCATTCACTCCATTTACTTTGAAACTTCTAGTGATTCAAAAGGAGAATTAATTATCACCTCTTAAGACATGCATAGCTCTATCCATTCAATAGAGCTCATGTTCTTCATAGAGGGAGAATATAGGAATTCCTTGTAGTATGTCCTTACAAACTTGCACGGAGTTTCTATTTACTAAGATAAATTGAATGGGTTAGCACGAAGACTTAAGAATTCCATAGACTCTAAGCTTTGTCAAGACCAGCCCTGAAACTTGAGGGAGGATTTCACATAGAGAAATGAGGGAAACTCGACTTAGTCACTGACATCTAGATAGAATCAATTAAAGAGATGAAAGTGAAGAACCTACTAATCCAACTAAGAGTGATAGTAGAGAAGCAATTACTACCCCAAGAGGAAGATTACTATTAGTGAATGTTTGGAGAGGAGATAAAATTCCTCAAGTTGATGATATGGTGGATATCTCTAGTGGGAAGCAATGTCAACCTTGCAATATTTATGAACTACAGGATCCAGAAGCCTCTTTCAAAGCCACTTATTTGGATCAAAACAAAAGAAGATATTGGGCAGTTACTGATATAAAGAGATCTAGACTATAGTACTTGGGGTTGTCAATATCCCCACCAAGGGATCAAGAAACCCCATCCCAAAATCCTGAAGGGTAGCAAAAAATGCCATAAGAATTTATTTATAGGGAAAACTATTCACAAAGTCTTCATGTAAGACCACATTTTTGCTTCCCTATGCCAAAAACTTATGCTATAACTAATACTCACTTGGGATGCGAGACAATGAACAAGCCACCCTTTCCTTTGAGACTTCCAGAAGGCAGAGGACAAGGCATGCATCCTATGATTCAGGTTATTCATCGACCTCTTGAAGTAGGTAGAAGATTAAGACCTATTCATGTGGCCAAATGCATAAGAAATCACTATGATGGGCCAAGAGATCCCTACAATCATATGAAAGAGTTCAAACAAGTGCTACGAGTGGAACCAATGGCGGAATCATTTGTTCAATATGAATCTTTTGGACTTACATTGATCAGACTTTCTTTGACTTAGTTCAGCCTTTGGACCCTAACCGATACGCATGTTTAAAGCAATTACTTGCAGATTTAATTGGTGAATTTACAAAGAGAGCTATCAAAAACAATTTCTCTTCCTTGATCCATAGTTTCAAGTTAGCACCTAATGAATCAATAAGAATAGAAGCAAAGAGATTCAGTTAGTATGTGGATAGA
The DNA here is from genome assembly GCA_020310875.1 of Ceratopteris richardii. Lineage (NCBI taxonomy): Eukaryota > Viridiplantae > Streptophyta > Polypodiopsida > Polypodiales > Pteridaceae > Ceratopteris > Ceratopteris richardii. The sequence continues at coordinate 154,738,395 of CM035414.1, forward strand.
TGTCCAAGGGTTGAAAGACCCACTCAACAAAAAAAAATTGATATCACTGTTTTTGGATGGTCTAACCAATGGAAACTTGAGAACCTTAGTGTATGTGAAATGCTTACAAACACTAGATGAATATCTATGAGAGCGCATAGACTTGGAAGATAATTTAGTAGATGATTTGAAGATTCCACAAACTTCAATCAAGTCAGATGATACTACCAATAGTGCTTCTTCCAAATCTAACAACGTGGAGGAATCAATGAACTTAGTGGCCAAAAATTAGGAGTTCAAAAGAAAAAAGGTCAAAACCCTTATCAAAGCCAACCTATGAGAATGCCCATGTTTAGAAAATGTGTGCATTGTGGAGGAGACCATCTACCTCATGCTTGTGCAAGAAGAGGAGCCATTTAACCACAACCATATCAATACAATTGACATCCAGCACAAGGAATAAATCTCTATTATCATATTGAGAAGAGATACACCAATCACATTACTAAAAATTATCCTTATAAGAGACAATCTAGACCATTCCCACCAGCACAATATAAAGCATTCGGATACTCACTTGGAGAACAAGTCAAGGAGGCTCCAAGTTATGTTCCATATCAAGGACCACCTATGGCCACAAGGCTTTATGAGTATCAAGCATACACTAAACCTCATTTGGTGCTATGACAACCAAAAGAGAACCTAGAAAACGTAATAATGGTTAAGTTTCCACAATGTCAAACTATAATACTCATTAAGTTTCTGCATCCAAAAGAGAACCTAGAAAGAGCTATAGTACTTATGACCCCATTTATTGGCGCAAAAAAAATCTAAATCAAGGATATGAACATAGATATGAAGATTTTTATTCTTATGATTGAAATCTCATAGAGTACAGATCTCCCTATGAGCAACATATTACAAACATGATGGCTATTGAAATGCATATGCATATGAATATGCCATTTTGATGTATACACCACCTAGAGCTCAAGTTCCAGGAAGACCTACCATAAGACCATAAGACCACCTTCACCTAGAGGACCATGTTATAGATGCCAAAGAGATCATTTCATTCAAGATAACACAATACCTTACCATCCACCACCTCAAAGGGTTTGAGAAGGGTATTTCCTTGACTGTGGAAACGAGCAGTTGTTTAGAGACTCTCCCACAAACCCTACTAAAGTGTCATCCACTATGTTGAAGTTATAGAGTCCTTGGGAAGTGCTAAAGGATGCACATTTCTATTAAAATCCATCACTAGAGCCAAAGTTAATGAGAACCTAGAAAATCAAAGACCTGATAGTCCCAAGAGTGAGAACAAGGTAGAAAATTTACCTCAAGTGGTAGAAGCCTTGAAAGAACTATCAAAATCCTCAATTGGAAGGAAAGCTCAAAAATAGAAATCTGGATGAGAGAAAATAAAGTACAAGTGGATTAAGAAGTTGGCCTAAGAAAAAGATTAACTTGTGAAAGATATCAAAGCTAAGCTTGGTAGTGCAACCAATGAGAACATGAATGTGGATTAAGAAGTTGGCCTAAGAAAAACATTAACTTGTGAAAGATGAATTGACAGGATCAATTCTAGTGGATGCGATGAGTGAAGATTTAAATATGTGGATAAATGCTTATCAATCTAGAATAGAGGGAGGACCTAGTCTAGAGCAATATGATTGTAGTTACCCAAGAGGATATCTGAAGAACGAATGACTTGAATTATGTAAAAAGTTGATCAAAAATTGCTCAAATTACACTAGAACAATCAACACCAAACCTCCCTAAAATAAGAGTTCAAGAGGATACATTATAGGGATGTTTAGGGAATTACGTCAACTCATAGTAGAATGAACCAAAACAAACTAAGGAGGTTGAAGAGGAGTTAGGTTTTGACACCGTTAATAATGACTCAATGATTTTGGATGTGGAAGCTAAATTGGCCACATGAGTTGTGGGCTAGAGTTCAACAAGAGAGGTGGAAGGAAATTGAAGATGAAATCCCACCCTTCATAGAACTAGATGCTTCTATGAACAAACCTATGGTGGAGAAAGAAGTAAATTTTGAAGATCTAACCAGTCACGATTAGAATAGGGACAAAGATATCAACTTGACTATGCTTCCAAAATATCTGGGGAGATTTGAGAAAAATTCATATTTCTTTCATGTCCCAAAAATAAGATTCAAGGAGAAGAGAACTTCAGAGGAGGTGTCAACCACTCTACAAGATTTGAAGAAGGCAAAAGTTCATTTTCTGATAACCCTAGAAGAACTTTTGGAAGTGTAGCCAGATCTATGGAAAAAAAATGGCAAGGTTTAATAACCTCCAAAACTTCTTGTGACTGCAAATATATCTCTTAATTGATTTCCTTTGAATCTTTAGGTGACTGTGCATGAATGTGGATACTTGAGAAACTACAAATTGAATGTCCAAACGCGCATTACATAGGTATACCAAGCCACCAAATGCTTGACTATATAATATAACATCAAATGTTTCTAAATCTACTTCCATCTATAATAACACATAGACATAAATAGGTGTCTGCATAGGTTTGGAATCTATCATCTCAAACCTTTCCAATAATTTCTCAATTATTTCTTTTGTGTCATGTAGAAAAAATCATCTCTATATATGAATTCAATCCCAAGAAAATAATGCAAAATATTTAAATTGTTTACATCAAATGTATGATTAAGATGTGTTTCTAAAATCGATGCCTGGCATTGACTTGCACCCTAAAGTCGATGCCTGGCATCGACTTGCACACAAAGTCAATGCTTGGCATTGAGTGGGACCCTTAACTCGATGCCCGACATCGAATCTCATTGGAAGATGGATCAAGAGTTCATGAGCATAGGAAATTAAAATCGCTAGAAGAGATACTATTTCATAAAACAATAAAAAGAATCTTTTAGGAATCTTTTTTTGTGGTGTGATGTTCTCTACCTTTGGGTACTCTTGCCAACATTCTTCTTCTCCATCAGAGTTTCCTTGGTGGTTTGGTGAGCTCTATGTGCCTTTGTTGTCTATGATCGATTGTTCTCTCTTGCTCGCGGATTTTGGAAATGAGAATGATCTCCTCCTCTACTATTTATAGGCACTTGGGTTACTTGAATGAGAGACTAAGTTGAACTAACTGAATGAAAACGAAATGAGGAAAACAAAACGAGTAAATCAGCTTTTACAATCTCACAGCTTTCCTTGATCATTTGCACTCGATGGAATAGGCTTCCACTCCTTGAAACATCTACAGCCGAATGAGTGCATTGGACTTGAGAGCTTGGAGGTGGTGCTCAAACTTTGAGTGTTGCTTTGGCTGTTTTGGACTGGTGGAAAACGACAAACTATCGAGCACAATTCCGTTGCAGGTTTAATTCTCCACCGTCCGATGGATTATAGATCTAATGGTTCAAAATGGATATGGTTTATCAACCATTCGATCAAGCAAAGATCCAAGGGACGGCAATGAAAGTGGCCCTAAATATCAAACAATCAATGTCAACCATGGATTAAGCTCTATCCAATGGGATATATTTGAAGGTGCATTTCATCATGCGTTTGAATTTAAACCATTAGATCTTTGGCAAATCGAAGGGATCAAATTGTATGTCAAATTGTTTCTGACATTTAATACAAGACTTTACATCTTTGAGTTCATCAAGGGATATGATTGAAATTTTTGCAATATCAAACCACTTTTGGAAAAGAACTCATGGTTTTGAGTCATTCATACCACCGTTGACCACTAGAAAACTAGGGAAGCCTATGCCTAGCCTAGGTGATTAAGGGACCAGACTGTGTCCACCACCCTCCTCTTATTGGTCCATCACTAATCACTCCTTAATCTAAAAGGCCCATGCAGGGTTCATATTTCCCCCTAATGATTTTGTTGGTGCTTTGGTATACAATGGAATTGTAATGTCCAAGGTTTTCTTCACATATACGAATGAGCATAGTGATCCAAACCTTATCGTTACTGTCATTCATCAGGTTTTGCAATCATGGAAGGGTCTTTTGCCACCAACTCTATATTTGCAACTTGAGAATACTACAAGAGAGAGTAAAAATTCTACAATCTTTAGATATTTATGCATGCTTGTTGATAAATAAGTATTTCATAAGGTTAAGGTAAATTTCCTTCTCGTTGGGCACACTCATGATCACATTGACCAAATAGTCAGTACATGCTCTAAGAAGTTGGCGCGTAACAATGCGTTTACTCTTCCGATTTTATCTAAGCTCATTTCAAAAGCATATACTCCAAAACTGGAATTTCAACACCTCACACAGATTTATAACTTTAAGCACTTTTGCTCAATGGGCCTTTATAATAGTGTTAATTTTTTGCCTCCATTGCACAATATAAGTTTCGACCATGTATTCTTGATGAGGCGGGTTGATGACATAACCCTTTTAGTTGCAAAGCAGTAGATTTTTGTTGCAGGTGCCTAATTTGTCTATGTATGGTGCACAACAATCACCATATGAAGGTATAAAAACAATACAAAAAGATGTGGAAATGTGGTTGATCAAAGTAAAAGCGGGATGCATGCACTCATCAAGAAGAGATTATAAAGTATACAATTAAAGGTCATCGGCCAATTGATGTTCCATTCACATGGGATTTGTGTACACAAAGATTAGTGAATGTGGCCCAAGCATGTAATGTAGATGCACTTTGAAGTTTTATACATCGACCAGAAAGAAATATTTATGTATGCCCAAGGATGACAAAACAAGCAAAAGCAAGATGGCAAGGAAATTTAATAGAGATAAATGTTGGAATACTTATAGCAATACTTGCTGATGGTGATGAGGCTACCAGACTATTTTCGATTGCAAAGGTTTCATAGGTCACTAAAGATATTTTTCAGAGAAGAATAGAGGCTTTGATGGTGCATTGGTAAAGAAACAGGCTCAAAAAAGAAAAAGAGTATTCAAAGCACATCCACTCTTAAAATGGATGATGTGAGTATTGTCGTTTATGATTTCTCCTTGACAAAAATAGGTCACTTGAGGAAAGCTACCATCATTATGATAAAGAAAAAGCTTTTAAATGTATGTAGTACAACACATCATAGGCAAACAAGAAAATTTGTGCATGATCCTGCAGAATTTTTTATGTATGTGGATGAAGATAGAGCTCTTGTGCATATAGAAGAAGAAGAAGAGAGCTCTCAATAGTATCAAACTGAATCAAGTGCATGAGATGATGAGGGTGTATACATAAATCAACATATTTGTGAGTTGCATTGAATCTCTATAATAGTTTTAATGCTTATGTAAAGTAGTTTGCTTAACGAAACCATGTTTCATACAAATTTCAAATAACAATCGGATATCCACCCATTGAAATATGTCTTAAATGTCATTTTTTGTATATGAATTATTCAATTGTACATTCTTTATATAGATTTTGGACATGTCAATGTCTTATCATATAGATTTTGGACATGTCAATGTCTTATCCACTGAAACTTTGACTACATTTTGAGCTTTTTTTTTATGAAAAATGATAGAATATGTGAAAAAAATCACATATTTTCACTTCATTTTTTAATTATATGTATACTGGTATAAAGGAATCTCAAACATTACTTACAATTTGCTTAATTTTGGAAGAGGCGGTTCTCTTTTTATGACATAGTTCTCGTTTGTTATGACTCGCTGCTTTAGTATATCTGGGTCTATTTTGATGATTCTCGTCTCTGTCATGTATATTTGATGCACTAGCCTAAAAGGTGTTAGTAACTTGATTGTTACCTCTCTACTCGGTTCCCTTGAGGTAATTACAATCTCGTGCCTCATGACCACCTTTGCTACAAAATTGATAGCTTACTCTATTGGGGCAATTTATGTGGGAGTGGAAAGTGTTGTTGCATGTGGTACACCAAACTTGCCTTTGGATGTCTTGACAGGTCCACATCTCTTCCACTTCTGGATAAAGTTGGGCCACCAAATCTTCATTCTAGCATGTGGGTGGCTAGAAAACCTCTTCTTCATTTTTACTTCATCTTTAGTTCCTCTAATTCCACTCCAAGTTGCTCTATTGGGTCAAAATTCATTGTGTAAATTGCTTGATCCCTCCAAATTGCACTCTAGCCTCCTCTATGCAAGAGGCATGTGCTACAAAATCATTTGCTATGGCATTGAGTCTAAGAAATTCCCTAAGATTTTGTTGGGATGAGCTAGGAAGAGCCTTTTCTATCTACTTATTTACCAAGAAATCACCTAGAGCATGTAGTAATTGAGAGACGAGTGATTTAGTATGTGTAATTTATGAAAAGATTCACTTGAGTGTAATTTGAGATTCTTGAGTTGATCTAGGGCTCATTGTGAAGAGTTTCTTGGTTGGAATGTTTGTGAGATTGGAGTTTTCAATGATTCCCAAGTGGCAAAGTTCATGTCTACATACTGATTGTACCCCTTATCTTCAAGACCTTCTAATGTAGAAGGAAATAGCATCAACATCACATCTTCTTGATTTTGAAGACCACGACTATGGCATAAGGAGGTAAATCTCCTCATGTCGTCATCTACATCTTCATATGCTGATCCCTTAAAGGTAGGGAATTTCATGTTGAAGCTTGAGAGTAAATTGGAAAGGTCCTCCATAGGCATTTGTGCTTCCTTTGAAGTATCCCAAGAGAAATCCAATGTCCTTCTAGGTTTGACTTTTGAGAGTGGGGTTGAATCCAAATCAATAAACAAATTTAAAGGAAAAGGAGTGCTAAGTTGACAAACCAAAGGTAGAGTTTGCTACTTGAGGTTCCTGTGTAAATGAAGAGGCTTTCTGTCTACTTCAGTGTGGGTCATGCAACAAGGTGCAAAAATAAAGAATAAACAATGAAAAAAAGGACACTTTACTACTCCTTACCTCACCCACAAAATGGAAGGGTCCCATCAGGCATGTGATAGTAAAGGGAGCTACCATAGTATGAAACTATGGTAAGGTGCCAACGTAAAAGGCCACTGTGTACACAAACTTCTAGTGCTTCTTCCACTCAATGGGTGTTCTTCTATAGGGAATTATACCCTATGAACACTTTATGTGTAGGTATACCGATTGAGAGTAAAGACACAAAGAAGGAAAAATGGCAATTGCACATATAAGAGAAAAGCCAAACTTCTTTGACACTTCCAATAGTTATAGTGAGTTAGAAATATTCCAAATGAACATTGTAGTGTACTAGCATGTCATTATAGAGGCAAGAATAAATCAACAAAAGAAGTATTATATTAGTGAAGAAATATCTAGAACAGAATTGCAACAAAAATACAACAAATGCACTAAGAAGTACTAGCCAAGGCTACACAATCACTATCTACTACTAACATCCAACTCCACTAGGGGGCCAAAACTTTGTATAATCACCATAGAGTAACCTCAACAATAATAGCCAAGTTGCAACCGAATGAAGAGAGTGGCCAAGAAATAGCCTCAACTAGTAGGAGAACAATAGTATGAGATCCAAGGCTCCGACGTCACAACATGTGAGAGATATATCCCAAATGAGTTCCAAAACTCTATTTATATAGACTCAAGAGGATTGGCCATGCCCACTTCCAGCCTTCAGTACTACTCATGCCACTAGCAAGATTGGTGGAGGAGTGGCTATTTTTGGATCTAGTAGCCAACCCCCATAAAGTCCTTCAATTAAGTCCTCTAAAGCCACCACTTATAGTGATCCTCTATGCATTAAATCACATTGTCACACTTGACTGGAAAATTAATGAAAAGGTACTCCATCACTTAATGCCCACGGTATTCCATCCAAAAATAGGTGGGGTAGAGGTTGAGTTTTGGCCATGAACAAAAGAGGAGGTGGGGGCACCCAATTCTAGCATTATGACATTTTCGGGCCGTCAAGGCCTCTATTATTTCCCATTGTTCTTCTTCACACATGTCCATCATATTATGCCCATCGTGTTTCCAAATATCTTACCTTATAAAAAAGACAATGCCATGTAACAACCTACACCACACGTTCGGGATTGCCTTAGCATTATACTGTAAGTAGAGAGGAAGTTGCCTCGAGAGTCACCTTTTGATGAGTGAGTTGGTGGGGTACTCTACGTAGTCTCCCAATAGTTGTGGCAAGCTGTTTGGTAGTAACCCTCCTCAAAATAGTCCCCTCGAAGTCATGCCCCAAAAGTGGCATCACCCATGTTTGGGCTTCACTCACCTAGGTGAAGTATGCAACTCAAAGGACATCGCCCAATCTAGGTAGGTGCCATCTTTGGCACTGCCTAATATGCCATATATAGGCATCGACAATTTATGGGAAGCCAACTACCATTATTGATCTTGTTGATCAAATTGAACATTCATTGATGTCCCCTATATAGCTTCTATCTTTGTGTCTTGGATAGGACTGAACTTTTGTTCTTTCACTTGATGGCCTTCATCTTAAGCTTGGTCTCTAATTAATCTTTTCATTTCCTTAATTCTTTGGCCCCACTCTTCAATTCACTCAATATCTTGTTGGAGTTCTACATTGTGTTTGTGCATTTCATTTTGTACTTGAGCTTTAAATCTCTCATACTCTTGTGAAATTTCCTTGGTGAGCTTATTCAGCTCTGTAGCTTGCCTTGCTAATTTCTCTTGTCCATCTAGTTGCTCTTTTAACCTTTCCCCCTTAGCTCTTCAATGCCTCTTTCTTAATATTTGACTTTTCCTATGTGTGTTGCCCGGAATAGCTGTAGTACTGTCTAGATCTAGCATGGATAACATTTCTTCATTATCCTCTTTGAATTTCTTGAATGTGGAATATAAAATATGATATTTCCTTTTATTATTTTCCATATCCTTATCTTTTACTATGTAGTCGTGTTCTCTTCTCTAATATTCTACCTGCATGTCTTTTGCTTCTAATTCTTTATTTTGTAGTAGAGCAAGATATTCCTCTATTTCTTCCAGCCGTGTTGTACATTCTTTCTTGCTTTCTTATATTTCTTTCTCTTTTCTTTTATCTTTTTTTTCTCAATCCTGTCCTCACAATCTTATTTCCTTCATGCATCTCCTTGATTTTACTTGACTGTGCCACCACTTCTTGAGTCCTTTCAATAATCTCATTGTAGAGGAGGTATTGGGGTGTCTACTTTTAACAAATGCAAGAAATGTGCTCTTCTAGTACATCTACTCAAGGGAGGTTCTCCTTAAGGAAGTATACCCTTTGACATTCTTGTGAAAAGGCACGATTGCAATAGACACACGATATTGTAGATACTCAGAAAGAAGATTTATGAGGAATGACAATAGTGAAGGAAAATTCCACACTTTATTCCCAACACATGGTTACAATATAGGCAAAAGAAATGCTTCAAAAGTTGATTCTCTATGCTAACATGTCAATCTAGATCAGATTCATTCGATCCAATGATCACAAGTAAATGAAGACTTGCACTGCTCATTACAAAGATATAAAGACTTGCTCTAAGGGAATGAGCAGGGAAATATCACTGACACACTGAATGACAAAACCAAGCCACTTCTTTACACTCTAGTGCTAGCAACCCTCGACGGGGAAGCCCAGGCTCTGTATCCTCACTCCAAATTGGCTTCCTAAAGTAGGCTTGTAGTCATAGAGAGCTAATAGGGGACCCAAAAGAGATGCCTGAAAATAAGCCCCTTACATCTATCTGTGTGTATGGATCCCCAATGAGTACTAGTCCATTACTTTTATAGGCTCTAATGGGCCAGGAGGGCCTTGCCAATTTCTCACGTTCACTATATATGCACTGATTGATTGCCCCAAAATTGGAGGGAAAATATGGCATTGTACTCCAGTTTTGAAATAGATCCTCAAAAATAGGCAGTCGTCACGAATGGTTGGCGGCATTAGTCCTTTATCCACTTACACTTTTACCACTTACTCTTTTACTATCACTTTTGCATGCAAGCTGAGATCCTTATTACGTGTTGCATGTGATATTGGAATGATCCTTAGAAGCACATCCTGCACATGATTCTTGTTGTATTTTTTGACCATCTAACCATGAAAGAAATCTTCTGTTGACTGATGTCACGCAAGCTCTAGTATCATCTTTTGCCTATCTTACATATTGAGTGGTGGAAGGTAGTGACTGGTGTGAGTGGGATGCGGAGTGGTGGCAGGTGTGGGAAGGTGGAATGGAGAATGGAGTTGAGGGTGGGTGGAGTGGAGTGCGGGTGGAGTTTGAGCGGGGTGGAGTGGAGTGCGGGTGGAGTTTCAGGGGGGCGGAGTGGAGTGTGGGTGGAGTTTGAGGGGCGGTGGAGCTAGGGTTGGAGTTGAGGGGGCTGGACTGGAGTGTGGGTGGAGTTTGAGGGGGGTGGAGTGGAGGGTGGAGTTAGGGTTGGAGTTGAAATTGGAGTTGGGAGAGGGTGGAGTGGAGGTTGCGATGGGTGGAGTTGGGTGAGGGTGGAGTGGAGTGTGGGTGTAGTTTGAGGGGGAGGGGGGGAAGTGGAGGGTGGAGTTGAGGGTCAGTGGAGTTGGGAGAAGGTGAAGTGGAGGTTGTCGTAGGTGGAGTTGGGAGAGGGTGGAGTGCAGTGTGCGTGGAGTTTGAGGGGGGGTGGAGTGGAGTGTGGGTGAAGTTTGAGGGTGCAGTGTAGTATGGGTGGAGTTTGAGGGGGGTTGAGTGGAGTGTGGGTGGAGTTTGAGGCGGAGGGTGGAGTGGAGAGTAGGTGGAGTTTGAGGGTGGAGTGCAATGTGGGTGGAGTTTGAGGGTGGTGGAGTGGAGTGTGGGTGGAGTTTGAGCGAGAGTGGAGTGGAGTGGGCGTGGAGTTTGAGGGTGGAGTGCAGTGTGGGTGGAGTTCACTGTGGGTGGACTTTGAGGGGGGTGGAGTGGAGTATGGGTGGATTTTGAGGCGGGGTGGAGTGGAGGGTGGAGTTAGGGTTGGAATTGAGGGTGGAGTTGGGAGAGGGTGTAGTGGAGGTTGCTATGGGTGGAGTTGGGGGACGGTGGACTGGAGTGTGGATGGAATTTGAGGGGGGGGGTTGTGGGGGAAGTGGAGGGTGGAGTTGGGGTTAGAGTTGAGGGTCTAGTTGGGAGAAGGTGGAGTGGAGGTTGCCGTGGGAAGAGTTGGGGGAGGGTGGACTAGAGTGTGGGTCGAGTTTGAGGGTGGACTGCAGTGTGGGTGGAGTTTGAGGGGGGTGGAATAGAGTGTGGGTGGAGTTTGAGGGCGGGTGGAGTGGAGTGTGCGTGGAGTTATAGGGGGGAGTTTGAGGGTGGAGTGCAGTGTGGGTGGAGTTTGAGGGGGTGGATTGGAGTGTGGGTGGAGTTTGAGGGGGGGAGTGGAGTAGAGTGTGGGGGGAGTTTGAGGGTGGCGTGCAGTGTGGGTGGAGTTTGAGGGGGGTGGAGGGGAGTGTGGGTGGAGTTTGAGGGGGGGTGGAGTTAGGGTTGGAGTTGAGGGTGGAGTGGAGGTTTTCGTGGGTGGAGTTGGGGGAGGGTGGAGTGGAGTGTGGGTGGAGTTTGAGGGGGGGGTGGGGGAGTGGATGGTGGAGTGGAGGTTTCCATGGGTAGAGTTGGGGGAGGGTGGCGTGGAGTGTGGGTGGAGTGCAGTGTGGGTGGAGTTTGAGGGGGGTGGAGTGTGGGTGGAGTTTGAGGGGGGGGGGTGGAGTGGAGGTTGGGTGGAGTTTGAAGGGGGGGTGGGAGTTAGGGTTGGAGTTAAGGGGGGTGGAGTGGAGTGTGGGTGGATTTTGAGGGGGGTGGAATGGAGTGTGGGTGGTGTTTGCGAGGGGGGGGTGGAGTGGAGGCTGGAGTGGAGGGTGGAGTTAGGGTTGGAGTTGAGGGTGGAGTTGGGAGAGGGTGGAGTGGAGGTTTCCATGGGTGGAGTTGGGGGAGGTTGGAGTTGAGTGTGGGTGGAGTTTGAGGGGGGGGGGGGAAGTGGAGGGTGGAGTTAGGGTTGGATTTGCGAGTGAAGTTGGGAGAGGGTGGAGTGTAGGTAGATGTGGGTAGAGTTGTGGGAGGTTGGAATGGAGTGTGGGTGGAGCTTGACGGTGGAGTGCAGTGTTGGTGGAGTTTGAGGGGGGCGGAGTGGAGTGTGGGTGGATTTTGAGGGGGGGTGGAGTGGAGTGTGGGTGGAGTTTGAGGGGGGGTGGAGTTAGGGTTGGAGTTGAGGGGGATGGAGTGCAGTGTAGGTAGAGTTTGAGGGGGGGTGGAGTGGAAGGTGGAATTAGGGTTGGAGTTGAGGGTGGAGTTGGGAGAGGGTGGAGTGGAGGTTGTCGTGGGTGGAGTGGAGTGTGGGTGGAGTTTGAGAGGTGGGGGGGGGGGAGGGAAGTGGAGGGTGGAGTTGGGGGAGGGTTGTGGGAGTTTAGGACTTCCTCGTTGAAGATCAATAATTGCAATGATCTATCCCCATCATGATGAAATTTCAAATGATTAATCGAGCCTATCGCCTAAGGTGGTAAACTCCTTGAATTCATCAGTATAGTGCACGTGGGACCCAGAACATCCAAGGGCATCAGAGACTTATTATTGCCTCAAACTCGTAGAATTTAGTAGGGTATCGCGCTACAAGTGGGGAAGTGAGGGAGGCATAAGGGGTGGGTTGCGGGAGGCGACGGTTGAGAGGAAAGAGGGAGGCATGGGGGGTTGGAGGAGGCTGCAGGCGACATGGAGAAGTTTTGGGGAGATGGAAGCGGGTAGGGGGGGGGGGGTTGCAAGAGGCTGTGGGTGGGGGAGTGAGGGAGGCTTGGGGTGGGGTGGGCTGCAGGAGCTTGCGCGTGGGGAAAAAGGAGGCACGGGGGAGGGCTGTGGGGTTTTTGGGTGGGAGTAGGAGGGGATGGTGGGGCAGGGGCTTCACATGAGTGTGTGGGTGGGGGTTGGCAGTGGCGATAGCAGGTGGGACTAGGAGGGGATGGCGGGGGATGTTGGGGAGAGAGAGGGAGCGAGAGACAGAGACAGAGAGAGAGAGAGAGAGAGAGAGAGAGAGAGAGAGAGAGAGAGAGAGAGAGAGAGAGAGAGAGAGAGAGAGAGAATTTCGTTGTGCTAGAGACCCCCAAATCAAACTTTTGCGCCATCCTAGTGCAACTTTTCCTTCATTCGCTTATTGAATAGACCAAAATAATTGCAAAGAATGACTGAAATGTGGTATGTACAATCAATGAGAGATATTGACCAGGGGTATCCTGTTGCCCTGTGAATCCTGGAGATGTACTACTCCATGTGGTAATACCTTTACCACCCTGTATGGTCCTATCCATTTGGGCGCCAATTTGGTTGAAGCTCCTAGGATCTGATGCACCAAAACCAAGGATCCTTCTTGTATGTTATCGGACCTAAGATACCTATCACATAGTCTCTTGCGCTCTTCTTGTGTTACTTGAAGTTTTTGCATTGGTCCTTCTCTGTATTCTTCTAATGCCACCAGTCTCCTAATTGGAGGTTCAATTACAATGGTTTTGGCTCCAATTTCTTTTTTGATAATGAATTCCAATGGTGCTACTGCCTCTTTCCCATATACTAAGCGAAATGGACTCTCACCAATGGTTCCCCTTCTTGCCATTCGGAAAGCCCAAGTTGCACCAATCAATTCTTGTGGCCAAAAGCTTTGATGATCAAAAGATAATTTGCGCAGCAACCCAATCAAAATCTTATTGGAGCTTTTTGCTTGGCCATTCCCCTTGGATAGTAGGCACATGACTTTTTATTGAAAAACCTTGTACTTGTCAAATATAAATTGGAGCAATTGATTTACAAAATGTGTGCCTCTATCACTAGTGATTTCCAGTGGGCAAGCAAACCTTGATAAAATATGTTTATATAAAACTTTAGCTACTGTTAAGGTTGTGTACTCCACAGTAGCTTTAGCCTCCATCCATTTAGTTGCATAACATGTGGCCATCAGAACATACTTCTTACCCCCAGGTTGACGAGTTGGACTAATTGGTCCTATGAAATCAAGAACCCATAATTCAATGGAAGCCATCCTATAGATATGAGTAATGGTTGGAAATTCAATCTAGTTGGCATAGGAGCACATCTCTAACAAATGTGGCATTCTTTATCAAGCTTGATCACATCCCTGTAGATATGAGGCCATCATAGTCCATTGTGGATAAACCTACTAGCCAATTCTTCTCCCTTTTGATGCCCTGCATTGTGTGCTGACCCTAGCAAAAGATTTACCTCTTAGGATAAACACACTCCCTCAAGATACCATCCTGATAATATCTATATAAATTCCAATTTATAAGTGAGTATGCTTTGGTTTTGAGGAGTAATCTTCTCTTTTCTATAGGTGTTAAGTGTTCCGGGAGTTTTCCAGTAGTGAGACAATGGAGGATTCCATCATACCATTCAGTTTGAGTTGCTACTTTGAAGAGATTACTATCTACCAACTCATCATTAATACATGTTGCCTTCTCGCTCATTGGGGTCCTGGATACTTGATCTGCCATGTACTACTGTTTTCCTCGTTGAATATGAATATCAAAGTTGAATTCTTGAAACAAGAGTAACCATCGCCAAACCCTTCCCGCCACTCTAGGCTTGTTTATCAAGTACTTCAAGGGCTGATGGTCAAATATGACTATAAAATGTACACCAAGAAGGTAATGCCGAAGCTTTTGAAGAGCAAATACAATAGCCAAACCTTTCCTTTTGGTCGTACTATAGTTCTTTTCTGCCCTGGTAAGTAGCCTACTAGAATAGGAGATAGGTCTATCAATCTTGTGTGATGATGGTTGAGCCAAGACGACACCAACAGCACGAAGATTGGCATCTATATGCACACGAAACTCCAATGAACAGTTAGGAACACTTAAAAGTGGAGCAGTACATAATCTCAATTTTAGTTCACCAAATGCTTTCTCAACTTCAAGACTCCATGAGAAGGGGACCTTTTTACTAGTAAGCCTTGACAAGGGCTTAGCTATTTTTTAATACATTCATACAAATCTTCTATGGTATATTGCATGGCCCAAAAAACTTTGCACTTCCTTTGGGGTTTGTAAAATAGGCATAGAAAGGATAACAGTAACCTTTGTAGGGTCCACCATTATCCCTTGAGGAGATTGTGAACCAAAAGAGTGCCCCTAGTGACCTAAAAGTGACATTTAGGAGGATTTAACTTTAAACTTGTTTTGAGACATTGCTCAAAGATTTCCTTTAGATTTTCCAAATGATCATGGAAATCTTGAACTGCTACTCTTCTATCTGTGCCTTAAAACACTGAGAAGTCATCCATGAAAATGCGCACAAAGGTTGTTAACCACTTCCCCAATATCCAATACATTCTTCTATTAAATGAAGATGGTCCATTTTTCAAGCCAGAAGCGATGCGGGTATAGACATAAGTGCCCCATGGAGTGACGAAGGCTCTTTTGTCTGTATCATCAAGATGGATCACTATTGATTGTAGCCACTAAAACGATCCAAGAAGCTATACAAAGTGTGCCCAACTACTTCCTCAAGTACTTGCTTTGGGAAGGGCTGAGGAAATCCATCTTGAATAGTTACCTTATTCAAGGCATGAAAATCAACACAGACCCTTATTTCTCCACTATTTTTCTTGGGTACAATAACCATAGAAGAAAGCCACCTGGAATGTTCTACTAAAACAATTATACTTGCTTCTTCTAGCTTTGTAATTTCCATCCTTACTACTTTTGCATACTTTGGATTGAGTCAATACGGCCTACTTCTTGCAGGTGCGACTCCCTCCACTAAGGGTATTCCGTGTAATCCAAGCTCCTCTAGTATCCCAGTTCGATCTTTGTAGGACCATGCAAAGACATTTTTTAAAGAAAAAAGTAAAGAAGTTACCTTCTGCAGTAAAGGGGGATAATGCCATAGCCAAGAGGCCAAGTGGACTACTTGAGGGTTCTCTTCATCTCCTAGATTTACTTCTTGAACAAGTGTTTCAGGACTGTCCTTACTTAAGAAATCATCCTTACTATAGGCAGCAGTGGAATTTAGCTTAAACTATGCAATATGTTCTCTGGTCCACCCTTGAGGTATATTTGAAAAGGGAAGATCTTCTCTACATTTAGCCTCATAACTTTCCTTCCTTGATACTTCTTTATTTGTTTCTCCTTCAAAGTTTGTATTCTCTTGAAAAATCTCATTCTCTAACTCTTTGTGAACTTCATGGCCTTTTCCCACAACTTCTTGATCCGGAGCTTCTTCTTCTATTTCATTGATTTCCACTGTGCAACACTTTGTACTTTCCATCATCCAATTCAATAATGTATCTTCTTCATGGTGTAAAGAGGGCATTACCTGAGTGTCCATAGTATACTCAGTAGTTTCGCTGAGTCGAATCCTTCTTCCAAATGCAATTGCAGTTGGCTATTGGTGTTTGTTGAAATCCATAGTTTGTTTTTCCCCCAATCTTGAAAAGCTTTGACTTGTGTCAGCCAACGCCTCCCAAGGAGTAAAGGGTTAGAAGTCTGCTGCGGAAGTGCAATAGCAACAATATCTAGAACAAAGTGACAACCCTGTACTATCATCAGTACCTTTTCAATAATGCCAAGAGGCGCAACTCGATGTTTATCTGCTAGTGTAAATGTGAATGGTGCCATCTTGGTGGGGTTCAAATTTAGTTTCCTCATTGTGAAACCTGGTATCAAATTGATACCAGAGCCTCCATCTATGATCACACCTATCAGAGCTTCATACTTTATAGAAAGAGGTAATCTTGAGCTTTGGTAGTCAGCCAGGGTTGCACAGGGAAAATCGACCATGAAACCATCTATGCTAAGTGGTTGGCTCAAGTGAGCAGAATGTATAATTTTTAATAAGTCACTCCTTATTTTTTATTCCATCTTTATGAGTTCGTACAGACTAGCCTTGTGATGAATACCTTTCAACATCTGCTCAATGTTTACCTCATGTGTGTCCTCTTGTAGACTTTTTGGTTGCTCCCTTAGTGAAGTAGCCATCCTTTCATAAGCTCCTTCAATGTCTGCTCGACCCTTCCATCCCATCTTATTTTTCTCCTCCCTATCTTGGAGTTCGTGTTGTTCTTGTCGACAGGTTGCTGCCGCTTGTCTAGCTCTAGCAATCATGGTCATTGAAGAACATGAAAAAACATAAGACTGAGTGGTCATACCTTTTTCTTGTGGGGAGAGTGCAATCATGTGAATTAGAGCACAACGGCTTCTTGGGCAACCTTTGGTATAGTGATCCTTAGCCTCTAGACAATGCTGATAAGGAGGTGCATCTTTTGGAAGCAAACACCTATTTTGCATATGGCCATACTGTTGGAACTGAAGGACTCACAAGGCAAGGAAGCTTACGAAGAGAGTCAGAGAGAAGAGAAAGCACAAGTAGACAGAGCAGTCAACGATGATCTGGCAAGTAGGCCAATATTTTTTCAGGATACTAACGCATATCAAAGAGGTGGACACGGAAGGAGAAGGAGCAAGTAGGGAGCTCCAGGAAATGTATGTCAACATGATAGTAGAATCCCTACAAAAATAGTGATTTTCATCACTAACAATCATTGTAAATACCATTTCTTATTTTTGTAGCTCCATTTTGTGCAAGCCAAGGAGTCCTTGAGCTTGAGGAGCTTTAGAAGTATCTACGTGTCATTTTTCAAATTTTTTAGACTTTGTTTGAACCTCCAAATAGGGTAGAGAACCTAATTTTTAACTAGGCCAGACACTAGGTCTGGACACGGCCAAAACCTAGTCAAAAACTATAAATAGAGCTAGAGAGCTCATTTTTGGGTTAGCTTCTAATTAATTTGAATGTGTAAGAACTTTTGGAAAGAAATCTAAGAACTCCATTGCTTCTCACTCTTTGTCTTGCTGTATGTGCGTGTGTGTGTATGTGTGTGCATGTTAGTGTGCTTCCCACTCATGCACTTGTGCCTTCACTTGCTCGAGGTCTTCATACCATCCTCACGTCTTCCCGGATTGACATTAAAGGAGGTGCTACTCATCATTGAGCCACACCAAATTTTGGCGCCATTGCCGGGGATTGAGCTTTGAGGACAAGCGTGTGATGGTAAGACGTAGATTTGAGACGTTGGCGTTGTAGGTAATCTCGTTACTTTTCTTATTTTTCTCTTTCTTACCTCACCATCATCATCACCATCATCATCACCATCATCATCATCATCATCACCATCTCCCACCGCCATTCCCATCATCGCGAAAATTTTCAGCTTTGATCATATCACCTTCTCCACCTCATTTCCCTCATTCCACTTGTGAGAGAGAGCAAGAGAGCAATATTGTGAGTAGTGTTTTTGCATGTTTGTTGAGTTTTCTTGCAGGATCCAGCTGTATCATCATCTCCAGCACGTTGCGCAGGTACGGAAAACTCAGAAACTGTCTGTGTGTCGCCGACCTCTGTCGATCGCGACCGACAGAAAAAATGCCCATTTGGTAAAACAAAGTGCACCACCATAATCTACATGATCAGCACATTCTAAATCACTAAAAACAGTTGAGAAATTCCGTGTTTCTCTGTCAATTGCGATTGACACCGTCGATCGCGATCGACAGCCACGATCGACAGACTCTGTCGATTGCGACCGACAGACCCCACGACCGATTGACTGCCACGTAGGACCTTGTCAATCGCGATTGACACCATTGATCGCGATCCACAGCCACGACCGACACCCTTGTCAGTCGCGATTGACACCGTCGATCGTGACTGACTGAATTTCAATGATTGATTGACTTTTTTGCATAGCCACGTGTCCATCGCGACGGACACATTCCCGATTGACTGAAATTACAGCGGAAATCCCAGAAAAAGTGTCGATCGCGATTGACACCGTCGATCGCGATTGACAGGACCCACGACCGACTCTGTCGATCGCGATTGACACTGTCAATCGCGAATGATGTGTCGATCGCGACCGACACGCCCCGACGGACACCTCTATCAATCGCGATTGACAGACCTGTCGATCGCAATTGACAGGATTTTTGGCCAAAATTTTAGGGTTAACTTTTCCAAGTCCTTGGGGAATTTTGGGCATAATTAGAGAGTCATTAGTGATTTGTGAGGTCCCCACACATGTGTTTTTGAGAAAAATCCTGTGATCTGTCAGCCTATTTGAACCCTGTTTTAACTTCAAAACCCTAAACTGACATAACTTTCTCATACGAAATCCGTTTGCTGTGATTCTTAGATAGGATATTTTGAAGTTGACCATACCCAGGGGGAACAAAATTCAGGGATCTCTAGAATTGTTTTCCAAAAAAGATCACAGTGCAAATTGGTGTTTGTGTTACATGAATGGAAGTGATTGGTTCTGTATTTGGAATTTAAGTCTTGAGCTAACTTTGGAACTCTTATAGATCTATTGAGAGCATCGAAGGGCATTCTGAGCAAGAGTAAGTGCAAGCTTGGGAACATGCTTCCTGGGCACTTAAGGGCAACCAAGAAGGAAACAAAAGGTTGGAAAGTCTCAACTCCCTCTGTCAATTCCTAGCTTAGACTAAGAACGACTAGTGATAGGAGTAGGCCAGGGTGGCGATAGGCATTTATCAAGTGAAGACTACCTAAATACTCAAGTTCAAGCTAACGACATAATCTTTGTACGGTCGAGAACTTTAAAGGAAAAGAACTTAACGTGGAACGATCAATTTCAAGTGCAGAAATACACTCAAGTATACCTGACGACGTGATATCAAACAAGAACATAAACATGATAATCAACTAAAAAAGAATCAAGTAACGGATACAAAAGAACTCAGCAACGAGGTTGTACTTGGGTAAATTTGGGCTATTCAATTAGGCTTATGAACCTTAGATTAGGGCAACATCTAGGGAGAGATAGAAAAAGTCTTAGGTCTTCAGAGGCTAGTGTCAACCACACTGCTAGGTCTTGGGCCCAGCAGTTGAGCCACCACTCATACTACCCTAGCTCTGAGACTAGTGAATCAGAGATGTCTCAAGGCATGGAGAGACCTATGGGAAGTTCAAGAGTGCCATACTTGCACAGGGTAGAAGGCCCTTACACGACGAAGCTGGAATACCTTAGGACCAACCGATTAGGTGCTAGCATCTATGAGGACGGCCTAGGAAGATCCGTGGTCCAAATCAAAAACCCAGACCAATCTATTGGGCTAGAGCACCCTGCTGTCAAATTTGAAAATGGTGCATACCTTGATAAAGAGGGAACCATATATGTGGTCACTAGTCACCCGGAGAGGACAGATGAATTCCGGAATGTGATCCCTGAGATGGACATAGAGGACCTAGAACAAGGGAATGTAGGAGGGGATCCTAGGACCCCTCGAGGGAAATCTGTTCTTACTAGTATCCTCAATCCGGAGTGGGTTCCCCATGACAACAAGAGCATATATCTGCTTCTCAACCGAGAGACTGACAAAGCCTTTTGGAGGTATAAATCTGATCGGCCAATTGATGTAGGAACAATTATGATCTATGAGTTTAAAGATCCAGATAGCCTAGGCAGAGTGACCTACCTAGATCACGCTTCAGAGAGGATCTTTGTGGTTATAGAACATGAAATGCATGCTTACACTTGGAAGGGTGAATTCGTTTTCCCCCAACCAAGATCGAATGTGTCCCATGGTCACCTTGGAGCTGGTACCTCCCAGGCTCATGGAGTTCAGAGAGACATAAAGAGAGACAAACCTGAGGTAAGCTTTGCCAACTCCTTGGGAAGAGGAAGAACGAGAACGGAAACAAATAGAGTGGATTTTGAGGGACATAGAGCCCTAGGGAACCGAAGGAATGCGGATGAATTCCCTCTACCAAGACCGAGAGAGCACACGAGGACCCTAAGACCGACCTAGCTAGTTAAGTCCATGAAAAACTACTTCGATGGCACTGGAGACCCCTATGATCATGTGGCTGAGTTCAGGCAAGTCTTGAGAGCTGAACAAGTGGAGGATCTATTCATGTAGTACAATGCCTTTGGTCTAATCCTTAGGAACACAACCCTTACATGGTTTCAACCATTGAATGAGAGAGAATTTAGGAGTATAGACCAACTCCTAGAGGCTTTCAATATTGAATTCTCTAAGAGTGGCATAAGACATAATACCTCCTCATTGATTCACAGCTTCAAGCAAACCCCTCAAGAGACCGTGAGACTTGCAAGAAGAAGATTTAGGCAATATCTTGAAAGATGTCCTGTTTCGGAGCTACCCACACCAGCTAAGCAAGTGGCTTTATTCTTGGATGGATTGCTAAGTACCAAATTGAGGTCATATGTGTATCTGAAGGACCCTAGGACTATAGAAGAGTGTGTAAGCATGTGCATTAACCTCGAGGATAACCTAGGGGAGGAGCTAGAGCTTTCCAAAATATACAAAGATTCAAATAGTGCCTCTAGCCTCTCTTCCACGCAATCCACATCAATTGAGGAACTCGTTGAGAAAGTGGCACAAAAACTAGGTGTCTCTAGCAAACGAATCCCAAGGTTTGCCCCAGTAAAGAGGTGCCATACTTGCGGTGGTGACCATATGGCGAATGTGTGTCCCATTACGGCTCAACCCCAAGTAAATCCGAGTAGCCCATACTGTACCATAGAATGGAGATACACAAATCACAGAGCACAAGACTGTCCATACAATAAGCAAGCAGTTAGGCAAACCTACCCTCAGCCATATCAACAAGGCAGATACCAGAGTCAATATCCACCACAACAGTATGCTATGCCCCAACAAACCTACCAACCACAATATCAGGCCCAGCAAAGGCCTCAGCCTATGTTAGCCCAACAACCTCCAGCTCCATCCAATGTGATCCCTATAAAGTATGCAGCTACAGAGGAAAACCTGAATAGGGCCATAGTGCCAGTAACCCCACTCCTATCAGAAAGTGACCCCAATGACCATAGTTTCGATTCTACACATGTTGATAGCCCCCACGCCTACTACATGCAGTCTCTTGAACATGGTGAGTCCTACTATAGTGAAGAGACAAATGAACCTAGTTGGGAGCCTGATTACACAAATGTCATGTATGCAAACCCCAACCCTAGACCTCAACTTAGGCAAGTAAGACCCCCATTCCCTAGAGGACCATGCTACAGATGTTAGGGAGATCACCTCATTCGTGATTGCCCCATGCCCGCACCTACACAACCCCAATCAGTGACGATCTAGGGCTTTTGCCAAGAATGTGGAAAGGAGCATCTCTTACAAGAATGCCCTAAGAATCCTAATAATATGTCGAAGATCACTCCTATCAATGTCGTTGGGTTAGTTGTAGACTCCACAGGAAGTGTAACTTCCACTGCACCAGTGCAAGCGATTACTAGAGCTTAGGCATTGCAGCAAAACCAAGGGGTAGGCCAGGAAAAGAGCCTAGAGGCTAGTGAAACTGAGAGCATTACCAAGAAGAGGATTAGAGCTTGGAGAGATAGTCGTGAAAGAATGAAAAGACAATGGGCAAAGAAAATGAGTGAACTTGAGGAAAGCCTAAGAGAAATTAAAGCAAGGATAACTGAACTCACAACTCAAACTCCCTCTCACACTGCCCCACCTCCATCACCTCCACCATTCCCATCTCCATCCAAACCGCCACCTTCCAACCCGCCTCACCTAATCCCACCACCCCCTAGAGTAGGATTAGTCCTAGCAGATCCCACTCTCGAGGACCTAAACATGATGCTTAAAGCATATCAGGCCAGAATTCAACATGGGCCAAACGTAACTGATCATGGAAAGTGCTACCCTAGAGCAGAACTAGAGCTTGAACGAACCAAAATTTGTGCTAAGATGGTCGAATTGGCTCAGACTATGTTTGAAGCCAGTCGCCTCTTTAACATATCTACTTCAGCTAAGACACAGCTGCACTTTGAAGGACTGTTAGAAAGAATAGAGAGGCTAATTGCACAATCAGAAAAGGAACCCGCCTCTCAGCATAAGGACAAGGCAAGTGAAAGAGCAGGTCTTGCCCAGGAAGCCTATGTGCCTAACTCTACAAAGCGAGACACATCATCCTCCATGAATCAGTTCACACCAGAATTCCTCCGAGAGATTCAAGAAGACAAATGGGCGAAAGAAAGTGAAGTCCCTCCGCCCATTGAACTTGTGGATGATGCACACGACCAATTCCCACAAGACATCCCATCCATTTATGAGGAGCAAGAAAGCACCCAATCCCAGGAAAGATTAGATTTTGAGTCTAACTCTCTACAAGAATTACCCCACTTCACAAGCCCATGGGAAGCTAAGTCTACTTGTATAAGAGCACCCATGGTCATGGTACGAAATGAGGAATTAGTCATACCTAGGAACACAGAGGTAGTGAAAAACACTAGAGTACAGTGCAACCTCACCTTACAAGAGCTACTCAAAATAAGGCCAGAGCTATGGAAACATGTAGCCAAACAAGTACTAGAGATAGCAAGAGCTCATTCCCAGGTAGGATCCTAGAGAACAGTGGCAGAAATACCATTGGACAAGATAGGAGACATGAGTGAGGGCGAAGAGGGAAACACATATCTTCCTATCACCCATCAAGGATACACCACCAAGGCCATTCTAAACTCAGGCCCAAGAGTTGCAATTGCTACCACTTCCCTATGGAAGCGTTGGGGCAAGCCAGCGCTCCAGCCCACGAGGATGAAATTGCAAATGGGCGATGGTCATCTAGAGAGACCCTTAGGGCTGCTAGAAGGAGTAACCCTCACCGCGTGTGGTGTCGAGTTCAAGCATACATTTTCTATATGTGATTTTAGCAAAAATCATGCCTATGAAATGATCTTGGGAAGACCCTTTATGCGACAGTTGCAAGTGGTACAAGACTAGGGATCCAATTCTTTATACTTGCAACACTTAGGTGTCAAGACCAAAGTGAATCTCAAAGATTACTCTCATAGAGATGTCCCTCCTATCCAATGGAATCCCATCCATAGAGCCAAGGATGATATAGAATCGGTGCATTCCATAGGATCAGGATCCTCATGGATGCAGGAAGACACCCACTTATGGATGTGCAAAATAGCAGTAGAAGAAGAGAAGAGAGAAAAGGCCAGAGATATAGGTGCAAAAGAAACACATAGATCAATTCAAGACCCAGCATATGCACCTGTAGTCTTTCCTGACGAGGAATTTCAGCCCCACGGCTGGGCAGAAATTCTAGCAACATTGGATGTAGCCATCAATGAAGAGCAATGGACACCCCACTATGATGAGGATGGCTATGACCTTTCAGTCTTCTCCATAGAGCCAATCATGGGAGAGGTAGTGTTAGAAGAGTGCAAACCTAGTCCTGATGCATTAGAGGATGCGAGTGAATCCGATCTAGAGTCCATCATTATGGACCCACCTTTTGCATCAGACGAAGAATACTTCTATGAAGTATAATTTCAACCCTAGAGGCACAGAGAGCTTACAAATGATGTAAGGCTAGCCACACATGTAACCCCTAAGGAAGAAGGAAAGAAAAGGAAGAAGAAAGAAGTAACACAAGAAGAGGAGGAATCTTTGTTTGAGGTCCTAGAAAATTTTAAGAAGTATGAGATAGATGACAGGAGAGTCATGATCAGAATGCCTAAACGAGAGGCACAATTAGAGGAGGCCTACGATAACAAAGAAACCACCAAGAAAATTGTGGTAGCTGTGGAAGAAGGAGAGGAGAGATGCACGTACATAGGCCATGACCTGACAGAAGAGGAAGAACAAGAGCTAATAGCCTTGCTAAGAGAATACAGAGATGTATTCACATGGAGCTACAAGGATCTGAAGGGTGTTGACCCATACATATGCTCATAAACAATCCCCATGACCTCAGATGCTAGACCCTCTAAGCAGAAGCCCTACACATACAACGACAACTACGCCGCCAAGATTAAAGAGGAGATAGACCGCTTGGTGGAAGCTGGGTTTATCTATGAAATTGAGCACAATGAATGGGTTCCCCCCTTGAAGTGGTGCCCAAGAAGAACGGCAAATTACGAGTGTGCATTAACTTGAAGAAGGTTAACGCAGCCACTATCAGAGATAATTATCCGCTTCCTATCACTGAGCATCTATTAGAAAGAGTATCAGACAAGGAAGTGTACAACTTCCTAGATGGGTTTCGGGCTACATTCAAGTAGCCATTGCTCCAGAGGATCAACATAAGATGGCTTTTGCCACGGAGTGGGGCATATTTGTGTTTTGGGTAATGCCATTTGGGCTTACTAACGCACCTGCTACCTTTCAAATATTGATGTGTCACGTGTTTAAAGAGTTCTTGATGAAGAATTTGGAAGTCTATGTTGATGATCTGTGCGCTCATTCCAACATTAGACAGACCCATATACCTGAACTCAGACAAATCTTTGATAAATGCACAGAATATCAAGTTTGCCTGAACCCAGAAAAGTGTGTTTTCATGGTCAGGCAAGGCAAAATTCTAGGACACATAGTGTCTAACAACGACATATCCACTGACGAAGAGAAAGTGAGAGCCATCACATAACTACCTAGGCCAAAGAACGTCAAGGAAGTACAGGCCTTCATGGGGCATTGTGGTTACTACCGCCGGTTCATTCATATGTATGCTGTCATTGCAAAGCTTATGTACTAACTTCTGTATAACTTTGAGTGGACTGATGAATGTGAGAATTCCTTCCAAGAACTTAAACGAAGATTATGTTCAGCACCAATCTTGACCACACCAGATTGGAACAAGCCATTCCATGTTCATGTGGATGCCTCCATTTATGCTATTGGATGTGTACTTGCACAACCTACGGGTGAAGGTAATTTGGATCTCCCTATTGCCTATGCCAGTAGACAATTGTATGCTGCTGAACGAAACTATACAACCACCGAACGAGAAGGATTAGGCATGGTGTACGCAGTTAAAAAGTTTAGACACTATTTGCTTGCAAATAAGTTCAAATCTTTTACTGATCACCAAGCTCTACTGTACCTGGTAAACAAGCCATGTAATACAGGCAGATTAGTAAGATGGTTTCTCTTACTAATGGAATATGACTTTGAGGTAGTAGTGAGGAAAGGCACAACTCACCTGAGAGCAGATCATCTCTCAAGGCTCACATCAGGAGAAGCCGCACAAGGAGTGTTAGATGACTTACCTGATGCTTACTTGTTTAACTTGGAAGTTGTACCTCAGTGGGCTAAGCCATTAGTTGCAGTATTGACATACGGACCTAAGCACCCAGTAATAGCCACACAAGATAGAGAGGTAGTAAAAGCCCAAAAGTATCACATCATGGCAGGAAGTATGTACAAGCATACAGATCAAGGGATCTTGGCTTGTTGTGTAGGAGAGGACGAGTACGCTAAGTAGTTGCAATTAGCACATGTAGGTGCATTAGAGCAACACTACTCAAAACAACGAACCCTACAGACCCTGAGGAGACTAGGAGTGCATTGGCAGACTATGGAAGTTGATGTCCAGAAGTTGTGCAAGGAATGCCCAATTTGCTGCACTAAACCACTTATGGAACATGCCACTCTTTATCAAGTGTCTTAGTGCCAGATTGGAGTGAGCCACTAGTATCCTTCCTGAGGATGAAAGCCTTCCCTCCAGACATGACTCTAGCTCGGAAAGAAGTCTAGAACAAGAAGACCTAGATTACTCACTCATTGGGTGATAATCTATACAAGCGTGGTAAAGATGGTTACCTGAGACTTTGTGTTCATGAGAGTGAATATCTAAAGATCTTGGAAACTGCTCATCAAGGTGTAGCAGGAGGACACTTTGGACAAGATCGCGTGATCAAGGCAATACTATTTGCAGGCTTCTGGTGGGCGACCCTTCACATGGATGCACATACCTATGTGAAACGGTGTGATGTGTGTCAGAGAACTCAATATCCTATACACAAAGATGAGATGCCACTAAAACCTATGATGGGTGGACGTGCATTCTCTAAGTGGGGAATAGACTTTGTAGGTCCTATTAATCCCCCAGCTAAGGGTTCTCATGCAGAATATATCATTGTGGCCACAGATTATCTAACCAAGTGGGTAGAAGTGAAAGCTACCACTAAGAACGATGCACAAACAACTGCTAAATTCTTGTTTGAGAATGTATTCACAAGATACGGGCTACCTATAGAGCTAGTAAGTGATAGGGGCACTCACTTCTTGAATGAAGTGATTGAAAATCTGCTCCAAGAATTCTTGGTAGTTCATAAGAAGTCTGCCCCCTACCACCCACAAGCTAATGGGCAAGCCGAAAGCACAAACAAGATTCTGTGCAATGTGTTGAATAAATTGGTGAACAATAAACGCTCTGATTGGGACAAACAGCTACACCATGCTGTTTGGGCATACCAAGTTGCCCACAAAACGGTACTCCAAGCCACCCCCTTCAGATGGTATTTGGCTAAAATTCAGTGCTATCATTGGACTTCTTAACACCTACATTGAAAGTAGCACAAGAGCACGAATGGACGGGTCATGAACTCTCCTCTAGACTTTTTGACCTTGAACGATTAGGAGAGACAAGACTGAGAGCGACTGCAGGGATATATGCAACTAAGAAACGACAGAAGGCATACTTTGATGCCCACGTTAAGGATAAAGGTTTGAAGGCGAGCGACCTAGTACTAGTCTACACTTTGAAACAACATGCACGAAAACTAGAGAAAAGAGGCTACGGATCCACGATCATTAATAGAATCTCAACAGCAGAGCAGTGCAACTAGCCACATTAGAAGGCGACGTTCTCCCTAGCTACATAAGCGGATGCCCAGTCAAGTTATATCAGGAACCTCTGTCGGAAGAGATGCGAAGTCGACTCAGCACTTCTAAGAAACACAAAAAAGAAGAAGAAAAACGAATTCGCGAAGAAGCTCAAGCAGAAGCATTGGAACGCATCAGGAGAATGAAGTTGAGAAGACAGGGTAGAGAGCAGCCTAGGACAGATGCATATGCAGATCAAGGATATCATGTGGCTATGTGTGAAGTTTCAAATATCAGCTCTCATAGGATAATTGATTGACGTCCTTTTATAACCTTAGAAATAGGACAAGGAAAGGATGCAAGGGCTCTAAGAGCCTTGATTGACTCAGGTGCAACCACTAGTGTTGTCAAAGTATCGTACTATCAAAAGTTGAAATTAACCATCAATCCTATAGAAGCATATCTCATAGGATTGGGAGGTGTGGAAACCCCTTGCATAGGTGAGGTGGAACTTCCACTCTATATTCAAGACGAAGTAATGACAGTCAAAGTACTAGTGTGTCAAGATGAGGACCTCAGTGAGCCTCTTGTCTTAGGTCAGGACTGGATCTATGATCATGCTGTCAACCTAAACCTAAGAAGTCGAATTAGAGTTGAATTGGAAAATGAGGCACTCAAGGAACTAAGTAAGGCACAAACTCCTGGTCTCTCCAGGGGTGCACATGAAGTTGACAATGCTATTCTTGTCCAAAACTGTATGATGCAGAATGAGGAGTGTCTCTACAACAGAGTCAAGGATAAGACGGCACTCCTTCATTCCCAAAGACTAGAGGGATGTAGCAACCAAAGGAAAATCAAATACAGGAGGAGCAGCGCACAACCTCTACTGGAGGTCAGAAACACGTGCGAAGCAGAATGTCTCAGCCGTCGAAACGAGTGTGGGTATGGAAAGGCGAACACCCCGTTGCTACCATGCCAACCCCACGGCCGAAACCTCTTATTAGTAATCAACAACACGATACTAATGAGAAGTCTTTCATAAATTCTTCTGCGAAAGTAAAGTCTATTTGGGTACCCAAGAGGTCAATGAAGGCCAGCCCACAATCACGACAAATCTAGGTGCCTAAGGCTTGCTTGCGGGCTCAAATAACTACACCTAGGCCACACCCGGTACAACATGTTTCACCCACTCGAACATCCGATGCCTATTCTCACACATCACGCACAAACACATATTCTTGCATGAGCACAACTAGAATCAATCGTAAATGGGCCCCGAAAAAGCCTCATGTCCGAGCCGATACTCCTAACAAACTCTCCAGAGTCTCCACAAAGTCAAGATCAAAACCCATCCATTGCATTTGGCAACCTAAAACTTGTAATAAACCCCGGACCCCAGTTGTAAATTCATGCCCACCTACTAACTACATCACTCTCACACGACATCATTCCACCTAGCTCCTAGGTCTACCCAACTCCTAACTACACCCACGAGCATCGAGCACTTAATAACCTCCTAATCTCTCCCGAGCCTCATGTTAATGTTGTAATGGGGACAAAAACAGTTCTATCTTGTCCTTTACAATGTTAACACATGTTTCTATATTCTCACAGAATCAAGAGGCAAGAAGTAATATGGCAGATACGGCAGGAACTAGCTCCCAGGCAGGCACCAGCCCCCAAGTCCTGGACATTGAGAGTCTTCCCGTTGAGGAGGAATTGAAGGAACGCCTAGTGGCATTGAGGGCATTACACGCCATACCGGTTCAAAATCCTCCACATGGGCACACAATGCCGATCAGCAAAAACTCACATTGGTTCAGTGATGTGGCAGGACCTCTGGGTGAAGGCACCTACATGTGGGAGGCCGAGGTAGAATTCAATGGGCGCTGAGGCAGATATCACTTTTTCACCAGGGAATTTGAGAAAATGCAGAATAATGAAGGACTGAGCGGGACTCTACGATTACTTCAAATTCCAGTTGCCAAAGCCCGATTTTCTAAGGTGCTCTTATTTGATTAGAACCCTCACTCCGAGCAAAGACAAAAAGGGATACAACTCCTTTGTCCTCCCATCTCTCACAAGGGGCAATGAGCTGAAGCGCTTTAGTTTGACTATCAATTTGGTAAGGGAAGCTCTAGACATGAAAGGTATGCACATTCCTACGGAGAAAGAGACTATGGTCCCGATAATATGAAGAACAGGAATCTGATGAAATTAAAGGACATGGTGGCAACAACACCTACAATTGCCATTCACTTGCGAATGGTCATGCAGCACTTTGCATTTCCCGTTCAAGAGAGGTTCACAATGCCACCTAAGAAGATATGGTTTAGTCTATATATGGCTGACGCCTTTGATTTGACAATCAATATGCCCCATTGGATTATCGACCAAATCCACTTGGCTCATCGAAGGTGGTATAAGAAACAAAAGTCTGTACTATATGGATGCTATGCCCTCACCAAGATTGTGTATAGATGTCTTGCGTATGATGTGCCAGTGCAAAGGGCACTCATTTGGACCAGGGTACAGGAGTTTCAACGCAGATTATCCTCCGCAAGGCCACCCTCCAAGAAAATGAGAGGTGCCGTTCAGATGCCCTGAGCACAAGCCCGCGGTGCGACACTGACAGTAGAGACAACTCCACGACTCTCGAGGCAGATACAAACCTTTACTATCAGATTACGAAGACATAGCACTGAGGGACCAAATCTAGTGTTTCCACCTGTACCAACCGACCTAAAGTTCCCTCACGGATTCACTTTGGAAGACCTAATTGATGAGGAGGTAGCCAGAATCATCGAGGCTGTTAACGCGGAAGTCGAGGCAGAGCAAGCTAGTGGACAACAAACTACTACACACCAAACCCATCCCAGACAACCAGAGGTCGTTGAAGTGGAAGATGAAGAAGAAGAAGAACAAGAGGAGGAACATGATGGACAGTCCGAGAAAGAAGAGCAAGAATATGATCAGGAAGCTCTGCAGGTACTTGAAGGTGCTCCAACTTATACGAAGGCATTGAAAAAGCTCTACGATACCATGAACAGAGTTCAAGAGTAACATAGACTGTCCCTAGCAGCAAGCAAAGCCCTCATGAATCAAATCCTTGAGGAGGAAGGCGTAGATAAGCAATACCGTGCCACTTTTGACATGATTTCTAAGGCTTTAGGAGTACCTAAGACGGTTCATACCGCCCTTGCACAATCACGAAGAACGGAGCGACGATACGGCAGATGCCCCCCTTGATCAGGAAAGCAGATGAATGTATTAGTATCTGAACCACAAGGCACATCCACAACCACGGGCACTACACACACCATTCAGGATACCGAGGAAACCCATATATCAAGTGCACCCTCGTCACCCCCTTTGCCACCACTGCCTCCAACTCCACTCCATTCACCTCCTACTACCAGTGTAACCTCTACTCTCACCACCTCCAAGTCCACTACCCACACCGAAGCACAGACTGTCAGTCAACCCACACAACCCACACACCCTATCTCCACCTCTCTTGCCTATATGGCCAATGAAACAGTAATTCTAACTGCAGCCACAGAAAATCTAACCCCCCCGATCACATTTCCCGGGAGTTCATATTCACAAATGCACATACCACTCTACACTTTCACCATTGTCACCTGTAGTACTCCTTCTTTTTTTTCTCTCTTTGTTTGTGTCATGTGCCAGAGGTCAGAGGTTCTTAATTTCTTAGATAAGACAGCTTCATCACTGTCGTAACATCGGTTGCCAAGATTGAGAGGAAAAATGCCGTGGGCTGCAGCTTCATGAAGTGTTCAAGTGCTCCTTTCCATTACATGGACATATTTGAGTTCTGAGCAGTCATTGCTTTTATCTTTTCTTTGCTACCTCGGTTGTTTTGATACCTATCTCTCTCTATCCCCTTCTCTCTTTCCCCTTTCTCTCTCTTTTCCTCCCTCTCTCTCGGTCTCTCATTCTATCTCTCTCTCTCGGTCTCTCATTCTATCCCTTTCTCTCTCTCTCTCTCTCTCTCTCTCTCTCTCTCTCTCTCTCTCTCTCTCTCTCTCTCTCTCTCTCTCTCTCTCTCTCTCTCTCTCTCTCTCTCTCTCTCTCTCTCTCTCTCTCTCTCTCCCCTCTCTCCCTCTCTCTCTTCTCTCTCTCTCTCCCTGCCATCCTTCTCTCTCCCCGCCTTCTCGTACCTTCTCTCTCTCTCTCTCTCTCTCTCTCTCTCTCTCTCTCTCTCTCTCTCTCTCTCTCTCTCTCTCTCTCTCTCTCTCTCTCTCTCTCTCTCTCTCTCTCTCTCTCTCTCTCTCTCTCTCCCCCCCTCCCCCGCCTAACAACCCCCACACTTCGCATCTCTCCGCCATGGTCCCCCGCACCCCGCCTAGTCCTCACCCCGCCCCCCTCCGCCATAGCCCCGCCCTCCTCCCTGCCCGCAGCTCCGCCCCCCGCCCCTCCCCTCCCCCGCCTAGTACCTTGCACCCCGCCCAGTCCTCACCCCGCCCCCCTCCGCCATAAGCCCGCCATCCGCCCCCGCCTAGCCTCCGCCCCCCCCCCCTCCACCTTAGCCCGCCATCCGCCCCCGCCTAGCCTCCGCCCCCCCTCCGCCTTAGCCCGCCATCCGCCCCTGCCTAGCCTCCGCCCCCCCTCCGCCTTAGCCCGCCATCCGCCCCCGCCTAGCCTCCGCCCCCCCTCCGCCTTAGCCCGCCATCCGCCCCCGCCTAGCCTCCGCCCCGCCCTCCGCCTAGTCCCCCTCCCCTCCCCCGCCTAGTTCCCTTCCCCTTCCCCGCCTAGTACCCCGCACCCCGCCCAGTCCTCACCCCGCCCCCCTCCGCCATAAGCCCCCCCGCACTATTCCCCGCCACCCCCCGCACATGCACACCCACATACACATACACCCACCCACACACACATACACACTCAGACCCCACCGCACACACATACACACGTGCACCCGCACATACACACACTTCCATCCACACAGACTTTCACACTCACATACACATGCTCACACGCTCGCACTCACAGCATACACGTACTCACGAACACACAAACACATACATGAACTCACATGTACTCACACAAAATGCAGACACACCACAATTGTACCCGCACACATACATTCCCCCACACACACAGTCATTCGTGCACACACCCCCTCACATGTACACACACACCCCCATGAGGTCAGTAAGAGCACGCATGACACTGAAGGTGGTTTCTATATCATGTTTCAACAATGAAGAAAGGGAGGAATTCATGACTTCAGATACTTACGAGTGGAGTTGTTCTATGGGCACTATTCTTGAGGATGGTGTATGGAGATGACCCGTGATGCTGACCCAATGACTTTTGGGAGCTCAGAGGAGTGCTATTTGAGGCCTCACATGATTAAACCACTACATGAACACTAGGACTGGATGAGCAGATGGACCAGTCGGCATCATATGAATTGCCAGGATTAAATTAGTGAGGAAGTAACAAAACTACAAAATGAGAATCTTGGATGGCAGGTGAAAAGGTAAAAGGTAATTTTCAAAAGTGAAAGGGGATAAAACAAATGTTGCCGCCAACATTTCATGGCGACTACCTATTTTTGTGGATCTAATTCAAATCAAGTGGAGTATTTGATTTACCCCTCCAATCTTAAGATTCGGCAAGGCCCTCTTGGCCTATCGAGGCCTATAAAAACAAGGGATTTGTGCTCATTTGGGATACATGTACAAGTACAACAATTTTAGAGATACAGTGGTTCGTGTATACGTGCAGAAGTCCTCTCTTGCACTTGGTGGTTTCAAGCCTATTGTAGGAGCTAATCTGTAGTGTGTATACAGAGGGTGGGCTTCTCAATGGAGGGCTATGAGCACTATAGTGTAAGAGAGTAGCTTGGATCTATTTTCCGTTCTGTGAGTCAGTGTGTTGATTAACCTCTGTTCTCTTGAGAAATTCTCCCATTTGTATTGTTCTGAGTTAGCCTGCATATCAATGCCCCTTATGCTGATGGGAAGAATCTGTTGTATTGGAGTTATTTACTTTTACGGTGGCTTGTTAGCCCTAAGCTTGCATTTTTGAGCATCACTCTCCCCAACCTTGTAATCGATTCGAATCAAGAAGTGTATGGTCTTCCCTGGTCATTGGTTGTCCATATTTTCTGAAGTATTTACTACTATGTGCAATCCGTGTTATCTACCTGCTCACAGAAATGTTAAAGGGTATAATTCCCTAAAGAGAACCCCCCTTGAGTAGGCGACGTACTAGAAGTGTTAATCTTTAATATTTACTCTTGTTAAAAGCAGATACCCCAGTACCTCCTCTACAGTTTGGCACGCCCGGTGGGACCTTTGCATTTCTGTGAGAGGTATTTTTGCCCCATTACATTTGCAAGAAGGTACATGACCCATACACGGGCAGATAAGGAGTCTCTTCGTGTTCGGAGGAGCCTTAACAAGTTAGCCATAACCACGACTAGTGAGTCTACCTCCCCTCTGCCCTCCCTAAATTTATCAATTGATTTGGGTGCGACACCATTGTCGAAAGAAGGGTATAGGAGAACTCTAGACTTCTCCTCAGATACGTCCGAAGAAACACAAGTACAAATGGAGGATCTCTCTCATTTACTCTCCAGATTAAATATCAAATTCCCTACCTTCAAGGGACAAGCCTATGAGGATGCTGATGATCATGTGAGGAGATTCATCTCTTTATGCCATGGAAGAGGTCTGCAAAATAGAGAGGATGCCATGCTGGCACTTTCTCCATCCACATTGGAGGGTCTTGCAGATAAATGGTATAGTCAATATGCAGATGGCCATTTCACTACATGGGAGGCTCTGAAGGCGGCATTCTCACAGACATTCCGACCAAGTGATTCCTCAGAAAGAGCTTTAGATCAGCTAGAGAATTTGAAGCTAAGGCCAGGTGAATCTTTTCATGAACTTCACACTAGAACAAAAGCACTTGTTGCACGTCTGCCACATGCTCCAGGTGACTTTTTGGTTAAAAAATGGATTGAGAAAGCTCTGCCCAGGTCATCTCAGCAGAAGCTTCGTGAATCTCTTAGATTGGATGCGACCCTCAATGATTTTGTTGCAGCAGCATCACGCATTGAAGAAGCAAGGCAACATTTCGAAGGGGATACACAACCAAAGTACGCTGCAGACATGGATCCTATTGAGCAACTGAGGAGGGAATTGGAAGCATTGAAGACGCAGCAAAATCAACAAGAAGAGAAGGTCTTGCCACCACTGCGTCGCACTGATGATGAAGTAGCTCAACTTCGCCGAGAGTTAGAAGATTTGAAGACCACTGAGGATATAAGGAGATAAATTTGGTGTACAATCTGTAACAAGAATGGACACTCCAATGCTAATTGCCCTATTAAGGTAAGCTGTCAATTTTGTGGAAAGGATGGTCATGAAGCGAGAGATTGCTATTACCTCAAGGGTACACAGCAGAGAGGTAACCCTCAAACTTTGGATTCATATTATGCTAGTACTTCAAATACACCTAACAGAGAGGAGAATAGGCCTGCAAAGCCTAGATATAATAGACCCTTGATGTGCTATCGTTGTGGTGAGTACGGTCACATGCAAAATAGGTGTTCTCTTCCAGAAGACGCACCTCCCTGTCAACATTGTCCAGAGGCCAAGGATCATTATACCAAAGATTGCCCAAGAGGTCGTCCTGCTCCAATTCATATGATTGCCGTCTCTCCACATGAAGAAGGAAAAACCACTCACACTTATGTTGTTTCATCCTTTGCAATGCCCATGATGACTAGAGCTAGGCAAGCAGCTGCAACCCAGAGAGATGAACAACAAGGATTTCAGGATAAAGAGGAAGAAAAGGAGTCTGGATGGAAGGATCAAGTAGAAATTGAAGGAGCTTATAATAAGATGACTACTTCTCTAAAGGGCCAACCAACAAGTCTGCAAGAAAACACTCAGGAGGTAAACATTGAATAGATCTTGAAAGGTATTCATCACAAGGTTAGTCTATATGAACTTATAAGGATGGATTCAAAAATAAGAAGTGACTTACTGAAGATTATACACTCTGCTCACTTGGTCCAATCACCTAGTATAGATGGTTTCATGGTTGATTTTCCCCCTGCACCCTTAGCAGATTACCAAAGCTCAAGATTATCTGTTTGTATAAAGGATGAAGCTCTTACAGGTGTGATCATAGATGGAGGCTCTGGTATCAATTTAATGCCAGATTTTACAATGAAGAAGCTGAAATTGAACCCCACCAAGTTGGCACCATTCACGGTTACATTGGCAGATCAACATCGGGTTGCGCCACTGGGCATTATTGAGAAGGTACTGATGGTAGTACAGGTCTTCCATTTTGTTCTAGATTTTGTTGTTATTGTACTTCCACAGGAGACTTCTTACCCTCTACTCCTTCTTTTTTTTCTCTCTCTGTTTGTGTCATGTGCCAGAGGTAAGAGCCTCTTAATTTCTCAGATAAGACAGCTTCATCACTGTCGTAACATCGGTTGCCGAGATTGAGAGGAAAAATGCCGTGGGCTGCAGCTTCAGGAAATGTTCAAGTGCTCCTTTCCATTACATGGACATATTTGAGTTCTGAGCAGTCGTTGCTTTTATCTTTTCTTTGCTACCTCGGTTGTTTTGATACCTATCTCTCTCTATCCCCTTCTCTCTTTCCTCTTTCTCTCTCTTTTCCTCCCTCTCTCTCGGTCTCTCATTCTATCTCTCTCTCTCGGTCTCTCATTCTATCCCTTTCTCTCTCTCTCTCTCTCTCTCTCTCTCTCTCTCTCTCTCTCTCTCTCTCTCTCTCTCTCTCTCTCTCTTTTCCCCACGTGTGAATCTCTCTCTCTCTCTCTCTCTCTCTCTCTCTCTCTCTCTCTGTCTTCCCTCTCTCCCTCTCTCTCTTCTCTCTCTCTCTCCCCGCCATCCTTCTCTCTCCCTGCCTTCCCGTCCCTTCTCTCTCTCTCTCTCTCTCTCTCTCTCTCTCTCTCTCTCTCTCTCTCTCTCTCTCTCTCTCTCTCTCTCTCTCTCTTTTCCCCACGTGTGAATCTCTCTCTCTCTCTCTCTCTCTCTCTCTCTCTCTCTCTCTCTCTCTCTCTCTCTCTCTCTCTCTCTCTCTCTCTCTCTCTCTCTCTCTCTCTCTCTCTCTCTCTCTTCCCTCTCTCCCTCTCTCTCTTCTCTCTCTCTCCCCGCCATCCTTCTCTCTCCCTGCCTTCCCGTCCCTTCTCTCTCTCTCTCTCTCTCTCTCTCTCTCTCTCTCTCTCTCTCTCTCTCTCTCTCTCTCTCTCTCTCTCTCTCTCTCTCTCTCTCTCTCTCTCTCTCTCTCTCTCTCTCTCTCTCTCTCTCTCTCTCTCTCTCTCTCTCCCCCTCCCCGCCTAACAACCCTGGCAGTCCGCATCCCTCCGCCATGGTCCCCCGCACCCCGCCTAGTCCTCATCCCGCCCCCCTCCGCCATAGCCCCGCCCTCCTCCCTGCCCGCAGCTCCGCCCCCCGCCCCTCCCCTCCCCCGCCTAGTACCCTGCACCCCGCCCAGTCCTCACCCCGCCCCCCTCCGCCATAAGCCCCCCTAGCCTCCGCCCCCCCCTCCGCCTTAGCCCGCCATCCGCCCCCGCCTAGCCTCCGCCCCCCCTCCGCTTTAGCCCGCCATCCGCCCCCGCCTAGCCTCCACCCCCCCTCCGCCTTAGCCCGCCATCCGCCCCTGCCTAGCCTCCGCCCCCCCTCCGCCTTAGCCCGCCATCCACCCCCGCCTAGCCCCTGCCCCGCCCTCCACCTAGTCCCCCTCCCCTCCCCCGCCTAGTTCCCTTCCCCTTCCTCGCCTAGTACCCCGCACCCCGCCCAGTCCTCACCCTGCCCCCCTCCGCCATAAGCCCCCCCGCACTATTCCCGGCCACCCCCCGCACATGCACACCCACATACACATACACCCACCCACACACACATACACACTCAGACCCCACCGCACACACATACACACGTGCACCCGCACATACACACAATTCCATCCACACACACTTTCACACTCACATACACATGCTCACACGCTCGCACTCACAGCATACACGTACTCACGAACACACAAACACATACATGAACTCACATGTACTCACACAAAATGCAAACACACCACAATTGTACCCGCACACATACATTCCCCCACACACACAGTCATTCGTGCACACACCCCCTCACATGTACACACACACCCCCATGAGGTCAGTAAGAGCACGCATGACACTGAAGGTGGTTTCTATATCATGTTTCAACAATGAAGAAAGGGAGGAATACATGACTTCAGATACTTACGAGTGGAGTTGTTCTATGGGCACTATTCTTGAGGATGGTGTATGGAGATGACCTGTGATGCTGACCCAATGACTTTTGGGAGCTCAGAGGAGTGCTATTTGAGGCCTCACATGATTAAACCACTACATGAACACTAGGACTGGATGAGCAGATTGACCAGTCGGCATCATATGAATTGCCGAGATTAAATCAGTGAAGAAGTAACAAAACTACAAAATGAGAATCTTGGATGGCATGTGAAAAGGTAAAAGGTAATTTTCAAAAGTGAAAGGGGATAAAACAAATGTTGCCGCCAACCATTCACGGCGACTACCTATTTTTGTGGATCTAATTCAAATCAAGTGGAGTATTTGATTTACCCCTCCAATCTTACGATTCGGCAAGGCCCTCTTGGCCTATCGAGGCCTATAAAAACAAGGGATTTGTGCTCATTTGGGTTACATGTACAAGTACAACAATTTTAGAGATACAGTGGTTCGTGTATACGTGCAGAAGTCCTCTCTTGCACTTGGTGGTTTCAAGCCTATTGTAGGAGCTATTCTGTAGTGTGTATACAGAGGGTGGGCTTCTCAGTGGAGGGCTATGAGCACTATAGTGTAAGAGAGTAGCTTGGATCTATTTTCCGTTCTGTGAGTCAGTGTGTTGATTAACCTCTATTCTCTTGAGAAATTCTCCCATTTGTATTGTTCTGAGTTAGCCTGCATATCAATGCCCCTTATGCTCATGGGAAGAATCTGTTGTATTGGAGTTATTTACTTTTAGGGTGGCTTGTTAGCCCTAAGCTTGCATTTTTGAGCATCACTCTGCCCAACCTTGTAATCGATTCGAATCAAGAAGTGTATGGTCTTCCCTGGTCATTGGTTGTCCATATTTTCTGAAGTATTTACTACTATGTGCAATCCGTGTTATCTACCTGCTCACAGAAATGTTAAAGGGTATACTTCCCTAAAGAGAACCCCCCTTGAGTAGGCGACGTACTGGAAGTGTTAATCTTTAATCTTTACTCTTGTTAAAAGCGGATACCCCAGTACCTCCTCTACATCACCGCACCCACAATTCCAATATTCACAATCACTCCCACTACTGCATCCACTGTTGATCTTATGGACGTATCACCCACCTCCGAACCTCTCCCTCCCCCCATACACCGACCATCTCCCATTCCCCCACCTCCCACGTCACCATTTTCCAGCACCGTATCCACAATTCCATTCCCCTTTCCCTTTCCATTCCCTTCTACATTCAACACCCTTCCCGCATCCACCCCTATTAATAATGTATTTAATAATATGTATCAGTGTATGTCGCAACTACAACAACACTATCAGCAACTTGATAACCAACATACGCGACTCTTTCGAAGCCATGAAGGACTTCAAGTATGATTCATTGATCTCGAACGGGAAAAGCGGCTACTACAACAACAGTACACTTTACAGGAACAACATGAACAGTTAGTAGCCAATCCACCCCAGTCAGATGCAGAAGAAAGGCAACATATGGATGATTTGCTACACTCCCAGATAATGGAGAATCTCAAGCTTGGACGCAACCTAGCCCTCCTACGAAAACACATGTCTACAATACTCGAAAAGAATAAACGGCTACAGAAATAGAATGAAGAAAACTTGGAAGCAGCAATGGAGGGTTCCCCGCAGGAAGTCGACGCAGAAAAATTCAAGGCCATTCCCTCAGAGAATATGCAAATTGTGTTAGAAACCCATGCCAACCTCCTAGAGGCCCATGCTGCATTAGAACGAGAAAGAG
This sequence comes from Ceratopteris richardii, assembly GCA_020310875.1. Classification (NCBI taxonomy): domain Eukaryota; kingdom Viridiplantae; phylum Streptophyta; class Polypodiopsida; order Polypodiales; family Pteridaceae; genus Ceratopteris; species Ceratopteris richardii. The sequence continues at coordinate 154,777,941 of CM035414.1, forward strand.
ATGACCTACTGAAGCAACTGGCAACTCACCAGGAGTCACCAAGCAAAGTCACAGCCGTAGTCGACACATCGGAAGAGGTTGCAAAACTCAAAGCAGAACTCCAAGAGTTACGCAATAAAGTCATGCAATACGAGCGTCAACCCTCTCCCCTTGTAGAGCCCGAGCCTGAAGGTTTAGTGCCGATTGAAATAGAGGAAACATTCGAAGATCCATACGTTCGCATGCCTGCACCAGGTGGCAAGCAAATAGAAGAAGGCATGGACACCATCGAGATAGAGGCTCCTGAATGGATGTAGAGGTTAGAGAAAGTGGCCACCACCCATGATGACAAAGTAGCAGTTCAGATAGCGTCAATGTCCCGTTTGGAAGAGGTAGTTATAAAATCATAGTACTTTAGAAACCTCTCCGATCATAGGTGGATTGGCACATCCGATGATTTGTATGTTCCTTTCTGTGTCTTAATGGCAGACTACAATGCCGGAATAAAGCACCACACCTCAAAAGAGCCAACCTCCGCTACAGAGTTTGCAGCGGATGACATCCCAGCACGCGCCAAGCACGGCATTATACATCAACCTACGTGGAGGATTCGTCTACTAGAAACCTACCTAGAGATGGTAAGAACATGGAATAACATGCCTTTGAACATCAAATACAACCCATGCTATTGCCATGTATTTCGAAGAAGGTCATGGCCTGAATACACCAAAACTGTGCTGACAACCAAAGGATGCGAGAAATGGCTCAATTATGTCTACTTAGCACCACCTAAAGGCCAACCTACCCTAGGATATATGATCTTGACGATTCGGCATTGGGGGGTTAGGTTTAAAAATGTACCAGATGTCATGGCCCAAATGTGCCTTAAAATTTTTGAACTCATGTTGGTCACCTTCAGGACTTTCAAGAATGTCAAGGAACCTCATCTGTCAGCTCTTGGATTTAGTGAAGGTAATCAAGACCTTGTCTACGACAAATGTTGTATATGCATGGCACGCGTGTATCAAGTATCTACTAGCGTGCTTCAAACAGACGTTTGAAGAAATGTTTATCACGGGATTCTGGGAATATCATTCAGAGATATTCATTCCCAGACCATCACATTAAATTGCAGTTGTTTGCAGTGGAACAATCTCTCCATTCAAAAACGTTACGTATACCACATCCAGAGGTTCTCGGGCCGGTAGATTGGGATGCTCTACTCACGGATTTGTCCAAAGGGTTGCGGATTGCAAAACATCACTTAGCACAAGACGTTGTTGAGTACTACATCCAACGCCCCACCCAACAAGGGTCTGTCAGGGACGACAGACGCGAGAAGGGGGGGGGTGTTGGAACTGAAGGACTCACAAGGCAAGGAAGCTTACAAAGAGAGTCAGAGAAAAGAGAAAGCACAAGTAGACAGAGCAGTCAACGACAATCTGGCAAGTAGGCCAATATTTTTTCAGGATACTAACGCATATCAAAGAGGTGGACACGCAAGGAGAAGGAGCAAGTAGGGAGCTCTAGGAAATGTATGTCAACATGATAGTAGACTCCCTACAAAAATAGTGATTTTCATCACTAACAATCATTGTAAATACCATTTCTTATTTTTGTAGCTCCATTTTGTGCAAGCCAAGGAGTCCTTGAGCTTGAGGAGCTTTAGAAGTATCTATCTGTCAGTTTTCACATTTTTTAGACTTCGTTTGGACCTCCAAATAGGGTAGAGAACCTAATTTTTAACTACGCTGGACACTAGGTCTGGACACGAGCAAAACCTAGTCAAAAACTATAAATAGAGCTAGAGAGCTCATTTTTGGGTTAGCTTGTAATTGATTTGAACATGTAAGAACTTTTGGAAACTAATCTAAGAACTCCATTGCTTCTCACTCTTTGTCTTGCCGTATGTGCGCGTGTGTGTATGTGTGTGCATGTTAGTGTGCTTCCCACTCACGCACTTGTGCCTTCACTTGCTCGAGGTCTTCATACCATCCTCACGTCTTCCCGAATTGACATTAAAGGAGGTGCTACTCATCACTGAGCTACACCAGATACTCACCACAGCAATAACACATCAATGGCCTATTATATCTAGTCTTCGTTGGATGATTCTCCTCTCTATTAGGTGCACTTGAAGTACTACCATATTATGAATCCAGAGCTTGAGGGTTACCTTGTTGTTGTGTACCTTTGAGGTAGTAACTGTCTCTAGCTTCATGGCCATCCTTTCCACAAAATTAATAGCTTACTCTGTTAGGACAATTAGCATTGGAATGCCCACTATTGTTACATATTGTATACCAAATCTGCCTTCCCATATCATAAGTGGGTCGCAAATCTTCTAATTCATGATGGATTTGGGCTAGCTCATGATTAGTGCGACGTGAGGGTGGTGGCAAGACCTTCTCTTCTTGGTGATTTTGTTGCATTCTCAATGCCCCTAGTTCTTTCCTTAGTTGCCTAATAGGGTCTAGTTCTGCAACATAATTTGGTTGTGTATCCCCTTCAAAATGTTTCCTAGCTTCTTCAATGTGAGATGTTGCTACAACAAAATCATTGAGGGTTGCATCCAATCTAAGGGACTCACGTAGCTTCTGCTAAGATGACCTAGGAAAAGCTTTTTCTATGCAGTTTTTAACCAAGAAATCACTTGAAGCATGTGTCAGACATGCAACAAGTGCTTTTGTCCTAGTGTGAAGTTCATGAAATGATTCACCTCATCTTAGTCATAGGTTCTCTAGGTGATCTAAAGCTCTTTCCGAGGAGTCAATTGGTCGAAATGTCTGAGAGAATGTTGTCTTCAAAGCCTCCCATGTGGCAAAATGCCTGTCTTCATATTGATTGTACCTTTTGTCAGCATGGCCTTCTAATGAGGATGGAAAGAGTACTAGAATTGCATCCTCTCTATTCTGCAGACCTCGTCCATGGCGTAAGGAGATGAATCTCCTCACATGATCATCAGCATCGGCAAAATCAACCTAGATTGATGTTTAACCAATGGATATGTTAATCCCAAGCTCTTTTTTTTAATAGTTGTTTCTTCACTTTATGAAGTCTTCAAAAGTACATTCAAAAAATTATGATTTTCTTTATATTATTGTATTTTTCAAAGAATCACAATTTTCTAGAGTTTCCACTCCTTTTTTTAGCTTACAAATCTTTCTCAATGTTTTTTCCTTTACTTTTTAGTATCTTTTCTTAGAAGTAATCACTTGAGTTAAAGAGGAGATTGTGATCTCTTCAAAATGCATGATTCTCTCCCCCTCTCGAAAAATTTGTGATTATCTCCCTTTGTCCAAAAATTCCTTATTCTCTCCTTCCAATTTTCTCCAAAAATTTGCGAATCTCTTCTTTCAAATTTTTCCAAAAATTTCTGATTCTCTGCTTCCACTTTTCTTTAGAAACTCATGATTCTCTTCTTCCGATTTTCTCAAAACATTTGCGATTCTCGTCTTCCAATTTTCTCCAAAAAATTGTGATTCTCTTCTTCCAATTCTCTCCAAGAATTCATGATTTTCTTCTTCCACTTTACTCCAAAAATTTATGATTCTGTTCTCCACTTTTTTTTTTTGTTGCAAAAATTCGGATTTTCTTCTTCGAATTTTCTCAAAACATCACAATTTTCTCCTCGTCTCAAAAGTTCATGTTTTTTTGCATTTTACACCTTTCTTTATACTGTCTTTAAAAGTCGTCATTATTTTCAATTCTTAATCTTCAAACACATTTTCTACAACCTATATTATTTATTGTATATTTTTCCAAACATATTTTTTTTAATCTACAGTTTTTGCGACAAATTCGTGATTCTTACCTCCCTATGTCAACTCAGAGAGTCACGATTTTATCTATATTTTGTGATACCAAGTTTTAGATTATGGTTTATACAACCTATAGAAGCGCTTTTCCCCTTTCTATTTTCCTTCACTGAACGAAGTCAACAAACTTTGAAATCATATAGAAAGTGAGTCTATAGAAATTTTCAATTCTTGGCTTAATGAAAAAGGCCAATTTTACCAACTTTTCAAACTTCAAATCATTGAAAAATACTTGATAAAGCTTACCTCTTGCTCCTAGGAATGATATGGTTGGCAAATGGGTTATATTTTTCTTGGACTGTAAGTGCTTAGAAAATAGTGATTGCCTTTGCTCACTCTTACTCGCTCACTCACAAGTGACTAAGTTTTGAATCAGATTTTCTTTTATAGTTTTTTGTTAAAAAATTCACGAGTTTCTCAAAATTTGGATGCAAAAAGTCATGAAATTTATCCCAAATTCAATCCCAAAATTCATGATCTCCTCCTTTGCTTTTGGAAAAAATTCTCAATTTTTGTCCCTTCTCCCTTAGCCAAAACTTTGGTCAGTTTTTCAAAAAGTTGCGCATCTCTCCTCTTCTTTTTTCCACAAAATTGCGACTCTCCCCTCTTTTTTCTTCCACAAGGTCGCGAATCTCTCCTTTTCCTTTTTCCACGGAATGACGAATCGTTCCTCTTTTTTCTCCACAACGTCACCATTTTCTCCTCTTCTATCTTCCACAAAATCGTGAATATATCCTTCTCGTTTTTCCTCAAAGTTGTGAACCTTTTGTCTTCTGTTTTCCACAAAGTCTCGATTTTCTTGAAGCTTTTTATTTTTTTTCTCCCTTTCCCATTTTCTCCATTTGGTCTCTTTCAAGCTAGGCTTTCATTTAATTCGTTCTCCCTCAATCCGTGTCTTGAATAAACAATTTTTAAGTTCACTTCTTTTCTTTCCGAAATGTAAAAACCATGATTTTCTATCACTTCTGAATTCCCAACCCTAAATTAACTTCCTTCAAATCTTTTCACTTCAGATCCTCCTAAGAGAATTTCGAAAAGAAAACGAAAAACTTAAAATAGTTAAGCAAGGGATTATCATTTTGAGTATGCAAGATACCCACATCAATATCCGTTTACCTCAATTGACATAATTTTAAACAAATGACTGAAAGCCTTGTTCTCCTAATCCTAAAATGGAAAGAGAATACTTGGCATGTTCTTCTTTCATCTTTGATATTCCAAACTAATGATGATCTAATTGTGACATGAAAACTGAAGTTTACTTATGGTTTTGGCACCACCAATCTAGGTTACTCACCCCTAGCAAGGAGGCCAAAATAGATGTTTCCTTTCAAGCTTCTAGCACATTTGTCTCATTGTAGTTTTTAGAGACTGAATAACACTTCAAAAATAAAATTCTCTTTAAATCATCAATCCGAGAATAAGCTTAAATTATTGTTGCTTAAAGATTAATGCTTGACAAACCATAAATCAACCATTCATGAAAGAAAAAATCTAGACTTGTCATGAGATCTAGTGAAAGTTTGATTAAAAAAATAAATATACAAAATAGAGCAAGGCTTTTTGAAAACACGACTTTCTACAAAGTTATGACTGAAAAAACTTCATTTGGTCATATCTCCATGAATATAACACAAAATTGAGTGATTGAAGTGCCTATTCCATGTCATTTTCCCTATGGAATTGAAATATGATAATAGAAAATACTTTCTTGACTCTATGATATGAAGTGCTCAATTCAAAATCAGATGACTTTCTTCAATCCATGAAAACTCCAAGTTAAACCAGTTAATATAGAAAATAGGTCTCTCAAAAAAGTTCCAAAAAATCCATAATTAATAATCAACTAAACCACATTAAATACATCAAGGAAGACATAATACAAGAGGATTAAGATGAAGAAGAAGATGGAAAACCAAAGAAGAACTCTCTTTTTCAAAAGGAGTGAACACAAAATGGACTTTAGATTTTCCAAATGGTTATGGAAATCTTGAACTACTGCTCTTCTATTTGTGCCTTAAAATACTGAAAAGTCATTCATGAAAATGCGTAGAAAGGTTGTCGACCATTTTTCGAATATTAGATACATTGTTCTATTAAATGAAGATGATGCATTCTTCAAACGAAAAGCCATGCGGGTATAGACATAAGAGCCCCCTCGGAGTCATGAAGGCTGTTTTGTCCCTATCATTAGCATGGATCATTGTCTTATTCTAGCCACTAAAACCATCCACGAAGCTATACAAAGTGTGACCGGCTACTTCCTCAAGTACTTGCCTGTGAAGGGCTGAGGAAATCCATCTTGAACAGTCACTTTATTCAAGGCATGAAAATCAACGTAGAATCTTATTTTTCCATTATTTTTTTTGGTTAGAATAACCATAAAAGAAAGCCACCTGGAATGTTCTACTAGAACAATTATACCTGCTTCTTCTAATTTTTTAATTTCCAACTTTACCACCTCTAGATACTTTGGATTGAGTTGATATGGCCTACTTCTTGCAAGCACGGCTCCCTCAACTAATGGTATTTGATGTAATTCAAGCTCCTCTTGTATCCCTCTAAGATCTTTGTAGGACCATGCAAGGACATTTTTGTAAGCAAAAAGTAAAGAAGTTACCTTCCGTAGTAAAGGGGGATAATGCCATAGCCAAGAGGCCAAGTGGACTACTTGAGGGTTCTCTTCATCCCCTAGATTTACTTCTAGTGTTTCAAGACTAGTCTTGCTTGAGAAATCATCCCCATTGTATGCATGAGTGGAATTTAGCGTATATTCTGCAATATGTTCTCTAGTCCATCCTTGAGGTATATCCGAAAAGGGGAGATCTTCTCTACATTCAAGCTCAGAATTTTCCTTTTCTGATGCTTCTATAGTTGTTTCCCTGTCAATGTTTGTACTCAAGTGCAAACTCTTATTCTCTAATTCCTTGTGAACTTCATGGCCTTTTTCTGCAACTCCTTCCTCTACAACTTCTTCCTCTATTTCATTGATTTCCATTGTGCAGCACTTTGTACTTTCCATCATCCAATTCAATAATGTATCGTCTTCTTGGGGTAAAGAGGGCATTACCTGAGTGTCCATAGTATACCAAGTAGTTTTCCCTGAGTCGAATCCTTCTTCCAAATGTAGTTGCAATTGGCTATTGGTGTTTGTTGAAATCCATAGTTTGTTTTTTCCCAATCTTGCAAAGCTTTTGCTTGCCTCTACCAAGGTCTTCCAAGGAGTAATGGGTAAGAAGTCTCCTGAGGAAGTGCAATAACAACAAAATCTAGAACAAAGTGACAACCCTGTACTATCATTAGTACCTTTTCAATTACCTTATAAAGACATGTTTATATACTCAATATTTAATATTCTAGATGGCAAGATCTGATAACTATCTTTATAGGTAAAAAGGAATTTATCTTTTGTGTTCTACTGAGCTTGACATGATCCAGAGGTGTGTTGGTACTTTGACTAAGCATCCCTTCTCAAATTTCCGGTTTGTATTGGTAAGTGGAAGAGCTACAATTAAAAATAGTTATTTCATTTCAAATCGGAGCGCAGGATTCTTTTTGATAAGTTAGACTTACTACTCTTTCCGCTCTACCTCCTCAATGTACGAGATGTCGAGATAAAACAACGTTTACACAATGAAAATTCATTATGTCCATAGAATCTTTGTACGGATGTTTTTGGGTATAGAAAGATACATATTTAAGCTGAGCAAATTTATGTTACACATGATGTCGTGACTTCATGCATAGGATTAACAAATTTCATCTGTTTACATGAACAGAGATTGAAAAAATTGTACACATCTCGGGAATTTACATTATGGTGCTTTCCGTATAATCCTTGTCCGCCATCCATTCTCCCTCTGTAATCGATTTGAATGAAGTATGCCATTTTTTAAATCTGTTTGCGGGCAAGTTTATCTATCTTACGCGCACTGGATTTCGATAGTCATAATCTTCGAAGCCTTCTAACGTGCCAGTACTTGTAGAACGATCCTGATTGTCGACTGATATAGCTTACTCCAATTCCTTCTTCACTTCTCGCATGGAAGGTCTGCTGTTTCTTTTGAGGTCCACACACATCAAAGCTATATCGATCACCTTCCACACAGCATTGAGAGTGAGGGCCTTGGACAACCGCGGGTCCATAATCTTCGGCAATCGATTCCTTTAGATGCATGGTTTTGCCTGAAGCCAGTTTCAAAAGAGGGGAAGCTTCAGTTCATCGATGCATAGGCTTAGTTCATAAAAAAAATGTCACTTCGATTATGCGGCAAAGATCTGATTATGTTTACTGTTAGGAAGTTAAACTTAAACAAAGGCAGAAGAGCGGAAATACGCTTTCATGTATCAACGAGAAGCTCATTGTTTCTTCTAGTTGCATGTACATCGATAGATTCGGTGTGAATTCCAGACTGAAGTACTGGAGTTCTGTTTATTCACCTCGTTGTGTCCGACACAGAGAGGCATGCGCGCTCGCGCGCACGCGCGCGCACACACAATTACAAAGACACACCTGGATGCCATTCAATGCCTATTTTCATGCATGTGGGATTGCATATTGACGTGAACGACTAGTTAAGTACCCATTTGACTATAGGAATCGATTCTCCATCGGCTCGCACCTTCTGAATTATCGGACGTCTTCCAGTTACCAATTCAAACAAGTCGACTCTAAATGCATAGACATCGGCACTAGCATCTGCAACATGGCTCGCCTCGTATCTGATAAATACAGTATGTTAATACAAAATCAAGTAATGTATCCAATCCATCTCTCTTGGTTCGCTTCTGCATTGTTTAACTTACAGAGGATAAACATATCCGGGTGTCCCTTGGACAATGGTGAGTGTTCTCAACGTTCCGGTCGTCGAAATCTGCTCGGAATGCTCTGAACTTGATATTACAGAACTACTTGTTGTCGATGGTGGGACCTGCAAATTCTTTGACTTCGATATACCGAAGTCGGAAATCTTTTCCGTTAACTAATCGCTGAGGAGAATGTTTCTGCTTTTGATATCCCTGCGAATGATACAAGGATCACATCCTCTATGCAAATACTCCAACACTGCAACTTAGAATATGAGCGAATGGGATTCTCTCTGTGTGTGTGTGTGTGTGTGGAAAGTAATGTTTGTATTCTTGAAGGCGCATGCATGACATCTAATAACTACTTCATAGTACTATGGTAAGATAATGCTTCAGTTTTACCGACGATCACTTTCATTTCACAAGCTTGTATTTGAACAAATTTGGAGAAAACGTCAACAAATTGGATTATACGCAGTTAAGCTTAACGAGTTCCGAAGGTCATCCAAATTATAAAATAACAACTTGAATAATGCCAGAAGTATTCATTGAAATACATCTCTCAGCGGACTACTAATGTGTATGGGAGAACCGTGTCTGTAAAAAAACTGTTTTCCAGCCTGGAAAGACTCGGCCTTGGATGGAAAGAATTCCAGACTAAATTTTTAGGTGCTCTTTAAAGGATCCAACAAAATAAATATGAAGGATTCAGAACAGGTCATTGTTCATATATTTTCGAAGTATTTATTTTTTTTGTTTTTGAAAATCACACTTCAAATTATAAGAAGAAGAAAACTTACAAAATGGCTACAATGAATTACAACGAAAAAATCCCTATGCTACCTAAAAAAGGGTGGGAGGTACTTCGTACGATTCTATGTCCATTTACCTAGACAAACTAAGAATTTCTCAATCGACCATTTTCTAGAATATTTCTTGAAGTTGAGTCCACATCTTTGCTTCTCTTCTAACAAAATTCCATAGAGCACTTGAATACTAGATGGCTTTGCCAAGCAGACCTTGCTCTAATTTCACCTGATGAGGCAATTCTAGAAGGATGCATACACATTGCCAAGTTGGATGACTTTTGGGATAGAAGAAGAAAAGTTTTATGATGTCTTGCCTTCCCTTCATGCATCACTTACATCATGGTGGCACATGCCATTGCAAACCCTCTAGGGTGGGGGACTCCTAACCAATCAAGAGGACAATTTTGGTTTCATTATTGATCTTAATTATGTTTCTTAATAGGCACTAGTATTCAAAATGAACTCTGGTGTTTGAATCACAAAAAATAGATTAATGTTGTCTAATACAAACAACCCACTTACCATCATTAGTCATGGTGTACAAGGGATTCATCTTGTTTCACCCGGTGCATAATTAGTGAAAAATATCCAAGGCTTTATGAGTAATAAAGAATAGAGAGACAAAGAGATTCAATAGGTCAAGCCTTTGCCACTTGCGAAGACCCATTGGAGAAAGAACATCGTAGATTATGAAAATAAGTAGCTCCCTTGACATATTGTTATTACTTGAGGCTTTATGCACCCATTCTATAACTAAATTGTTAGCCAGATCTTCCACCCCTACAATACCTTGTTGAAATACAAACTTCAACCATATTCTAAATTTTACCATTAGATGGATAACGCTTGGAGCCTCATGGAGCAAGATCTCCAACACGAAGACATCATGAACCAATTTGAAGTTGAATTCTCCCATTAATAGCCCAAATTCAAATCACACGTAAGTTTGAGTAATTTCCTATAACTTATGAGAAATGATTCCTAACTTATATGGAATCATTCTATCTTTATATGTACACACAATTAGCTTTGAATTGAATATCTCACATATTTGCGCACTCTTAGAGAGACTTGGAAAGAAAGCTATTAGGACCCCAAGGCAAGGAAACCCTCTCCTTTCTTGCTTGAGTGATTTGAATAAAGTTTGTGTAGTCATAGTTAGCACATAGATTTTTTTATGGGTGTTCTGGATTGCTTTTATTGATGAGCATACTTCATCAGTAATATCTCACTCATTCTTTGTAACCTTTTGCATGCTAGAAATCTACTCAAGTCTTCTAAATTTCATTCAAACATCTTTTCGCTTCTCTCCATATTTTGAGAGAACTAGATTTAGGACTGAGCTTGTGTTTATCTATGTATATCTAGATAAAGTGTGTCATGGAGGGATTGGTTTCCTAGTAGGAGTAACCTTATAGGTGAAATAAATTGCATTAGCAAGGAATATAAATCTAGTTGATGTGTGCAAAAGGTCTCAGGTTTAGTCTTCATAGTCTCAAAGGCTCAATTATTCTAACAAACAAAGGTTCAATGAGAGTGTGTGTGAGGCCATCATTGCTTCATGGTTGCATAGGAAAGTTACAAATTCTCCCAATATTGGTATAAGATCTATTTGACATATACAAATCATTCAAGATAACGTAAAGAAGAATCTCGAGGAGGCTGAAGGATGATTTGCTAAATCAAGCGTAAAGGCACACAACAAGCAAAGAAGAGCCTACTAGTGAAGAACGAGGACATAAACCTTATCTATGTGGTACATCTTGAAGGCTAGTGATAAAGTTTATGATATTACTAATTTCATCTACATCAAATAGATCTAGAAAAATGCATTAGAGCTCACCATGTTAAACATACAACACTCAAATTAAGAACTTGGATAAGAATAACTATCAACCATGGAAATCTCAGATATCTAGTTATCTCATGGGAATAGGCTTATGTGGTTTCATTAGTGGTACAGATGCAGGACCTAGATTAGGAGAGAATCCAACTCCTAATCAGTTGAGGAACTGCAAGAGTGCAATGGAAAGGATAAGAGAGTTATCTTCATACTCATAGTGCATTAGCATTTCCATGATCGAGTAGATAAAAGACTTAGATACCTCCATGAATGTATGAGAAAATTTAGAGAGACTCTATTGTAATTCAATGAAAGATAGGAAACTTGAGTTGAAGAATGAACTTAACAAATTGAGTAAAACCCCAAACAGGAACGTAAGTGACTACATATTGAACATCAAAGAGGTCAGTGATGCCTTCGGCTCTATAGGTTGTCACATAGTTGCATATGCCTTAACTGGGCTTAGGGATGATGAGAAGTAGAAAGATTTTACAACATTTGTGTATGTTAAATATTCTCTTCTACATTTTGAGCAACTGGTGGCCTTAATGGTTAGTATAAAGATGAATATTATAGGCTCAAAGTCAAAGGTTGATGAAGCCCCAACCTCCTATGCAAGTAAAGGAAAAGGAAGAGGTCAAGGAGGAGGCAGATAAGGCAGAATGTTGAATGGTCATTTTGACATAGAGCAAGGAAGAAAGTATTTTTCATCTAGAGGAAGAGTCAAGTTCACATGTAGAGGAGGAGCGTTCAACTAGAATAGAGATAATCAAAATTCATAAGGATGCTTCATTTGTGGCAAGAAGGGCCACTATCTAAGGGATTGTTGTCAAAGGGAAAATACAAATTCAACCTACAAAGGTAAAGGTCATTATGCATTTAATTCAAATGAAAATGAGGCATGCTCGTTATGATGCAGATTAGTGACTACAAGACACAAGGATCGAATACATGGTACATTGTCAGTGGGTGTAGCAACCACATAAGTTGCATCAAGTATTTCTTCTCAAACATGCAACTGCCATCAATCAAAGGACATTTGAAAATAGGTGATGAATGTCCTCATGCTATTACACATATAGGTTATGTTATGCTAGAACCTTCTCATAAAGAAAAGTTCTTAAAGGGTGTTTTTCATGTTCCCACAGTCACAAAGAATGTAGTTTCTAAGGGGAAAATTATTGAGAGAGGATTGAAAGTCAAGAAAATTTAGAAAGGTTTCTTTATGGAAAACCCTAGCGAAGGGTACAAATTGATAGCGAAAGGAAAAAAGGAGGTAAGGTTTTTCACTTCGAATGTGGAGCCCAACTTCAATCACATAACTTACTTGACATTAGGAAACAAGAAGTTGGAAAATTTTGATCTTTGGCCCAAAAGGTATGGACACATCAATACGTAGAGATTGAAGCACATGGAGAAGAAAAGGTTAGGATTAGGCTTACCATATTTCTTCAACCAAGATCTTAAGAATTTGTGTGAATCTTGTTAATTAGGAAAACAAACAAGATTGCCATTCAAGAAGGACATTTATGTGAGCTACCATCCAGTTGACCTCATTCATACAAATGTTTGGCGACCAACAAATGAGAAATCAATTGGAGGTAATAGGTACTTTGTAACTTTCATTGATGATTGCAAAAGAATGAATTGTCTCTATTGTATGAGGCATAAAACAACTGTCTTTAATCATTTGAATAAGCTCAAAGCTATGTGTGAAAGAGAATGTGACATGAACATCAAGTGTATTAGGTTATATAGAAGGGGAAAATACCTCTCCCATAAGTTCTTTGATTTTTTTGCAGAATTATGCTATAAAAAGGAGAATCACATGCGGATACATAGTAGAACATGGTGTGGCACAAAGAAAGAATAGGTATATTGTAGAATGTGACAAGGAAATGATGAAGGAGATGGATAAGCCAAATTGTTATTGGAATGATGTAGCAAACACAAATATAGACATCATGAACAAAACTCCCACATTAGGTATACATGATACTATTGTTTTATAATAGAAAGATAGATTTTTCACACTTGTGAGTATTTGGTTGTACATGCTATATATTGAATCCAAATGAATAAAGGACCAAGCTTGATGATATAGGTGAGTTGAAGGGTTATAGGTGTTATAGCCCTACAACAAAAGAACTAAAAGTATCACGAGACATCAGATTTGATGAATTATTAACTTTGTATTATTCAAATGTATATATACAAGGTAACGAAGAGTGGTGAACCAGAGAGCACAAGTCTGAGTAGTCCTAAATCGAGTCAATTAATTGATGCAAACGTATTAAGGTAAAGCAAAAATTACAAATAGAATAAAGACAAAAAGGGTGGTAGGAGACACCACTATGAAAGATATGGTAGGACATCAAGTGGCACAAGTTAGAGCCACATTTGAAGTAGACTCTTAAAGACACAAAATATGAAGAGAAGATTTCATAATCTCCAAATTGACCAAATCATATAAATGTCAAACTCAAAAACCTCATTTAATCACTAAACTTTTGCAAAGAAGAAAACCATTTGTGAATATTAGCTCCATTTTTACCAAAACGAGGAGTCCTCAAGCTTGAGGAGCTTAGGTAGAATGCGTGCATGATATTTCATATTTTCTAGAGGTCATTTGAGCCCAATATTGTGAGAATATAAATTACTTTACAATATTAGACAATAAATTTGAAAATGACCAAAACTAGTCTAAAAACTATAAGAAGAGCTTGTAGGATTCTTTTGAGGTTTTATGTTTTCTAGTAGAATATTGTAACTAAACAAAGAATACCTATTGTAATCTTGTTCATGAATATGAAATTCCAATATTCCACTTTATAGAGTCTCCTCACTTTGCATTTGGTATGTGTGTGTGCATGGCATTGTGATTATCACCTTCACATTTGCATGCATCACTTGCTCATAATATTCATATCCTCTTATATCTCTAGATTAGTATTGTAAGGTTGGATCTTCATCAATGATAAAATTTCCCATTGTTCTACCAAATATACCTTTTTTGTATGGAGAGCTCCTCAAAGGAAGAGTGTGTGATGGTAAGAGTGTATAGATGAGATGTTGGAATCATTGGAGAGAAGGTTTATTATGTTTGTTTCCATTATCTTGCTTAGTTTCTCCTCAATTTGCACTCCTATCACTTCTATTAATCCCCCTTAATCTTCTCATTCCATCCTCTTCTCCACCAAAATTTTACGTATGGGGTCATATGCCCACCTTCTACATTCATTAGCCATTTAGTTGTGCATTAGAGAGAGAGAGAGAAAGGTGAAAGAGTTTGTGTTGTCTACATGTTATTACTTTTTCCTCTGATATCAAGGTTCATCACCAACTATAACACGTCATACGGGTATCAGCCACTTCTACAAAGTCAGTGGATGGCATATTTGCTTTATTGTGAGAGACCAAAAATTTCCTCTTTGATGTTGCATAAGCATGGCATGATAAGAATTATAGTGCCCTCCCAATGCAGTAGACACATTAGTTTTTTCCACTCTATCATGATAAGCCATTCTCACAAGAGATTGGCTCTATCATGACAAGCACTAGTCTATCATGAAAATCTTGGTCCATCTATTGCACTAGACTGGCCTCCTTTAGAACAAACCCATCTATCATGACTATCATGATAGATAAACACTTGTGAAAAACCTTCTAGTTCATTGTTCGTTTTGTTGATTTCTAGGGTCTATCAAGCATATAACGTGTGTATATGGCTCCATGACATTGCAAGTCTCTACTCATGTATCAAAACTATCAAGAGCAATGGGTAATGCACAGAGATGAGAGGGAATTGGCTAAAAATTTCTCTAGAATAGCATAAAAAATCCTATAAGCGTCAATTACATTAATTTATATCACCATTTAACTTTGGAACATAACTTTCAAAACTCTATGTCAAAATAGATATTTTATGTGTACACTTCAACTTGAGAAAACCTTCTATTTATTGAAGAAGGCACTCAAATATTTTCTGATAGCTCACAACTATGTTAGAATTGGCCCAACAACTTCTGCACAGATTCAATTGAAGTGTTAAATATGCTATATAAAGCTATTTTTATAAATTTAGTTGGATTATATAGAGAAAAATGTGCATAAAAAGGGACGGGGTGATCTCGACTTTTGAGGAGTATGAAGATGCATAGACAAAGTCACATTAAGATATACAAATACAATAAGTAGAAAACTTCTTTTGAATTGCACAAAAGATTCTTGCATTCATATTTCAATCACTATATTAGATAGTGAAACCATATATAAAACGCAATGACTCACACCATATGACAAACCAGTCAATGTATTTTAATTGTAGACACTGTACTTTATCTATCAAAATGTCTTGTAATTGTATTTCATAATAAGATATAATGCAATGAGAGTGTAAAGAACTCTAAAAGCTTTGAGGAAATTTTATGAATCAATCAAATGAGTGTGATGATCTGTCCTCTTCTCACTAATTGTTTGATTAGTATATATAAACACTTTTTTCTCCTAACTATTCGTTTGATTCCACCCAAAAACTATTTCATAATCTTAGGAGTTAATTTGAATTTTGAATTCAAATTAGATCATGGATTTTTTCTCTCACATTGGCTAGCAGGCTCAATCCAACTCACATAGTTATTTTTTTCAAAAGTAATACTTTTTGTTAACCTTAGAACTCAATCATTTAAACAATCATATGTGTAGGCTTTGAGCTTCAAACATCATGTGAAGTCCTCATGCAGAAAGAAGCATTTAGGCTGGCTCCACGCAACCAAGGCTTCCCCTCAAGCCAAAGATGCTTGAATATTCAATCTATTGATATTCCTTGAATTTCAATCATAGCTTTGACTTTTTTTTAGCTTTACTCAATCAGATTGCTTTGAGCATCATGTCTAAACATTATTGCTGAATGGATGCATTTGAGAGTTCAATTTCATGCTAGTGATTTTCTCCCTAACATAATGATAATAAAATTCAATGTGTTTGGTCCTTGTGTGGTAAATAAGACTTGCTACAAGGTGCGAGGATCTTATATTGTTCCCCAAAGATATAAGGAGTGCGAGAATTCACACCCAAAGAAAGGAATAAGGTCTTAATCCATATGGCTTCCTCAGTTCGATTTGCTAAACCTCTATATTCAGCTTCACTTGATAAAATATCATCATGTGTTTGCTTCTTCTATTAACATGAAACGAGTTTTTTTACTTAAAAATACAAGGTAACATGAAGGATTCCTCCTATCATCTTTTGATCCCACCCAATATGCATTAGAGAATATCTTGATATTTATGTCAAATGTGTATGGAAAAAATAAACCTTGATTTTTTGTTCTCTTCACATACATGTGCGGCTTCTAACTTGTATGCATTACAGAATAGCTTGATATTTATGTCAAATGTATATGGAAAGAATAAACCTTCATTTATGGTTATCTTTAGATACATGTATGTGAGTCTTCCTAGGTCACGAATTTTGAATTCTTCCTTCATATGTAGTTTAATCATCCTAATAACTTCAACATAATTACCTTTGAGTATGATACCATTTAGATACACACAAATGAATATGACTTCTCTAGGTGTTCTCTTGATAAACAGTTAAGAATCTACTTTGCTAACAATTAATCGCTTAATATCCTACAAATAGATTAAAAGCCTATGATTCTAAGCTCTTGGAGCTTGTTTTCACCCATATGTCACCTTCCTTAACCTAGATATATGTTCACAAAAATTTTAATCTTCAAACTTGGAGGTTTGAGTCTTACATAAATACTAAAATATCAATCAATTTAGAAATGATTCCTTCACATCCATTAGGTAGATCTTCCAATTCTTTGCAATTGCAGTTCTTATAAGTACTCTGATCAATGACATATTTGTCACAAGTGATAATGTCCCTCGATAGTCAATACCCTAGTTCTGATCACACCCTTTAGCTAATAGTCTAAGTTTGTCCCTATCAATGGTTCCAAAAGAGTTCTTCCTCATTTTATGTACCCATCTCCACCCAATGAGCTTCATATTTGGACTATTGATAGCCATTCCTAAGTGTCATTCTCTTGCAAGGACTCAATTTATTGTTCCATAGCATTCATCCTCTCTATTTTCCTCTTTGCTTTCTCATAGAATGAGGGTCTTCAAAGTTTGTCTTTTGAAGAATAGGTTTAATATTTAGTCACTAATGATGTATCATTTTCATACCTCTCTGGCTTCTCTTATCAGCTGTAGATCTCCTCATGGTTTGTTGAGAGGATTCCATGATTTCCCTCAAATCATGTATCTTTGCATTGCCCTTGGAGTTCCACAATTTAATCTCCTTCCTAAGAGACTTCTAAGCATCTTTAGAATCACTTGATGGTTCAATTGTATGCGTACTCTTGCTTGATATTGTTGGAAAGTCTTCATCTAGTTCATATGGTAGCTTGGTCTTCCTGAAATCATCTTCAAATCATGATCTTTTCTCATCAAACACACCATCTCAACTAACTATAACACCTTTTTCACTAGGGCTACATAGTATATAACCTTTCTGATTATGTTAATAGCCTTAAAAGACAGATTTCTTTGCCTAAGGGCATAATTTACCTCTCATTTGGGATGGCATTTGTGAGTGCAATGCAATGCATCCAAATATCCTACAATGGTCTAAGCTACGTCTCCTGCTATTCCAAGTTTCATAAAGGGTCATATTAACCAAGGATTTTGAGGGTAATCTCTTTATCAAGCATGTGGGAGTGGATATTACTTATGCTCACAAAGAATGTTTTAGCTTCTTCTCATTTAACATGGACCTTGCAGCTTCAACAATGATCATTTTTCTTCTCTTTGCTACTCCATTCTGTTTAGATGTTTATCTTGTAATTATTTCTCTTTTGATAACCCCATCTTGTAGATAGAAATCAAATTCAATGGTGAAGTATTCTCCCCTTTAATGAGACCCTATGCCTTTTAGGGTTTTACCTATTTGACTCTCCATAAGAGCTAAGTACTTCTTAAAACATGAGAACACTTCATCCTTATGCTTCATAAATTAAAGAGCAGTCTGATTTGAGTCCAACAAAATGTAATCCATACTTGTACGACTTACTTTGATTTTTGAATTCAAATAAGGTCTTCGAATTTGTCTCTTACTATGATAAAGAAATCCTTTCGATTCACTTATTTACTTTTGTGAAAGAACGCAACCACTTATATACGAATATGTGTATGCTTTGAGCTTGAAATATCATGTGGTCCTAATACATAAAACAAGCATTTACGCTTGCTCCAAGCATGAAAACAAACAAATCTAGGGATATCTTATTAGACTCAGACCATCATCGTAGAGGATATATATTGACTTTGGACTACAATGAACCACTTGTCAATTGTAGCCTATGTAGAGGAGGTATTGGGGTATCTACTTTTAGCAGGTGCATGCACCATGGACTAGAGTACTTTGCCTACTCAAGGGAAGTTCTCCTTAAGGAAATATACCCTTTAACACTTTTGTGAGCAGGCAGATAACAATAACAATAATTGCATAGAATTATATATACTCATGGAAAAGATTACTGACAAATGAAAATAGTGGAAGACCAAACCACTCCTAAATGAACAGCGAGTCGTAAAAAACGAGAACTATGCCGTAAAAAGAGAACACTCTCATCAAAAATCAAGCAAATGGCAGCTTATGTTTGAGATTCCTTTATACAAGTATACATATATTACAAAAATGAGGGGAAAACATGTGATTTTTGACATTTTTTGTCATTTTCTCATAAAAAAAGAGCTCAAAATGTAGTCAAAATTTCACTATATAAGGCAATGACATGTCCCAAAATGTATATGATAAGACATTGACATGTCCAAAATCTATATGATAAGACATTGACATGTCTAAAATCTATATAAAGAATGTAGAACTGAATAGTTCTTATACAAAAATAACATTTTAGACATATTTTTAATGGGTGGATATCTGATTGTTATTCAAAATTGCTACAAAACATGGTTTCATTAACCAAACTACTTCGAGGCATTTACATAAGCACTAAAAATGTCTGAGAGCTTCAACGCAACTCACAACTTTGTCGATCTATGTCTACACCCTCATCATCTGATGCACTTGATTCAATCTCATACTGTTGAGAGCTCTCTTCTTCTTCTTCTATATCCACAAGAGCTCTATCTTCATCCACGTACATACCGAATTCTGCAGGATCATGCACAACTCTTCTTGTTTGCCTATGATTTCCTCTACCACATACATCTGGAAGCTTTTGTTTTATCATGTTGATGGTTGCTTTCCTCAAGTGACCTGTTTTTGTCAAGGAAAAATCATAAACAAGAATATCTACATCATCCATTTTAAGAGTGGATGTGCTTCGAATATTCTTTTTCTCTTTTGAACATGTTCGTTTAGTATCACACACCATTTCTAAGTTATATTTACCTGTGAATGCATTACTACTTTTAGTGTAATACCAATGCACCATCAAAGCCTCTATTCTTCCCTGATCAATATCTTTAGTTATCTCTACAACCTTTGCAATCCAAAATGGTCTGGTAGCCTCATCACCATCAGCAAGTACTGCAATAAGTGTTCCAACATTTATCTCTATTAAATTTCCTTGCCATCTTGCTTCTGCCTGTTTTGTCATCCTTGGGCCTACATAAATATTTCTTTCTGGTGGATGTATAAAACTTTGAAGTGCATCTGCATTACATGCTTGGGCCACATTCACGGATCTTTGTGTACAAAAATCCCATGTGAATGGAACATCAACTGGCCAGTGACCTGCAATTGTATACTATATAATCTCTTCTTGATGATTGAAAACGTCCTCCCACCAAGATACATCTTGATCTCCAGCATATTTTTTTGCACGCTCAATATGTCTCTTCTTTTCAATGAGTGCATGCATCCAGCTTTTACTTTGATCAACCACATCTTTCTGTATTGTTTTTATCTTCATATGGTGATTGTTCTGCACCATACACTGTTACAATAGACAAATTAAGCACCTGCAATAAGAATCTGCATCCCTCTTTAGGCTCCCACCCAAGAGAAGATGAATACTGCTTTGCAAATAAAAGGGTTATTTCATCAACGCTCCTCATAAAGAATACATGGTTGAAACTAATATTGTGCAATGGAGCCAAAACCTTAGCACTGTTATCAAGGCCCATTGAGCAAATGTTCTTAAAGTCATCAATCTGTGTGAGGTGTTGAACTTCTCGTTTTGGAGTATATGCTTCTGAAATTAGCTCAGATAAAATCGAAAGAGTGAAAGCATTGTTACGTGCCAACTTCTTAGAGAAAGTACTGAACATTTGATCAATGTGATCATGAGTGTGGCCAACCAGAAGGAAATTTACCTTAACCTTCTGAAATACCTGTTTTTCAACAAGCATGCTTAAATATCCAAAGACTGTAGAATTTTTATTCTCTCTTGCAGTATTATTTAGTTGCAAATATAGATTTGGTGGAAAAAGACCCTTCCATGATTGCAAAACACGATGAATGACAGTAACTGTAAGGTTTGGATCATTATGCACATTCGGATATGTGAAGAAAACCTTGGACATTACAGTTCCATTGTATACCAAAGCACCAACCAAATGCATTTGCACAAGGACTTCATCTCCAATGTCCTTAGGGATGCGATAAAAATCTGGCAACCAAGTTTTTTTTTAATCCATACCATCGATCAACAAACACATATAACGCTCCAGATTTCTGAGTGCTTTACTTCGATGATGAATTGCTTTCTTTCTCTCTAAATCTTGACTCTCACTATGGTTGTTAAGAAGGTTTTTAAAATTATGCTTTTCTTGTGGTGTTGTAGCCCCTTTTGCCATGTTTTTCAAAGTGGCGCAAACTGAACATTCACCCATTCTAACTTTACGAGGAATAGAAACATTGTTAAACTCTTCCTTCCATAATCGAGTAAAGTGACGATACAACACATACTTCTCATTTCTATTTTCCATGTCTTCTCTATATATTTGAAATACCACTCGACCAATAAAGTTATCTGATAAGTGCAACCTTCCAGTTGTAGGCATAACCTCACAATGCAAGCTAAAATAGTTCATCATCCAATTCATTGCATGACGTCAACAGATCCTTTGGTCCCAACATGGAACGTATCCAAAATGAGATCCCCATTCAAAAGCCCTTGTTGAACCCTATGTATTCTAAAATTTCCCAAACCCATTGCAATTTTAAATGCAGCCCTACAGCATCGCATTCCTTGACTAAAGAAATATTCAAAATCAACACGCATTACTGACATGTTATCCTCAATCATTTGCATGCGAGAAACAAGGTATATATCCTGCCTTTCACTATCTAAATGGAGGAATTTTTCTCTTAGGTGCTTTAGTTTTTTCATTCCTAAATTGTACAAACATTTCAAACCACAACAATGCTTCACAATATCCAATGCAATCTGTCTATCTGAAGTAAGAAATTTAAATCTTTTTTGACTTATTTCATGAGACCTTCTTTTAAATCGTAGATTGAGCTTGCTTTGCTTTTCCATTGCTCCACATGCACTTGAGTTAGAAGGGGAGATCAATGGTTGGATCGGATGGGACATCAAGAGGTGCATTTGGTTGAGCAGCATTGCAATGTGAATTGGATAACTTAAATGACTCAATAGAAAACATGGAATCATCAGCACGTTCTAGATCATAGGGATCATCACTTCTATGGAAAGGGTCAACTGAGAACAATGAATCAATATGAGCAGAGGAAGCTGATGCCCAAGCATGCACTGAAAAGATTGAGCTCATCTTCACTGAGTTCACAGAAGACTAAAGATGAATGACCTTTTTAAATAAGTAGAAATCCGAGATCAAGTGAAGATGTCACATCAAATGTCACATCAAGAAGATATTAAATCAAAAGTTTATTAAAGTACATTAAATAACATTAAACATCAAATTACATCAAATCACTTAATTACTCAAATATACACTAATAAGGGAACCAAAGATTTGATTCACTTTTGAAATGAGAAACACAGTTGATTTCTAACTAGATATGAGTCATTGACTCTTAGCATTGTGAGTGAATCAAAATATATCCAAGTTGAGTTCCAACTGGAATATATAATAAAATTGTTTGGAGTAGTGCTATTGAAGACTATACAAGAAGAAATTTTACCTTTGGTTAAGATTTCAAGGATTAGGTTTTATTGTGGTCTTGGCTAGAGCTCAAAGAGGTAGATGAAAGTATATTAAAAAAGAATTATGTGTAAAAGAGGTACACAGAATGTTTATTCATACATTGATTTTCCATTTCAACAATGTGTTACAACATAAATGTGAATATGAACTAAAGTGAGGAGGATAACACTATAAAGATGTCATTAATCTCCCATATTCAATACAACTTAGACTTGATTTTCTCCCAAGCAAGAGACTCTAAGGAAAAATTTCTACATGAGATTAGACAGATAAGTTGACAGATATAGTTAGCAACTGGACTTATTTAGTTAGATCCAGTTAGTCTCTGGTTCAAGTTACCCAATTGCCTATAAATAGCAGAGGAGGAGCTCATTCTCATTTTCAAAATCCACAAGAAAGAGAGAGCAACAGAGCACAGACAGCCATGGAGCACAGAGCTCAGCATACTAGCAAGGCAACTCTGATGGAGAAGAAGAATGTTGGCAAGAGTACCAAGAGGTAGACAAAATCATATCATAAAAAAAGATTCCTAAAAGATTCCCTTTGTATGTTTGTGTAAAGAGTCTGCTTTCTAGGTTTTTATTTTTCTTAGCTCTAAAAATATAGATCCAAAGCATGTACAACTCGATGCCTGGCATCGACTTTTAGGTGTATGTCGATGCCAGGCATCGACTTGAGGCTGCAAGTCGATGCCTGGCATCGACTTACACGTAAGAGTCGATGCCAGGCATCGACTTTGTGTGCAAGTGGATGCTAGGCATCAACTTCCAGGTGCAAGTCGATGCCACGCATCGACTTGAGGCTGCAAGTCGATGACAGGCATCGACTTTCCGTTCAACTCAGCTCCTGGCATCGACTTACACCTAAAAGTCGATGCCAGGCATGGACTTGCCTAGCATCGAAGTTGGCTTGAAAGTCGATGCCAAGCATCGACTTTAGGGTGCAAAGTCGATGCCTCGCATCGTTTTCTGGGTTCAAGTCGATGCTAGGCATCGACTTTTAGGCTCAAGTCAATGCCAGGCATCGACTTTTAAGTGCAAGTGGATGCCAGGCATTGACTTTGTGTGCAAGTCGATGCCCGGCATCGACTTGAGGGTGCAAGTCGATGCCTGGCATCGACTTGCACCCTCAAGTCGATGGCGGGCATCGACTTGCACACAAAGTCGATGCCTGGCATCCACTTGCACTTAAAAGTCGATGCCTGGCATTGACTTGAGCCTAAAAGTCGATGCCTAGCATCGACTTGGGCCTTTGAAAACCACATTTACGTATGCACTGATATTTCTAAGCGCCTTCGGGGATGCGAAGTCCAAGAGTGAAAGGCCCTTCAAGAAGCTAAGAGTCACCATGGGCTCTGGTGATCAACAACGTGACAAAGGCATTGGTCACCAAGCAAAACCAAAGAAAAGTATTGCATCCTTATCCTCTGAGAAGGCCAGCAACCCGCTAGGAATATTGGACAGAGTAGCATCAAAATTCCTGAGGATGATACAACTATGAAGGATAGGTCGAGGGACGCAGAGGTCTTGAGGACAGATCGTCCACTGCGGGACATGACAAATCTGGAATGGTGCCTTCAGTATGTTGAAGAGAAGAATACAGTCCTTCATGTGTTCGCAGGGGCATATGGGAGAGGAAAGATCACGACAACACAAGGTTTTCAGTATGGCCTTGTGTACAAACTGGATTATGAAGATGAGGATTCTGACAACATCCTTTTCTTGGTAGAGACATCGAAAGGTTTAAGAAATGTTATATGCAAGATGGATTTCTTGTGCCTTGAGTGATGTGTTCTAGATGGGCTAGCTCAGATATGCAGGGACTCAGTGAATCTTATCAAGGACTTGATGCCATGGATCCAGGGCAATATCATGCCAACACAACAGAAGATGACAACCCCTGTAAAGGCAAGGGGTAAGCAGAGCGTGCAGAAAAAGTTCCAAAAGAAAAAGAAGAGAATTTCAGAAGAGGATTCTTCTGACTCAAGCTCTAGCTCTGAGGATATAATTGTTGCACCTGGTGGAGAGCTTGCCTCCGGTGTTCTTGGTACTGAGCAGAACAAGATGAGGGAGGACATAGCTAGAAGAAAAGTTGTGAAGAAGGGGTAGTTGTTCCACCTTCCAATCAATATCATCCACAGGCCACCAATAGATCCAATCACAGGGAGGAGGCCCCTTGAAATCAGGGAACCACATAATTTGCACGTGCAGACTCTTAAGAAGAAAATGAAAATAAATCCTCATGCTACTGTTGTGCCATTCCTTGTCATGGTGGATCCGAAAGAGTGCAACTCTGTGGACGAGTTCAATGAGGGTTTGTTTGAGGATTATACTTATTATGTGATTGGAGGTTCACACTCTGCAGAGGCCCGTAAACAACTAATGAAGGAGCACCCTACCACATTTTTCTTTAGGTATGCAGAGTGTAAGATATATGCTGGTCTTACAACTGAGGAAGCCAAGCTTCTTGCTTGGGATCACAACAATGACAATGAATACAGGCAAAAAATGTCCTCCATAGAGAGAATTCGGTGCTTCCACCATGAATATGAAGATTATCTTGTGAAGGAAGCTCGAAGAATACATCCCAATCTACGAAAGCAATGCCTTATTGAGGTTGGAATTGCACTGGATGAGAATAGAAAGTCTGATGCTTTGAGGAAATATGATCCATGGTTTCAACTGGCATTCAGATCAGGTGAGATCTGGGATCTACAGGATAAAATTTTCACAATGTGGGAGAACAAGGAGGTCAAGGGCCAGAAGCAACGAAAGTCGCGGCCAGACCCACAGGTTGATCTGAAGGGAAAGGGAAGGAAAGTTGACCTCTCAATTGAAGAGGCTCCTGAGGACATGAAGCTGACACCATGGAGGGCCCTTCAAGGAATCAAGGATGATACATTGATTATAGATTCAACTTTGTCAAGGGTAATCTCCAAGGAGTTAAGCCTGGAGGAGATGGTGACTGAGCTCAATAAGTATGTATGTTATTCTCAGATCCTTTTTCCCTCCTGCCATGTTTCTGGTCTAACCTAGTCTCTTTTTTATTTCTGTGACTGTATTCATAAAGTGTACATGAAGATTCAGGAGGTGATGATGAAGAGGCTGGGTTGCTTTTCTTGGACAGAGGTCCAAGCAGACTATCCAACCACATCATCCTACAAAGCTTTATCAGAATATTTTATCCTGTTTCGTGATTGGGTAGGTTCTCTTTCTGAGGTTGTGCCTGGTTTGCCATTAGGTTAGATGCCTTGATTCACCTAACCAATTTGATGCTAGGCTTTTAGTACGAATTCGATGCCTGGCATCGACTTACAGCTAAATTCGATGCCTGGCATCGACCTGCAGCCAAAAGTCGATGCCTGGCATCGACTTGGGGGCATAAGTCGATGCCTGGCATTGACCTGCAGCATAAGTTGATGCCTGGCATCGACCTCCTGGCATAAGTCGATGCCAGGCATTGACTTATATCCCAAACTCGATGCCAAGCATCGACTTTGAGTAGAAAGTCGATGCCTGGCATCTACCCCCACACAAAATCGATCCCATGCATCGGTTCCTTATGTTCTGTTTGCTGTATTGAAGAGCTCATTTAATTGTCTTCCACTTTTTTCTACAGAAACCAAAGAAAAGTAAGTTTGCAGAGCTACTAGATGATTGCCCCCCTCCATTCCTGGCTCATATTCAAAGAGCAAGGCATGAGAAATCTAGACTGAAAACCAAGGAGATGGATTTTGATGATGAACCTGATCTGAAATGTTTCTCCAATCCCCTAGACCCCCTTAGGCCTGTATATTACAATGTGTTTTGTAGTGATGTAAATAATATTTGTTCTGTTATGCCTAGAAAACATTTCTCCCTTCTCATAGCAGACATACCCTATGGATTTAGGATGTTGGGATCAGTTAATGATGATGAACCCTTCAAACACCCTCAGATTCGGAAGATGGTCACTGATTTTGCAGAGTTGACTATGTCTCCTCTTTGGAGGATAGTAATTTTCCATAGCAGAGACGAGTCTTTCTCTGTTTCAACTACTCTCAAGGCAAGATGTCATGCTGTGGAGTGCCTCATGTGGTAAGTAATCTTCTTTCTATCTCCATGGCTTTAATGATGCTCTCTGTGACTCATAGTTCTTGTTTGCAGGGTGAAGACAAACGTAAATCACACTCCTTTGCATAGGTTTGTGAGCTCCACTGAATGCATTATAGTTGGCTATTATGATGAAGTAAGCAAAAGGAGAGTCAGGGAGCATTGCAATGAGAATGGGATCTCAAATGTGCTCATGTTCCTAGCCGTTACCAAGAAACTTCGTCATGTAGCTAGGGACATGACATTGGTTAACCCCTATCACAAGCCACAAAAACTCATAATGAGATTGCTTTAGCTATTCTCCAATGATGATGACTGGGTCCTAGACCTTTTTTCGGGCAAAGGTAATTTCAATTTTCACAATTTTCATTAGTCATGGTTGATTGATGCCTCTAAGTGGTTTTCTGTTGTTTCAGGAACGACTCTGGCTTGCTCCTTAAAGATGTTCAGGCACTACATAGCTGTGGAGAAGGATGATGCTTAAGTGAGCTTCATTAGAATGAGAATCAATGGGCTGAATGAATGCCTAGATGAAGACCAAGAGGTTGGAAGGAAGCGCATTGCAGACACAGCGAGATTCCAACCAGCTTCAAGGGAGCCTATCCCCCACTTGCACATGAACCGGGGGACATGGCTGACCTTGAAGAGCCAATCTTGGAGCAAGAGAGGTAGGATATGTGTTCTAATGTTCTAGAGGATCCCAATATCCTTGAGCCTGAGGAAAGCTATGATCAGCTTCTATTGTAGATTCATATTACTCTTGTAGAACACATGAAATGTAAAAAATCATTTTAATTGAAATATAATGTCGAGTTCTGCTTCCACTTTGTGTTCAGCTTGATTTATCTTGAGCATTTCTCTGATCATGTGTGAATGTTTCTTAGTATAATTTTGTTGATTATTATCTTCTCTTGGGAATGATTTTGTGAAATGTATTTCATATTCTGTGAATATGGCCATGTATTCAATGAGGATCTTAGCCATACAAAGGGGATGATCTTAATTGCCTTGTTAAAATGTTCTGATTTTTGCAACACATGTACTCGAATTTTTGAGTAACTTTTAATCAGCTATAATCTGTGCTTGTTGAGGTTATAGATGTAATGAAGGAGCTTCCCGAACTCTTACTTGTACCTTCAACTCTAATCTATTGTCAAAGATCATGATGTGGGAGTCTTGATCATGCTGAACAACTAGTTTTCATGGCAACAAGAATTTTATTATATCTATCTTGACTACTTGGGATATGAGATCAAGCTTCTAGTGACAATATTTACAAGCAAGAACAAGTGATGCTTTCTAGATATTTGTAAAATGCCCACTTTATTGCTTGATATAATGGTCTTTAGGTAAAAGGGAATAGAGAACATGTCTTTGTTCTCCTTTGTTGTGACTTAGTGTTAATGATAATAGTGGAAGACCAAACCACTCCTTAGTTCGAACACATGATTACAAAGTAGGGAAACGAAATGCTCTAAAGTTGATGCTCTGGGCTAACATGCCACTCCAGAACTAAACAACATCAATACAAGAGATTCATCCAATCCGTACAATGAAAACAACTAGATGCAGACGGCACTGATCAATACAAAGTATGAAGACTTGCTCTAAAGGAAAGAGCACGAAATACCACTAACTCACACTGAATGACAAAACCAAGCCATTTCTTTACACAATAGTGTTGTTAGCCCTCCACTAGGAAAAGTGACTTCCTACTGTAGGCTTGTAGCCACAGGGTGCAAAGAGGGGACCCAAAGAGATGCCAGAAATAAGCTCTATAACTCTTTGTGTGTATCCCAAATGAGGACTAGTCCATTGCTTTTATAGGCTCCATCAAGCGAAGAGGGCCTTGCCGATTCCCACGTTCATTGAATATGCACCAATTGATTGGCCCAAAAGTAGAGGGCTAGATCAAATATTCCACCAGTTTTGAATTGCATCCTCAAAAACAGGCAAAGGTCGTGAATGGTTAGCGACAACAGTCATTTTCTCCACTTTCACTTTTACCAGTTACTATTTTAGTGCCACTTTTGCATATATCTGAGGCCTTCATTATGTGCCGCTCGTGATATTGGAATGACCCTTAGAAGCACATCCTTCTTCACATATCTCGTGTAGTAGTTGTTGACCATCTGCATCAATTTTCGCCTACTTTACATATTGAGTGGTGGGAGGTTGTCGGGGGCGTGGGAGGTGTGGGTGGAGAGGTGGGAGGTTGTGGGGGGTGTGGGAGGTGTGGTGGGAGGGGTGGAGGGTGTGGGAGGAGTGTGTGGAGTGGTGGGAGGTTGTGGGGGGTGTGGGAGGTGTGGGTGGAGTGGTGGGAGGTTGTGGAGGATGTGGGAGGTGTATCAGATAATGCCACACTTCCACATGTGCCACTTGGACTCAAAGGATTCATGTGTTGCTCATATAGCTCCAGCATTTGGTTGCTCACATCTTCCATCTCACGATCCTTAACCTCTAAAACTTGCCACCATGGCCTCTCCCCATTGATAGGAAGCTTGATTAGCACCACACCTTGGATGAGTACTCTTTCTCTCTACTATGATATCTAGACTTGCTATTTCACTAACCTCACTGCTAATTTTACCTGTCGAAATACATGGAGATTTCTGCAACTTGGTTGCTTCGTCTTTTGAGTCTCCACTCACATTTATCCTATCTTCTTTCTTTTCAGACTTTAAAAACTTCTTCTTAGCAACTTGGGGGGTAGGACGTATGTGTGGGGGGTTAGGATGTGGGCGAGGGTGCACTGGGGGTTTGGGTGGGGGAAGAGACGGAGGGGAGGGCGGGGTTGGAGGTGGTTGTGGGGATGGTGGGGCCCGTGGAGGTGGTGCGGGGAGAGAGGAGGGGAGGGCGAGGTTGGAGGGGGTTGCGGGGGTGGTGGGGGTCACAGGGGTGTTGGGTGAAGAGAGGAGGGGAGGACGGGGTTCAAGGGGGTTGACGGGGTGGTGCGGGCCGCAGGTGTGGTGGCGAGAGAGAGGAGGGGAGGGCAGGGTTGGAGGGGGTTGCGGGGGTGGTGGGGGTCACGGGGGTGGTGGGGGAAGAGAGGAGGGGAGGGCAGGGTTGGAGGGTGTTCCGGGGGTGGTGGGGCCGCGGGTGTGGTGGGGCGAGAGAGGAGGGGTTGGCGGGGGTTGTTGGGGTGGTGGGGGCCGCAGGTGTGGTGGGGTCAAAGAGGAGGGGAGGGCGGGGTTGGAGGGGGTTGCAGGGGTGGTGGGGGTCGCAGGGATGGTGGGGGAAGAGAGGAGGGGAGGGGAGGGTTAGAGGGGGTTGTGGGGGTGGTGGGGGGAGAGAGGAGGGGAGGGCGGGGTTAGAGGGGTTGCGGGGGTGGTGGGGGCCATCGGTGTGGTGGGGGGAGAGAGGAGGGGAGGGAGGGGTTGGAGTGGGTTTCGGAGGTGTTTGGGGCTACAGGTGTGGTGGGGGGAGAGAGGACGGGAGGGCGGGGTTGGAGGGGGTTGGAGGGGGTTGGGGGGGTGGTGGGTGTCAAGAGGGTGGTGGGGGAAGAGAGGAGGGGAGGGCGGGGTTGGAGGGGCTTGGGGGGGTGGTGGGGGGAGAGAGGAGGGGAGGGTGGGGTTGGAGAAAGTTTCGGTGGTGGTGGGGGCGGCGCGGTTGGTGGGGGGGAGAGGAGGGGAGGGTTGGGTATAGAAATTCCTCGTTGAAGATCAATACTTGCAATGAACTATCCCCATCATGATGAAATTTCAAGAGGTTACCAGGACCTAACAACCAAGGTGGAAAACTCGTTGAATTCATCAGTGTAGCATTGAATTCATCATTGTGGCGTGTTGCAAGTGGGGGAGTGAGGAGGCATGGGGGGTGGGCAGCGGGAGGTTGTAGTTTGGATAAAAGAGGGAGATGCAGGGTTGCGCGAGGCTGAAGGTGGGGGGAGGGTGCGAGAGGCTCTGGACGAGGAAGCAATAGAGGGGATTCTCGGGGGCTGTTGGCAGCGGGGTACGTGGGTGGGAATAGGGCGGCAATAGGGCATGGGTGGGAGTGGGGGGTGGCAGTGGGGGGTGCGAGTGGGAATGGGGGGGGGGAGGGGGTCGCGGATGAGGATAGCAAGGGGCGCTGATGGGAATAGTGCAGATGGCAGGGCTAGAGAGAGAGAGAGAGAGAGAGAGAGAGAGAGAGAGAGAGAGAGAGAGAGAGAGAGAGAGAGAGAGAGAGAGAGAGAGAGAGAGAGAGAGAGAGAGAGAGAGAGAGAGAGTAATGAACACACAGGTGGGTTGGGAGAGAGAGACAGAGAGAGAGAGAGGAGAGAGAGAGAGAGAGAGAGAGAGAGAGAAAGAGAGAGAGAGAGAGAAAGAGAGAGAGAGAGAACTATGTGGAACTACAGACCCCCACATCAAGTCTTTGCACCGTCTCGGTGCAACTTTTCCTTCATTCACTTATTGAATAGACCCAAATAAACTGCGAATGTTGAATGAAACATGATATGTACAATGAATGAAGTTCTACCATCTTGACTTAATGTAGGTTATTCTTCACTCTAGAGATATTAACCAGGGGAATCCTCTTAGCTTGAAAATCCTCCAGATGCACTGCTCCATGTGGTAATACCTTTTTCACTCTATATGGTCCTATCCATTTGGGTGCCAATTTGGTTGAAGTTGTTGGAATTTGATGCACCAAAACCAAGGATCCTTCCTGTACTTCATTGGTCCTATGATACACGTCGTGTAGTCTTTTGCGCTCTTCTTGTGTTACCTCAAGTTTTTGCATTGCTCCTTCTCTGTATTCTTCTAATGCCACCAGTCTTCTAATTGGAGGTTCAATTCCAAGGGTTTCGGCTTCAAGTTCTGTTTTGATAATAAATTTGAATGGTGCTAATGCCTCTTTTCCATATACTAAGCGAAATGGACTCTCGCCAGAGGTTCCTCTCGTTGTAGTTCTGAAAGCCCAAATTGCACGGATCAATGCTTGTGGCCAAAATCTTTGATGATCAAAAGATAATTTGCACAACAATCCGATCAAAATCTTATTGGAGCTCTCTGCTTGGCCATTTGCCCTTGGATAGTAGGCACAAGACTTTTATGGAAGAACTTGTACCTCTCAAATATAATTTGGAGCAATTGATTCACAAAATGTGTCCCCCTATCACTAGTGATTTCCAATGGGTAACCAAATCTTGAGAAAATACATTTATACAAAAACTTAGCTACTATTAAAGCCATGCAGTCCACAATAGCTTTAGCCTCTATCCATTTAGTTGCATAACATGTAGCCATCAAAATATACTTCTTACCCCTAGGGTGACCAGTTCGACTAATAGGTCATATGAAATCAAGACCCCATCGTTCAAATGGGACCCATCCTGTGGATATGACTAATGGTTGGTAATTCAATCTAGTGGGTGTAGGAGCACATCTCTTGAAAATGTGACATTCTTTAGCAAACTTGATTGCATCCTTGTAAATATGAGGCTACCATAGTCCTTTGTGGATGATTCTGTGAGCCAAATCTTCTCCTTTTAGATGCTCTTCACTATGTGTTGCCTCAAGCAAAAGGTTCACATCCTCTAGATAAACACACTTCCTCAACATACCATCGTGACAATATCTATATAAATTCCCATTTATAAGTGAGTATGCTTTGGTCTTGAGGAGTAATTTTCTCTTTTTTATAGGTGTTAAGTGTTTTGGGAATTTTCTAGTAGTGAGAAAATTGAGAATTCCATAATACCAATCAGTCTGAGTTGCTACTAGGAAGAGATTACTATCCACCAATTCATCATTAATACCTGTGCCCTCTCCCTCATTGCAGTCCTCCATACTTCATCTGCCATGTAGTGCTCTCTTCCTTGCTTAATATGAATATCAAAGTTGAATTCTTGAAACAGGAGTAACCATCTCCAAACCCTTCCAGCTACTCTAGGCTTGTTTATTAAGTACTTCAAGGACTGATGGTCAGATATGACTATAAAATGTACCCTGAGAAGGTAATGCCAAAATTTCTAGAGAGCAAATACAATAGCCAAGCCTTCCCTTTCGATCGTGTTGTAGTTCCTTTCTGCCTTGGTAACTAGTCTACTGGCATAGGAGATAGGTCTATCAACCCTGAGTGATGATGGTTCAGCTAGAACTGCACCGACAGCATGAAGACTGGCAACTGTATGTATGACCAGTTAGGAACACTTAAAAGTGGAGCCGTGCATAACCTCAATTTCAGTTCACAAAATGCTTTATCACCTTCAGGACTCCGTGAAAAAGGGACCTTTTTACTAGTAAGCTTTCATAAGTTCTTAGCTATTTCTGAATACATTCGTGTAACTCTTCTATGGTAGACCCAAAAAACTTTTTTCTTCCTTTGGGATGGATCACTTTCTGATTCTAGCCAATAAAACCATCAAGGAAGCTATACAAAGTGTGGCCGGCTACTTCCTCAAGTACTTGCTCTCTAAAGGGCTGACGAAATCCATCTTGAACAGTCACTTTATTCAAGGCATGAAAATCAACGCAGACGCTTATTTTTCCATTATTTTTTTTGGGTACAATAACCATCGAAGAAGGCCACCTGGAATGTTCTACTAGAGCAATTATACTTCCTTCTTCTAGTTTTGTAATTTCCAACTTTATTGCCTTTGCATACTTTGGATTGAGTCGGTATGGCGTACTTCTTGCAGCCCCGACTCCCTCAACTAAGGGCATATACTGTAATCCAAACTCCTCTAGTATCCTTGTTAGATCTTTGTAGGACCATGCAAAGACATTTTTGTAAGCAAAAAGTAAAGAAGTTACCTTCTGTAGTAAAGGGGGATAATGTCATAGCCAAGAGGCCAAGTGGACTACTTGAAGGTTCTCTTCATCCCCTAGATTTACTTCTTGAACCAGTGTTTCACGACTATTCTTGCTTGAGAAATAATCCCCATTGTATGCAGGAGTGGAATTTGGCTTATATTCTGCAATATGTTCTCTGGTCCATCCTTGAGGTATTTCCGAAAAGGGAAGATCTTCTGTATATTCAGGCTCATAATTCCCTTTTCTGATATTGCTATAGTTGTTGCCCCTTCAATGTTTGTACTCAAGTGCGAATTCTTATTCTCTAATTCCACGTGAGCTTCATGGCCCTTTTCTGCAACTCCTTCCTCTGCAACTTCTTCCTCTATTTCATTGATTTCCACCGTGCAACACTCTGTACTTTCCATCATCCAATTCAATAATGTATTATCTTCGTGGGGTAAAGAGGGCATTACCTGAGTGTCCATAGTATACCTAGTAGTTTTTCCTGACTCGAATCCTTCTTCCAAATGTAGTTGTAGTTGGCTATTGGTGTTGGTTGAAATCCATAGTTTGTTTTTCCCCCAATCTTGCAAAGCTTTTGCTTGCCTCAACCAAGGTCTTCCGAGGAGTAATGGGTAAGAAGTCTCTTGAGGAAGTGCAATAACAACAAAATCTAGAACAAAGTGACAACCTTGTACTATCATCATCACCTTTTCAATAATTCCAAGTGGTGCAACTCGATGTTGATCTACTAAGGTAAGTTTGAATGGTGCCATCTTCGTGGGGTTCATTTTTACTTTCCTTATTGTGAAATCTAGCATCAGATTAATGCCCAAGACTCCATCTATAATCACACCTGTGAGAGCTTCATCCTTTATAAGAACAGATAACCTTGAGCTTTGGTAGTCTGCCAGGGGTGCAGGGGGAAAATCACCCATGAAACGATCTATGCTAGGTGGTTGGCTCAAGTAGGTAGAGTGTATAATTTTTAATAAGTCACTTCTTATTTTTGAATCTGTCTTTATGAGTTTGTATAGACTAACCTTGTGATGAATACCTTTCAACATCTGCTCAATGTTTATGTCATGTGTGTCTTCTTGTAGACTTCTTGGTTGGTCCCTTAATGAAGTAGCCATTCTTTCATAAGCTCCTTCAATGTTTGCTTGGCCGTTCCATTCCTTCTTCTTTTCCTCCTCCCTATCTTGGAGTTCGGGTTGTTCTTGTCTACAGGTTGCTGCGGCTTGTCTAGCTCTAGTCATCATGGGCATTGAAGAAGGTGAAACAGCATAAGACTGAGTGGTCATACCTTCTTCTTGTGGAGAGATTGCAATAATGTGGATTGGAGCAGGACGGCTTCTTGGGGAGTCTTTGGTATACTGATCCTTAGCCTATGGACAATGTTGACAAGGAGGCGCATCTTTTGGAAGGGAACACCTATTTTGCATATGCCATACTCACCACAGCGATAACACATCAAAGACCTATTATATCTAGGCTTCATGGGAGGATTCTCCTCTATATTAGGTGCATTTGAAGTACTAGCATAATATGAATCTAAAGCTTGAGGGTTACCTCATTGCTATGTACCCTTGAGGTAGTAACAATCTCTAGCTTCATGGCCGGCCTTTCCACAAAATTGACAGTTTACCCTGTTAGGACAATTAGCATTGGAATGTCCATTGTTGTTACATATTTTACACTAGATCGGCCTTCTTATATCCTAAGTGGTCTGCAAATCTTCTAGCTCGCCGTGAAGTTGGGCTACTTCATCATCAGTGTGATGCAATGGTGGCAAGACCTTCTCTTCTTGGTGATTTTGTTGCATTATCAATGCCTCCAGTTCTTTCCTGAGTTGCCCAATAGGGTCTAGTTTTGCAACATAATTTGGTTGTGTATCCCCTTCAAAATGTTGGCTAGCTTCTTCAATGCATGTTGCTGCTGCAACAAAATCATTGAGGGTTGCATCCAATCTAAGAGACTCGCGTAGTTTCAGCTAAGCTGACCTGGGCAGAGCTTTTTGTATCGATTTCTTAACCAAGAAATCACTTGGAGCATGTGGTCGACGTGCAACAAGTGCTTTTGTTCTACTGTGAAGTTCGTGAAAGGATTCACCTGATCTTAGCCTTAGGTTCTCTAGCTGGTCTAGAGCTCTTTCCGAGGAGTCACTAGGTCGAAATGTCTGTGAGAATGTTGTCTTCAGAGCCTCCCATGTAGCAAAATGGCCATTTGCATATTGACTATACCATTTGTCAGCAAGGCCTTTAAATGTGGATGGAAAGAGTACGAGCATTGCATCCTCTCTATTTTGCAGTCCTCCTCCCCGGCATAAGGAGATGAATCTCCTCACATGATCATCAGCATCCTCATAGGCTTGTCCCTTGAAGGTAGGGAACTTGATATTGAGTCTGGAGAGTAAATGAGAGAGATCCTCCATTTGCACTGGTGTTTCTTCTGAGTATCTGAGGAGAAGTCCAATGTTCTCCTATGCTTTTCTTTTGACAGTGGTGTTGTACCCAAATCAATAGATAAATTCAAAGAGGGTAGAGGGGAGCTAGGT
Organism: Ceratopteris richardii; assembly: GCA_020310875.1. Classification (NCBI taxonomy): domain Eukaryota; kingdom Viridiplantae; phylum Streptophyta; class Polypodiopsida; order Polypodiales; family Pteridaceae; genus Ceratopteris; species Ceratopteris richardii. The sequence goes on from CM035414.1 coordinate 154,813,740, forward strand.
TCACTATTCCAAGATATAGTTGGCTTTTTAAGGCTCCTTCATACATGAGGAGGCTCCTTATCTGCTCGCGTATGGGTCATGTACCTTCTCGCAACATGCAATAGGGCAAAAATAATGGAAAAGGACTATTTACTATCCTCAGGGCCTCTCACAGAAATGCAAGGGTCCCATTGGGCATGCCAAATTGTAGAGGAGGTAGTGGGGTATCTACTTTTAGCAGGAGCATGCACCATGCACTCAAGTACTTCGCCTACTCAAGGGAGGTTCTCCTTAGGGAAATATACCCTTTAAGACTTTCGTGAGCGGGGAGATAACAATAACAATAACTGCACAAAATTGTATATACTCAAGGAAAAGATTAGTGACAAATGAGAATAGTGGAAGACCAAACCACTCCCAAACGACAATAGTGGAAGACCAAACAACTCATTAGTTCAAACAGATGATTACAATGTAGGAAAAAAAAAATCTCTAAAGTTTATGCTCAAGGCTAACATGTCACTCCAGAACTAAACAACATCAATACAAGAGATTCATCCAATAGGGTGGAGTGGTGGGAGGTTGTGGGGGTTTTGGGAGGTGTGGATGGAGTGGTGGGAGGTTCTAGGGGTGTGGGAGGTGTGGGTGGAGTGGTGGGAGGTTGTGGCTGGTGGGGGAAGAGAGGAGGGGAGGGCAGGGTTGGAGGCGATTGCGGGGGTGGTGGGGGCTCCAAGTGTGGTGGGGGGAGAGAGCAGGGGAGGGCGGGGTTGGAGGGGGTTGCGAGGGTGGTGGGGGCCGCGAGTGTGGTGGGGGGAGAGAGGAGGGGAGGGCGGGGTTGGGGGGTTGCGGGGGTGGTGGGGGTCGCAGGTGTGGTGGGGGAAGAGAGGAGGGGAGGGCGGGGTTGGAGGGGGTTGCGGTGTTGGTAGGGGTCGTGGGGGTGGTGGGGGGGAGAGGAGGGGAGGGCGGGGTTTAGAAATTCCTCGTTGAAGATCAATAATTGCAATGATCCATCTCCATCATGATGAAATTTCAAGAGGTTACCAAGGCCTATCGGCCAAGGTGGAAAACTCATTGAATTCGTTAGTGTAGCACATGTGCGTCTAGAACATCTAAGGGCATCGCAGACCTATTATTGCCTCAATAAACTCGTTGAATTCATCACTGTGGCGTGTTGCGAGTGGGGGAGTGAGGAGGCATGGGGGGTGGGCTGCGTGAGGTTGCAATTGCGGCAAAAGAGGGAGACATGGGAGGCTCGAGGTGGAGGGAGCTACAGAGGGGATTGTGGGCGGTTGCTGGCAGCGGGGTACGTGGGTGGGAAGAGGGGGGAAACAGAGCACAAGTGGGAATGGGGGGTGGTAGCGGGGTGTTCAGGTGGGAATAGCGGAGGGCCAGGGTGGGAATGGGGGGGCAACGGGGGGCACGGGTGGGGATAGCGAGGGGCACGGGTGGGAATAGTGGGGATGGCAGGGTGTTGCAGGTGGGAATAGCGGGGATGGGGGGGCTAGAGATAGAGAGAGAGAGAGGGAGACAGAGAGAGAGAGAGAGAGAGAGAGAGAGAGAGAGAGAGAGAGAGAGAGAGAGAGAGAGAGAGAGAGAGAGAGAGAACTGTGCTGAACTACAACCCATATTAAGTACATATTTGAATCTTAGCCATTATGGTTGTGATAGGAACAATGAATTGCAAGAAATCATAAAGAACATGAAGTTCAAGAATTGATAATATACTGGTGTCATTGGAAAGTTAAGGAGGTCCGCTTATCAAGTTTGAAGCCAAAGAGGGCTGGTACAAAGTAGGTTTTGGCAGTACCTACTCAATCTCTTGGAGCATCCATCCATCTTTCCCAACAAGTTTTGACTTGGATCCTCAAAAATAGGGAGTCGTTTTATTGTCACTTTTTCATAGGATCTGAGACCCTCATTATGTGTTGCCCATGATATTGGAATGACCCTCAGAAGCACATCCTTCTTCACATAATTCTTGTAGTAGCTGTTGACCATTTGCATCAACTTTTTCCTACTTTACATATTGAGTGGTGGGAGGTTGTGGGGGGTGTGGGAGGTGTGGGTGGAGTGGTGGGCGGTTGTGGGGGGTGTGGGAGGTGTGGGTGGAGTGGTTGGAGGGGTGGAGGGTTTGGGAGGTGTGTGTGGAGTGGTGGGAGGTTATGGGGGCTGTGCGTGGAGTGGTGGGAGGTTGTGGGGGGTACGGATGGAGTGGTGGGAGGTTGTGGGGGATGTGGGAGATGTGGGTGGAGTGGTGGGAGGTTGTGGGGGGTGTGGGAGGTGTATCAGATAATGCCACACTTCCACGTGTGCCACTTGGGGACTCAAAGGATCACTATGTTGCTCATATAGCTCTAGCATTTGGTTGCTCACATCTTCCAGCTCACCATCCTTAACCTCTAAAACTTGCCACCATGGCCTCTCCCCATTGATAGGAAGCTTGATTAGCACCACACCTTGGATAAATATGCTTTCTCTCTATTGTGATACCTAGACTTGCTATTTCACTAACCTCACTGCTAATTTTACCTGTGGAAACACATGGAGATTTTGCAAATTGGTTGCTTCGTCTTTTGAGTCTCCACTCACATTTATCCTATCTTCTTTCTTTTCAGACTTTACAAACTTCTTCTCAGCAACTTAGGGGTAGGAGGTGTGTGTGGGGGGTTGGGCTGTGGGGGAGGGTGCACGGGGGGTGTGGGTGGGGGAAGAGAGGGAGAAGAGGGCTGGGTTGGAGGGGATTGCGGGGGTGGTGGGGGCCGTGGAGGTGGTGGAGGGAGAGAGGAGGGGAGGGCGGCATTGGAGGGGGCTGGGGGCTGGGGGTCGTAGGGGTCGTGGGGGAAGAGAGGAGGTGAGGGCGAGTTTGGAGGGGGTTGCGGGTGTGGTGGGGGCCGTGGGTGTGGTGGGGGAAGAGAGGAGGGGAGGGCCAGGTAGGCGTTGCATGAACCACCATAGAGCGCAAGACGACTTCAACTAGCTTCATGATGATCGCAAGCAGAACCAGTAAACTATGAGCAAGGCTAATCAACTTGAAACTCAATCAGACTACACCCTTGAATGGTGTATGTGGCAACCAGAGCACGAAACATTGGCCAATATCTACCTGAGACGAAGAGATGATTGCACATGAAAGTAAAGGACCTCGATGAAGGCAAAGCACATTCGAGAGGGAGAGAGACAGATAGAAAGAGAGAAGAATAGCCATGGCGGCTACAGACCTGGTGCACGTAGAAGATACGAGAGAGAGAGAGAGAGAGAGAGAGAGAGAGAGAGATCGGGATGCGAGAGAGAGAGAGAGAGAGAGAGAGAGAGAGAGATCGGGATGCGAGAGAGAGAGAGACAGAGAGAGAGAGAGAAAGAGAGAGAGAGAGATTGACATTTGGATGGGCCTCCTCCTCCTTGATGTGGAAGCGACTTGGAAACGTTGCTCTGACACCTAGCAGGTGCAAACATGCCTGCGCATGCACTAAAGAGGGAGATCCATGACACACAGCGTGTAGGAGAGAGATAGAGAGAGAGAGAGGCATTAACTGCTATTAGCCGACACGCAGAGAGAGAAAGAGAGAAAGAGAGAGATTTATAAAAGGCATTTTGGAGAAAGATGTAGATAGATAAGGATGATCGCTAAGAAGCAAGAAGCCATTCTGCTTTATTTTTATCAAACCATAATTTGTATGCAAATGATTATTCTTTCTTTCAAAGACTACAATGTGATGCTCTCTCGTAGAAATGTGGTGCTACTTTATTTGCCCTTATGTTGATGAGGATTGATTTAGAGTATGAACGGGATTTATATTCCTCTCTTATTATGTGCATTGTATAAGTGCTAATATTACAGTAAAATGAAAATATGTCTATATGTTTGTTTAAGTCTCTGCGTTAAGTAAATATCTCTAGCTCTGTTTGCGTATGAAGCTGCTTGTGTGTCTATATTTATGTGTAGATGCACGTGTGTGTGTGAGAGAGTGCTTATATGCATATTCATATGTGTATGTTAGTGTGTACTGCTTGGCATAGAAGCTCGTGTAGAGAGGAAAGTAAAGCTTCGCTTTCCACTGCGGACACAAGCAAAGAAGCATGCCTCTACGATTTCAACTATGAGTTAAGATGTCTCTATATGTGTGATCACGTGTGCAAGAATAGGTTCGAGAACGAGATGAAGATCACATACCTGTAAAGAGAGAAAGAGAGAGAGACATGGAAGAGAGAGAGATAAAGAAAGAGAGTGAAAGAGGGGGGAGAGAGAGAAGGAATATGTATTACTTCATTGTTTTTGTTTAATTCTCTTTTATCGTTATGATATAATTAGATAAATATTTATAAAGAGTAATTATATTTTCTTAGCATAGAATATTTAAATGCATGTTAGTAAAAATGTTCGTAAAAATGCATGTGTGCATAAGTATACATGTGTGTGTATGGGTGTATGCATGTATGCATAAGAGTGATGAGAACATGCATGTGTACATGAATGCATGGTATGTGAGCATGTGCCTAAATGTGCATAGAAGCATGGATATGTAAGAAAGCATGTGTGAAAAGACATATGTATAGAGAAATATGCATATGCATGAATATGAGAATAGTATGCAAGCATAAGTGTATGGGGTATGAGTATGTATGAATGCATATGAGTTTAGATGCATGTGCATCAAAAATGCATGTATGCATATGAAGATATGAATGCAGGAGCATGAAAGAGCTTAGAAGCATGTGCATGAGAAATGCATGTATGCATATGAAGATATGAATGCATGAGCATGTAAGAAGTTAGATGCATGTGTATGAGAAATGCATGTATGCATATGCCGATATGAATGCATGAGCATGAAAGAGTTTAGATGCATGTGCATGAGAAATGCATGTATGCACAAGAAGATATGAATGCATGAGCATGAAAAGAGTTAAGATGCATGTCTATGAGAAATGCATGTGTGCATATGAAGATATGAACGCATGAGCAAGTGCATAAATGTATGTTAGTATGTGCATATGAAAGTGTGATAGCATGCATGAGGATGTGTATTAGCATGAATATAAGTTTATGAGTGTGTGTTAGCATGCATATTAGTGTGTGTTAGCATGAGCATGAGAATGTGTTAGCATATATGAGAGTGTGTTAGCATATGCATGCGAGTGTGTGTTAGCATGCATGTGAGAATGTGTGTTAGCATGTGTGTGTGAATGTGTGTTAGCATGCATATATGAGAGTGAGTTAGCATGTATGACAATGTGTTAGCATGTATGAAAATGTGTGTTTGCATGTATGAGAATGCATGAGCATGTTACATGTATGCATGAAAAATTGAATGTATGTGCATACATGTATATGATAAGAGCTAAATGTAATACGTATGTTCTATGTTTTATAAAATGTACTTATGTTTTTCTAATGCTCTTTTACAAAGAGCATTGACGAGAATTGATGAACATTGACAAGCATTTACAATCAATTAAGATCGGGATTCTGGCAATTTAAATCTAGCATTTGTACTTAGACTTGTATAAAGTTATTGAAGTAGTTTCCATTCATTAGCATTATCAAGAAAACAATTTTAGAATTATTGATTGTGGCAATTTATATTGTTTTAAATTTGTTTCTGATGTCTGCGCGTAAAGAATCTATGAACGAGTTTGTGAGTAATGAGTCTACAAATGAGTCTATGAGTAGAAAGTCTATGAATGAAAAGACCATTTCTACATCTTTTGTTTTTTATCATTTATTACCTCTACTTGTAAATCATTCTACTCAACCTAAGCAAAATGTAGCTAACATAGAAGTGGAAGTAGAAGAGGTCATCAAAGATTGCATCACTAGTGAAACTTTAGTTTCTCCATCGTATGAGCATTTTGTAGGTTTCTAGATGCACAACCCTATGGTCATAGTTTAGATTAGGCCATTAGCACATAGATAAACACTTTTGACATCACTAAAACATGACTTACATCCTAAAGTATGCGAAAAAGCACCCTCCATGTAGTCACATAGTGAGGCCATAGCAAATTTAGTTCCGGTATGCCTATTGGTCTCCATTCACACCCCTCCACATTTGGTGAACCCGACATGAATCATTGGGTTGCTTTTATATCCAACAACATTAAAGGAAGAAGTTTTTCATTCAAAAACATTTTAGATCCAACACATTCGCGAGCATTAGGTTTTCCCTTATGTAGTATTCTCTATATATTACATTAGTTGTATCATTGTATTAGGTCATTCTTGTATATTCATTTTGTATAATAGAAGAAGAAGAAGAAGAAGAAGAAGAAGAGGAAGAAGAAGAAGAAGAAGAAGAATAATAAGAAGAAGAAGAAGAAAAAGAGTAAGAAGAAGAAGAAGAAGAAGAAGAAGAAGAAGAAGAAGAAGAAGAAGAAGAAGATCATTGTTCCTTGCCTCAATTTATGTGTGTGATCCTCTTTGAGTGTAAGAGGTCGTGAGTGAGCTTTCTCCCTTATCTCCCTTCTCATGATAGATAGAAGCATGGGACCCCTAGGGGGTTATTCTATGATGCATAAAGTGAGCATATTTTCAAGACATCTAAAATGTGTTGTCTATTATCAACAATGCTATATGTCTAGTTGTTGTCAACATGTGGTTACACATGTGTTGGTTGAAGTTAAACATGCATATGGAACATTCTACCAACTCAAGAAGTTTCCTTGACTTAGAAAAGCTAGATGATAATTGTTCTAGAGGCTAGGTGGCCATCATTTCCCAAGCGTGTTGTGTTTTGCTCAAACGTAGTGGACTAAAAGTTGCAATAGCCTTATTATTTTCAAAAGATGTAGTTTAAGTAGACAATTTTGAAGTGTTAACATGCGTCGCTCCATTGATTAATGCCTTTACATACATCATTTAAAGAAATTATCTTTTTGACAATGCATTTTACGAGTTTTCTAAACTACCATTTTTTTTACTTAGTCATGCTCTTCTTTAGAAATAGAAATCAGCATTATTCGTTGACTTTCAGCCTATGTAGAACCATCGGAGGATTTTCCTTCACTCCCACAAATCCGTTTTTCAATTTCTTATTATTGGCATTTTTTTTCTCTTGTCCACATTTATTACTTTTCTATCCATATGGATAGTTATTAGAACATCTATCTCTTCATCATCATATGCTACCTTTTCCTTTTTCATCTTGTCTTTCATGAAAGACTTGACTCACACTTCCTTTTCACTCTACACATCTAAAATTGAGCTCCATTGTCGTGAGAGAGTTTTGATTTTTTGAAGTGACAATGCATACTGCTCTTTAATTTATGAAGCATAAGGATGAAGTGTTCTCATGTTTTAAGAAGTATTTAGCTCTTATGGAGAGTCAAATAGGTAAATTCATAAAAGGCGTAAGGTGTGATTAAAGGGGAGAATACTTCACCATTGAATTTTATTTCTATCTACAAGATGGACTTATCACAAGAGACATTATTACAAGATAAACATCTAAACAGAATGGAGTAGCAAAGAGAATAAAGACGATCACTGTTGAAGCTCCAAGGTTCATGTTAAATGCGAAGAAGCTAAAAACGTTTTTGTGAGAACAAGTAATATCCAGTCCCACATGCTTGATAAAGAGATTACCGTCAAAATCGTTGGCTGATATGACCCTTTATGAATGTTGGAATGGTAGGAGACGTAGCTTAGACCATTGTAGGGTATTTGGATGCATTGCATACTCACACGCCATCCCAAATGAGAGGTAAATTATGACCTTAGGCAAAGAAATGTGTCTTTTAAGGCTATGAACATAATCAGAAAGATTATATACTATGTAACCCTAGTGAAAAAGTTGTTATAGTTTATTGAGATGTTGTGTTTGATGAGAAAAGATCATGATTTGAAGATGATTTCAGGAAGACCAGGCTACCATATGATCTAGATGAAGACTTTCCAACAATATCAAGCAAGAGTACTTATACAATTGAACCATCAAGTGATTCTAAAGATGCTTAGAAGTCTCTTAGGAAGGAGATTAAATCATGGAACTCCGAGGGCAATGCAAAGATACATGATTTGAGGGAAATCATGGAATCCTCTCAACAAACCATGAGGAGATCTACAGCTGATAAGAGAAGCCAATGAGGTATGGATTACTAATTCCATTACAAATCCGTGATTGAAAACATAGTACAACTTGTAGCTAGTTATTGAGGAAGCACCACAATGGAATAAATTTTCCTATATGCAAAGATAAGTGTACATGGGAATCGGTTAAGTGAGGGGGTATCTTATAAAATTCTAACACAACACTGAAGAAAACTATAATGGCTAGAGGGATACATTTCTTTAATCAATGTATATATGTAAATGATTGAAACGAAGCGGCTGATTTGCGCGTATCTTCATTAAAAAGTGATCCCTTATTTTCTTTCTTCATTTGGTAATCATTTTTTTTCAATAGATTCTTTATATAATCTCTCACCTCTCGAAATATTTTTTATGGTGTGAAAATTATATTGAAAATATAAAAGGCGATCAAGCTTGTGAAATTTAAGAATTCAACACTTATCTTTATTAGTTTCTGACTGTATAAGAGAGACTTTTGTGCGCAGTTCATTTGGGGACTTACTTCAAGGGAGTCTTACTTCTTAAATAAGAATGGACTTCAAGAAACTGACCTGTGTCATCTTAAGAAGTTGAGGACGCTATTTCGAGACACTCCCCTTCATTTTCAATGCATGATTCATTAAATTCTCATCAAACGTTCACAACCATTGGTACACAAAAATTTTGCACTAAAAAAAATATTAAAAGTGAAAGGAAAATTTGATATACGTGACACAAATACAAAACTTTAATATCAAACAATGATATGGAAAGACATCGCGAAGAGATAAATTTTCCGAAGAGGTAGAAAAAGTGAAATCGAGAGTGCATGTGTAGGGGGTATTTGACATGGTAAGGAATATAAAGATACAATAATCATTCAATATAAATGGTCTTTTTTGTACTCAATGAAGTTCGTTTTCTAGATATTGTATATACGACTAGCATTATTTTATACTATAGCAGAAAAATCGATTTCCTATTCATTTTTTGTAGCCAAGGTCTAATTGCCGTTCAAAAGTTCAAACGCAAGAATATAAAGGACATCAACAAAAAAGAAACGGTGTGAATTGCAGACTGAAGTACTCGAGTTTCTGTTTATCCACCTCGTTGTGTCCAACACAGAGAGGCATGCGCTCGCGCGCACACACACACACACACACAAAGACACACCTGGATGCCATTCAATGCCTATTTTCATGCATGTAGGATAGCATATTGACGTACGTAACATCTATATGATAGAACGACTAGGTAAGTACCCATTTGACTATATTAATCGATTCTCCATCGGCTCGCACCTTCTGAATTATCGGACTTTTTCCAGTTACCAATTCAAACAAGACGACTCCAAATGCATAGACATGGGCACTAGCATCTGCAACATGGCTTGCCTCGTATCTGATAAATACAGTATGTTCATACAAAATCAAGTAATGTTTCCAATCCATCTCTCTTGTTTCGCTTCTGCATTGCTTAACTTACAGAGTAAAGATATCCCGGTGTCCCTTGGAAAATGGTGAGTGTTCTGAACGTTCCGGTCCTCGAAATCTGCTCGGAATGCTCTGAACTTGATATTACAGAGCTATTTGTTGTCGATGGTGCGACCTGCAAAGTCTTTGACTTCGATATACCGAAGTCCGAAATCTTTGCCGTAAACTTATCGCTGAGGAGAATGTTTCTACTTTTGATATCTCTATGAATGATACAAGGATCACATCCTCTATGCAAATACTCCAACCCTGCAACTTAGAATATGAGCGAAAGAGATTCTCTCTCTCTCTCTTTGTGTGTGGAAAGTAACGTTAGTATTCCTGAAGGCGCATGCATGACATCTAATAACTACTTCATAGTACTATGGTAAGATAATGCTTTAGCTTTACCGACGATCGCTTTCATTGCACAAGCTTGTATATGAACAAATTTGGAGAAAGCGTCAACAAATTGGATCATTAGGGCAAAAAAAGGCCAAAAAGGGGCTGTTTGTTAATGAGAGATTAAGAAAATTAACAAATAGAGTTTTTCAACGTGTACAAAAATATAAAATTGTTGTCTCTTTTAACCATATGAAGAATTTCTTTTTTTTTATACATTTTCTCTAAAAGCGCCGCTAAATTGATGAAGAGTCTTGTATTCAGTGTACAATTTTTTGGTTTGATGAAAAAAAGATACTTTGGCACAATACACAAAGCATATTCTCAAATTTCCAAGAAGGAATCGATTTTTGAAAATACAAAATATTTTTGGGTTCACAAAATTTCATGATCACTCAACGACAAGGTTTACATCAAATCAAAAGTTTCCACATGTACAAAGCCTTTTTTTCTATAAATACTGCCAAAATTTGTGAACGTCGGTTTCTCGCTTTGAACATTCTTCTTCTTCTAAGTTCAAATGGCTTCTTCTTCTCGTCGTTTTTCGAATCGTGTAACCTCATGTGAGGTTTACAACAGAAGAAAGGATTCTTTGTGGAAATCTCTTTTTGTGAAAGTAAATGAATGGGTAACCATGCTTCCTAGCTGCAGAGGTGCCCATAAAGTCAAGAGTGCCAAAAGAGACAACACAAGAAACCACTGGAAGGTTTACATCAAATCAAAAGTTTCCACGTGTACAAAGCCTTTTTTTCTATAAATACTGCCAAAATTTATGAACGTCGGTTTCTCGCTTTGAACATTCTTCTTCTTCTAAGTTCAAATGGCTTCTTCTTCTCGTCGTTTTTCGAATCGTGTAACCTCATGTGAGGTTTACAACAGAAGAAAGGATTCTTTGTGGAAATCTCTTTTTGTGAAAGTAAATGAATGGGTAACCATGCTTCCTAGCTGCAGAGGTGCCCATAAAGTCAAGAGTGCCAAAAGAGACAACACAAGAAACCACTCGAAGGGATGTATTCTCTATTTCAAATTGAAGAGATGCAATTGGTTTGAACGAGTACAACATGTGTACACCACTAAGGATCTTGTTCTGCAATTCCCTTCGTACTGTAAGTGAAGTTTCATGAAGTTACAAAATATTTTTGGGTTCACAAAATTTCATGATCACTCAACGACAAGGTTTACATCAAATCAAAAGTTTCCACGTGTACAAAGCCTGGAAGGGATGTATTCTCTATTTCAAATTGAAGAGATGCAATTGGTTTGCACGAGTACAACATGTGTACACCACTAAGGATCTTGTTCTGCAATTCCCTTCGTACTGTAAGTGAAGTTTCATGAAGTTACAAAATATTTTTGGGTTCACAAAATTTCATGATCACTCAACGACAAGGTTTACATCAAATCAAAAGTTTCCACGTGTACAAAGCCTTTTTTTCTATAAATACTGCCAAAATTTATGAACGTCGGTTTCTCGCTTTGAACATTCTTTTTCTTCTAAGTTCAAATGGCTTCTTCTTCTCATCGTTTTTCGAATCGTGTAACCTCATGTGAGGTTTACAACAGAAGAAAGGATTCTTTGTGGAAATCTCTTTTTGTGAAAGTAAATGAATGGGTAACCATGCTTTCTAGCTGCAGAGGTGCCCATAAAGTCAAGAGTGCCAAAAGAGACAACACAAGAAACCACTGGAAGGGATGTATTCTCTATTTCAAATTGAAGAGATGCAATTGGTTTGCACGAGTACAACATGTGTACACCACTAAGGATCTTGTTCTGCAATTCCCTTCATACTGTAAGTGAAGTTTGACAATGCTCTTCTATCATTCCAGTTGTGTTTGTATTATAAAACATATTTTTGTACTGCAGATATCTTTCCTTCCAATATTGTGGAATGGCAACCTATTGAATGTTTAAAAGGAACATTCAAAGTTCTTCATAAGGAATATGCAGAACTCATGTATGCAGACAAATCTATTCAATTTTGCAATAGCATAGAGTTATTTGTCCGTTATGCAGATTATCAAGCGCCATTAGGGAGGAGTTCTTATGGAAATCTTGTACATGTACTTGGTCCTTGCATCTCTTCATTAGATTGGGATGCTCCTAATCATTCAACAATTTCAAGTTTTCTATGCAAAATTAAATTTTACATCCAAAAGGCAATGTCAGCAGGCCGAATTTCGAGAAGGATAAAGATTTAATGGTTTCTGCCTATTCATGTCTTTGTAGCATGCTTTAAAAACATGTTATTACAGAAAACAAAAACAATGTGGTTGAATAGGAGAGTCTCTATTTTAGAGATTGATGATGTTTTAGGTAGGGAATGGGATAGCAAAGAAGTTCAAAAGCTTGGTGACATTATTTTATGTAAAGTTAGTCCTAATTCTCTTTCAATCTCATATCAGATATGTCGACAATCTGTGGTTCTAGGATATGACTATAGAAGGTGGAAAAAGAAGCTTGGACTTTGGATAGCCTTGGACTCAGAGGAGAGTTATCTAGAATTTGAGTTAGAAGTATTGATTCATCCAGATTTTCAACCAAGGAAAATAATTGTCACTGCAAATTGGAATCTCAGAAATATAAGGGAGCTTCTAGAGTACCTTGATGAGGTATCATCTCACTGTAGATTCTCAATTGATGATGCAATAGTTAACATTAGATCAGAGAAATCATTATCTTGCATAAGTTGCCTGCCACCAAGGGTGATTAAGTTCCAACCTTTAAGATTCTAACAAGTTAACCCTGACATTTTTACATAATGTATCTTCCTCTAATAGAAGCTTCTATTGATACTTCCATTGAATTTTCTTTGCAGGATGGTGACAAAGAATGTGTGTTAAATTATGAATTTTAAATGTCTATATTCATATTTGCATTTTTTTAATTTACTTTCAAGATTTGGATGAGGTTCTTATTGTACAATGATAAGAATATACACCAAGCCATTCTTACATATTTTTAGGTCCTTTATTTCATATTTCCATTGATTTTTATTTGCAAAAGTGAATTGATGACTTCAATTATTCCCCTTCATCTAAACTCATATTGGCATTTTTTTGTTTAATCTTAACATTCTGATGAGGTTCCAACTAAGAAATAATTATACAGGAACTTGCATAAGTTAGTTCTAGATGAACAAGAGATCTTGAATTCAATATCTAATTTCAATCTTATTATTGTAGTTTGTCAAAGGTGACATGAGTCTCAATTAAATAATTTGATTCTATCCAAATTTTCCGTCCTCAAGTTATGCAAGAGAAAATATCATGGTACACATAACAAGTAATGTAAGAGAAGGTGGAGAACATGGTGCAAATTCCAATCCAAGGTTTGGTATTTCAAACTTATAAGAGCATGACTTAAGGCATAAAACAGAGGAGAAGAGATAAGAGAAGATGATCAATGCAAGCGACTAAATCTGAACTTGTCGGATGGCCCTTATCGCTTAGATGGGTCGTGTTAGCAAACTACCGTGAGAGACTTCAACAAGTGACCTTGCGTAAAGATTTGGCTCATGAGTATAGAAACAACTAGCACCAGCGATGAAATGGATAATACGACTGATGCAAGTGATAGGGGCAATCCAAAATTCTTTAATTCCCCGTATCAGTCGTGTCCTCTTAATTCTTTATATCCTTATGTATCTTCTCCAATTTAAACTTTCCAACAGGAATGAAATAAGAAACTCACAATGCAGTCATATTTGTGACATGAACAAATTTAATTGGACCATGCAATGAACTTTTGTTTAACTCTCAAGAGGTTCAATACAACTGTATATTTCTCAAGGCATATAAATCTTGTAAAGGAAAATAAATATGGTTACAAGGACCATCTTCCAGATGAAGATTGGCATAAGTACATACAATTTGTACATAAATAAATCTTCCAACCTATGTTGGTTTTACAACAGATTTCAATCTAAGACTCAAAAATGATTCAACCCTTTCTATCCTTTTTGGAGCCCTATTTTCTCTGTTGCTTCCGTCCCTTTTTGGAGCTTTCAGCTTGACTCTTTTTGTTGGTCCCATGCTTTAATGGTGAAGGAAGAGGAAGCCCTTTCTTTTTATCTTTAGACTTTTTTTTATCAGGTGGAGGGGGTGGAGGTGAGTCTGGATCATTGGGGCAAATTGCATGTTTCATGATGCCATTTATTGCTCTCTCTCTGATCAAGATGATCTATGCATCTAGGTAGTCTGATAAATTCAATTGAGGACTATAAAACCTGTTTTCCAAGAATCTTACAACATTTGCAACCACTCTCCAACCACATGATGTTGACTGTCTCTGCAATGGCACATGAATTTGTATGTATCCAGATTGCATTTGTTCATTTAATTTAGCAATTCCAAGAAAATTCTGATCAATATACATCTTGAGAAGCTTTCCAACACTTCATTGTAAACTAAAAATTACAATTGATGGCATGGCTCTAAAATAGAGAACAACAAAATTTATAGCAACTTACACTTTGCAATTCCCATGTTGTGATTGAAGAGAATTGAGGAAAAGAGCTTGATATGCATTGAAGTCAACAATAATCAAGCTCCAATGGCTCTTGTCAATGAGTTGCATGTAAATATATTTCTTAAATGAAACAGATATCTTTCCAAAATGAAGATGAATACTTACTTTTCAATATATGGGTAGATAATGCATTCTACCTCTTCTCTAAAATCCTATAGAAAGGATTTGGCATCTCCATGTTTATGCAAAAAACATTGTATCACCAAAGGATCTAAAATGAATACATTTCTTTGAACCGCTTCCTCACATTGTTCAAGAAGAACCCTACAAATCAAGAAAAAAAATTCAATTAAGGAACTAGAAAATTAAGCAAAACAAGAGCACTTTAAGGCCTCTAGATATACTGGAGTGAAATGTTGACCACGCTGTCTAATATTTCAACATCAAGCTCCCTCAACATTTTGTTGTCTTTAGGTCTAATGTCAAGAGACCAATCTTTTTGCCATGGCATTGCAACATTAACTATTACCTGTCCATCTCCTTTCTTAAGGAGCTCTTTATTTGCTTTCTGTAACTTTTGAATTTGGGTTATGATGACATTTTCCTCTGTAAATAATCCCTACTTTTTCCTCTGATCCTCACTATTTGCTGCAGTTCTAGTTTCATGATCATGAGTGACCTGAGGGTTGATCTCTTCAATGACAAATGTTGTTTTGGGTGCTCGAGCTGGAGGTATATTTAAAATATCAAAGAATTTTTTATCATGGTGATCAATAGGAACCAGAGATTTATCAAATTTATATCTTATTCTTGAAACAATAACATACTCCTTTGCCATTAGTGTTACCCTATGAGAATGAGCAGCACATAAATAGGCATCATTCATAAAATCAATAGTTAAGTCCTCTGCAGCTTCTTGCAGGCATAGTAGTGCTTGAGTTTGCCACCTCACATTGACAACGGGTGAGGTCTTCATCAAAGAACAGAGGTTGGCTGAGATGTGCTTGACAACTCTCATAAATGGAAGTCTAGGGATCAACAATCCCACAAAATTTTGAGCTCTTCTAATTTCCCTCAAGGACTTTACATGGTACTTGACCCTTTTTTTTTGAAGGCTTGTCTGGTACATTGGCTTCAACCTTCTGTGGATCTTGCTCCTGGACATTTTGCCCCTGGCTATGATCAATGCATCTTTCCATTGTTAGAGACATGACCGATCCAAGCAATAGGAGTCATTCGGAAATGTCCGGATGTCCCTGATCGATTACATCGGTCGTCCTTGAATTCATCATCAAATATCAATAAAAAATATCTTACAATGCAAAATACTCAACTATCACTGAGAAAAGCATAATTTGAAAGCTATGATCAATGACTCTTTCCACTGTCAGAGACACAACCGATCCAAGCAATAAGAGTCATCAGTAAATGCCCAGATGTCCCTAATTGCTTGCATCGGTCGTCCGTGAATTCATAATCAAATTGCAATAAATACAACTTACAATATAGGTAACAATGCATAATACTGAAGCATCACTAAGAAAACCAAAATTTGCAAGCTATGAAAAGGACTCACTGCCATTTAAGAAACATGACCGATCCAAGCGATTAGGGTTATCCCAAAATCTCGGATGTACCGTGATCGCTTGGATTGGTCGTGTCCATATTGGCTAACGTAGAGAGCGCTCTCTATGGAAATTGTGAAGACGCAGCTTAAGAACTTGGTTGCGATGGAACCTCGACGCTTGGAAAGTGTTGACAAAGAATAATGAAAGAAACGAATAGGGAAGCTTAAATCGGTCCCAGAACTAAGTTGACCATTAGTGCCACATGGCATGCCACAATTGGTCCACGTCATATAGCCGTTGTGAATTCCAACATCTTTTGCCACCTTGCATGATTTGATTGGGTCCACATCGTCTATCTGTTGAATCCGCTATCAGGAAGAAGGAGGTCGTGGCAGGAAGCCGACGCCTGGGGTTGGATCAGGCCCCGCTCTGGTGCGCCGTTCCTACTGTCCTGCGAGCGGCGTCTGCCCGCTGGGCACCTTGCCTCCTCTCTTTGGAGCGTGCACGATCCTCGTAGGGCCCCTTGCCCCTTGGAAGTATCGAGATGTGCGTGCGTATGCGTGGGACCGTGGGTGTCGGAAAGAGACTATCGGAGATGGCAGTGATACACGGGATGCAGATGAAGCTCAACGATACAATCAAAATGAAACTCAAGTACTCCAATAAAATGAATGATACACATAATCCGCAACAATGCAGGCCGATGGTACAATGAAACCACCACAGTGCGGTGCGATGATATAATATGAACGCCGCCGCTACAGTGCGGGTCGGCTAGTATATACTAGATCCCTCGCTACAGTGCGAGAAATCACCCACGGGATTCCGCTTCGGTCTTCACGGTCCAGGCTTTTCTTCCGAGTCTTTGATCTGCTCTTTACTTCAGGTATCTTTAGCAGTAGCCTCCCGTCTCTTTACTTCCAATGATAAAAAACTGCACAAACCTGGAAAGTACCTGGAGAATAGACGTACCAAGAAGATCCACAAGGAGAAGCAAATGAGGCTTGGCCTCGTATTTATAGGCTCCCCCACCCTTCTCCCCTTGGGAATATTCTCTAGAAGTTTCCAACCTCCCTACTCAACTTTCCAATTTGAGATGACCATGCATGTTCATTTACTATTTTTGGAAAATCCCATCTCTTAATTCTATTTTTAATTTTCTCCTTTTTATTTTTCCTAAATTAATGTTTTGGTTTCACACTGTATATAGGATTAATTAATCTAAAGGTTGGACCTATGGAAAATGACAATTCCAAGGGTCTAAACCAAGGTTTTTGGTGGGAAAATTTAGGGGTATGCTCACAGTTAACGCAAGCTCGCGAATTCAAGTTTTTAATTACAATTTGTACTTAAACTCCAAGGGTTTCCAAGGGTTCAAATCCAATTTTCAGGGGGTAAAACCACATTTTTAGGGGTTTTGAAGGATCAATCCTAGGTTTTTATGGATCTAATGTCTGTTGTTTATATACACGGATCTAACAAACATCTCAAACTTGTTTTCGCATCGCACAATCAATTAATTCGGCCAAAATATGTACAAACTATACCACTCTCTCGATCAAAACATCACACAAAAACTCAAAAACAATGAACTTTTGAAAAAAATCTCAGTGCACACTCCCTGCAGGATTTCATCCTGACATTCGCCCCCGCTAAACCTACACATTGTCCCGATGGGCCAACCTGCAAGATCCAACAGAAGCAAATCAGGGTTCTTTTAAAATCTCTTCACACTTTTTATCTTTTTCTTTTCAAAACCTTAATCATGATCTCATGCAGTCATGCAATTTTTATAAAGATTGGTATGAATTTTAGAAAATTAGGTAGATTCAAGCTTCACAAACATCATATTATGTTTCTGCGTCTGCAATCTGACAAGTAATCACATGAATAAATCATCGGCTTTCTACAACTAAAATTTTCTACAAGTATGGATCGAAATCAAAATCATCTTTTGTTCGTTCAACTGGTTTAGATCCAACTGCTCATTCTAAGTACTAGCATATACATATGTTTCTACTAACTCAGTTTGTAGAATATACCTCGATTCCTACTCTTTATCTCCTACTTGTTTAGCTCTCCATTAGCTCTTTCTTTCTTTTTCTTTTTCTTTTTGATTTTTCTTTTTCTTTTTCTTTTCCTCTTCATCTCAGCTCATCATTTCTTTTAATCTTTTATTTTTCATAAATCGGCCTATGTCAAAATCGGGTGCGACTCATGGACTTGTCTGCCCGGCCAAGTTTATTCCACTTGTCTGCCGACTCGGCATAGCGCACGACATACACAACGTCAGCCCTGCATGAAATCGACGTCAGCTCGTGGCTCTGACCACCCGATCAGAGTGACTCCACCCGCCTACCGACCCATATAGGCGCATGACAACAGATAGGTCAGGCCTACGACGAAACTAGCTACGGCTCGTGGCCTTGATCACCCGACCAAGGTGGTTCCACCCGCCTACTAGCCCATCGTAGCGCACCAACGACATACACGCACATATACAGCTGGCATGAGTATGAATGTTTCTTTATAAATCATGATCCATATGGAGGTAAGATCTCATAAGAAACAAATAGTAAGATCCAAAGTTTCCCACTCACTAAGTGTTCAAATCAATCAGTATATACATGCACTCAGTCTAAGCATGCCATCACATCCCCAAGCTTTCACTCCCAAAAGTCTCTAGTCTGCTAACTGATCTCACTCATATAATTTCCTAGTCAATCATGCTTCATGCAAACCCATAATAGATCTTTGTTATCTTCATTCTACATGATTTTCATAAACTCATACATATCTTTATCACACACATCAATGCAATGCATATGCTCTATCAGAAAGAAAACACATCTCAAATCAGAAACGTTTCACTTGGTCATTTTTCTTCATTTTGATCCAGCTTTTCTTTAATTCGATGGTCTATCATTCCTTATCAGCATCAGTCTCAATGTCATCAGCATCCTCCAGAAGTTCTTGCTCAATCTCATAATCCTCTTCATTTCTTTTCTTGAATAATTTTATCCTCTTTCCTACAATCAAAGATCTCAAAGGAGTACTGTTAAACTCACGAAGTGCATACGTACCATTTTTAAACACAGACGTAACCACATACGGCCCAAACCATTGTTTGGTTAGTTTCTTCTTAGCATCGTACTGAGTATCGAATGTACTGTCATACACCAACACCCAATCATCTACCTCAATCCTATGTGGTCTCAATCGATGGGTTTTATCAAAATAGATCTTATTCTTTAGCCTTGACTCCTTTAACTTTTGGACTGCTTCTTTCAACTTTTTATTTCCTTGTTCTAATTGCTTTATTCTCAATGATAATAACTCTTCTCTCGACATACCATCATTCCATGGGAGCGTCAACCATGTCACTATCTGAGTCTGGATGGGGAAGATTGGCTTCTGACAATACATCAATTCAGCAGGCATGAAACCTGTGGACCGAGTGTAAGTCATCCTATCAGCCCATAGCGCGAATGGAAGAAACCTAGGCCACTGCTTGATGTCATCGCTGCAAGGCTTAGAGATCGCCTTCACAATGGAAGGGTGACCTCTCTCAATTTTCCCATTTGCCTCTGGATTATAGGCAGTGGTGAGAGACAATCAAATTCCATGACGATCAAAGAACTCTTTTGCCTCTGTCGCATCCAACTCTCCCCTGTCTGCAACCACTTTCTCAACGTATCCGAATCTCGAGATCACTTCTTCTAAAAGGAATTTGCATACATTATAAGTAGTCTTCATACGAAGAGCTTGACCTTCCACATGGTTGGTCAAGTCCTCTCTGACAAGCACAATGTATCTCATCTTATCTATCCCTTTGGGCATGGTTACAAGGTCGACTACCCACTTGTAATGGATACAAGGAGGGTAGGTCGGATGTAATGGGTCTCTGTGTCTAACTGATGAATGCACCTGGCATGTAGCACAAGTGTCTAAAAAATCTCTCACACTCACATAAATCCCTGGCCACCAGTAAGCTTCCCTAATCTTCTCATATGTAGCATAAAATCCTTTGTGACCTGCCCATAAGGTCTCATGCATCTCTCTCATAACTTTTCTCTGAAGACTCCTCGAACTCAATACCCTCTGTGGACCCTTTATCGTGCCCTTAGCATGTCGCCAAATAAGTCCATCCTTAAAGAAAAAGTTGTAAGACTTTTTCCTGATGGATCTATACTTATTTGTGGACCAGCCTGGGGAAGGTTTCAGAGTACTTAGATATCTCCCTATATCTCTCCACTCACCATCATACTGATTCGCACGGAACTGCTCATAAACATACACCAGTGGATCATATCTCATCATATGTGTATCTCTCTCTACCTCATCATCTTCATCAGACACATCATCGAATTTCGCTCTTGAAAGCATATCAGCAACTGTATTCAACTTCCAAGCTATGTGTACAAATGCAAGATTTATAAAATTTATATAAGAGATCCATCTAAGCATAGCAATGTCCGGAGATGAACAATTTGCAATCATGCCAATCAGTGGAAGACAATCGGTCTCAACTATCACATTCGCCCCAATGAAATACTCTTTATCGCTGTTTAAAGCAGTCACCAATCCCCATAATTCTCTCTTAATCTGTGGATATTTTCTTTGGGTATCATGTAGGATCTTAGCACCAAAGCGCATTGCATATCTCAGCCCCTCATCATCATCTTGCCCTATGACCCAGCCTATGCCAATAGGAATGGTATCAATGGTCAAAATGATAGGTCTCTGACCTGAATAGTCAACACACTTCAGAATTGGAGCTTCAATTAGCAGCTGCTTCAGTTTACGCATAGCTCTCGGCTGTTTCTCTGTCCATACAGACTTCTTTCTTTTTCTCAGGAGATCATATAAGGGGTTTGCAACGTGAGCAAAGTGAGGAATCCATATCACATAGAATACACAGGCTCCTAGAAACCTTCTCACCTCACTGACATTATGACACACACTTTTTTGCGGGTACGACTTGTGGCCATAATGTCCACACAGATGTCCTACAATGAGGACCTCATCAACGCCAAGAACGGATTTCTCTAAAGAAAGTGTTAGCCCCACATCTTCAAACCTCTCAAAGATCTTCTCAGAGTCTGAAATATGGCCACTCACAAACTTTCTACATCCTGAAGCATCTAAACTCACATCTTTCACTCTTTCCTCACATCCCTTTATCAGAACATCATCAATGAATGGCATAGTCATAGATGGAATAAAGTCTCGTAAAACCAGATTCATGGCATTCATCATGTGAGCCACAGAATTCGTCTCTCCTTGCGGAAAAGTACACATGCGTACAAGGCCTAGTGGAGTCCTCATGGTCGTAATGTCTCTACTCTCCATAGCCAACTGAAACTGGTTATTACCTGAATATAGGTCCCCCATAGAGTAGATGGAATGCCCAACAAATGCTTCAGCAAACTCATCCACTATGGGTCCTATCCCTACATTTCTAATAGTGACTTTATTCACAGGCTGCAGATCCTAAATGAAATGAAGCTTCCCATTTCTCTTCGGCACTGTAAACCACCTATTCAAATATGGAGCTGACGAGGGTTCCAATATCCGCATGGAGATCTTTTACTTTAGGAGCCTCATCAGCTCAGGTAAGTGAGCCTTTGGGAGTGGTATAGGCCGGATATTCCATGGTATATGTGGTATTGTAAAGATAATCATAGGAGGTACTTGTTTCGGGTCTGCACACCCTATCTCATGGGAAAAAAGTGAAAATGCTTTTTCGTGTTTCTTGATGACTTCAATAAACTTTTGTTTCTCTTCTTCTCTCAGGAATGGTTTCTCTCCAAACTGGATCTCTTTAATAGTCTCATTAGTAAGATGATGCCCTATGAGCTCTCTTCGTCTCAGCATAGGGTCATCTGACACTCGCAAATATTTCTCATGACTATCTTCTGGCAATGGTTGAGCTATAAGCTTCACTTTCTTATCCACAGTCTTATACTTTGTATTTACACTTACTTCATGCTCTCTCATAAACTCATCAATCATAGCATACTCTTGGATAGAACTGAGCATAACCATTTCTGATTTCTCATTTCTCTCAAATGCCTACTCAAGCTCTTCTAGAGTAGTCGAACTTCTCTCCAACTGGATCACATGTTCAATCTTCTCATCAGGTAACATCATTCCTAAATCTTTATAGTATCTCTCATGAACTTTTCTGAATTTATTTGAAACTTTATCTTTCTGTATACATAGCAACTTGAATGCAGATGAATAAATAGAAAAACTTTCAAAACTATGTACAAAGTCATGCGAGACATCAAACCAACTCCCACTGTTGTCTCGCTCAACAATGGATCCTAACAGAAATTTTGATCAGAAGAAGCTCCATACTCTCCAACAGGCATACACTCATCATGGTCATGTGAATTAATAGGTTTCTTTCTTATATTCTTTCTATTCCTGGAGTGATTTGGACACACAATCATCACTTGCAAAGAATGAAGGCCAGATCTAGAACGGATTCGTGCATAGGCAGATCCATCATCCAAGGCCTTAGTCTCCATTCTCACCTCAGCTATAAAGGGCTGCCCAAGGATAGCCTCATATGAACAATGGTCCTGGACGAAGAAGTGAGATTCCTCAGAAATCCCTCCTATGGTCACATGCACAAAGGCGCATGCCCCAAGCAGTGCTCTTGAACCATCACCCGTTGTCCTCATCCTCCATCCATGATCTTTGTCAATCGGCCACCTAAACGTATCATAGAGCTTCTTAGAAATCACATTTATCTCTGATCCTGAGTCAATCAAGGCCAAAGCAAAACATGACTCCTCGTTGCTCCCTAACTTTATCTTCATCTCTGGAGTTCCTCTTGCCCAAAATGTCCTACTAAACTCACTTTCTGTCTTTCTCACCTCATCATCGGGTATTATAGGACATAGAGAATTCTTATGGCATCTAGCAATCTCATCATCATCATCGTCAGATGTGTCACTCAATGTAACTGCTTCATTTGTCACTTGAACATCTTCAGGTGCTTCTTCCATCTCTACATCTTCAGGTAGTGGAAACCTCTTGCTCTTAACCAGCTTTATAAAACTGTCCTTGGACTCAGGCTTCGCTATGGAGAAGACGTGCTCCAAGGACATGGTCACTTGGCTCTTCAGTAAAATGTCATTTAATATCTCTCTTGCATCATTTTTCCTTTCTAACTCAGAAATTAATACAGCCTTTGGAGTTCTCTTCTTTTTCTTCTTCTTTTCTTTGTCAGCCTCTTGAATACTTTCTTCAATTTCATCTTTCTTTTGAACAGGTTCTGGTTCTTTCTCTTTCTCTTTAGTCAGTTCTTGAATCTTAGTTGGCCGAGTCGGCCTCTTTCCCTCTCTTATCTCTTTCTTCTTTGCCTCTTCCTTTGAAACAACAGGCTCTTTAAACTGTACTTTCTTTTCTGGCTCTTTAGCCTTTTCTTCGGCCTCTTGGCTTTGCTTTCTGGTCACTCTTCTTTCTGGCTCAGTCTCTTCCTGACTCTCATCTCTCTTCCTCTTTTGTTCTACATTTGCTATGTGCAAATAGACCGAGGATTCATCAACAGGAGACTTCCAGGCAGTCTTCTGCATAATGGCATCCCTAGCCCTCACTAAAGCCTCTATGGAATAATTTCTTTGGGGTTGAGGTCTAGGCACTTTTTCATCTTCCTCCTCTACACGCTCTAACCGTGCGGCTGATGTACTCGCATTATTGCCATATAATTCTTCATAAAACTTCTTCATTCCCCCCTTTCCCCAATTCACAGGTAGAGGAAGGCGGGTCCTGAAGTCACATAACTTCTTATCGATATCTATCACCAGTTGATGCTCTTTTGCTAGCTTAAGCTCTTCACGGGCATATGAAAAATGCTCTTGTGCATCACACCATATGCATCTCTTAGCCCCTCCAAACCCACCGGTTGCTCGTCTCTCAAAAGGTCCAGTGTTTCTTTGAAATGTGGTTTGCACTGGTGGTGTAGGTATCTGTTGGGCAACAGGCTGCACTGGAGGTGCAGGCTGTGGCATCACATAGCCTTGCATATTTGGAATGGGCATAGTGCCTCTCTGTAATGTATCTGCATAAATCGTACTCGCCTAAGGAGGAGTGGGGTCCTAATACCCCATAGAATAAACTTTATTATGGATACTGGCCATTTCGTTTGACATAGATGCCTGCATTGTCGTAAGATTCTCTATCTGCCGACTGAGAATCTCAAGTTGTAGCTCCATCGATGATCGCGACATGGACGCAACATTAGCAAAAGCTGACGCTGCAGGCACGTTTGGAATTGTTGGAACTGGAGCCTCCCTACGCAATTGTGGAGCTACCACTGTAGGTCTATCATATAGTACCGCTTGGCATTGCCTCATCTGGGCAACTGCTTCTACCTCTCTCCTCACTACAGCCCAGTCTTCAGTCAATCCAAATCTCTTTCCAGGCTCTTCAATCCTCCTTTCGACCTCAGCCCTGTCTTTAGGGCTTAAGATCCTAAGGAAAGATATAACTAGATCAGGCTTAAAAGCATCTAAATCGGCCTGTGGAAGTTGGTAATATCTTCTCAAGAACTCATTCAAAATTTGAGTGAGGGATGCAGTGGGCTTTGGAGAGCTTATCCACCGCAAGAACCCTGCTCTATTGTGTTGGGAAAAGTCTTCTAAATAAAACAGCTTATGCAATTCTTTTCTGAATTTGGCCCAAGGCTTTGCTATATGTGCAGTAATAGAGGCTAAAATAGATCCTAATACTACCCGTGTGAAGTAATGTGTAAACACATCCTCGGGTAGACCATAAATCCGTGCCTGTTCCTCAAAAACATCTAGGTACTCGGTTACGTTCAAGCCTGTAAACTTCCCTTTTTCTCTCAATATTGCTTGAACTACGCGAGCCCCTTGTTTCTCTATTACCAACTCCTTGAATATATCCTCCATCTCTCTTCTCTGCTCTATCCTAGAACGTAGCACAAGGTCCAATGTAAGTGGTTCAACTATCTCTCTAGCTCAGAGTAGAGATCAGAGAAGAGGCTCGATAAGTCACGAGCCAGAGGGTAAAATCAGTCTAATCGCTCTTTTCTAGGCCAAAGTCAGGTGTATCTCTTCTTTCCTTAAATCTCAGAAACTTCAATGTATTTTTCCCCTTTTCAATTTCTAACGTTCTCTCTAAACTAGAAAGTCAGCAAATCCCTAGTCTAAGCGGAAAAAGAATCTCACACGTATGGACTAAACTAGTGCAGAGTGTGGATGTTCAAACGCAGACAGCAAGACAGTCTTTCTGTTCAATGTGTGTGTGAAACAATGCTAAATTCAAATAACTTGAAGTGCTAGTACCTGGAGTCTCTGTCTGATGCCGAGGTTCCTTTCTTGTCTTCTCAAGGAGTGGGTGACACGTAGAGGATCACCGGGCAACCGCCTCGCTTCACGTCGGGTTCAGGTGTCGGGAAGAAGGGGGTCGTGGCAGGAAGCCCTCGCCTAGGGTTGGATCAGGCCCCGCTCTGGTGCGCCGTTCCCGCTATCCTTCAAGCAGCGTCTGCGCGCTAGGCACCTCGCTTGCTCTCTCTGGAGCATGCGCAATCCTCGTAGGGCCCCTTGCCCCTCGGAAGTGTCGAGACGTGCATGCGTACGCATGGGACCGTGGGCGTCGGAAAGAGACTATCAGAGACGGCAGTGATACACGGGATGCAGATGAAGCTCAAAGATACAATCAAAATGAGACTCAAGTACTCCAATAAAATGAATGATACAGATAAGCCGCAACAGTGCAGGCCGCTGGTACAATGAAACCGCTAGAGTGCGGTGCGATGATACAATATGAACGCTGCCGCTACAGTGCGGGCCGGCTAGTATATACTAGATCCCTCGCTACAGTGCGAGAAATCACCCACGGGATTCCGCTTCGGTCTTCACGGTCTAGACTTTTCTTCCAAGTCTTCGATCCGCTCTTTACTTCAGGTATCTTCAACAGTAGCCTCCCATCTCTTTACTTCCGGTGATCAAAAACCACATAAACCTGGAAAGTACCTCGAGAATAGACGTACCAAGAAGATCCATGAGGAGAAGCAAATGAGGCTTGGCCTTGTATTTATAGGCTCCCCCACCCTTCTCCCCTTGGGACTATTCTCTAGAAGTTTCCAACCTCCCTACTCAACTTTCCAATTTGAGATGACCATGCATGTTCATTTACTATTTTTGGAAAATCCCATTTCTTAATTCTATTTTTAATTTTCTCCTTTTTATTTTTCCCAAATTAATGTTTTGGTTTCACACTGTATACAGGATTAATTAATTTAAAGGTTTGACCTAGGGAAAATGGCAATTCCAAGGGTCTAAACCAAGGTTTTTGGTGGGAAAAATTAGGGGTTTGCTCATAGTTAACGCAAGCTCACCAATTCAAGGTTTTAATTACAATTTGGACTTAAACTCCAAGGGTTTCCAAGGGTTCAAATCTGATTTTCAGGGGGTAAAACCACATTTTTAGGGGTTTTGAAGGGTCAATCCTAGGTTTTTATGGGTCTAATGTCTATTGTTTATATACACGGATCTAACAAACATCCCAAACTTGTTTTTGTATCGCATAATCAATTAATTCGGCCAAAATATGTACAAAATATACCACTCTCTCGATCAAAACATCACACAAAAGCTAAAAAACAATGAACTTTTGAAAAAAATCTCAGTGCACACTCCCTGCAGGATTTCATCCCGACACCACCAACGTACGCTTTGCCACATGGCACTCAATGATTGGTCCACATCATTCGACCGTTACTTCTTCCCTCCTCGCCTATAAGTAGCTACTTCCTTCACAAACTCAAATTTTGAACCTTCAGAGAATTTGTCTCATTTACATGCGTATTTTGCTTTCCTCCTCGACATGACCGATACAAGCGATTTTCCCCATTTGACCTATGTTGACTCCCTTTAGTCGCTTGCATTGGTTGTGTTCTCCTCATAGACATATAGTAGAAGCTGCAGCTAAGATGGAGGGAATGAATGAGATCCTTAGTGTCTCTCCATCAGAGAAACTTCTTGATTTCATGGTTCAAGAGGGTTTAACTGTAGATTAATTTCCTGATGCAATGACGATATTCAACCCCGAATTGGTTTTGAAAAACTCCTAGAGAAATCAAAAATTTTTCTTAAGGATGAGTGGGAGATTTTCTTGGGATTGATCAATGGAAAGATCCTTTCTATTTCTCAAAAAACCTATGTCCATCCTCACATCTTTGGGAAGGATCCAATAGATAGGGCTAGAATCGTAATAAAATGCAAAAGGATATCCCCTTTGCCAAGGAAGATTGATTTATGCCCAGAGCATGAAAAGAACTGCTGCTTGCTCCGTTTAAACATTGCCTTCTTGATATGGCTTGACCATATCTCAGTTGAAAAGAAAGAAAATGTTCATGTTGAAGAAGAGCCTTTGTTAGAGCTGACACTTAAGGGAAGCTCAAAATCTATGGTAGGTGTCATGGAGATTGTTGAGGAGATCAATCTCCAAGCAGAAGAAGAGCAGGTCAAAGGTTTTGATGTGGCCACTTTTAAAGTAGAAACTGCAATAAGGGAGCCAACTGAAGAAGTTCAAGTGTCTCAGAAGTCCCTACTTCTCCCAAATCTACCTTTTTAGTTTATCTCTGAAAAAGAGTTTATACCTCTATTTTACATTCAAGAACTTTTCAATCTAAGGGAGGACTACTGCCTTGAAGCTATAGCTGAGTCAGAAGAAGTTTCAAGGAGATTCATCAATAAGGAAGGAAAAAGAAAAGAAGAATTTTTGCGTCTTGATTTGGATTTGTCTAATGAAGAATTCAAAGATTCATCACAAGCTCTTTCAAAATTCTTTGAGAAAGCTATCTCAGAGAAGCCAAGACTTGCTGATGAAGAGTTTGATCAGCATCAGAAGCAACTTGGAATATACTCGTTTGGGTGCCGCTATTCATTCTTGGATGTTGCAGAGACAAAGGAACAATTTGTATTGACTAAAAAGAGCTTATCAAGGAGGAAAGTGAAGTCAAGGTATGTTGTTTAATATATTCTTATGAATTAAAGGTTTTGTCCGAGATCTCCATTTTAAGTGAGAAATTGACCACGACCAATGCAAGCGATAAGGCCCATCGGATAATTTCCGTTGGGCCTTATCGCTTGCATCGGTCGTGTTTGGACTTGAAGAGGATGAGGTCAAGGTATGCAGTAAAATATATTCTCATGATTTTAAGGCTAACGAGATGAGATGCCACAATCAGTTTTCTCCAATGTCTCCATTTAGACTGAGAAGTTGATCACTACTGATGTAAGGGATAAGGCCCATTGGATATTTTCCGTTGGGCCTTATCGCTTGCATTGGTCATGTTTGGACTTGAGGAAGATGATGTCAAGGTATACATTTAACTATATTCTCAAGAATTTAAGTCTAAGGATATGAGATGGGACCGATGCGAAATCTCTAGCTTGTATGAGATTTTTCCATAGGTAGTTTGCAAAGAGATATTGATGACGACCGATGGAAGCGATAATCACCGTCTGAATTTCTCTAAAGACCCTTATCGCTTGCATCAGTCGTGTCTCTTGCTTTTTTCTAATTGTTTCAAGTTACTTCTCATGACTCCTAAAGTGTGCTTGCACTTCATCTAACCTTGCTTTTCATTCTTGCAACAGTTAACTTTATTGGATGAAGACAATTACCTTGGCAAGGGCAAGGGAACAAGAAAGGCCATAGAAGAGAAAGGAAAAGCAAAGGTGGATATTCATTCTATTATCCACTATCTTCCAAACTTGAACGCAGACACTTTTTGTGTTATTCACAAGCACTATAGTGAGGAGCCAGACTTTGCATTGTTCTGCTTGAGGACTCTATCAAAATACATGGGTTTTACTCCAATACCCTTTAATGCTTTCACAGTTTTGCTGCTTGAAAGAGTAGCTGCATTGTAAATTTTTGGATATGCCCCAGGACTCAATGCTTCAAGGGCAAGGTACTTTCTTTGTTATTGAAGCTATGCAATGGCTGCAGGGGTATCAGATTTAAAAAGCATTGCTGGATACAGGAGAAAAGAGTTCCTCAGATATAGAGGTGATTTGCCAGAGACAAGATCTTTAAAGAGGCTCAAGGAATGACTATATTTTCGAATTCAATATCTCAACAAATGTACACATACAGAAATTTCCCAATGTGATATAAGACATTGAAAATTTTTTTGGTGTAATTGATCCATGGCCTATTATTAATTGTTATTGATTCTCTGGTCAAAGTCATCTGATGGTAATAGACATATTTCTTTTCAAAGCTATACATCATGAAATGTACATACATGACATATTTATTTGTCAAAGAAATAAAAGACATTGCAAATATTAAAGCTTTGTTTGAAATGTAGTCTTTTTCATTTTGTGATATTGATCCATGATGATTTTGTCTGCTCATAGCCATATCCTTTTGATTATTTGGCATGATGTTCTTTAATTGTCTTCTAAAGAACCAATCAAAAAGCTCTCTGAAGGCATTGCTCTTTGTTATTCCTCCTCCTTTCCTTGTACACCTAAAGAAGCTTGTCCTTGCTTGATATTGAGATTTTCCCATGCCTTGGGTGTTCCACAAGGCAAGTGGTTCTTTTTCTGCAAAGAATGCACCATGCACAATAAGAATATGCTAGAAGAGCAGAAGAATCTCATTAGATCTTTATTTCAATAAAAAATAAATAAATTTAATAAAATATCTTTGGAACTCACCAAGTAGTATGTTATGTCTTTGGCACCCCATGCCTCTATAATGGTTTCTATAAGCTCTGTGGTCGCCTTTCTAAAATTTGTCACATAACTTTTTGATGTTACCTACTGCCTCATGATCTTAACAAGATTATCTAGTTTGACCCACACCTCTCTTTTTTGCTATTTCTAGTTTGCTTTTTACATTGGTCGTGACCTCACAAAAATTTTTCCAACAATTCCACATGGCATTTAGTTGCTTCTCATCATGGTTGCTGAAGAATCTCCTTGCTTTTGCACCTCCCATTGAGACATCCTGTAGTACACTACCTGTATTTTGTGAAAGATTTGGATCTTTTCTTAGATGAACATCACCACCATGAAATCCCATTTGTGAAAGAAGACATTCACATTTTTTAATGCACTCATCTGTAAGAGTTGTAGGCTTGATAGAATATGCATAATCCAAGTGAAGATGGACCAACTTGTCAATGATTCTTAACTCTGCATGTAGTGTACATATGTGTACATTTGTCAATGCTATTGTAAGTATGGGATTTCTAATCATTGAAGAAGATGAGTAGTTATGAAGAATAACATTTTGTCTAGAAGGAGCCTCTTCAGCCTCAGCTCTAGCAATCCATCCATTTGTGTGTGGGCTTTGCATGGAACACAAGCAAGGGTACTTAGAATTTGCTCCCCCACTTATACCAAACATGAATTTGAGTGTCTTTAGGTCTCCACTCAAATGCCACTGAACTTGAAAGTTCCCGTAGTCTTTGACATTCAACAATTCTCCTACATGATGCTTTTGGATAACATTTGGAATGTTTGTCTCTGAGAATAACCATTTAGGTGTTCTATGGCTCTCAATTGGAACTTGAGCACAACCAACCCACCATAACTCCATTTTTTATTGTATTTTCAGAGATGGAGTATCCAATTTCCCAAGGCTATAGTCCAAAGCTTTGTTCATCAGTGCAATACTTATTCTTTCCATCTTTTGATGTTTTTTAAGATCAGCTTCATCAAGTTTGATTACAAATTTCAATAGACCAGAACATTCATGTTTTTTTATATTATAGAACTGAACCATGTATGTTTGAAGTTTTATAATATCTATCCATATTTTTTAAATGCATTGTAAGTGAAATGTAACTTCTGTTTTCCTACTTTGTAAGGCATGTTATTGTGAATATGTTTATGTTCACCAAATATTGATGTGATCTTCTTATTCAAGCAGAGCCGAAACTTTCCTACATGATGGGGCCTAGGCAATCCAAAACTTGTAACTTTGTTAAATTTTAAACATTCACACCAAACTTTTGAAATTGCTCTATAACCTTTCCTGCTCACTCCGACACTATCACAAATCTTCTGAATTTGAGATGATTCTAGTAACAGATTCATTTATGTCATGAATTTTTGAAAAACAAAGCTTTCAAGCTTGTATTTTCATTCAGTTTCAATAACCTTAAAACATCATTTTGACTCAAAATTTCATTACAAAAATGTTCGCGCTCAAAACTGCTTGACATATGGAAACCTAGCATATTTTTCACATGATCTCTAACAATTTTCATTCTTTTCTTTTTCTGGCCAGATTTTTCAGTCAAATCTAAAAAAGGTTTTACTCGTTTTGACCGCATTCTCAAACCTATAGGAGTTTCTTTCATTTTTTTAAAAGACTCTAACTGAGAAGATAAAGTGGATAATTGGTTTTCTAGCTCCCTCATATGTAAATCCTTCTGATGTGGTGTGTTTTATAAACAGTTTATGTATTGTACATAATTCCTTGAAATATCCCGAAGCCTTGAACAATAGCCTCGTAAACCATCCCCACCATCTCCCACAAATCTAATCAGATCATGAAGATTATGAAAAGAGAGGTACCCTCCAGTTTGTGGATCAATTGGATAAACAGATCCATCTATATGTCGATATGTTTCTTGCCTTGCTTTCGCAATCCATCCACTTCAGGAGGATGAAGAGCCCTTCGGAATATTTTTCTTGTCGTCCCATACTCCTGACTAACTGAAATGTTGATATGGAACTTTTCACAATGATTTCGATTGTTTGAAAGCTCAGCGAGATTATTTGGGTTAACATTCTCCATGGTCTGCTATGAAAAATGACCGATAAGTGTCTAAAATGACGTGAAAGAGAGAAAGAGACCTGCTATGAAAAGTAGAGTAAAAAAGCGCAAAACGTCATCAACATACATTATATAGGTCCATGAACAAGAGGGAAATTCCAATTTCGATCAGCGCCCGGTGAGCACAAACTACGAGGTGTAGGATATCACACAAACTTTTCATGATTATCATACAAGTTTCTCTCTCTTCAAAATTTGCATAAGATACGTTTTAAATGAACTTACACGGAATTTCTTAAAGGATTTGACAACTTTAATTGAGATTAAGCACAACCAATTGAAATCCGTACACGGCACTTTTTGGGCCGTTTTCTGCCCTAATCTATACACAGTTAAGCTTAACGAGTTCCAAAGGTCATCCTAATTATAAAATAACAACTTGAATAATGCTAGAAGTATTCATTGAAAGACATCTGTTAGGGGACTACTAATGTGTATGGGAGAACCATGTCTATAAGAGAAACTGTTTTCGAGCCTAAAAAGACTCGGCCTTTGATGGAAAGAGTTCTAGACTAAATTTTGAGGTGCTCTTTAAAGGATCCAACAAAATAAATATGAAGGATTCAGAACAGGTCATTGTTCATATATTTTCGAAGAATTTCACTTTTTTGTTTTCTTTTTTCTTTTAGAAAATCACACTTCAAATTATAAGAAGAAGAAAAATTACAAAATGGTTGCAATGAATTACAATGAAAACATCCCTATGGTGCCTAAAAAAGAATGGGAGGGACTTCGTACAATTCTATGTCCATTTACCTAGACAAACTAAGGATTTCTCAATCGACCATTCTCTAGAAGCTTTCTTGAAGTTGAGTCCACATCTTTGCTTCTCTTCTAACAAAATTCCATAGAGCACTTGAATAGTAGATGGCTTTGCCAAGCAGACCCTGCTGCAATTTCACATGAGGAGGCAAATCTAGAAGCATGCACCGACATTGCCAAGTTGGATGACTTTTGGGATAGAAGAAGGAACATTTTATGATGTCTTCCCTTCCCTTCATGCATCACTTACATCATGGGGGCACATGCCATTGCAAACGTTGTAGGGTGGGGGACTCCTAACCAATAAAGAGGACAATTTTGGTTTCATTAATGATCTTAATTATGTTTCTTAATAGGCGCTAATATTCAAAATGAACTCTGGTGTTTGAATCGGTGTCTTCAAATCTTATCCAATGTCCTCTATCTTAGTTCTAGAGGTCCGTCCATGTACACAATGCTTTGTCCTTGAGACTCAAAGATCTATGGAGGAACTAAGGCTCAATGTGATTAATTTGAGAGATCACAAAAAAATAGATTAATGTTGTCTAATACAAACAACCCACTTACCATCATTAGTCATGGTGTACAAGGGATTCGTCTTGTTTCACCCCGTGCATAATTATTGAAAAATATCCAAGGCTTTATGAGTAATAAAGAATGGAGAGAAAAAGAGATTCAATAGGTCAAGCCTTTGCCACCTATGAAGACCCACTGGAGAAAGAACATCATGGATTTTTATTATAGGCTTTATGCACCCATTCTGTAACTAAATTGTTAGCCAGATCTTCCACCCCTACAATACCTGGTTGAAATACAAATTTCAACCTTATTCTAAATTTGAACATTAGATGGATAACGCGTGGAGCCTCATGGATCAAGATCTCAAACACGAAGACATCATGAACCAATTTGAATTTGAATTCTCCCATTAATAGCCCAAGTTTTAATCACACGTAAGTTTGAGTAATTTCCTATAACTTATGAGAAATGATTCCTAACTTATATGGAATCATTCTATCTCTATATGTACACACAATCAGCTTTGAATTGAATATCTCACATATTTGCGCACTCTTAGAGAGATTTAGAAAGCAAGCTATTACGACCCTAAGGTAAGGAAACCCTCTCCTTTCTTGCTTGAGTGATTTGAATAAAGTTTGTGTAGTCATAGTTAGCACATAGATTTTTTTGTGGGTGTTCTAGATTGCTTTTATTGGTGAGCATACTTCATCAGTAATATCTCACTCATTCTTTGTAACCTTTTGCATGCTAGAATTCTAGTCAACTCTTCTAAAGTTCACTCAAATACCTTTTCCTTTCTGTCCATATTTTGAGAGAACTAGATTAAGGACTGAGGTTGTGTTTATCTATGTATATCCAAATAAGTTTTGTGTCATGGAGGGACTCGTTTCCTAGTAGGAATGACCTTATAGGTGAAATAAATTACATTAGCGAGGAATATAAATCTAGTTGATGTGTGCATAAGGTCTCGGGTTTAGTCTTCATAGTTTCAAAGACTCAATTCTTCTAACAAACACAGGTTCAATGAGAGTGTGTGTGAGGCCATCATTGCTTCATGGTTGCATAGGAATGTTACAAATTCTCCCAATAGTGGTATAAGAGCTATTTGACATATACAAATCATTCAAGAGAACCTAGAGAAGAATCTCAAGGAGGTTGAAGGACGATCTGCTTAATCAAGCTCAAAGGCACACAACAAGCAAAGAAGAGCCTACTAGTTAAGAACGAGGACATAAACCTTTTTTATGTGATACATCTTGAAGGCTAGTGAGAAAGTTAATGCTATTACTAATTTCATCTACATCAAATATATCTATAAAAGTGCATTAGAGCTCACCATGTTAAACATACAACACTCAAATTAAGAACTTGGATAAGAATAACTATCAACCATGGAGATCTCAGATATCTAGTTATCTCATGGGAATAGGATTATGCGGTCTCATTAGTGGTACAAATGCAGGACCTAGATTAGGAGAGAATCCAACTCCTAATCAATTGAGGAACTCCAAGAGTGCAAATGGAAAGGATAAGAGAGTTATCTTCATACTCTCATAGTGCATTAGCATTTTCATGATTGAGTAGATACAAGACTTAGATACCTCCATGAAAGTATGAGAAAATTTAGAGAGACTCTCCTTTACTTCAATGAAAGCTAGGAAGATTGAGTTGAAGAATGAACTTAACAACTTGAGTAAAACCCCTAACAACAACGTAAGTGAGTACATATTGAAGATCAAAGAGGTCAGTGATGCCTTCGGCTCCATAGGTTGTCACATAGTTGCATATGTCTTAAATGGGCTTAGGGATGATGAGAAGTAGAAAGATTTTACAACATTTGTGTATCTTAAATATTCTCTTCTAGATTTTGAGCAACCGGTGGCGTTAATGGTTAGTGTAGAGATGAATATTAGAGGCTCAAAGTCAAAGGGTGATGAAGCGCAATCCTCCTATCCAAGCAAAGGAAAAGGAAGAGGTCAAGGAGGAGGCAAATAAGGCAGAATATTGAATGGTCATTTTGACCAAGAGCAAGGAAGAAATTATTTTTCATCCAGAGGAAGAGTCAAGTTGACATGTAGAGGAGGAGCGTTCAACTAGAATAGAGATAATCAGAATTCATAAGGATGCTTCATTTATGGCAAGAATGGCCATTATGTAAGGGATTCTTATCAAAGGGAAAATAAAACTCCAACCTACAAAGGTCAAGGTCATTATGCATTTAATTCAAATGAAAATGAGGCGTGCTCGTTATGATGCAAATTTGTGACTACAAGACACAAGGATCAAATACATGGTACATTGTCACTAGGTGTAGCAACCACAATAGTTGCATCAAGTATTTTCTCTTAGACATGCAAGAGCCATCAATCAAAGGACATTTGAAAATAGGTGATGATTGTCCTCATGCTATGACACATATAGGTTATGTTATGCTAGAAGATTCTCATAAACAAAAGTTCTTAAAGGATGTTCTTCATGCTACCACGATCACAAAGAATGTAGTTTCTAAGGGGAAAAATATTGAGAGAGGACTAAAAGTCAAGAAAATTTAGAAAGGTTTCTTTGTGGAAAACCCTAACGAAGGGTACAAATTGATAGCCAAAGGCAAAAAGGGGGTATGGTTTTTCACTTCGAATGTGAAGCC
Organism: Ceratopteris richardii; assembly: GCA_020310875.1. NCBI lineage: Eukaryota > Viridiplantae > Streptophyta > Polypodiopsida > Polypodiales > Pteridaceae > Ceratopteris > Ceratopteris richardii. Next base: position 154,849,450 of record CM035414.1, read on the forward strand.
CAACTTCAATCACATAACTTACTTGACATTTGGAAACAAGAAGGTAGAAAAGTTTGATCTATGGCCAAACGTTATGGACACATCAATACTTAGAGATTGAAGCACATGGAGAAGAAGAGGTTAGCATTAGGCTTACCATATTTCCTCAACCAAGATTCTAAGAATCTGAGTGAATCTTGTTAGTTGGGAAAACAAACAAAATTACCATTCAAGAAGGACAATTATGTGAGCTACCATCCACTTGACGTCATTCATACAAATGTTTGGGGACCAAAAAATGAGAAATCAATTGGAGATAATAGGTACTTTGTAACTTTCATTGATGGTTGCAAAAGAATGACATGTCGGTATTGTATGAGACATAAAACATGTGTCTTTAATCATTTCAATAAGCTCAACGCTATGCGTGAAAGAGAATGTGACATGAACATCAAGTGTATTAGGTTATATAGAATGGGAAAATACTTCTCCAATAAGTTCTTTGATTTTCTGAAGAATTATGCTATAAAAAAGAGAATCACATGCAGATACACAGTAGAACATGGTGTGGCACAAAGAAAGATTAGGTATATTGTAGAATGCGATAGGGAAATGATGAAGGAGATGGATAAGCCAAATTGTTATTGGAATGATTTAGAAAACACAAATATATACATCATGAAAAAAACTCCCACATTAGGTATACATGATACTACACCTTATGAAGGTTGGTATAATAGAAGGATAGATGTTTCACACTTGCGAGTATTTGGTTGTACATGCTATATATTGAATCCAAATAAACTAAGGACCAAGCTTGATGATATAGGTGAGTTGAAGGGCCATAGGTGTTATAACCCTACAACCAAAGAACTAAAAGTATCAAGAGACATCAGATTTGACGAATTGTTAACTTTGTATGCTTCAAATGTATCTATACAAGGTAATGAAGATAAAGAAAAGCAAATAGCAAGTGATGAACCAAAGAGCATGAGTCTTAGTTGACCAAAAAAGCCAAGTTCTCAACAATCAAGGGATAGAAGTAGTCCTAAATCAAGTCAATTAATTGATGCAAAAGTAGTAGGGTAAAGCAAAAATTACAAATAGAATAAAGACAAAAAGGGTGGTAGGAGACACCACTATGAAAGATAGGGTAGGACATCAAGTGTCACAAGTTAGAGCCACATTTGAAGTAGACAGTTAATGGCACAAAATATGAAGAGAATAATTCATAGTGTCCAAATTGACCAAATCATATAATTGTCAAGCTCAAAAACTTTATTTAATCACTAAACTTTTGCAAAGAAAAAAAAACACTTTGTGAATATTAGCTCCATTTTTATTAAAACGAGGATTCCTCAAGCTTGAGGAGCTTAGGTAGAATGTGTGTATGAGATTTCATATTTTCTAGAGGTCATTTGAGCCAAATATTGTGAGAATACAAATTGCTTTACAATATTAGACAATAAATATGAAAACGACCAAAAGTAGTCTAAAAACTATAAAAAGAGCTTGTAGGATTCTTTTGAGGTTTGTTTTTTCTAGTAGAATATTTTAACTAAAGAAACAATACCTATTGTAATCTTGTTCATGAATATGAAATTCCAATATTCCACTTTATATAGTCTCCTCACTTTGCATTTGGTATGTGTGTGTGCATGGCATTGTGATTATCACCTTCACATTTGCATGCATCACTTGATCACAATATTCATATCCTCTTATATCTCTAGATTAGTATTGTAAATTTGGATCTTCATCAATGATATAATTCCCCATTGTTCTACCAAATATACCTTTTTGTATGGAGAGCTCCTCAAAGGACAAGCGTGTGATGGTAAGAGTGTATAGACGAGATGTTGAAATCATTGGAAAGAAGTTTTATTATGTTGTTTTCCATTATCTCGCTTAGTTCCTCCTCAATTTGCACTCCTATCACTTCTATTAGTCCCCCTTAATCTTCTTATTCCATCCTCTTTTCCACCAAAATTTTACGTATCGGGCCATATGCCCACCTTCTACATTCATTAGTCATTTAGTTGTGTGTTAGAGAGAGAGAGAGAGAGAGAGAGAGAAAGAGTTTGTGTTGTCTACATGTTATTACTTTTTTCTTTGAGATCAATGTTCATCATCAACTATATTAACACGTCATACGGGTATGAGCCACTTCTACAAACTAAGTGGATGGCATATTTGCTTTATTGTGGGAGACCAAAAATTTCCTCTTTGATGTTGCATAAGCATGGCATGATAGGAGTTATAGTGCCCTCCCAATGTAGTAGACACATTAGTTTTCTCCACTCTATTATGATAGGCCATCCTCACAAGAGATTGGGTCTATCATGACAAACACTATTCTATCATGAAAATCTTGGTCCATCTATTGCACTAGACTGGCCTCCTTTAGAACAAAGGCATCTATCACGACTATCATGATAGATAAAAACTTATGAAAAACCTTCTAGTTCATTGTTTGTTTTGTTGATTTCTAGGGTCTATCAAGCATATAACGTGTCTATATGGCTCCATGACATTGCAAGTCTCTACTCATGTATGCAAACTATCAAGAGCAATGGGTAATGCACAAAGATGAGAGGGACTTGGCTAAAACTTTGTCTAGAACAGAATAAAAAATCCTATAACCTGCAATTACATTAATTTATATCACCATTTAACTTTGGGACATAACTTTCAAAACTCTATGTCAAAATAGATATCTTATGTGTACACTTCAACTTGAGAAAACCTTCTATTTATGGAAGAAGACACTCAAAGCTTATCTGATATCTCACAACTCTGTTAGAATTGGCCCAAGAGCTTCTCCACACATTCAAATGAAGTGTTAAATATGCTATATAAAGCTATTTTTATAAATTTAGTTGGATTATATAGAGAAAAAATGTGCATAAGAAGGCACGGGGTGATGTCAACTTTTGAGGAGTATGAAGATGCATAGACAAAGTCACTATGAGATATAAAAATACAATGAGTAGAAAACTTCTTATGAATTGCACAAAAGATTCTTGCATTCATATTTTAATCACTATATTAGATAGTGAAACCATATATAAAACGCAATGACACACACAATATGACAAACCACTCAATGTACTTTAATTGTAGACACTGTACTTTATCTATGAAAATGTCTTGTAAATGTATTTCATTATAAGATATAATGCAATGAGAGTGTAAAGGACTCTAAAAGCTTTGAGGAAATTTTATGAATCAATCAAATCAGTGTGATGATCTGTCCTCTTCTCACTAATTATTTGATTAGTATATATATACACTTTTTTCTTTTGACTATTCGTTTGATTCCACCCAAAAACTAATTCATAATTTTAGGAGTTAATTTGAAATTTGAATTCAAATAAGATCATGGATTTTTTCTCTCACATTGGCTAGCAGGCTCACTCAAACTCAGATACTTGATTTTTTTACAAGTAATACTTTTCACTAACCTTAGAACTCAATCATTTAAACAACCATATGTGTAGCCTTTGAGCTTCAAACATTATGTGAAGTCCTCATGCAGAAACAATCATTTAGGCTGGCTCCATGCAACCAAGGCTCCCCGTCAAGCCAAAGATGCTTGAATATTCAATCTATTGATAGTTCTTGAATTTCAATCATAGGTTTGACTTCTTTTTACCTTTAATCAATCCGATTGCTTTGAGCATCATGTCTAAACATTATTGCTGAATAGATGCATTTGAGAGTTCAATTTCATGCTAGCGATTTTCTCCCTAACATAATGATAATGGAAGTCAATGTGTTTGGTCCTTGCATGGTAAATAAGACTTGCTACAAGCTGTAAGGATCTTATCTTGTTCCCCAAAGATATAAGGAGTGCAAGAATTCACATCCAAAAAAAAAAGTATAAGCTCTTAATCCATATAGCTTCGTGAGTTCCATTTGCAAAACCTCTATATTCAGCTTCACTTGATAAAATATCATCATGTGTTTGCTTCTTCTATTAACATGAAACGATTTATTTTACTTAAAAATATAAGGTAACATGAAGTATTCCTCCTATCGTCTTTTGATCCCACCCAATATGCTTTAGAGAATATCTTGATATTTATGTCAAATGTGTATGGAAATAATAAACTTTGATTTTTTGTTCTCTTCACATACATGTGTGGCTTCCTACCTAGTATGCATTATAGAATAGCTTGATATTTATGTAAAATTTATATGGAAAGAATAAACCTTCATTTATGGTTATCTTCAGATACATGTATGTGAGTCTTCCTTGGTTAGGAAGTTTGAATTCTTCCTTCATATGTAGTCTAATGATCCTAATAACTTCAACATAATTACCTTTGAGTATGATACCATTTACATACACACAAAGGTATATGACTTCTCTAGGTGTTCTCTTGATAAAGAGCAAAGAATCTACCTTGCTAACAATTAATCTCTTATCCTACAAATAGATTAAGAGCCTATGATTCTAAGATCTTGGATCTTGTTTTCACCCATATGTCACCTTCCTTAACCTATATATATGTTCATAAAAATTTTCATCTTCCAACTTGAAGGTTTGAGCCTTACATAAATACTCAGATATCAATCAATTTAGAAATGCATCCCTCACATCCATTAGGTAGATCTTCCAATTGTTTGCAATTGCAGTGCTCATAAGTACTTTGATCAATGACATCTTTGTCACAAGTGATAATGTCCCTCGATAGTCAATACCCTAGTTCTGATCATACCCTTTAGCTAATAGTCTAAGTTTGTCCCTATTAATGGTTCCATAAGAGTTCTTACTCACTTTATGTACCCATCTCCTAAGTGTCATTCTCTTGCAAGGAATCAACTTATTGTTCCATAGCATTCATCCACTCTATTTTCCTCTTTTCTTTCTCATAGAATGAGGCTTCAGAGTTTATGTCTTTTGAAGAATAGGTATAATATTTAGTCACTAATGATGTATCATTTTCATACCTATCTGGCTTCTCTTATCAGCTCTAGATCTCCTCATGGTTTGTTGAGAGGATTCCATGATTTCATTCAAATCATGTATCTTTGCATTGCCCTTGGAGTTCCATGATTTAATCTCCTTCCTAAGAGACTTCTAAGGATCTTTAGAATCACTTGATGGTTCAATTGTATGCATACTCTTGCTTGATATTTTTGGAAAGTCTTCATCTAGTTCATATGGTAGCTTGGTCTTCATGAAATCATCTTCAAATAATGATCTTTTCTCATAAAACACAACATCTCAACTTACTATAACACCTTTTTCACTAGGGTTACATAGTATATAACCTTTTTTATTATGTTCATAGCCTTAAAAGACACATTTCTTTGCCTAAGGTCGTAATTTACCTCTCATTTGGGATGGCATGTGTGATTACATAGTGCATCCAAATATCCTACAATGGTCTAAGGTGCGTCTCCTGCCATTCCAAGCTTCATAAAGGGTCATATCAACCAACGAATTTGAGGTTAATCTCTTTATCAAGCATGTGGGAGTGGATATTACTTGTTCTCACACAAAGAATTTTAGCTTCTTCTCATTTAACATGGACCTTACAGCTTCAACAATGATAGTTTTTCTTCTCTTTGCTATTCCATTCTATTTGGATGTTTATCTTGTAATAATGTCTCTTTTGATAACTCCATCTTGTAGATAGAAATCAAATTCAATGGTGAAGCATTCTCCCCTTTAATCAGACCTTACGCCTTTTAGGGTTTTACCTATTTGACTCTCTATAAGAGCTACGTACTTCTTAAAGCATGAGAACAGTTCATCCTCATGCTCCATAGATTAAAGAGCAGTTTGATTTGATTCCAACAAAATGTAATCCATACTTGTAGGAATTACTTTGAGTTTTGAATTAGAATAAGGTCTTGGAATTTGTCTCTTACTATGATAAAGAAATCCTTTCCATTCACTTATTTACTTTTCTGAAATAACTCAACTACTTATATAAGCATATGTGTACACTTTGAGCTTGAAATATCTTGTGAAGTCCTTATACATAAAACAAGCATTTAGGATTGCTCCATGCATGAAAACAAACAAATCTAGGGATATCGTATCAGTCTTAGACCATCATCATAGAGCATATATATTGACTTTGGACCACAATGAACCCCCTTGTCAATTATTGCCTAGATTAAGTACATATTTGAAGCTTAGTCATTATGGTTGTGATAGGAACAATGAATTGCAAGAAATCATAAAGAACATGAAGTTCAAGAATTGATTTATACTTGAGTATGAAAAACTAAGTGAAGGAATGTAAGCAACTAGTCAAAGAAAAAATAATACTCATGTAAGCAAATATGATGTATCTACACAAAGACAAGAACAAGTGATTGCAAAATTGAGAAAACAATGCACGCGGAAGTAATTTTAAGGGAAAGGTTTGGGTAATTCACAAACTTGTGATGAGGCATATATCTTAGTGGATTGGCAAAACTTGAGATATTCTCAAGCTAGTGTTATCCACATGGCCAAATCTTCCTCAAAGGGGCATGATAATCACCCCTCTAGTGTGATCTTGGAAAAATGTGAATCATAAAGCTCATATAGCATGGAGAGACTCGTAATGACTTCTAGATTCATTTTCAATATAATAGTACTACAATTTAGAAACCTTGAACACCCTTTTTGAATTGATCACCCTATGGTGAAATTTGTAGATATGCAAGGAGCCATGTATATGGTAATCTATATTTTAAACAAATGTGGTGACTTTGCAGGAGCCCTTCTTGACTCTGAGATAGGAGAACCTAAGCAAGAGAATGTTAAAAAAGGACCCAGTACACCTAGATGAAAGTGAATATTGACAAGGATAATTACAACATCAAAAGCACCCCAAAAATATGTCAGCATAGAAGTATTTGAGAAATAAGAAAAATGAAGAAGCATTTCATAGGCTTCAACCAAAAGGGCCTAGAACAAGGGTGAGTTCTTGGCATATGAAGTACAAGATCCAAAAACCCTAGGGAACGTAGTCTCTTTGGATCAAAATTTTGAAAGGTTGTACAAACTTTCATAATTCAATAATGAAACTCATGTTTGCAAAGGAGGGAAACTGCTCCCCTTACATAGTCCAATTGCTTCTAGTGATAAAACCAATGCTAGACCCTCAAAACAATTAGGTGATTAAATAAAATCAAGAGAAACCTAAAAACTGATTTTTGTATAAAATCTAGATGTAAGAAGATTAGAGGAAGGAAATAATCTACTAGGAAGAGAGGGAGAGAGATAGCAACCAAGAAGAATTAGGACACATCATGATACGGAAGAGTTCACCTTACCTAGATCAAGAGAAAATTATTGAATTTTGAGGCATTCACTCACACTAAAGGCCATGGAAAACTACTTTGATGGGATGGGAGATCCTTCTGAATAATTGGTCAAGTTCCAGTATGTTCTTAGAGCCAAACATATGAAATCAATTTTTTTTCAATTAGATGCCTTTGAATTAAACTTGAAGTCACCGCCTCACATGGTTTCAACCATTAAACCTAGGAGACTATAATCAAATACATCAACTCCTAGAAGCCTTTATTAGTGATTTGTCAAAAAGTTGAAGCAAGCATAATACATCATCCTTGATTCACAATTTCAAACAACCCCCAAACAAAGGGTGGTCCAAAAAATCCAAATGTTCTCCTTAGTCTTGCCTCCATAATGATTGAATCCTTACCAAAAAAGCCCTAAAACTATTGGAAACCCTGCTTTTCTAAAAGAAAGTGCACCTAACGCTAAGAAGAAACTCTAGCTTAATGCCAACCACCAAATAAGAAAAAGAGAAAGAAAGACAAGAAAACAAGGAAGAATGTACAACATAGCTTTAAGAAGTAGACAAATATGGGGCTCTACTACAAAAGAAAGAATTAAAAAGTAAAGGAAATGTAAGCAAAATATCAAAGAAAAGAGAAGGACTACCGAGTCAAAGATAAGGATAGAGAAGATCATGAAAGGAAATATAATGTTTTATATTCCTCTTTCAAGGAAGTGAAAGAGCATAATGAACAATTAGTATCCATGCTAGATGTAAATAGTAGTACAACTATTCAAGGAAATGTGAGAACAATATGAGAGACTCCAAGCTTATCTACAAAATGAAATGCACAAATGCATGATAGACCTCCAACGACATATTTAATGAATGGAAGAGTAAGGTCAAAGAATTAAGGAAATGGAAAGATTAATTAGAGACCAAGCTCAAGATGAAGGCCATAATATGGAACAAAAAAAGTTCAACCCTATGCAATGCACATAGATATAAGCTAGGGAGGGGACAACAATGAATGCTGAATTGGATGAACAAGATCAATAACTGACAAAATTGGATCATTGTACAGATAAAAATTACAAATATGATAAAAGCATGGTTGGGAAGCTTCTCAGAGTTCAACATTAGAACCTTGAGATTTTTGGGTCTCCATTCTGACACTAAGTCAATTTTATTTGATTTAAGTGAGATGCCATAAAGACTCTGTGTCATGGCATTTTTTCCCCAGGTAAATTCTATGAAGAGTGTATACTTACAAAGTTTTGAAGATGTGTTTTGAACCGGATCCTTTGAAATGGAATCAAAAATTTTTGAAGAGTCTTTGTGGGTCTTAAGGAAAGAATAGTAGCTTAGGAAAGCATTTTTCTAGAATATCAAAGCAGAAACATAGTCGATGCTCATGAGGTAGTTGTGAATTGGAAAAAAACAATGACAAAACTTTTAAATAATAATCATTCAGAAGAAAGATAAAAATACATAAATCTTAAGGAAATACATAGTAGAAAGTAGGGCTCTCAACAAAAGGATAGCCAAGGATCTCTACATAGAAATTTTGATGAGGACATAAAAACTTTTAGGGGGGAGAGGATGTTGAGGGAGTAAATGTAGTTCTTCTTTATATATAGCCAAAAGATATATTATAAAAACTCCAAATTTTGTAAAATTCAAGAGAGTCTTCCTTGAGTTATAGAAGTACTCATTAGGTCTATTCACAAGTATTAGAAAAGCTTGATGGACAAAGAAAGGGAGAAAAACCTTGAGGATTTAGTACCAAGTATATAAGGAAGAAAAAGAGAAGAGAAGAGGATTCAGAGTCCATTTTGTATTCACTCCTTTTGAGAAAGAGAGTTCTCGTTTGGTTGTCCATCTTCTTCTTCATCTTTATCCTCTTGTATTATGTCTTGCTTGATGTATTTAATGTGGTTTGGTTGATTATTAATTATGGGTTTTTTGGAACTTTTCTGAGAGATTCATGGATTGAAGAAAGTCATCTGATTTTGAATTGAGCACCTTATACCATAGAGTCAAGAAAGTATTTTCTATTATCATATTTCAATTCCATAGGGAAAATGGCATGGAGTAGGCACTTTAATCACTCAATTTGTTGTGATATTCATGGAGATATGATCAAATGAAGTTTTTTCAGCCATAATTTGTAGAAAGTCGTGTTTTCAAAAAGTCTTGCATTATTTTGTATATTTATTTTGTTTAATCACCTTTCACGAGATCTCATGAGAATTCTGAATTTTATCTTTCATGAATGGTTGATTTATGGTTTTTCAATCATTAATCTTTAAGAAACAATCACGTAAGCTTATTCTCGGATTGATGATTTAAAGAGAATTTTATTTTTGACGTGTTACCAAGTCTCTAAAAACTACAATGAGACAAATGTGCTAGAAGCTAGAAAGGAAACATCTTTTTTGGCCTCCTTGGGGTGAGTAACCTAGATTGGTGGTGCCAAAACCATAAGTAAACTTTAGTTTTCATGTCACAATTAGATCATCATTAGTGTGGAATATCGAAGATGAAAGAAGAACATGCCAAGTATTCTCTTTCCATTTCAGGATTAGGAGAACAAGGCTTTGAGTCATTTGTGAAAAATTATGTCAATCGAGGTAAACGGATATTCATGTGGGTATCTTGCATACTCTTGCTTAACTGTTTGAAGTTTTTCATTTTCTTTTTGAAACTCTCTTAGGAGGATCTGAAGTGAAAAGATTTGAAGGAAGTTAGTTTAGGGTTGGGAACTCATGGTTTTTACATTTCGGAAAGAAAAGAAGTGAACTTAAAATATGTTTATTCAATACAAGGATTGAGGGAGAACGATTAAATAATGAAAGCCTAGCTTGAAAGAGACCAAATGGAGAAAATGGGAAATGGAGAAACAGAATAAAAAGCTTCAAGAAAATCGAGACTTTGTGGCAAAAAGAAGACGAAAGATTCACAACTTTGTGGAAAAACGAAAAGGAGATATTCACGACTTTGTGGAAGATAGAAGAGGAGAAAATGGTGACTTTGTGGAGAAAAAAGAGGAAAGATTCTTGATTCTGTGGAAAAAGGAAAAGGAGAGATTCGCGACCTTGTGGAACAGAAAAGAGGGGAGAGTCGCAATTTTGTGGAAAAAAGAGGAGGAGAGATTCGCAAGTTTCTGAGAAATTCACCAAATTTTTGGCTAAGGGAGAAGGGACAAAAATTGGGAATTTTTTCCAAAAACAAGGGAGGAATTTTGGGATTGAATTCGGGAAAAATGTCATGACTTTTTGCATCAAATTTTGAGAAACGCGTGAATTTTTTAACAGAAAACTATAAAAGAAAAAAAAAAACTTAGTCACTTGTGAGTGAGCGAGTAAGAGTGTGCAAAGGCAATCACGGTTAACAAAAAACTTAGTCATGACTTTTAACAAAAAATTAGTCACTTGTGAGTGAGCGAGTAAGAATGTGCAAAGGCAATCACGGTTTTCTAAGCACTTACATTCCAAGAAAAATATAACCCATTTGGAAACCATTTTGAGCGAGTAAGAATGTGCAAAGGCAATCACGGTTTTCTAAGCACTTACATTCCAAGAAAAATATAACCCATTTGGAAACCATATAATTCCTAGGAGCAAGAGGTAAGCAAAGTTCGTAAAATTGCCCTTTTTCATTAAGCAAAGAATTGAAAATTTCTATAAACTCACTTTCTATATGATTTCCAAGTTTGTTGACGTCGTTCAGTGAAGGAAAATAGAAAGGGGAAAAGCGCTTCTATAGGTTGTATAAACCATAATCTAAAACTTGGTATCAGAAAATATATAGAAAATCGTGACTCTCTGAGTTGACTTTGGGAGGTAAGAATCACGAATTTCTTGCAAAAACTTTAAATAAAAAAAATATGTTTGGAAAAATATACAATAAATAATATAGCTTGTAGAAAATGTGTTTGAAGATTAAGAATTGAAAATAATAAGGACTTTTAAAGACAGTATAAAGAATTGTGTAAAATGCAAAAAAACATGAACTTTTGAGACAAGGAGACAATTGTGATGTTTTGAGAAAATTCGAACAAGAGAATCCGAATTATTGCAAAAAAAAAAAGTGGAGAACAGAATCATGAATTTTTGGAGTAAAGTGGAAGAAGAGAATCATGAATTTTCGGAGAAAATTGGAATAAGAGAATCACAATTTTTTGGAGAAAATTGGAAGATGAGAATCGCAAATGTTTTGAGAAAATTGGAAGAAGAGAATAATGAATTTCCAAAGAAAAGTGGAAGAAGAGAATCAAAAATTTTTGGAAAAATTTGGAAGAAGAGATTCGCAAATTTTTGGAGAAAATTGGAAGGAGAGAATAAAGAATTTTTGTACAAAGGGAGATAATCACAAATGTTTCGAGAGTGGGAGAGAATCACGCATTTTTAAGAGATCACAATCTCTTCTTTAACTCAAGTGATTATTTTTAAGAAAAGATACTAAAAAATAAAGGAAAAAACATTGAGGAAGATTTGTAAGCTAAAAAAAGGAGCGGAAACTCTAGAAAATTGTGTCTCTTTGAAAAATACAATAATATAAAGAAAATTACGATCTTTTGAATGTAGTTTTGAAGACTTCATAAATTGAAGAAACAAGTATTAAAAAAAAAAAGTGCTTGGGATTAACATATCCATTGTTTAAACAACAATCTACGTTGACCTTGCCGATGTTGATGATCATGTGAGGAGATTCGTCTCCTTATGTCGTGGACAAGGTCTACAAAATAGAGAGGATGCAATGCTGGTACTCTTTCCATCCACATTGGAAGGCCTTGCTGACAAATGGTACAGTAAATATGCAGATGGCCATTTTGCTACATGGGAGGCTCTGAAGACAACGTTCTCTCAGACATTTCGACCAAATGACTCCTCGGAAAGAGCTCTAGATCAGCTAGAGAACCTACGGCTAAGATCAAGTGAATCCTTTCATGAACTTCACACTAAGACAAAAGCACTTATTGCACATCTGCCACATGCTCCACGTGATTTCTTGGTTAAGAAACAGATAGAAAAAGTTTTGCCCAGGTCATCTCAGCAGAAGCTACGTGAGTCTCTTAGATTGGATGCAACCCTCAATGATTTTGTTGCAGCAGCTTCTCGCATTGAAGAAGTTAGGCAACATTTTGAAGGGGATACACAACCAAATTATTCTACAGAACTAGACCCTATTGGCCAACTCAGGAAAGAGCTAGAGGCATTGAGAATGCAGCAAAATGACCAAGCAGAGAAGGTCTTGACACCGCCATCATGTCACACCAATCATGACATAGCCCAAATCTGTCGTGAATTAGAAGATTTGAAAACCACTCAGGATATGAGAAGGCAGATTTGGTGTATAGTATGTAACAACAGTAGGCGTTCCAATGCTAATTGTCCTAAAACAGTAAGTTTTCAATTCTGTGGAAGGATGGCCATGAAGCTATAGACTATTACAACCTCAAGGGTACACAACAACAAGGTAACCCTCAAGCTCTAGATTCATATTATGCTAGTACTTCAAGTGCACCTAATAGAGACGAGAATCTTCCAACGAAGCCTAGATATAATTAGATGCCTTTGAATTAAACTTGAAGACACCGCCTCACATGGTTTCAACCATTAAACCCAGGAGACTATAATCAGATACATCAACTCTTAGAAGCCTTTATTAGTGATTTGTCAAAAAGTGGAATCAAGCATAATACATCATCCTTGATTCACAATTTCAAACAACCCCCAAAGAAAGAGTGGTCCAAAAAATCCATATGTTCTCCTTAGACTTGCCTCCATAATGATTGAATCCTTACCAAAAAAGCCCTATAGCTATTAGAAACCCTTCTTTTCTAAAAGAAAGTGCACCTAACGCTAAGAAGAAACTCTAGCTTAACGCCAGCCACCAAATAAGAAAGAGAAAAAGAAATAGAAGAAAACAAGGAAGAATGTACAACATAGCTTTAAGAAGTAGACAAATATCGGGCTCTACTACAAAAGAAAGAATTCAAAGTAAAGGAAATGTAAGCAAAATATCAGAGAAAAGAGCAAGACTACCGAGTCAAACATAAGGATATAGAAGATCATGAAAGGAAATATAATATTTTATATTCCTCTTTCAAGAAAGTGAAAGAGCATAATGAAGAATTAGTATCCATGCTAGATCTAAATAGTAGTACAACTATTCAAGGCAACAAAGACATAGGAAAATCCTTAGATTTAGAAAGAGAGATTGAAGAGCTAAGGAAGGAAACACAAAGGTTAAAGGAGCAACTACATGGAGAGGAGAAATTAGCAAGGCAAGCCACAAGACAGAATAAGATCACCAAGGAAATGTGAATATGAGAGACTCAAAGCTTATCTACAAAATGAAATGCACAAATGCAGTATAGACCTCCAACAACATATTTGGAAGAGTGGGACCAAAGAATTAAGGAAATTGAAAAATTAATTAGAGACCAAGCTCAAGATAAAGGCTAAGAAATGGAACAACAAAAGTTCAAGCCTATGCAATACACATAGATATAAGCTAGGGAGGGGACAACATTGAATGGTCAATTGGATGAACAAGATCAATAACCGACAAAATTGGATGATTGTACAAATAAGAATTATAAATATGATAAAAACATGGTTGGAAAGCTTCTCAAAGGTCAACATTAGAACCTTGAGATTTCTGGGTTTCCATTCTGACACTAAATGCCTTTTATTTGATTTAAGTGAGATGCCAGAGAGACTCTGTCTCATGGCATATTTTGCCTAAGTAAATTCTATGAAGAGTGTATACTTACAAAGTTCTGAAGATGTTTTTTGAATCGGATCCTTTGAAATGGACTAAAAAATTTTTGGAAGAGTCTTTGTGGGTCTTGAGGCAAGAATAGTAGCTTAGGAAAGAATTTTTCTAGAATATGAAAGCAGAAACATAGTAGATGCTCTAGAGGTAGTTGTGAATTGGAAAAAAGCAATGACAAAACTTTTAAATAATAACCATTCAGAAGAAAGATAAAAATACAAAAATCTTTAGGAAGTACATAGTAGAAAGTAGGACTCTCAAGAAAATGATAGCCAAGCATCTCTAGATAGAAATTTTGATCAGGACATCAAAAGTTTTAGGGGGGGAGAGGATGTTGAGGGAGTAAATGTAGTTCTTCTTTGTTGGAGCAAGTCTATGACAAACCTAAGTATTGGCTTGAGTCTTACAAAGTCTTAGAAGAAGCTTTAAAAAGAAGACTATGTAAAGTTCACTTGTGAACTACCTCTTGTAACTTTTGAAGAGTTTACTTAATGTAAAAGTAAGAGAATCTTAAGTGGTTGAGTCCACATGATCAAGAATGGAAAGAGGAGCCACGAATTCGTGAGTTGTGGTAGGTAGAGAATCAAATCAATCATTGATTGATTGGAGAGTGATTGAGGGAAGTTAGCCTCCAAAACTCAACTATAAATAGATGGAAGTTTTAGTCGTGGTTAGAGAGACCTATGTGAAGACCTCCAAGAGCTGAGGTTTATGCCATATCAAGGTGTGATTACAAGGCACACACATGTATCAGTAAGTCATTGTATTGTACAAGCAATATACTTTCATTTTCATGATTATTTGAGTTCATCTTTCCATGTTCTTGTGAAGTGTACTACTCACTGCCATTACTCTGAGTTTTCTCAGTCAACTTACAGAGATGTTTTCTCTGAGCTTGGTGCATCATTCTCAGTGATTTAACTTGTTAAAGTTAGCTCTATAAGTCTACTATATGCTCATAAGTTTTCATGTCATTTGGGTGTTGCAATCTTCAGTTATGCTCATTTGAAGTCAACAGGGTCTGTTCATCTTCACCTCTCTGTCAGGTACCCGACTTTTTCACTCATCTTGTCAGAGGTGTTTCTCAGTGGTTACTTATCCAAATTCAGTGATTTAAAGATTTTTGAATTCACCGTAGAGTATAGTATAACCATGCAAATTTTCATAATCATTGGATTTCTACATGTTGACTTATGTGGATTTTTCTGCTCACTAGTCTATTTCTGTAGCAGCCTGTGAAAATCAGGATGATGTCATCACTTGTTAAAACTCATTCTCAGTGTGTGGTTCATTATTTTTTATAAGATTACTCTTGAAAGTTAGCTCTTTAAGTTTCCTAGACTTGCCCAAGAGGAATTGAGCTAATTGCTGCTGTGATCAGAGAATTATGTAAAACACTCGACAGGTGTATGAACCAAGAATAGCAAGTTTTCACCTCTGAGCTAACTCCAACTTATCTGTTTTGATCTATCTTTTTGAGAGTGATCTTCCAAGGTACATAGGGTGTCTAATACATCCATTGGCAAGCTAAAAGGGCGCACAATATACTCCTGGAGTTCATTTGGCTGGTGTAGATCAAGGATTTTGCAACACCTCTTCATCTTCAAGCACATACCTATCCATCTCTTCACAGTGGTATCAGGGCAAGGTTGGACAACATGGCAGATGGATTTCCTTCATCAATTGACAAATTGGATAGAGGTAATTACTCAGCTTGGTCATTAAGGATGGAAGCTTATCTCCAAGGTAGAAGTTTATATAGTTATGTGGCTGGAGATGAAGTTATGCCAAGTTTCAGGAACAAAAATCAACCAACACAAGAAGAGCAAGAAAGATTGAGCACATGGTGCTCCAAGGATGCACTTGCAAGGTCTTATCTCCTCAACTCTATCTCAGATTTTTTGTTGCCTCACATTAGAAGTTGTAAGACATCTCAGGAAGTGTGGGATGCACTTGAAGCTTTCTTTTCTTCAAGTACCAAAGCTAGGAAGCATCAACTATGGCTGGAGTTCACAACTCTCAAGAAGGCTCCCAAACAAAATGTGACTGATTTTGTCACAAAGCTCAAGGACATAGCGGATCAGTTGGGAAGCATTGGAGAGGTAATAGATGAAGAGAAAATTGTAAGGCAGGTCATCAATGGCTTGAAGGCAGATGATAAGTGGGAAGCATTCACCACAGCTATGGATTTGTACATGGACATGCATGTACCTGATTTCAGCACACTCATTGGACAACTACTTACTCAAGAGGCAAAGCTTATAAAAAATGGAGAAAGCTCTAAAGGTAATCAATCTTCAGCTTTATACACGGATAAAAGCAAGTCTAAAGATAACAAAGGAAAGGCAAAGAAAGTGGATGATGAAGCAGGTACATATCAAGCTAACTATGCAGGTAGAGGAAGACATGGCAGAGGTAGAGGAAGAGGAGGTAGACAAGGCAGGGGGAGATCCCAAGACTCCAACTCATGTTCTATTTGTGGATTAACTAATCATACAACTGAAAATTGCTTTAGGAATTCCAGGAATCAAAGAGGCAGAGGATACAATAGAGGAAGTTATGGCTACTCAAGAGGAAGGTTCAACAACTACCATGGCAACTACAACAACTACAATCATTTAAACTATCAAGGAGGCTACAAAGGAAGGAGAGACTACAATAACTACACAGAAGACTCAAACAAAGAGGATTCATTATTGATCATGAACATGGCTATGCCACAAGGTAAATCTGATGAGCATGTTTTCTACATAGATTCAGGTTGTTCAAATCATGTGGCAGGAAATGTGGCACTCCGATCAGATTTACAAGATCCAAGGAATAAGCATGAGGTACAAACAGGAGATGATACAAAACATCCTGTGGAGAAAATAGGCAATGTCAAAGCACCTGATGGAAACATCAACCTACTCAGTAAGGTACTCTATGTCCCTACCATTACAAAGAATTTGATAAGTGTTGGTCAGATAGTAGAGAAAGGGTTGCAAGTCAGGTTCACAAAAGCAGGAGCATTTGTTGAAGATCCAAGTCAAGGATTCAGAAGAATTGCAAAAGGTGAAAAGACAGGTAGATTGTTCACATTTGAATTACAAGACACTAGAAACATTGCTCTCTTTAATTATGGTAGTCAGACACTCACAGAATTGGAAGTATGGCACAAAAGGTTAGCACATATTGGTGAAAGGTCATTAAAGCAAATCTACAGGGACCAAAGTGTACTTGGACTTCCTAATTTGTCAAAACAACATATGATTTATAAGTGTAGTGCATGTCAATTTGGAAAGTCTCACAGGTTACCATTTATGAAGAAAGGTTATATGCATGGAGATCTCTTGGAGTTGGTTCATACAGATGAATGGGGCCCTAGCAAGGAAGCTTCAATATCTCGATCAAGGTATTATGTTTCCTTTATTGATGATTGCAGCAGATGGACTATCCTATTCTTTATGAAACACAAAGATGAAGTTTTTTCATGTTTCAAAAGATATTTGGCTCTTGTGGAGAATCAAACAGGTAAATCACTAAAAAGGCTAAGGTCAGATGGAGGGGGAGAATACTTCTCCCATGATTTTGATTCTTTTCTTCAAGAAAGAGGAATCAAAAGAGAGGTAACTACAAGGTACACTCCTGAGCAAAATGGAGTGGCAGAAAGGAGGAATAGGACAATTGTTGAAGCTGCAAGGTCTATGTTAAATGAAAAGCATTTACCTAATTACTTATGGGCTGAGGCTGTATCTACAGCCACTTACTTGATTAACAGGTTGCCTTCAAAATCCCTTGATGGAATGACTCCATATGAGGCTTGGAATGGAAGAAGACCAAGCTTAGATCATTGTAAAATTTTTGGATGTATTGCTTTTGCTCATGTTCCTTCACAGGTTAGAGGCAAGATGGATCCAAAGGCAGAAAGGTGTGTATTTATTGGATATGACAACAATCAAAAGGGCTACAGGTTATACAACCCTACCAACAAAGGATTCTTGGTAAGCAGAGATGTAGTTTCTGATGAGAACAATTCATGGTATGAAGATTCATGCAGGAAGGTCAATTTACCATATAATCTTGAAGAAGATTTTCCAAAGCTTGGTAGAGAACAACCAAAGATTGAAGAACAAGACACCTCAGAGGATGATGAAGAATCTCACATGGAAAAGGTCAAAGCATGGAAGTCTAAAGGTAAAGCAAAATTGCAGGAACTTGGACATGCGGCAGAATCATCACATCATGGCCTAAGAAGATCTATGAGGGAAAAGAAAAAACCAGAAAGGTATGGGTTTGACACCTCATTAGTAACTAAACATTCTATCTACATAGCACAGGACATAAACCAAGAGGAGCCATCATCATTTGAAGAGGCCAAAGCAAAAACAAAATGGAAGCATGCAATGAAGGAAGAGATTGAAGCACTTGAGGAAAACAACACTTGGGATTTGGTGCCCAAGACTTCATCCATGAAGGTAATAGGCTCAAGATGGGTCTATAAACTCAAGAAGAGTTGTGATGGTTCAATTAACAGGTATAAGGCAAGGCTTGTGGCAAAAGGCGTTGCACAAACTCAAGGAATTGATTATGAGGAGACTTTCTCTCCTGTGGCAAAGATTCCTACTATTAGGGTTTTGCTTAGTATTGCCTCTTCCAAGAAGTGGAAGATACTTCAACTAGATGTAAAGAATGCATTCTTGAATGGTTGGATAACAGAAGAGGTATATATGGCACAACCACCTAGTTTTGAGAATCAAGTTTATCCTGATTATGTGTGTAAACTTAACAAAGCATTGTATGGTCTCAAGCAAGCTCCAAGAGCTTGGAATTTCAGGCTTGTTTCATTCTTGCAGGACAAAGGCTTTCAACCAAGCAAGGCAGATCCTTCACTCCTTATTAAAAAGAGTAATTCCGAGGTCATCTACCTATGTGTATATGTAGATGATATTATATTAACAGGAAATGATGCAGATGGTATGAAGAAGATCAAAGATCAGATGAGAGAAGAGTTCAAGATAAGTGATTTGGGTTCACTTACCTACTTCCTAGGTTTGGAAGTTATCTACAAAGATCATGGTCTGTTTCTCACTCAAAGGAAGTACATTAAGGACATGTTGGCAAAATTCAAGATGCAAGATTGTAAGATTGCAGGTACTCCAATGGAGGTCAATCACAAATTGAGCTCACATGAAGGTGAACTCATAGAGGACATCACATCATATCAAAGTCTAGTGGGTTGTCTCAACTATGCCACATTGACAAGAGTAGATATATGTTACAGTATCTCAAAGGAACCATAAATGAAGGACTTTATTATCCTTATGTATCTGATTTAGGTTTGAAGCTATTTTTTGATGCAGATTGGGCTGGCTCCAAGGAAGATAGAAGGAGCACTTCAGGTTATCTTACCTTTGCAGGTTCAAAGCTTATTTCATGGTCATCGAAGAAGCAACCCACAGTTGCTCTCTCTTCTACTGAAGCTGAATATAGAGGTCTTGCCATAGCTACACAAGAAGCTATGTGGATGAAGACATTATTCAAAGATCTTGGATTGGAGTTTGGAACTCCAACTATTTTTTGTGACAATATGAGTTCTATTCACTTGGCTGCTAATCCTATTTTTCATGCAAGGACTAAACATATTGAAGTTCATTATCACTATGTACGAGAGAAGGTTCTAAGCAAAGAGATTCAAATATCATATGTGTCCACTCATCAACAATGTGCAGATATTCTAACCAAAGCATTGGATGGTACAAAGCTTTGCAAATTCAAGGCTATGATTGGTTTGCATGTAATCTTGGAAGATTGAAGACCTCAAGCATACTTGGCTTGAGGGCGAGCTATTGGAGCAAGTCTATGACAAGCCTAAGTATTGGCTTGAGTCTCACAAAGTCTTAGAAGAAGCTTTAAAAAGAAGACTATGTAAAGTTCACTTGTGAACTACCTCTTGTAACTTTTGAAGAGTTTACGTAATGTAAAAGTAAGAGAATCTCAAGTGGTTGAGTCCACATGATCAAGAATGGAAAGATGAGCCACAAATTCGAAATTTGTGGTAGGTAGAGAATCAAATCAATCATTGATTGATTGTAGAGTGATTGAGGGAAGCTAGCCTCCCAAACTCAACTATAAATAGATGGAAGTTTTAGTCGTGGTTAGAGAGACCTATGTGAAGACCTCCAAGAGCTGAGGTTTATGCCATATCAAGGTGTGATTACAAGGCACACACATGTATCAGTAAGTCATTGTATTGTACAAGCAATATAATTTCATTTTCATGTTTATTTGAGTTCATCTTTCCATGTTCTTGTGAAGTGTACTACTCACTGCCAGTACTCTCAGTTTTCTCAGTGAACTTGCAGAGATGTTTTCTCTGAGCTTGGTGCATCATTTTCAGTGATTTAACTTGGTAAAGTTATCTCTATAAGTTTAATATGTGCTCATAAATTTTCATGTCATTTGGATGTTGCAATCTTCAGTTATGTTCATTTGAAGTCAACAGGGTTTGTTCATCTTCACATCTCTGTTAGGTACCCGACTTTTTCACTCATCCTGTCAGAGGTGTTTCTCCGTGGTTACGTATCCAAATTCAGTGATTTAAAGCTTGTTAGATTCAGCTTACTGTCTAGTATAACAATGCAAATTTTCATAATCATTGAATTTCTACATTTTGAGTTATGTTGATTGTTCTGCTCAGTGGTCTATTTCTGTAGCAGCCCGTGAAAATCGGGATGATGTCATCACTTGTTAAAACTCATTCTCAGTGTGTGGTTCATTATTTTTTATGAGATACTCTTGAAAGTTAGCCCTTAAAGTTGCATAGACTTCCCCAAGATGAATTGAGCTAATTGCTGCTGTGATGAGAGAATTATGTAAAACACTGGACAGGTGTATGACCCAAGAATAGCAAGTTTTCACCTTTGAGCTAACTCCAACTTATCTGTTTTGATCTATCTTTTTGAGAGTGATCTTCCAAGGTACATAGGGTGTCTAATACATCCATTGGCAAGCTAAAAGGGCCCACCATATACTCCTGGAGTTCATTTGGCTGGTGTAGATCAAGGATTTTGCAACACCTCTTCATCTTCAAGCACGTACCTATCCATCTCTTCACATTCTTTATATATAGTCAAAAGATATATTGTAAAAACTCCAAATTTGGTAAAACTCAAGTGAGTCTTCCTTGAGTTATAGAAGTACGCATTAGGTCTATTTACAGGTATTAGAAAAGCTTGATAGACAAAGAAAGGGAGAAAAATCATCAGGATTTAGTACCAAGTATATAAGGAAGAAAAAAAGAAGAGAAGAGAATTTAGACTCCATTTTGTATTCACTCCTTTTGAGATAGAGATTGCAGCCCTTCCCCATACCCTCACTTGCAGCCTCCCGTAGCCCACCCCACCCTGTTCCTCCCTCACTTCCCCACCCACAGCCTCCTGCAAAATGTCAAAATATTAGAGTTTTTTGGTGATTGTGGGATTCCAAATATCTGTATTCCAACTCACAAGGAGATAGGAAACATCAAGCGGTTTGCATATGTTGACTTCAATGGAGGATTCAGACACATTGAATTCCCGAGTGCAGCACACAGTCCCCCACGCCTCCCTCCTTCCCCCACTCGCAGCTTCCCCAATCCTCTAGGGTGACATTTTGAAATTTCATCGTGATGGGCAGAGATTATTGCAAGTATTGATCTTCGACAAGATATTCCTAAACTTTACCACTCGTCCCACCACAAAACCCTCCTCTCCTTCCCCACTCAACTCCCTCGGCCACCCTCCACTCTTACCCCCCTCAACTCCAACCCTATCTCCACCCTCCACTCCACCATCTCCACCTCCACCTTCGTCCCCCTCATCCTTTTCCCCACAACTCCCACACCCAACCCCACCCCCACCACCATCTCCACCACCCCCTCCGCCCCTCATCTTTTCCTCCACAACCCCCACACCAACCCCCACCCCCACCACCATCTCCACCGTCCCCCTCCATCCCCCTCATATTTTTTCTCACAACCCTCACAACCACCCCCACCACCATTCCACCCCCACCCCCACCACCATCTCCACCTCGCCCTCCATCCCCCTCATCTTTTTCCCCACAACCCCCACACCCACCCCCTCCCCACCACGGTGTCCACCTCCCCCTCCACCCCCTCGTATTTTCCCTCACAACTCCCACACCCACCACCACCACCATCTCCACCTCCCCCTCTGTCCCCCTCATCTTTTTCCCCACAACCTGCACACCCACCTCCACCACCATCTCCACCTCCCCCTCCGTCCCCCTCATCTTTTTCCCCACAAACCCCCACACCCACACCCACCCCCACCACCATCTCCACCACCCCCTCCACCCCCTCATCTTTTCCCCCACAACCCCCACACCCACCCCCACCACCATCTCCACCGTCCCCCTCCATCACACTCATCTTTTCCCCCACAACCTCCACACCCACCCCCACCACCATCTCCATCTCCCCCTCCATCCCCCTCATCGTTTTCCCCACAAGCCCCACACCCACCCACACAACCATCTCCACAACCACCTCCACCCCCTCTTCTTTTCCCCCACAACCCCCACACCCACCCCCACCCCCACCCCCACCACCATCTCCACCGCTCGCTCCACCCCCTCATCTTTTTCCCCACAACCCCCACACCCACCCCACCACCATCTCCACTGCCTCCTCCACCTCTCATCTTTCCCCCACAACCCCCACACCCACCCCCCCCCCCCACAATCTCCACTATCCCCTCCATCCCCTCATCTTTTTCCCCACAACCCCCACACCCACCCCCACCACCATCTCCACCGTCCCCCTCCATCCCCCTCATCGTTTTCCCCACAACCCCCACACCCACCCCCACCACCATCTCCACATCCCCCTCCATCCCCCTCATCCTTTTCCCCACAACCCCCACACCCACCCACACCACCATCTCCACCATCCCCTCCACCCCCTCATCTTCTCCCCCACAACCCCCACACCCACCCCCACCACCATCTCCACTACCCCCTCCACCCCCTCATCTTTTTCCCCACAACCCCCACACCCACCCCCACCACCATCTCCAACACCCCGTCCACCCCCTCATCTTTTCCCCCACAACCCCAACCCCAACACCCACCCCCACTACCATCTCCACCTCCCCCACCACCCCCTCATCTTTTCCCCCACGGCCATCTCCACCTCCCCCTATGCCCCCTCATCTTTTCGCCCACAGCCCCACACCCACGCTTCTTTCCCCCCTCCATCTCCACTACCTCCGCTCCCATCCTCTCTCCACATGCATGGTTGATAAAGTTCAGATGACTATCCCAAGAGAATTCAATTGACTCCTCATGTGTCAGATATCTAAAGACATAAAACAACTCCTTGATCATCCCTTTCATATCAAACATGCTTTGGCAAAAGTTCTTCTGACGTTGTTACATTGGTGCTTTTCGAGTATGAAGAAGATGACTCTTCCAGTTAAAGAATATATTGGGCTCTTAGACTGGTGGAGTAGAAACAACTCTCCATCCCACCAACCCTCCATCCACACCACCATCTCTCACACACAATAGATGAAGGTCAAAAGCTATTACAAGAATTATGTAAAGGATGTGATTTTGAGAGTCATTCAAATATCGCAGGCCACATGTAAATGCGGATCTCAGCTTGCATGCAGAAGTGACACTAAAAGTGTAAGTGGCAAAAGTGAAAGTGGAGAAATGACTATTGCCGCCAACGATTCGTGATGGTTACCTATTCTTGAGGATCCAATTCAAATCTACTGGCATATTTGATCTACCCCTCCAATTTTGGGCAATAAATCGGTGCACGATCACTGGACATGAGGAATCGGCAAGGCCCTCTTGGCCTATTGGAGCCTATAAAAGCAATGAACAAGTACTCATTTGGAGAATATAGACAGACATGCATGGAGCTTATTTCCGGCATCTCTTTTGGTCCTCTCTTTGCAATCTATGGCTACAAGCTTACTCATGTGGGAATGGTGAGGATATACAGCATGGGCTTCCCAATGGAGGGCTAGTAGCACTATAGTGTGAAGGAAGTTGCTTGATTTTGTCATTCATTGTGAGTGAGTGGTATTTTTGGTATTAGTGGTATTCTCGTGCTCTTCCCCTTGGAGCAAGTCTTCACACTTTGTACTGATCAGTACCAGTCTGCAACTAGTTGTGCTCATTGTATGGATTGAATGAATCCCTTGTATTGATGTTGTTTAGTTCTGGAGTGGCGTGTTAGCCCAAAGCATGAACTTTTGAGCATCTCTTTTGCCTTAATTGTAATCATCTATGTGAACTAAGGAGTGGTTTCCTCCTTTACTATTGCCATTGTCATTGATGTTCTCTCTAAGTGTCTACATTTACTATACAATTATTGCAATCTACCTGCTCACAGAAATGTTAAAGGGTATATTTCCCTAAGGAGGACCTCACTTGAGTAGACGAAGTACTCGAAGTGCATATTTTCTACTCATGTTGAAAGTGGATACCCTAGTACCTCCTCTATAGTTTGGCACGCACGTTGGGACCCTTGCATTTCCGTGAAAGGCCCCAAGGAGAGTAAATAGTCCTTTTTTCTGTATTTTTGCCCTATTGCATTTGCAAGTAGGTACATGACCCATACACGAGTAGATAAGGAGCGTCTTCGTGTACAAAGGAGCCTTAAAAAGTTAGGTATATCTTCGAATAGTGCACCTAGATCCCCTCTATGCTCTTTGAATTTATGCATTGATTTGGGTGTGATTCCACTCTGAAACGAAAAGCATAGGAGAACATTAGACTTTTCCTCAAATACGTCAGAGGAAACGCTGGTGCAAATGGAGGATCTCTCTCATTTACCCTCTAGACTCAATATCAAGTTCTTGACCTTCAAGGGACAAGCTTATGAGGATGCTGATGATCATGTGAGGAGATTCATCTCCTTATGCCATGGATGAGGTCTGCAGAATAGAGAAGATGCCATGCAGGTACTCTTCCCATCCACATTGGAAGGCCTTGGTGACAAATGGTAGAGTCAATATGCTTATGGTCATTTTGCTACATGGGAGGCTCTGAAGACGGCATTCTCATAGACGTTTCAACTTAGTGATTCCTCAAAAAGAGCTCTAGATCCGCTAGAGAACCTAAAGCTAAGATAAGGTGAATCCTTTCATGAACTTCACACTAGAACAAAAGCACTTGTTGCATGTCTCCCACATGCTCCATGTGACTTCTTGGTAAAAAAAATGGATAGAAAAAGCTCTACCAAGGTCATCTCAGGTCCGAAGCTACGTGAGTCCCTTAGATTGGATGCAACTCTTAATGATTTTGTTGCAGCAACATCATGTATTGAAGAAGCTAGGAAACATTTTGAAGGGAAAATAGAACCAAATTATGCTGTAGAACTAGACCCTATTGGGAAACTGAGGAAAGAATAGGAGGCATTGAAAATGCAGCAAAATCACGAAGAAGAGGTCTTTCCAACACCATTGTGTTGCACTGATGATGAGGTAGCCCAACTCCATCGTGAATTAGAAGATTTGTGGACCACTAAGGATATAAGAAGGCAGATTTGGTGTACAATATGTAACAAGAGTGGGCATTCCAATACAAATTGTCCTAATAGGGTAAGTTGTCAATTTTGTGGAAACGATGGCCATGAAGCTAGAGACTCTTACTACCTCAAGGGTACACAACAACGAGGTAAGCCTCAAGCTTTGGATTCATATTATGCTAGTACTTCAAATGCGCCTAATAGAGAGGAGAATCGTCCTAGGAAGCCTAGACATAATAGGCCATTGATGTGTTATCTCTATGGTGAGTATGGCCATATGCAAACTAGGTGTTCCCTTCCAAAAGATGCACCTCCTTGTCAGCATTGTCCAGAGGCTAAGGATCACTATACCAAAGATTGCCGAAGGAGCCACCTTGCTCCAATTCACATGATTGCAGTCTCCCACAGGTAGAAGGTATGACCACTCAGTCTTATGCTATTTCATCCTCGTTAGTGCCCATGATGACTAGAGCCAAACAAGCAGCAATAACCTTTAGAGGGGAACAAAGTTACACTAGCAAATCAACATCACGTTGCGCCTCTTGGCATTATTGAAAAGGTACTGATGATAGTATAGAGTTGGCACTTTGTTCTAGATTTTGTTGTTATTGCACTTCCACAGGAGACTTCTTACCCTTTACTCCTGGGGAGACCTTGGCTGAGGCAAGCAAAAGCTTTGCAAGCTTGGGGGAAAACAAACTATGGATTTCAACAAGCGTCGATAGCCAACTGCAACTACATTTGGAAGAAGGATTCGACTCAAGGAAAACTAGGTATACTGTGGACACTCAGGTTATGACCTCTCTACCCCCCGAAGAAGATACATCATTTAATTGGATGATGGAAAGTGCAAAGTGTTGCACGGTGGAAATCAATGAAATAGAGGAAGAAGTTGTAGATGAAGCAGTTGTAGGTAAAGGCCATGAAGTTCACAAGGAGTTGGAGAATGAGAGATTGTAGGAGAATATAAACTTTAAAGGGGCAACAAATATAGAAGTATCCGGGAAGGAAAGTTATGAGCCTGAGTGTAGAGAAGATCTTCCTTTTTCAGATATACCTCAAGGATGGACCAGAGAACATATTGCAGAATATAAGCTAAAGTCCACTCCTTCATACAGTCGAGATGATTTCTCAAACAAGACTAGTCTTGAAACAATGGTTCAAGATGTAAATGTAGGGGATCAAGAGAACCCTCAAGTAGTCCACTTGGCCTCTTGGCTATGGCATTATCCCCCTTTACTGCAAAAGGTAACTTCTTTACCTTTTGCTTATAAAAATGTCTTCGCATGGTCCTACAAAGATCTAATAGGGATACTAGAGGATCTTGGATTACACCGAATACCCTTAGTTGAGGGAGCCATGCCAACAAGAAGTAGGCCATATCGACTCAATCCAAAGTATGCAGAGGCGGTAAAGTTGGAAATTTACAAAACTAGAAGAAGCCGGTATAATTTTTGCAGTAGAACATTCCAGGTGGCTTTCTTCTATGGTTATTGTACCCAAGACAAATAGTGGAAAAAATAAGAGTCTGCGTGGATTTTCGTGCCGTGAATAAAGTGACTGTTCAAGATGGATTTCCTCGGGCGTTCATAGAGAAAGTACTTGAGGAAGTAGTTGGTCACACTTTGTATAGATTCTTGGATGGTTTTAGTGGCTACAATCAGATAGTGATCAATCCTCATGATAGGGACAAAACAACCTTGTTACTCCTTGGGGCACTTATGTCTATACCCGCATGGCTTTTGGCTTGAAAAATGCACCAACTTCATTTAATAGAACAATGTATCTCATATTGGGCAAATGGTTGACAACCTTTTTACACATTTTCATGGATGACTTTTGAGTGTTTGTAGGCACAGATAGAAGAGTAGTAGTTCAAGATTTCCATGATCATTTGGAAAATCTAAAGGAAATCTTTGAGTAATTTCTCAAAATAGGTTTAAAGTTAAGTCCTACTAAATGTCACTTTTTGGTCACTAACGGCACTCTCCTTGGTCACATAGTATCTGCTGAAGGGATAACGGTTGACCCTACAAAAGTTACTGCTATCCTTTCCATGCCTATTCCACAAACCCCCAAGGAAGTGCAAAGTTTTTTGGGTCATGCAAGATACCATAGACGATTTATACGAATGTATTCAGAAATAGCTAAGCCCTTATCACGGCTTACCAGTAAAAAGATCCCTTTCTCATGGAGTCGTGAAGCTGAGAAAGCATTTTGTGAACTAAAATTGAGATTATGTACTACTCCACTTTTAAGTGTTCCTAATTGGTCATTGGAGTTTCATGTACATACAGATGCCAATCTTCATGTTGTTGGTGAAGTTTTAGCTCAACCATCATCACACAAGGTTGATAGACCTATCTCCTATGCCAACAGACTAGTCACCAAGGCAGAAAGGAACTACAGTACGACCAAAAGGGAAGGTTTGGCTATTGTATTTTCTCTTCAATCGTTTTGGCATTACCTTCTTGGGGTACATTTTATAGTCATATCTGACCATCAGCCCTTGAAGTACTTGATAAACAAGCCTAGAGTAGCTAGAAGGATTTGGAGATGGTTACTCCTGTTCCAAAAATTCAACTTTGACATTCACATTAAGCTAGGAAGAGAGCACTACATGGCAGATCAAGTATCCAGGACCGTAATGAGCAAGAAGGCAACATGTATTAATGATGAATTGGTGGATAATAATCTCTTGCTAGTAGCAACTTAGACTGGTTGGTATGATGGGATCCTGAATTTTCTTACCACTAGAAAACTCCCAGAACATTTGACACCTATAGAAAAGCGAAGATTACTCCTTAAAATCAAGGCATACTCACTCATAAATGGGAATTTATATAGATATTGTTAGGATGATATCTTGAGAAAGTGTGTTTATCGAGAGGAGGTAAACCTCTTGCTTGAGGCAGCACATAGTGAAGGGCATCTAAAAGGAGATTGTTTGGATCACAGAATCATACACAACGGACTATGGTGGCCTCATATTTACAAGGATGCGATCAAGTTTGCTAAAGAATGCCACATTTGCCAGAGATGTGCTCCTACGCCAACCAGATTGAATTTCCAACCATTAGTCATATCTATAGGATGGCTCCCATTTGAACGATGGGATCTTGATTTCATAGGACCTATTAATCCAACTGGTCACGCTAGGGGTAAGAAGTATATTTTGATGGCCACATGTTATGCAACTAAATGGATAGAGGCTTAATCTATTGTGGACTCCACGACTTTAATAGTAGCTAAGTTTTTGTATAAACATATTCTCTCAAGATTTGGTTGCCCACTAGAAATCACTAGAGATAGGGGGACACATTTTGTGAATCAATTGCTCCAATTTATATTTGACAGGTACAAGGTCTTCCATAAAACATCTTGTCCCTACTATCCAAGGGCAAATGACCAAGGAGAGAGCTCTAATAAGATTTCGATTGGATTGCTGCACAAATTATCTTTTGATCATTGAAGCTTTTGGCCACAAGCATTGATAGGTGGAATTTGGGCTTTCAGAATTTATTATCAAAAACAAAATTGGAGCCAAAACCATTGGAATTGATCCTCCTATTAGGAGAGTGGTGGCATTAGAAGACACAGAGAAGGAGCAATGCAAAAACTTCAGATAACACAAGAAGAGCGCAAGAGACTGCAGGACACATATCTTAGGTCCAATGAAATATAGGAAGGATTCTTGGTTTTGGTGCATCAGATCCTGACAGTTTCAACCAAACTAGTGCCCAAATGGATAGGACCATACAGGGTGGTAAAGGTATTACCACATGGAGCAGTACATCTAGAGGATTTTTAGGGTAAGAGAACACCTGGTCAATATCTCCTGGGTAAAGAATTACATGCATTAAGGAAAGATGGAAGAATTCATTGTTTATACCGTATTTCATTCATGGTTTGTAGTTTATTTTGGTCTATTCAATAAAGCAAATAAAAGGGAAAAGTTGCATCGGGACAGTGCAAAGACTTGATGTGGGGGTCTGTAGCACTGTCACTCTCTCTCTCTCTCTCTCTCTATCTATCTATCTCCGATTTCACCATCTCTCTCTCTCTCTCTCTCTCTCTCTCTTCTCTCTCTCTCTCTCTCTCTCTCTCTCTCTCTCTCTCTCTCTCTCTCTTTCTCTCTCTCTCTCTCTCTCTCTCTCTCTCTCTCTCTCTCTCTCTCTCTCTCTCTCTCTCTCTCTCTCTCTCTCTCTCTCTCTCTCTCTCTCTCTCTCTCTCTCTCTCTGTCTCTCTCCCGGTGCCCCGACCCCCACCAACCCCTCTCTCCCCCTCCCGCTATCCCTGCTACCCCCGCCCTCGCCAATCCCTCTCTCCCCCGCTCGCTATCCCCCACGAGTCCCTCTCTCCCGCCCTCTATCCCCCCTGCACCCCCCTGCCTCTGCAGCTCTCCCCTTGCGCCGCCAGTCCCCGCCAGTCCCTCTGCTCCCTCCTCTTTCCACCCACCAGCCCCACATCCAGTACAGCTCCCACAGCTCCCTCTGCCTAGTGCCCCCCCCCCCCCCCCCCCCCAGGCTCATGCGCAACCTCCCCCACCCACCCCACCGAAGCCCATAGCCCTTTCTGATGTCGTCACCCATAGCCTCCCGTAGCCCACCCCAGCCCGCGCCTTCCTCACTTCCCCACCCACAACCTCATGCAAAATGTCAAAATGTCAGAGTTTTTTAGTGAATGCGGGATTCAAAATATCTGTATTCCAACTGACAGGGAGACAGGAAACATCAAGGGGTTTGCATCAGTGCAACACGCAATCCCCCACGCCTCCATCTTTCCCCCACTCCTCCCACCACACCAACCTCCACTCCTTCCCCCTTTAGACTCCTCGGCCACCCTTCACTCTACCCCACCTCAACTCCACCCTCCACTCCACCATCTCCACCTCCCCCTGTGTCCTCCTCATCTTTTTCCCCACAACGCCCACACCCACCCCTACTACAATCTCCACAACCCCCTCCAACCCCTTATCTTTTCCCCCACAACCCCCACACCCACCCCCACCGCCATCTCCACCGTCCCTCTCCATCCCCATCATCTTTTTCCCCACAACCCCTTCACCCACCCCCAGCACCATTCCCACACCCACCCCCACCACCATCTCCAACTCCCCCTACATCCCCCTCATCTTTTTGCCCATAACCCCCACACCCACCCCCACCACCGTCTCCACCTCCCCCTCCACCCCCTCATCTTTTCACCCACAATCCCCACACCCATCCCCACCACCATCTCCACCTCCCCCTTCGCCCCCTCATCTTTTTCCCCATAACCCCCACACCCACCCCCACCACCATCTCCACCTCCCCCTCCGTCCCCCTCATCTTTTCCCCACAACCCCCACACCCACCCCCACCACCATCTCCACCACCATCTGCACCCCCTCATCTTTTCCCCCACAACCCCAACACCCACCCCCACCACCATCTCCACTGTCCCCCTCCATCCCCCTCCATCCCCCTCATCTTTTCCCCCACAACCCCCACACCGACCCCCACAACCATCTCCACCTCCCCCTCCGTCCCCCTCATCTTTTTCCCCATAACCCCCACACCCACCCATACCACCATCTCCACCACCCCCTCCACCCCCTTATCTTCTCCCACAACCCCCACACCCACCCCCACCACCATCTCCACCACCCCCTCCACCCCCTCATCTTTTGCCCCACAACCCCCACACCCACCCCGACCGCCACCCCCTCCACCCCCTCGACTTTTCCCCCACAACCCCCACCCCCACCAGCATTTCCTTCACCCCCTGCAACCCCTCATCTTTTCCCCCACAACCCCCACACCCACCCCCACCACCATCTCCAACATCCGCCTCCATCCCCGTAATCTTTTTCATCACAACCCCCATCCCCACCACCATCTCCACCTCCCCCTCCATCCCCCTCATCGTTTTCCCCACAACTCCTACACCCATCCACACCACCATCTCCACCACCCCCTCCACCCCTCATCTTTTCTCCGACAACCCTCACACCCACCCCCACCACCATCTCCACCACCCCCTCCACCCCCTCGTCTTTTTTCCCACAACCCCCACAACCACCCCCACCACCATCTTGACCAACCCCTCCACCCCCTCATCTTTTCCTCCACAACCTCCTCACCCACCACCACCACCATCTCCACCTCCCCCACCACCCCCTCATCTTTTCCCCCAGGGCCATCTCCACCTTCCCCTACACCCCCTCGTCTTTTCCCCCACACCCACCTCCTTCTTTCCTCCCTCCATCTCCACTACCTCTGCTCCCATCCTCTCTCCACACCCATGCTTGATAAAGTTCAGATGACTATCCCAAGGGAATTCAATTCGCTCCTCATCTGTCAGATATCTAAAGACATAAATCAGCTCGCTGATCATCCCTTGCATATCCAACATGCTTTGGCAAAAGTTCTTCTTTTGTTGTTACGTTGGTGCGTTTCGATTATGAAGAAGATGAATCTTCCAATTAAAGAATACATTGGGCTCTTAGATTGGTGGAGTAGAATCAACTCTCCATATCACCATCCCTCCATCCACAACACCATCTCTCACACACAATAGATGAAGGTCAAATGCTATTACAAGAATTATGTGAAGGATGTGATTCTCAAAGTCATTCAAATATCGCTGGCAGCATGTAAATGAGGATCTCAGCATGCATGCAAAAGTGACACTAGTGTAAGTGGTAAAAGTGAAAGTGGAGAAATGACTATTGCCGCCAACCATTCATGATGGTTGCCTACTCTTGAGGATCCAATTCAAATCTAGTGGCATATTTGATCTACCCCTCCAATTTTGTGCAATAAATCAGTGCACGATCAGTGGACATGAGGAATTGGCAAGGCCTTTTTGACCTATTGGAGCCTATAAAAGCAATGAACTAGTACTCATTTGGAGAAGGTAGAGACATGTATAGAGCTTATTTCTACCATCTCTTTTGGTCCTTTCTTTGCACTCTATGGATACAATCTTACTGAGGAAGTCACTGTGGTGAGGATACACATCATAAGCTTCCCAGTGAAGGGGTAGTAGCACTATAGTGTGAAGGAAGTGGCTTGGTTTTGTCATTCATTGTGAGTCAGTGGTATTTTTGGTGTTAGTGGTATTTTTGTACTCTTCCCCTTGGAGCAAGTCTTCACTCTTTGTACTGGTTTGTACCAGTTTGCAACTAGTTTTAATCATCTGTGTGAATTAAGGAGTGGTTTTGTCCTTTACTATTGCCAATGTCATTGATCTTCACTCTGAGTGTCTACATTTACTGTACAATTATTGCGATCTTCCTACTCACAAAGATGTTAAAGGGTATACTTCCATAAGGAGGAACTCCCTCGAGTAGACAAAGTACTAGAAGTGCATATTTTCTGCTCTTGTTAAAAGTGGATATCCCAGTACCTCCTCTACAATATGAACAGGATTCATATTCCTCTCTTATTATTTGCATTGTGTAAGTGTTATTATTAGAGTAAAATGAAAATATGTCTATATGTTTGTTTAAGTCTCTGAGTTAAGTAAATATCTCTAGCTCTGTTTACGTATGAAGTTGCTAGTGTGTCTATATTTATTTGTAGATGCACATGTGTGTGAGAGAGAGAGTGCTTATATGCATATTCATATGTGTATGTTAGTGTCTACTACTTGGCATAAAAGCTCGTGTAAAGAGGAAAGTAAAGGTTCACTTTCTACTGTGGACACAAGCAAAGAAGCATGCCTCTATGATTTCAACTATGAGTTAAGATGTCCGTATATGTGTGATCATGTGTGCAACAATAGGTTGGAGAACGAAATGAAGATCACATACCTCGAAAGAGAGGAAGAGAGACACACATGGAAGAGAGAGAGATAAAGAAACTGAGTGAAAGAGGGGAGAGAGAGAGAGAGAAGGAATATGTATTACTTCATTGCTTTTGTTTAATTCTCTGTCATCGTTATGATATAACTGGATAAATAATTATATAGATTAATTATATCTTCTTAGCATAGAATATTTAAATGCATGAGAATGTACGTATGCAATTATGAATGTTAGTAAAAGTGCATGTGTGCATAAGTATACATATGTGTGTATGGGTGTATGCATGTATGCATAAGAGTGATGAGAACATGCATGTGTGCATGAATGCATGAGTATGTGAGCATGTGCCTAAATGTGCATAGAAGCATGGATGTGTAAGAAAGCATGTGTGAAAAGACATATGTATAGAGAAATATGCATATGCATGAATATGCGAATAGTATGCAAGCATAAGTGTATGGGTATGAGTATGTATGAGTGCATATGAGTTTAGATGCATGTGCATCATAAATGCATGTATGCATATGAAGATATGAATGTAGGAGCATGAAAGAGTTTAGATGCATGTGCATGAGAAATGCATGTATGCATATGAAGATATGAATGCATGAGCATGTAAGAAGCTAGATGCATGTGAATGAGAAATGCATGTATGCATATGCCGATATGAATGCATGAGCATGAAAGACTTTAGATGCATTTGCATGAGAAATGCATGTTTGCACATGAAGATATGAATGCATGAGCATGAAAAGAGTTTAGATGCATGTGTATGAGAAATGCATGTATGCATATGAAGATATGAAAGCATGAGCAAGTTTATAAATGTATGTTAGTATGTGCATATGAAAGTGTGATAGCATGCATGAGGATGTGTGTTAGCATGAATATGAGTTTATGAGTGTGTGTTAGCATGCATATTAGTGTTTGTTAGCATGAGTATGTGAATGTTTTAGCATATATGAGAGTGTGTTAGCATATGCATGCGAGTGTCTGTTAGCATGCATATGAGAATGTGTGTTAGCATGTTTGTGTGAATGTGTGTTAGCATGCATATATGAGAGTGAGTTGGCATGTATGAGAGTGTGTTAGCATGTATGAAAATGTGCGTTTGCATGTATGAGAATGCATGAGCATGTTACATGTATGCATGAAAATTTGAATGTATGTGCATACATGTATATGATAAGAGTTACATGTAATAAGTATGTTCTATGTTTTATAAAATGTACTTATATTTTTCTATTGTTCTTTCACCAAGAGCATTGACGAGAATGGATGAACATTGAAGAGTATTTACAATCAATTAAGTTCGGAAGATTGGAGATGCGACACTTCTTCAACGTTACTTACATTTTAGCTTAAAATTGTATTAGGTTTTTGGCAATTTATTCTAGCATTTGTACTTAGAGTTGTATAAATTTATTGAAGTAGTTTCCATTCATTAGCATTATCAAGAAAATAGTTTTAGAATTATTCATTGATCAATTGGCAATTTATATTGTTTTATATTTGTTTCTAATGTCTGCGAGTAATGAATCTATGAATGAGTCTATGAGTAATGAGTCTACAAATAAGTCTATGAGTAATAATTCTATGAATGAAAAGACCATTTCTACATCTTTCATTTTTGAGCCTTTATTACCTCTATTTGTAAATCATTCTACTCAACCTAAGCAGAATGTAGCTAGCATAGAACTGGAAGTACAAGAGGTCATCAAAGATCGCATCACTAGTGAAACTTTAGTTTCTCCATTATATGAATATTTTCTAGGTTTTTAGATGCACAACCCTATGGTCATAGTTTAGATTAGGCCATTAGCACATAGATAAACACTTTTGACATCACCAAAACACGAATTACATCCTAAAGTATGCTAAAAAACACCTTGCATGTAGTGACATAGTGAGGCCATAGCAAATTCAGTTCCGGTATGCCTATTCGTCTCCATTCACACCCCTCCATATTTGGTGAACCCAACGTGAGTCGTTGGGTTGCTTTTATATCCAAGAGCATTAAAGGAAGAAGTTTTTCATTCAACAGCATTTTATATCCAACTCATTCACGAGCATTAGGTTTTTCCTTATGTAGTATTCTTTATAAATTACATTAGTTGTATCATTCTATCAGGTCATTCTTGTATATTGACTTTTTAAAATAGAAGAAGAAGAAGAAGAAGAAGAAGAAGAAGAAGAAGAAGAAGAAGATCATTCTTCCTTGCCTCAATTTATGTGCGTGATCCTCTTTGAGTGTAAGAGGTTGTGAGTGAGCTTTCTCCCTTACCTTCCTTCTCATGACAGATAGAAGCATGGGACCCGTAGGGGGTTATTCTATGATCCATAAAGTGAGCATATTTTCAAGACATCTAAAATGTGTTGTCTATTATCAACAATGATATATATCTAGCTTTTGTCAACCTGTGGTTACACATGTGTTGGTTGAAGTTAAACATGCACATGAAAC
The DNA here is from genome assembly GCA_020310875.1 of Ceratopteris richardii. NCBI lineage: Eukaryota > Viridiplantae > Streptophyta > Polypodiopsida > Polypodiales > Pteridaceae > Ceratopteris > Ceratopteris richardii. Next base: position 154,885,251 of record CM035414.1, read on the forward strand.
ATTCTACCAACTCAAGAAGTTTCCTTGACTTAGAAAAGCTAGATGATAATTTTTCTAGAGGCCAGGCGGCCATCATTTTCCCAGGCGTGTTGTGTTTTGCTCACACTTAGTGGACTATAAGTTGCAATAGCCTTATTATTTTCAAAAGATGTAGTTTAAGTAGACAATTTTGAGGTGTTAACATGCATCAGTCCACAAATTAATGCCTTTGTAGAGGAGGTACTCGGGTATTCGCTTTTAACAAGAGTAAAGATTAAAGATTAACACTTCCAGTACGTCGCCTACTCAAGGGGGGTTCTCTTTAGGGAAGTATACCCTTTAACATTTCTGTGAGCAGGTAGATAACACGGATTGCACAGAGTGGTAAATACTTCGAAAAATATGGACAATAAATGACCAAAGAAGACCGTACACTTCTTGATTCAAATCAGGTGACTACAAGGTTGGGCAGATGATGAATGATGCTCAAAAGTGTAAACTTAGGGCTAACAAGTCACCCTAAAAGTAAATAACTCCAATACAACAGATTCTTCCCATCAGCATAAGGGCCAATGATATGCAGAATAACTCAGAACAATACAAAGAATTCCTCAAGAGGATAGAACCTAATCAACAACACTGACTCACAGAAACAATAACCCCAAGCTACTCTCTTACACTATAGTGCTCATAGCCCTTCACTGTGAAGCCTCCCCTCTGTATACACGACAGAGTAGCTCCCACAGTAGACTTGAAACCACCAAGTGCAAGAGAGGTTTTCTGCACGTATACACGAACCACTGTATCTCTAAAACTTGTACCGTGTACATGTAACCTCAGTGTACCCAAATGAGCACAAATCCCTTGATCTTATAGGCCCCAATAGGCCAAGAGGCCTTGCCGAGTCTTCACGTCCATTGATCACGCGCCGGTTCATCACCCAAAATTGAAGGAGTAGGTCAAATATTCCCTTGATTTGAATTAGATCCACAAAAATAGGTAGTCGCCGTGAATGGTTGGCGGCAACATTTGTTCATCCACTTTTACTTTTTACCCTGCAAACTTTTCTTCTTTTTACATGCCATCTGAGGTTCTCATTTTGTGGTTTTGCTATTTCACATAACCTTTCGAATATTAGAAAAACAAATTCTGGTCATATCCAACCAGGTTAATCCTTCACTTGACTATTTGAGTGTGGAAGCCTCTGCTTTTCGCTCATGTTTTCTTTGCAAAAGTGGACCTCTTATGACTCGTCTTTCCTCTGTCTGCACCGTTACTTCATGCTCCAATAGATATCCTTTTCTGGACAATCTTCTTTGATATGTGTGGGTGTGCATGTGTGTACGTGATGGTGTGTGTGTGTGTGTGTGGAGGTATGTGTGTGGGTGGGTGTGTGCGTGCAAGGGGGTGCATATGTGTAATTGAAGGGGGTAGGTGTGGGTGTGCATTTGAGGATGTGGGTGTATGTATGTGAGTGGGTGTACATATGCGTGTATGTGAGGGTGTATGTCTGCATGCATGAGTGTATCTATGTGTATGTGTGCATGTGGGTGTGTGTGTGCATGTGTTTGTGTATGTATGAGTGCGTGTGTGTATGGGGATGTGGAAGGGGGTGTGTCCATGTGTGTGAGAATGTGCATGTGTGTGTGTGAAGGGTGTGTGTGTATATGTATGGTTGTGTATGTGTTGCGATTGTGAGTGTGTGTTTGTACGCATGTGCGGGTGATGTGAAGAAGAGGTGGGAGGAGGCGGGGTGGTGTGAGGGGAGGTGGTGGGCGGAGGAATTGGCGGGGGAGAGGGGGGGATCTGGCGGGGGTCAGCGGGGGGGGAAGGGGAATTATGGCGGAAGGGGGGGGGGGGGTGGGGGTTATGGCGTACGGGTGCGGGGGCGGAGGGCGGAAGGGGGTGCGGAGGGCGGAGGGCGGAAGGGTGCGGGGGCGGAGGGCGGAAGGGGGTGCGGAGGGCGGAGGCGGAAGGGTGCGGGGGCGGAGGGCGGAAGGGGGTGCGGAGGGCGGAGGGGTTTGGCGGGGGAATTGGTGGGGTGAGGGGGGGGGGGGGGTTGGGCGGTGTCGCGGGGGGGTTTGGAGGGGGAATTGGTGGGGGTGAGGGGGGGGGGTCGAGCGGAGGGCGGAGGGCGGAAGGGGGTGCGGAGGGCGGAGGGGTTTGGCGGGGGAATTGGCGGGGGGGGGGGGGGGCGGGGGCTAGGTGGAAGGGGCTGCGGGGGGAACTGGGCGGGGAAGGTGGGCGGAGGGCGGAAGGGTGCGGGGCGGGGGAAGAGGGTGCGGAGGCGGAGGCGGAAGGGTGCGGGGGAAGAGAGAGAAGGAGGGGAGAGAGAGAGAGAGAGAGAGAGAGAGAGAGAGAGAGAGAGAGAGAGAGAGAGAGAGAGAGAGAGAGAGAGAGAGAGAGAGAGAGAGAGAGAGAGAGAGAGAGAGACAGAGAGAGAGAGAGAGAGAGAGAGAGAGAGAGAGAGAGAGAGAGAGAGAGAGAGAGAGAGAGAGAGAGAGAGAGAGAGAGAGAGAGAGAGAGAGAGAGAGAGAGAGAGAGAGAGAGAGAGAGAGAGAGAGAGAGAGAGAGAGAGAGAGAGAGAGAGAGAGAAAGAAAGGACGGAGAGAGAGAGAGAGAGAGAGAGAGAGAGAGAGAGAGAGAGAGAGAGAGAGAGGAGAGAGAGAGAGAGAGAGAGAGAGAGAGAGAGAGAGAGAGAGAGAGAGAGAGAGAGAGAGAGAGAGAGAGAGAGAGAGAGAGAGAGAGAGAGAGAGAGAGAGAGAGAGAGAGAGAGAGAGAGAGAAAGAAAGGGACGGGGGGAGGAGAGAGAGAGAGAGAGAGAGAGAGAGAGAGAGAGAGAGAGAGAGAGAGAGAGAGAGAGAGAGAGAGAGAGAGAGAGAGAGAGAGAGAAAGAAAAAGAGAGAGAGGGAGAGAGAGTGAGAGAGAGAGAGAGAGAAAGAGAGAAGGGAGAGGGGGGTAGGTTGAAAGAGAGAGGGAAATAGAGAGAGAGAGGGGGGAAGGAGAGAGAAAGAGAGAAAAAGAGAGAGAGGAAAGAGAGAGATGGCGGGGAAGAGAGAGGGGAGGGGATCTACAGACCCCCACATCAAGATTATGCACGGTCCTTTGTGCAATTTCTTCCTTATTCTACTTATTTCTTCAGAATGAACTTGCAGATCCTCCAGTTGCACTGCTAGGACTCCATACCACACTTTTGGAGAACCAAAATACATATAATTCACAGAATACCGGTGGTGATCTTCAACATGCCAAGAAAAGGAGGAAAAACACATTCCCATATACAGCCAGGGAACCAGAACTCCAGAGATTTTCTCCTCCTCAAAAGCTAAGATTGATCCACCCAGCCGAGCAATGCTACTCAAATTCCACCCAGAGCTTTCATAGGAGTTGTGTGTCTCTCCAAGTCTGTCCTGAGGAAAACCATTACCAAATTTCCTTGTCTCTATCTTAGCACCATAAAGGTCCTCCAATTGCTCAGCTGCATGCTCCACTATTCGCCAATATTCCCCTTCTACACAATCAACAGAAGCTTTCTCCCGAAAAGATTCATGAACAGGCTTCTCCCTCTCGTTCAAACCAAAATATTCATCCTTAAACTGGTTATCATATTTTTCAAAGGACTCTAATGTGAATGGTGGCCCGTGCTCAAAACTAAACGTTCCATCTTTATCTGCAGATTCTGTGCAAACATCTATAGGAATTAATCGAGGACGGCCTTTTTTCCATTTCTTCTGTTCCCTGATCCATCCTAAAGGTATATTTGAGAATGGAAGTTCTTGAAGGTCACACTTAGCTTCCTCCGACGCAGGCACAACTTTGTCACTTTCTGGTCCTGCAAGCATAAAATCATCTGATTCCTCATGTTTACCTGCCTTTTCCTTACATACCATCTTAGTGGCGCTAAGTGTTGAATTTTGATTATCTGACTCAATTAGAGGTTTCTATCCTTCAAGACGTGCCTGCAAAAGATAAGCTTGACTTTCTTGCTTACTCTTTTCTATATTGTTCAAGTGAAGAACATCAGTTTTTTCCTCTTCCCGACCTCCTTGTGTTGCTTCTGCAAAATCTTCATTTACCTCACATATCTCCACTGTGCAGCATTCTGCACTTCCCATCATCCAATTTAATAGAGCATCATCTTCCGAAGGCATTACCTGAGTTTCCATTGTATACCCAGTAGCCTTGTTGATGTCTGATCCTTCCTCCAAATGTATCTGTAATTGATTATTAGCATATGTGGAAATCCATAACTTGTTCTTTCTCCAATCCTGTAGAGCCTTTGCTTGCCTTAACCAAGGCCTTCCCAAGAGTAGAGGGTATGAGGTCTCCTGTGGCAGGACAATAACAACAAAGTCTAAAACAAAATGACAACCCTGCACTATCATAAGTACCTTTTCGACAATGCCTAGCGGTCCAACCCGACGTTGATCTGCTAATGTGACTGTGAAGGGTGCTGCCTTAGTGGGATTCAGCCTTAGTTTCCTCATAGTGAAATCAGGCATCAAATTGATGCCGGAACCTCCATCTATAATAACACCTGTGAGAGCTTCATCCTTGATGAAAACAGATAATCTTGAGCTCTGATAATCGGCCAAGGGTGCCGGAGGAAAGTCCACCATAAAACTATCTATGCTAGGAGGTGGGCACAAGCATGCAGAATGTATAATCTTCAGCATATCACTTCTTACTTTCGGATCTATCTTTATGAGTTGATACAGGCTAATCTTATGATGAATACCTTTCAAAATTTCCTCAATGTTCACTTCTTGCTTGTCTTCAGGAGTACTTGTTGGTTGATCCTTTAGCAAAGTAGTCGCCTTCTCATAAGCCTCTTCCATTTCTTCTTGGTCCTTCCATCCCACCTTCTTTTCTGCATCTCTATCTTTGACTCCTTGTTGTTCCTCCTTTTGGGCTATTGCCGCTTGCCTGGCTCTGGTCATCATGGGCATTGTAGAGGATGAAACAGCATAAGTCTGAGTGGTTTTTCCTTCTTCATGTGGAGAGACTGCAATCATATGAATTGGAGCAGGACGACCTCTTGGGCAATCTTTGGTATAATGATCTTTGGCTTCTGGACAATGTTGACAAGGAGGTGCATCTTCTGGAAGGGAACACCTATTTTGCATGTGGCCGTACTCACCACAACGATAGCACATCAAGGGTCTATTATATCTAGGCTTTGCAGGCCTATTCTCCTCTCTGTTAGGTGTATTTGAAGTACTAGCATAATATGAATCCAAAGTTTGAGGGTTACCTCTCTGTTGTGTACCCTTGAGGTAATAGCAATCTCTGGTTTCATGACCATCCTTTCCACAAAATTGACAGCTTACCGTAATAGGGCAATTAGCATTGGAATGTCCATTGTTGTTACAGATTGTACACCAAATTTGTCTCCTTATATCCTGAGTGGTCTTCAAATCTTCTAACTCTCGGCGAAGCTGGGCTACTTCATCATTAGTGCGACGCAGTGGTGGAAAGACCTTCTCTTCTTGTTGATTTTGTTGCATCTTCAATGCTTCCAGTTCCCTCCTTAGTTGCTCAATAGGATCCCGATCTACAGCATACTTTTGTTGTGTATCCCCTTCAAAATGTTGCCTTGTTTCTTCAATGCGTGATGCCACTGCAACAAAATCATTGAGGGTCGCATCCAATCTAAGAGATTCACGAAGCTTCTGCTGAGATGACCTAGGCAGAGCCTTTTCGATCCACTTTTTAACCAAGAAATCACCTGGAGCATGTGGTAGTCGTGCAACAAGTGCTTTTGTTCTAGTGTGAAGTTCATGAAAGGATTCACCTGGTCTTAGCTTCAAATTTTCTAGTTGATCTAGAGCTCTTTCCGAGGAATCACTTGGTCGGAATGTTTGTGAGAACGCCGCCTTCAGAGCCTCCCATGTAGTGAAATGGCCATCTGCATATTGACTATACCATTTATCTGCAAGACCCTCCAATGTGGATGGAAAAAGTGCCAGCATTGCATCCTCTCTATTTTGCAGACCTCTTCCACGGCATAAAGAGATAAATCTCCTCACATGATCATCAGCATCTTCATATGCATGTCCCTTGAAGGTAGGGAACTTGATGTTTAATCTGGAGAGCAAATGAGAAAGATCCTCCATTTGGACTGGTGTCTCTTCTGACGTATCTGAGGAGAAGTCTAGAGTTCTCCTATACCCTTCTTTTGACAATGGTGTCGCACCCAAAACAATCGATAAATTTAGGGAAGACAGAGGGGAGGTAGACTCACTAGCCGTGGTTATTGCTAACTTGTTAAGACTCCTTCGAACACGAAGAGATTCCTTATCTGCTCGCCTATGGGTCATGTACCTATTTGCAATTGCAATAGGGAAAAACACCTCTCACAGAAATGCAAAGGTCCCACCGTGCATGCCAAACTGTAGAGGAGGTACTCGGGTATCCGCTTTTAACAAGAGTAAAGATTAAAGATTAACACTTCGAGTAGGTCGCCTACTCAAGGGGGGTTCTCTTTAGGGAAGTATACCCTTTAACATTTCTGTGAGCAGGTAGATAACACGGGTTGCACAGAGTGGTAAATACTTCGGAAAATATGGACAACAAATGACCAAAGAAGACCGTACACTTCTTGATTCAAATCAGGTGATTACAAGGTTGGGCAGATGATGAATGATGCTCAAAAGTGTAAACTTAGGGCTAACAAGTCACCCTAAAAGTAAATAACTCCAATACAACAGATTCTTCCCATCAGCATAAGGGCCAATGATATGCAGAATAACTCAGAACAATACAAAGAATTCCTCAAGAGGATAGAACCTAATCAACAACACTGACTCACAGAAAAAATAATCCCAAGCTACTCTCTTACACTATAGTGCTCATAGCCCTTCATTGTGAAGCCTACCCTCTGTATACACGACAGAGTAGCTCCCACAGTAGACTTGAAACCACCAAGTGCAAGAGAGGTTTTCTGCACATATACACGAACCACTGTATCTCTAAAACTTGTACCGTGTACATGTAACCTCAGTGTACCCAAATGAGCACAAATCCCTTGATTTTATAGGCCCCAATAGGCCAAGAGGCCTTGCCGAATCTTCACGTCCATTGATCACGTGCCGGTTCATCACCCAAAATTGGAGGAGTAGGTCAAATATTCCCTTGATTTGAATTAGATCCACAAAAATAGGTAGTCGCCGTGAATGGTTGGCGGCAACATTTGTTCATCCACTTTTTCTTTTTACCCTGCAAACTTTTCTTCTTTTTACATGCCATCTGAGGTTCTCATTTTGTGGTTTTCCTGTTTCACATAACCTTCCGAATATTAGAAAAACAAATTCTGGTCATATCCAACCAGGTTAATCCTTCACTTGACTATCTGAGTGTGGAAGCCTCTGCTTTTCGCTCATGTTTTCTTTGCAAAAGTGGACCTCTTATGACTGGTCTTTCCTCTGTCTGCACCGTTACTTCATGCTCCGACAGATATCCTTTTCTAGACAATCTTCTTTGATATGTGTGGGTGTGCATGTGTGTACGTGATGGTGTGTGTGTGTGTGTGGAGGTATGTGTGTGGGTGGGTGTGTGCGTGCAAGGGGGTGCATATGTGTAATTGAAGGGGGTAGGTGTGGGTGTGCATTTGAGGATGTGAGTGTATGTATGTGAGTGGGTGTACATATGCGTGTATGTGAGGGTGTATGTCTGCATGCATGAGTGTATCTGTGTGTATGTGTGCATGTGGGTGTGTGTGTGCATGTGTTTGTGTATGTATGAGTGCGTGTGTGTATGGGGATGTGGAAGGGGGTGTGTCCATGTGTGTGAGAATGTGCATGTGTGTGTGTGAAGGGTGTGTGTGTATATGTATGGTTGTGTATGTGTTGCGATTGTGAGTGTGTTTTTGTACGCATGTGCGGGTGATGTGAAGAAGAGGTGGGAGGAGGCGGGGTGGTGTGAGGGGAGGTGGTGGGCGGAGGAATTGGCGGGGGAGAGGGGGGGATCTGGCGGGGGTCAGCGGGGGGGGAAGGGGAATTATGGCGGAAGGGGCGGGCGGGGGTTATGGCGTAGGGGTGCGGGGGCGGAGGGCGGAAGGGGGTGCGGAGGGCGGAGGGTTTTGGCAGGGGAATTGGTGGGGTGAGGGGGGGGGGGGCTGGGCGGGGTCACGGGGGGGTTTGGAGGGGGAATTGGCGGGGGTGAGGGGGGGGGGGGGTCGAGTGGAGGGCGGAGGGCGGAAGGGGGTGCGGAGGGCGGAGGGGTTTGGCGGTGGAATTCGCGGGGGGGGGGGGGGGGGGGCGGGGGCTAGGTGGAGGGGGCTGCGGGGGGAACTGGGCGGAGGGGGGCGGGGGCTAGGCAGAGGGGGCTGCGGGGGGAACTGGGCGTGGGGGCGGGGGCTAGGTGGAGGGGGCTGCGGGGGGAAGTGGGCGGAGGGGGGCGGGGGCTAGGTGGAGGAGGCTGCGGGGGGAACTGGGCGGAGGGGGTGGGGGCTAGGTGGAGGGGGCTGCGGGGGGAACTGGGCGGGGAAGGTGGGCGGAGGGCGGAAGGGTGCGGGGCGGGGGAAGAGGGTGCGCAGGGCGGAGGCGGAAGGGTGCGGGGGAAGAGAGAGAAGGAGGGGGGAGAGAGGGAGGGAGAGAGAGAGAGAGAGAGAGAGAGAGAGAGAGAGAGAGAGAGAGAGAGAGAGAGAGAGAAGAGAGAGAGAGAGAGAGAGAGAGAGAGAGAGAGAGAGAGAGAGAGAGAGAGAGAGAGAGAGAGAGAGAGAGAGAGAGAGAGAGAGAGAGAGAGAGAGAGAGAGAGAGAGAGAGAGAGAGAGAGAGAGAGAGAGAGAGAGAGAGAGAGAAGGATGGGGAAGAGAGAGAGAGCGAGAGAGAGAGAGAGAGAGAGAGAGAGAGAGAGAGAGAGAGAGAGAGAGAGAGAGAGAGAGAGAGAGAGAGAGAGAGAGAGAGAGAGAGAGAGAGAGAGAGAGAGAGAGAGAGAGAGAGAGAGAGAGAGAGAGAGAGAGAGAGAGAGAGAGAGAGAGAGAGAGAAAGGGACAGGGGAGGAGAGAGAGAGAGAGAGAGAGAGAGAGAGAGAGAGAGAGAGAGAGAGAGAGAGAGAGAGAGAGAGAGAGAGAGAGAGAGAGAGAGAGAGAGAGAGAGAGAGAGAGAGAGAGAGAGAGAGAGAGAGAGAGAGAGAGAGAGAGAGAGAGAGAGATAGAGAGAGAGAGAAAGAAAAAGAGAGAGAGGGAGAGAGAGTGAGAGAGAGAGAGAGAGAGAATAGAGAGGGGGGTAGGTTGAAAGAGAGAGGGAAATAGAGAGAGAGAGGGGAAGGAAAGAGAAAGAGAGAAAAAGAGAGAGAGGAAAGAGAGAGATGGCGGGGAAGAGAGAGGGGAGGGGGATCTACAGCCTTTTCAAACATCATTTAAGAAACGATCTTTTTTACAATGCATTTTACGAGTTTTCTAAACTATTGTTTTTTTAACTAAGTCATGTTCTTCTTTAGAAATAGAAATTAGCATGATTCCCTGAATTTCAACCTATGTAGAACTATCGGAGGATTTTCCTTCACTCCCACAAATCCAGTTTTCAATTTCTTATTATTGGCCTTTTTTCCTCTTGTTCACATTTATTACTTTTCTATCCATATGGATATTTATTAGAACATCTATCTCTTGATCATCCTATGCTACCTTTTCCTTTTCCATCTTGTATTTCATGAAAGACTTGATTCACACTTCCTTTTCACTCTACACATCTAAAATTGAGCTCCATTGTCGTGAGAGAGTTTTGATTTTTTGTAGTGACAATGATACTTCCTCACATATACATAGAATTTGAGTAATAATATCTTATCAGTATCCCTAAGACCCCTTTAGGTATAGGAAGCTAGATCTTCAATGACACAACACGTCCAATTGACCTTAGTCTATCAAAAAGTGCCAACTATTTAGTTTTTTATGTCCTTGAAGCAACATATGATGTAGAAATACTTCCACTTTGTGAACGTTTCCTTCCAAAATTATGTTCTCGTTCTATCAAATTCATAAATATCGTCCACTTTTCTATTATAGTGTTTAGCTATTTAAATTGTTAATTATGGTTTCTCATACAACGTATGGACTATATGTGGTAGATTTCATAACAACAAGCCCGTAGGCTCTCCCATGGACCTTGTAAGATTGCACTATTATCACTCATGATTGTAGTTTATCTAAGTTGACTCAAGGATTAAGACTAAACATCTTGAATAGACAAATAAAGAATATACAATGATCCACCAAAATATTTCCTTTAATTTAGATTCTTTAATATATATATATACAATGAAATCCTTTTAAATGCACAAAGAATGGAAATTTAATTATGAATTTTTAAGTACCACAATCTATGTTTAAAAGTAAATTCTAAATGGATTACTAATTCCATTACAAATCCATGATTGAAAACATAGTACAACTTGTAGCTAGTTATTTTAGGAAGCATTACAATGAAATAAATTTTCCTATATGCAAAGATAAGCATACATGGGAGTCGGTTAAGTGAGGGGGTATCTTATAATAGTCTAACACAACACTAACGAAAACTATAATGGCGCTAGAGGGATACATTTCTTTAATCAATGTATATATGTAAATGATTGAAACGAAGCGGCTGATTTGCGCCTATCTTCATTAAATAAAAAATCCCTTATTTTCTTTCTTCATTTGGTAATCAAATTTTTTTCAATTGATTCTCTATATAGTCTCTCACCTCTCGAACTATTTTTTATGGTGTGGGAAATTATATTGAAAATAGAAAAGGCGATTAAGCTTGTGAAATTTAAGAATTCAACACTTATCTTTATTAGTTTCTGAGTGTAAAAGAGAGACTTTTGTGCGCAGTTCATTTGGGGACTTACTTCAAGAGAGTCTTACTTCTTAAATAAGAATGGACTTCAAGAAACTGACCTGTCTCATCTTAAGAAGTTTAGGACGCTATTTCGAGACACTCCCCTTCATTTTCAATGTATGATTCATTAAACTCTCATCAACCGTTCACAGCGAATGATATACGTGACACTAAAATTTTGCACTAAAAAAAAAAATATGAAAAGTTAATGGAAAATTTGATATACGTGACACAAATACAAAACTTTAATATGAAACAATGATATGGAAAAACTTCGCGAAGAGATATATTTTCCAAAGAGTAGAAAAACTGAAATCGAGAGTGCAGGCGTAGGAATATAAAGATACAATAATAATTCAATATAAATGGTTGTTTTTGTACTCAATGAAGTTCGTTTTCTAGAAAAATCGATTTCCTATTCATTTTCTGTAGTCAAGGTCTAATAGCCGTTCAAAAGTTCAAACGCAAGAATTTAAAGGACATCAAGAAAAAAGGAAAACATGTGAATATACTTAGTATTCAATATTCTGGACAGCAAGATCTGATAAAGACATGTTTATATACATAATTTATGTTTTGTGTTCTACTGAGCTTGAAATGATCCAGAGGTGTGTTGGTACTTTGACTAAGCATTCCTTCTCAAATTTCCGGGTTGTATTGGTAAGTGGAAGAACTACAAATAAAAATAGTTATTTCATTTCAAATCGGAGCGCAAGATTCTTTTTCATAATTTAGACTTACTACTCTTTCCGCTCTACCTCCTCAATGTACGAGATGTCGAGATAAAACAACGTTTACACAATGAAAATTCATTATGTCCATAGAATCTTTGTACGGATGTTTTTGGCTGAGCAAATTTATGTTACACATGATGTCGTGACTTCATGCATAGGATTAAGAAATCTCATCTGTTTACATGAACAGAGATAGAAAAAATTGTGCACATCTCGGGAATTTAGACAAGATGATACATTATGGTGCCTCTTTTATCGACTTCAATGAAGTATGCCATTTTTTAAAGCTGTTTGTGGGCAAGTTTATCTACCTGACGCGAACTGGATTTTGATAGTCATAATCTTCGAAGTCTTCTAACGTGCCAGTACTTGTAGAATGATCCTGATTGTCGATTGATATAGCTAACTCCAATTCCTTCTTCACTTCTCGTATGGAAGGTCTGCTGTTTCTTTTGAGGTCCACACACATCAAAGCTATGTCGATCACCTTCCACACGCAACAATCGATTCGTTTCTATGCATGGTTTTGCCTGAAGCCAGTTTCAAAAGAGGGGAAGCTTCAGTTCGATGCATAGGCTTGGTTCATGCATGTAGGATTGCATATTAACGTACGTTGTGTTCAATCATAACAACATCGACTTGCACCCATTTGACTTGCACCCTCTGAATTATCGGACGTCTTCCAGTTACCAATTCAAACAAGACGACTCCAAACGCATAGACATCGGCACTAGCATCTGCAACATGGCTCGCCTCGTATCTGATAAATACAGTATGTTAATACAAAATCAAGTAATGTATCCAATCCATCTCTCTTGGTTCGCTTCTGCATTGTTTAACTTACAGAGGATAAAGATATCCCGGTGTCCCTTGGACAATGGTGAGTGTTCTGAACGTTCCGGTCGTCGAAATCTGCTCGGAATGCTCTGAACTTGATATTACAGAACTACTTGTCGATGGTGGGACCTGCTTTTGATATCTCTGTGAATGATATAAGGATCACATCCTCTATGCAACTTAGAATATGAGCGAAAGGGATTCTCTCTCTCTCTCTGTGAAAGGTAATAACTAATAACTACTTCATAGAACTATGGTAATATAATAACTAATAACTACTTCATAGTACTATGGTAAGATAATGCTTAAGTTTTACCGACAACAAATTGAATTATACGCAGTTAAGCTTAACGAGTTCCGAAGGTCATCCAAATTATAAAATAACAACTTGAATAATGCCAGAAGTATTCATTGAAGACATCTCTCAGCGGACTACTAATGTGTATGGGAGAACCGTGTCTGTAAGAGAACCTGTTTTTCAGCCTGGAAAGACTCGGCCTGGAAAGAATTCCAGACTAAATTTTGAGGTGCTCTTTAAACGATCCAACAGAATAAATATGAAGGATTAAGAACAGCCCATTGTTCATATGTTTTCGAAGAATTTCACTTTTTTGTTTTCTTTTTTGTTTTTGAAAATCACACTTCAAATTATAAGAAGAAGAAAAATTAAAAAATGGATACAATGAATTACAACGAAAAAATCCCTATGGTGCCTAAAAAAAGGTGGGAGGAGACTTCTTACAATTCTACGTCCATTTACCTAGACAAACTAAGGATTTCTCAATCGACTGTTCTCTAGAAGATTTCTTGAAGATGAGTCCACATCTTTGCTTCTCTTCTAACAATTTCCATAGAACACTTGAATAGTAGATGGCTTTGCCAAGATAATCTTGCTCTAAATTCACCTGATGAGGCAAATCTAGAAGCATGCACAGACATTGCCAAGTTGGATGACTCTTGGCATAGAAGAAGAAAAGTTTTAAGATGCCTTGCCTTCCCTTCATGCATCACTTACATCATGGGGGCACATGCCATTGCAAACCCTCTAGGGTGGGGGACTCCTAACCAATCAAGAGGACAATTTTGGTTTCATTATTGATCTTAATTATGTTTCTTACTAGGCACTATTATTCAAAGTGAACTCTAGTGTTTGAATTGGTGTCTTCAAATATTATCCAATGCCCTCTATCTTAGTTCTAGAGGTCCTCCCATATACACAATCCTTTGTTCCTGAGACTCCAAGATCTATGGAGGAACTAAGGCTCAATGTGATTGATTTGAGGGATCACAAAAAAATAGATTAATGTTGTCTAATACAAACAACCCACTTACCATCATTAGTCATGGTGTACAAGGAATTCATCTTGTGTCAACCCGTTGTCGGAAAGATTTCAACCTTTCCATTGATGACCAGAGAAAATGAAAACAACCTTATTTCTGAAAGAGAGAGAGAGAGAGAGAGAGAGAGAGAGAGAGAGAAAGAGAGAGAGAGAGAGAGAGAGAGAGAGAGAGAGAGAGAAAGAGAGAGAGAAAGAGAGAGAGAGAAAGAGAGAGTTAGGAGAGAGAGAGAAAGAGTTAATTAGATAATTAGTTAATTAAAGTAAATTAATTTAAATTAAGTATTTAATATTGCATTGTTTAAATAATTACATCTATTTAGTTATATTATTACATTATTTCCATTAGATATAAGTAAGTTTATTAAGTTATTTAAGTGCAAATGTGCATTAATGTATAGAAATACTAATTAAGTGTATTAAGAGTATACATTTAAGGTCGATGCATGTGGTTCTCTGTATGCATACATGAGTTATTAAGTGTTCTATGTATTAGTATGAAATTTTAATTATTGACATAAGCATAAGTGCATATGTATGTGCACATGCATGGAAAGATATGCATGATTAACATGTAAGAGTATGAGAATGTGTGTTAGAATGCATTGGCATGAGTATGAATGCATGTGAGACATGTGTGTATGTTTTAAGTCAACATGTTACTGTTCAAGTTAATGAGGGTATCTACATATAAGAATTTATGGTAGGGTGTATTGGCATAATAGTATGTGTATGAGATTGAATGATTAATGTGTAAGCATATTTGTGCATGTGGTTATATATGAGCATATAAATGTATATGTTTATGTGTATGTTATTCTATAAGTTCATATATAGATGCATGTAAAAGAATGTATGTGCATATGCATGGGAATGTATATATGTATGTAAGTGAATGAATGAGCATAGGTTAATGTGTGCATTATTGTGTTCATTTGGATAGGATTAAGTGCTTGAGAACATGTTAGGATGCTAAGTTAAATGTTAGCATGTGCATGAATGTATGTTTGCATGCATGAGCATGTGTATGCTTGAATGTAAGTGAAGTATGTCTTTTATGTTTTTATTGATTTATGTAATATTACTAATACCATAATGTTTTTTTTCAGAAACATTGAAGATTTAAAGAGCAATTGAAGTGAAGTGAAGTGAAGTGAAGTGAAGTGAAGTCAAGTGAAGTGAAGTGAAGTGACAGATTGAAGATCCATTTACCTTATATTTTCATTTAGTCATTTACTTATTTGTTTAGACATTTATCCTATTACTAAACCCTTACATTTGTATTAGACTTATTGATTTGAGCCATTAGCTTATCAATTCATTGACTATCTTTTATGAACCTTACCTCTAGGCTTGTATAGGAATTTGAACATTAATCTAGTGTCATTTCATCTTATGTCGCAAGAAGCCTCTTCAAGTAGTTCCTTTCTACCTTCATCTACCTTTGAGTCATTAGTTCCTAAACCAGTTGAAGTTGAAGAATGAGTAAAAGATTAGATAGTAGAAGAAACTTTGCACGATCCTAGTCGAACTTTCCATTTACTTTCCATTGTTCCACCTAGCATTGAGAATAGTGAAGACCTTTTCCCACCATCTGTAGATAGAAACGACGATAATTTTCAAGACGAGTCATATGAAACTGAATGCATTAAAGATCAAGTAGTTAGTGAAAAACTAATCTTACCTTTTTATTTTTACGCGATAGAAAGATATAGAAACGCTCGTCCTTACGGCTCCTAGTTCTAAAAAAATTATTTCTTTATTTAAACTCGAATATATTAGAAATCTATAGTTTTTAACTATCCTAAACTGAACAAGCAACCGAAGCCCTAAGCATACTTAGAAGCACCCTGCGTGCAGTCACACGGCTAGGTTAGCGTGATTCTTTTTAGATGAACGTCAGCCTACCTTCACACCCCTCTACAACACCGTGCATAATTAGTGAAGAATATCCAAGGCTTTATGAGTAATAAAGAATAGAGATAAAAAGAGATTCAATAGGTCAAGCCTTTGCCACCGTTAAAGACCCATTGGAGAAAGAACATCATAGATTATAAAAATAAGAAGCTCCCTTGACATATTGGTATTACTTGAGGCTTTATGCACCCATTCTATAACTAAATTGTTAGCCAGATCTTCCACCCCTACAATACCTTGTTGAAATACAAACTTCAACCTTATTCTAAATTTGACTACTAGATGGATAACGGTTGGAGACTCATGGAGCAAGATCTCAAACATGAAGACATCATGAACCAATTTGAATTTGAATTCTCCCATTAACAGCCCGAATTCAAATAACATGTAAGTTTGAGTAATTTCCTATAACTTATGAGAAATGATTCCTAAATTATATGGAATCATTCTATCTCTATATGTACACACAATCAGCTTTGAATTGAATATCTCACATATTTGCACACTCTTAGAGAGACTTGGAAAGAAATCTAGTAGGATCCCAAGGTAAGGAAACCCTCTCCTTTCTTGCTTGAGTGATTTGAATAAAGTTTGTGTAGTCATAGTTAGCACATAGATTTTTTTGTAGGTGTTCTAGATTGCTTTTATTGTTGAGAATACTTCATCAGTAATATCTCACTCATTCTTTGTAACCTTTTGCATGCTAGAAATCTAGTCAAGTCTTCTAAAGTTCGTTCAAATATCTTTTCATTTCTCTCCATATTTCGAGAGAACTAGATTTAGGATTGAGCTTGTGTTTATCTATGTATACCTAGATAAGTTTTGTGTCATGGAGGGATTGTTTCCAAGTAGGAGTAACCTTATAGGTGAAATAAATTGCATTAGCAAGGAATATAAATCTAGTTGATGTGTACAAAAGGTCTCGGGTTTAGTCTTCATAGTTGCAAATAATCAATTCTTCTAACAAACAAAGGTTCAATGAGAGTGTGTGTGTGAGGCCATCATTGCTTCATGGTTACATAGGGAGGTTACAAATTCTCCCAATAGTGGGATAAGATCTATGTGACATATACAAATCATTCAAGAGAACCTAGAGAAGAATCTCAAGGAGGTTGAAGGACGATCTGCTCAATCAAGCTCAAAGGCACACAACAAGCAAAGAAGAGCCTACTAGTGAAGAACGAGGGCCTAAACCTTTTCTATGTGATACATCTTGAAGGTTAGTGATAAATTTAATGTTCTTACTAATTTCATCTACATCAAATAGATCTAGAAAAGTGCATTAGAGCTCACCATGTTAAACATACAACACTCAAATTAAAAACTTGGATAATAATAACTATCAACCATGGAACTCTCAGATATCTAGTTATCTCATGGGAATAGGATTATGCGGTCTCATTAATGGTACAGATGCAGGACCTAGATTAGGAGAGAATCCAACTCCTAATCAGTTGAGGAACTCCAAGAGTGCAATGGAAAGGATAAGAGAGTTATCTTCATACTCTCATAGTGCATTAGCATCTCAATGATCGAGTAGATACAAGACTTAGATACCTCCATGAAAGTATGAGAAAATTTAGAGAGACTCTACTTTACTTCAATGAAAGCTAGGAAGATTGAGTGACTAAAACCCCTAAGAACAATGTAAGTGACTACATATTGAAGATCAAAGAGGTCAGTGATGCCTTTGGCTCTATAGGTTGTCACATAGTTGCATATGCGTTAAATGGGCTTAGGGATGATGAGAAGTAGAAAGATTTTACAACATTTATGTATGTTAAATATTCTCTTCTAGATTTTGAGCAACTGGTGGCCTTAATGGTCAGTATAGAGATGAATATTAGAGGCTCAAAGTCAAATGCTGATTAGGACCAAGCCTCCTATGCAAGTAATGAAAAAGCAAGAGGTCAAGGAGGAGGCAGATAAGGCAGAATATTGAATGGTCATTTTGACAAAGAGCAAGGAAGAAAGTATTTTTCATCAAGATGAACAGTCAAGTTCAGATGCAGAGGAGCAGTGTTCAACTAGAATAGAGATAATAAGAATTCATAAGGATGCTTCATTTGTGGCAAGAATGGAAACTATGTAAGGGATTGTTGTCAAAGGGAAAATACAAATTCAACATGCCAAGGTAAAGGTCATTATGCATTTAATTCAAATGAAAATGAGGCATGCTCATTATGATGCAGATTAGTGACTACAAGACACGAGGATCAAATACATGGTACATTGTCAATGGGTGTGGCAACCACACAAGTTGCATCAAGTATTTCTTCTCAGAGATACAAGTGCCATCAATCAAAGGACATTTGAAAATAGGTGATCACTATCCTCATGCTATTACACATATAGGTTATGTTATGCTAGAAGCTTCCATAAAGAAAAGTTCTTAAAGGATGTTCTTCATGTTCCCACAATCACAGAGAATGTAGTTTCTAAGGGGAAAATTATTGAGAGAGGATTGAAAGTCAAGAAAAGGTTTCTTTGTGGAAAACCCTAACGAACGGTACAAATTGATAGCCAAAGACAAAAAGAAGGTAAGGTGTTTCACTTCGAATGTGAAGCGCAACTTCAATCACAGAACTTACTTGACATTTGGAAACAAGAAGGTGGAAAAGTTTGATCTATGGCCCAAGAGGTATGGACACATCAATACTTAGAGATTGAAGCACATGGAGAAGAAGAGGTTAGCATTAGGCTTACCATACTTCGTCAACCAAGATCTTAAGAATTTGTATGACTCTTGTTAACTGGGAAAACAAACAAGATTACCGTTCAAGAAGGAAAATTATGTGAGCTACCATCCACTTGACCTCATTCATACAAATGGTTGGGGACCAGCAAATGAGAAATCAATTGGAGGTAATAGGTACTTTGTAACTTTCATTGATGATTGCAAAAGAATGACTTGTCTCTATTGTATGAGACATAAAACAAATGTTTTTTATCATTTCAATAAGCTCAAAGCTATGTGTGAAAGAGAATGTGACATAAACATCAAGTGTATTTGGTTATATAGAAGGGGAAAATACTTCTCCCATAATTTCTTTGATTTTTTGGAGACTTATGCTATAAAAAGGAGAATCACATGCAGATACACAATAGAACATGGTGTGGCACAAAGAAAGAATAGGTATATTGTAGAATGTGACAGGGAAATGATGAAGGAGATGGATAAGACAAATTGTTATTTGAATGATGTAGCAAACACAAATATATACATCATGAACAAAACTCCCACATAAGGTATACATGATACTACACCTTATGAAGGTTGTTATAATAGAAAGATAGATGTTTCCCACTTGCGAGTATTTGGTTGTACATGCTATATATTGAATCCAAATGAACTAAGGACCAAGCTTGATGATATAGGTGAGTTGAAGGGTTATAGGTGTTATAAACCTACAACAAAAGAACTAAAAGTATCAAGAGACATCAGATTTGATGAATTGTTAACTTTGTATGCTTCAAATGTATCTATACAAGGTAATGAAGATAAAGAAAATCAAATAGCAAGTGATGAACTAGAGAGCATGAGTCTTAGTAGACCAAAAAAGCGAAGTTCTCAACCATCAAGGGATAGAAGTAGTCCTAAATCAAGTCAATTTAATTGATGCAAAAGTACTAAGGTAAAGCCAAAATTATAAATAGAATAAAGACAAAAAGGGTGGTAGGAGACACCACTATGAAAGATAGGGTAGGACATCAAGTGGCACAAGTTAGAGCCACATTTGAAGTAGACACTTAACGACACAAAATATGAAGAGAAGATTTCATAGTGTCCAAATTGACCAAATCATATAATTGTCAAACTCAAAAACTTTATTTAATCACTAAAGCTTTGCAAAGAAAAAAACCATTTTGTGAATATTAGCTCCCTTTTTATCAAAACGAGGAGTCGTCAAGCTTGAGGAGCTTTGGTAGAATGTGTGTATGAGATTTCATATTTTCTAGAGGTCATTTGAGCCAAATATTGTGAGAATATAAATTACTTTACAATATTAGACAATAAATATAAAAACGACCAAAAGTAGTCTAAAAACTATAAACAGAGTCTGTAGGATTCTTTTGAGGTTTGTTTTTTCTAGTAGAATATTGTAACTAAAGAAAGAATACCTATTGTAATCTTGTTAATGAATATGAAATTCCAATATTCCACTTTATAGAATCTCCTCACTTTGCATTTGGTATGTGTGTGTGCATGGCATTGTGTTTATCACCTTCACATTTGCATGCATCACTTGCTCACAATATTCATATCCTCTTATATTTCTAGATTAGTATTGTAAGGTTGGATCTTCATCAATGATAGAATTCCCCATTGTTCTACCAAATATACCTTTTTTGTATGGAGAGCTCCTCAAAGGACGAGTGTGTGATGGTAAGAGTGTATAGACGAGATGTTGGAATCATTGGAAGAAAGGTTTATTATGTTTTTTTCCATTATCTTGCTTAGTTCCTCCTCAATTTTCACTCGTATCACTTCCATTAATCCACCTTAATCTTCTCATTACATCCTCTTCTCCACCAAAATTTTATGTATGTGGTCATATTCCCACCTTCTACATTCATTAGTCATTTAGTTGTGTGTTAGAGAGAGAGAGAGAAAGGTGAAAGAGTTTGTGTTGTCTACATGATATTACTTTTTTCTCTGAGATCAAGGTTCATCATCAACTATAACACATCATACGGGTATGAAACACTTCTACAAAGTGAGTGGATGGCATATTTGCTATATTGTGCCCTCCCGATGTAGTAGACACATTAGTTTTTTCCACTCTAACATGATAGGCCATCCTCACAAGAGATCGGCTCTATCATGACAAACACTAGTCTATTACGAAAATCTTGGTCCATGTATTGCAGTAGACGGACCTCCTTTAGAACAAACCCATCTATCACGACTATCATGATAGATAAACACTTATGAAAAACCTTCTAGTTCATTGTTTGTCTTGTTGATTTCTAGGGCCTATCAAGCATATAACGTGTCTATATGGCTCCATGACATTGAAAGTATCTACTCATGTATGCAAACTATCAAGAGCAATGGGTAATGCACAAAGATTAGAGGGACTTGGCTAAAACTTTCTCTAGAACAACATAAAAAATCCGATAAGCTTCAATTACATTAGTTTATATCACCAGTTAAATTTGGAACATAACTTTCAAAACTCTATGTCAAAATAGATATCTTATGTGTACACTTCAACTTGAGAAAACCTTCTATTTATGGAAGACGGCACTCAAAGCTTTTCTGATAGCTCACAACTATGTTTAAATTGGCCCAAGAGCTTCTCCACACATTCAAATGAAGTGTTAAATATGCTATATACAACATTTTTTTTAAATTTAGTTGGAGTATATAGAGAAAAATATGCATAAGAAGGCACGGGGGATCTCCACTTTTGAGGAGTATGAAGATGCATAGACAAATTCACATTAAGATATACAAATACAATGAGTAAAAAACTTCTTATCAATTGCACAAAAGATTCTTGCATTCATATTTCAATCACTATATTATATAGTGAAACCATATATAAAACGCAATGACTCACACAATATGACAAACCACTCAATGTACTTTGATTGTAAAAACTCTACTTTATCTATGAAAATGTCTTGTAAATGTATCTCATAATAAGATATAATGTAATCCACCCAAAATCTAATTCTCATAATTTTAGGAGTTCATTTGAATTTAGAATCAAAATAAGATCATGGATTTTTTCTCTCACATTGGCTAGCAGGCTCAATCCAACTCACATACTTATTTTTTTCAAAAGTAATACTTTTCATTAACCTTAGAACTCAATCATTTAAACAACCATATGTGTAGGGTTTGTGCTTCAAACATCATGTGAAGTCCTCATGCAGAAACAAGCATTTAGGTTGGGTCCATGCAACCAAGCCTCGCCCTCAAGCCAATGATGCTTCAATATTCAATCTATTGATATTTCTTGAATTTCAATCATAGCTTTGACTTTTTTTAGCTTTAATCAATCTGATTTCTTTGAGCATCATGTCTAAACATTATTGCTGAATGGATGCATTTCAGAGTTCAATTTCATGCTAGTGATTTTCTCCCTTACATAATGATAATGGAACTCAATGTCTTTGGTCCTTGCATGGTAAATAAGACTTGCTACAAGGTGTAAGGATCTTATCTTTTCCGCCAAAGATATAAGGAGTGCAAGATTTCACACCAAAAGACAAGTATAAGGTCTTAATCAGTATGGCTTCTTGAGTTCCATTTGCGAAACCTCTATATTCAGCTTCACTGGATAAAATATCATCATCTCTTTGCTTATGTGAGTCTTCCTAGGTTAGGAATTTAGAATTCTTCATTGATATGTAGTTTAATGATCCTAATAACTTCAACATAATTACCTTTGAGTATGATACCATTTACATACAAAGGTATATGACTTCTCTAGGTGTTCTCTTGATAAAGAGTTAAGAATCTACTTTGCTAACAATTAATTGCTTATCCTACAATTAGATTAAAAGCCTATGATTCTAAGCCCATGGAGCTTTTTTTCACCCATATGTCACCTTCCCTAACCTAGATATATGTTCATAAACATTTTAATCTTCAAACTTGGAGGCTTGAGCCTTATATAAATACTCAAATATCAATCAATTTAGAAATGCTTCCTTCACATCCATTAGGTAGATCTTCGAATTCTTTGCAATTGTAGGGCTCATAAGTACTCTAATCAATGACATCTTTGTCAAAAGTGATATTGTCCCTCGATAGTCAATACCCTAGTTTAGGTCATACCCTTTAGCTAATAGTCTAAGTTTGTCCCTATTAATGTTTCCATAAGAGTTCTTCCTCACTTTATGTATCCATCTCCACCCAATCAGCTTCAGAATTGGATTGTTGATAGCCATTCCTAAGTGTCATTCTCTTGCAAGGACTCAATTTACTGTTCCATAGCATTCATCCACTGTATTTTCCTCTTTGCTTTCTCATAGAATGAGGGTCTTCAAAGTTTATGTCTTTTGAAGAATAGGTATAATATTTAATCACTAATGATGTATCATTTTCGTACCTCTATGGCTTCTCTTATCAGCTGTAGATCTCCTCATGGTTTGTTGAGAGGATTCCATGATTTTCCGTCAAATCATGTATCTTTGCATTGCCCCTGGAGTTCCATGATTTAATCTCATCACCTTATGGTCAAATTTGTAGATATGCAAGGAGCCATGTATATGGTAATCTATATTTTAAATAAATGTGGTGACTTTGCAAGAGCCCTTCTTGACTCTGAGATAGGAGAACCTAAGGAAAAGAATGTTAAAAAAGGACCAAGTACACCTAGATGAAAGTGAATATTGACAAGGATAATTACAACATCAAAAGTACCCCAAACATATGTGAGCATAGAACTATTTGCGAAATAAGACAATCGAAGAAGCATTTCATAGGTTTCAACCAAAAGGCCCTAGAACAAGGGTCAGTTCTTGGTATATGAACTACAAGATCCAAAAACCCTAGGCAAGGTAGTCTCTTTGGATTGAAATTTTGATAGGATGTACAAAGTTTCATAATTAAATAATCAAACTCATGTTTGCAAAGAAGGGAAATTGCTCCCCTTACATAATCCAATTGCTCCTCATGATAAAACCAATGCTAGACCCTCAAAACAACTAAGTGATTAAATAAATCAAAAGAAACCTAAAAAGTGAATTTTATAGAAAATCTAGATGTAAGAAGATTAGAGGAAGGAAATAATCTACTAGAAAGAGAGGGAGAGAGATAGAAACCAAGAAGAATTAGGACACATCAAGATATGGAAGAGTTCACCTTACCTAGATCAAGAGAAAATTCTTGAATTTTGAGGCATTCACTCACACTAAAGGCCATGGAAAACTACTTTGATGGGATGGGAGATCCTTCTAAATAATTGGTCAAGTTCCAGTATGTTCTTAGGGCCAAACATATGAAAACAATTTTTTCTCAATTAGATGCCTTTGAATTAAACTTGACGTCACCACCTCACATGGTTTCGCCAAAAAACTGAATAAGATCACCAAGGAAATGTGAGGACAATATGAGAGACTCAAAGCTTATCTACAAAATGAAATGCACATATGCAATATAGACCTCCAAAAACAAATTTAATGAATGGAAGAGTGGGGCCAAAGAATTAAGGAAATAGATAGATTAAATAGAGACCAAGCTTAAGATAAAGGCCATGAAATGGAACAAGAAAAGTTCAACCCTAGGCAATACACATAGATATAAGCTAGGGAGGGGACAACAATGAATGTTCAATTGGATCAACAAGATCAATAACCAACAAAATTGGATCATTGTACAAATAATAATTATAAATATGATGAAATCATGGTCGGAAAGCTTCTCAGAGGTCAACATTAGAACCTTGAGATTTTTGGGTTTCCATTCTCACACCAAGTGAATTTTATTTGATTTAAGTGAGATGCCAGAGAGACTCTGTCTCATGGCATATTTTGCCTAACTAAATTCTATGAAGAGTGTATATTTACAAAGTTTTGAAGATGTGTTTTGAACCAGATCCTTTGAAATGGAAAAAAAATTTTTTGGAAGAGTCTTTGTGGGTCTTGAGACAAGAATAGTAGCTTAGGAAATCATTTTTCAGGACTATCAAAGCAAAAACATAGTAGATGCTCTAGAGGTAGTTGTGAATTGGCAAAAAAAAATGATAAAACTTTTAAATAATAACCATTAAGAAGAAAGATAAAAATACATAAATCTTTAGGAAATACATAGTAGAAAGAGGACTCTCAAATAAATGATAGCCCAAGATCTCTACATAGAAATTTTGATGAGGACATCAAAAGTTTTAGGGGGGGGAGAGGATGTTGAGGGAGTAAATGTAGTTCTTCTTTATATATAGCCAAAATATATATTATAAAAACTCGAATTTTTTTAAAACTCAAGAGAGTCTTCCTTGAGTTATAGAAGTACTCATTAGGTCTATTCACAACACAAGTATAAGAAAATCTTGATAGAAAAAGAAAGGGAGAAAAATCATGAGGATTTAGTACCAAGTATATGAGGAGGAAAAAAAGAAGAGAAGAGGATTCAGAGTCTATTTTGTATTCACTCCTTTTGAGAAAGAGAGTTCTCCTTTGGTTGTCCATCTTCTTCTTCATCTTCTTCTTCTTCTCCTTGGTTGATTATTAATTTT
Organism: Ceratopteris richardii; assembly: GCA_020310875.1. Taxonomy (NCBI): domain Eukaryota; kingdom Viridiplantae; phylum Streptophyta; class Polypodiopsida; order Polypodiales; family Pteridaceae; genus Ceratopteris; species Ceratopteris richardii. The sequence goes on from CM035414.1 coordinate 154,910,072, forward strand.
GGTTTTTTTGGAACTTTTCGGAGAGATCTATTTTTTGTATTAACAGGTGTAGCTTGGAGTTTTCATGGATTGAAGAAACTCACTCATTTTGAATTGAGCACTTCATATCATACAGTCAAGAAAGTATTTTCTATTATCATATTTCAATTCTATAGGGAAAATGGCATGGAGTAGGCACTTTCATCAGTCAATTTTGCGTTATATTTATGGAGACATGATCAAATGAAGTTTTTTCAGCCATAACTTTGTAGAAAGTCGTGTTTTCAAAAAGTCTTGCTTTATTTTGTATATTTATTTATTTAATCAGTCTTTCACTAGATCTCATGACAAGTCTAAATTTTATCTTTCATGAATGGTTGATTTATGGTTTGTCAAGCATTAATCTTTAAGCAACAATCAGGTTAGCTTATTCTCGGATTGATGATTTAAAGAGAATTTTATTTTTGAAGTGTTATCAAGTCTCTAAAAACTACAATGAGACAAATGTGCTAGAAGCTAGAAAGGAAACATCGTTTTTGGCCTCCTTGCTAGGGGTGAGTAACCTAGATTGGTGGTGCCAAAACCATAAGTAAACTTCAATTTTCATGTCACAATTAGATCATCATTAGTGTGGAATATCAAAGATGAAAGAAGAACATCCCAAGTATTTTCTTTCCATTTCAGGATTAGGAGAACAAGGCTTTGAGTCATTTGTGAAAAATTATGTCAATTGAGGTAAATGGATATTCATGTGGGTATCTTGCATACTCAAAATGATAATCCCTTGCTTAACTCTTTGAAGTTTTTCGTTTTCTTTTTGCAACTCTCTTAGGAGGATCTGAAGATGAAAAGATTTGAAGGAAGTTAGTGTAGGGTTGGGAATTTATAAGTGATAGAAAATCATGGTTTTTACATTTCCGAAAGAAAAGAAGTGAACTTAAAAATTGTTTATTCAAGACAAGGATTGAGGGAGAAGGATTAAATAATGAAAGCCTAGCTTGAAACAGACAAAATTGAGAAAATGGGAAAGGGAGAAATATAATAAAAAGCTTCAAGAAAATGGACACTTTGTTCAAAAAAGAAGACGAAAGATTCACAACTTTGTGGAAAAATGAAAAGGAGATATTCACGACTTTGTGGAAGATATTCACGACTTTGATTTACGTGAGAGCCAGATAGACTCTCTCTCATTGCATATTTTGTCTAATTAAATTTTATGTAGAGTGGACACTTACAGATGTTTGAAGATGCATCTTTAATCAACTGTGTTGAAACAGAAAAAAACATTTTGGAAGAGTCTGTGGGTCGTGAGGCAAGAATAACATCTTGTTAAAGCATTTTTTTTTAATATCAAAGTAGAAACATAGTAAATTCTCCAAATACAATTATTAATTTGTGAAATCCAATGAAAAAACTTCTAAATAATATCAATTTAAGAGAAAGACAAAAATACATAAAGCTTCAGCAAATACATAGTAGGAAGAGAACTCTCAAGAAAATGACATCGAGGGATGTGTATATAAAAGTTTGATGAGGTCATTAAAAGGTTTAGGAGGGGGAGGATGTTGAGGGAGTAAATGTGGTTCTTCCTTGTATATAGCCAAAAGAATATTGTAAAAGCTCTAAATTTTGTAAAACTCAAGAAGACTCTTCCTTGAGTGATAGGAAGAACTCATTGGGTCTATTCACAAGTATTGGAATAGCTTAGAAGAGAAAGAAAGGGAGAAAAAGTGTGAGGATTTTGTACGAAGTATATAAAAAAGAAAACATGAAGAGAAGAGGATTCAAAGTTAGTTCTATATTCATTCCTTTTAAGAAAGAGTGATCTTCTTTGGTTTTCCATCTTCTTCTTCATGTTATCTCTCTTCTATTATGTGTTGTGGGATGCGTTTGGTGTTTTTGGTTGATCATTCAGTTTTGGATATTGCTAGAACTTTTTTGAGATGTATTTTGAGTATTACCTACTACAACTTAGTGTTCTCATAGATTGAAGAAAGTCGTATGATTTTTAATTGAGTGGATCATTGCATATAATCAAGATAAGTATTTATGTTATCATATTTGAATTCCATAAGGACAACTGCATGGAATAGGCACTCAAATCACTCAATTTGGTGTTCTCTTCATGGAGATGTGACCATTCAAAGTTTTTTAGCCATAACTTTGCAAAAAGTTTTGTTTTGAGAAAGTCATGTTTTATTTTAGATCTTTATTTTTTTTAATCCAACTCTCTTTGGATCTCATGACAAGTCTAACTCTTATCTTTAATGAATGGTTTATTTGTGGTTTGTGAAGCATTGGCCATTAAGCAACAATCAGGTAAGCTTGTTCTTGTATTGAAAAATTTCAAGAAACTTTCTTTTCCTTTTGAAGTGTCATCAAGTCCCTAAAAACTAGAATGAGATAGACATGCTAGAAATTGGACACGAAACAACATGGCTTGATCCAAAAGAGAACGAATGTCTCCTCAGATATGTACTCCCATGAGCAAAAGTGATATAAATGTTATAACCCACTCACATGATGGGTGAAGATAAGCAGAGACGTGGTGTTTGATGAAATGTCAAGATTCTATGTGGATACCAAATAAGGACTTAATCTTGACTCAAATGATAAATGAAATGCTCAAAAATGAAGTGAAGAATCTCAAGTTATGAGTGGACTTGATACATCATGAAGCAATACTTCCAACTGAAATTCATGGTGAAAGAATGCATGGAAATTTGAGTACATCAAAATTCCATCAAGTACATCAAAGAAAGGTAAAGAAAAGCTTTCTACTAGTACAAAAAGATCCACAAGTTTTGAAGACATTGATGGTGGTTCAAGGAGCTCAGAAAAGATCCTTGATGAGGAACTTGGATTGCCCTCTACGAGGATTCCTAGATTAAGAAAGGCACATGTGGATGATACAAGGAGACATGACCCAATACGAAGAAGATTTGGGAGGATGTGGAATTCAATGCAACAATTGACATATGACTGTAACATGGCTCATCATTGTGCTTACATGAGCAAAGTATTACAAGTTGCTAAACCTTATTGTTTTGAAGATGAAATTGGAAATGTAGATTGGGAGAAAGCTATGGATGAGCAGATGGCTCCAATCTAAGAAAATAAAACATGGACTCTAGTTCCATTGCTACAAGGAAACAAACCCATAGGATACAACTGGGTCTACAACGTAAAGCACAATTCTAATTGTAGCATACGCAATTATAAAGCATGTTTGCCGTAGAAAAAGGATGTTAACAAACATATGGAATTGATAAGGATCAAACATTAAGTCTTATAGCTAAAATATCTATTGTCAAAGCACTTGTTGCATTAACTACATCAAAAGGATGGACTTTGCATTAGATGGATTTGAAGAATGTTTTCTTACATGCTGCGTTGTTAGAAGGATTTCATCCTTTTGACTTGACTACTAGGAATTTTGTTTCCACATTGGTTATCTCTAAAACTCTCTCAAGCTAAACATATGGGTATAAAAATTCTTTTATTTGACTAACCTCATCATATGAATGCTTATGTTTATGAATATGGATAAGAGTATCTACATACCTATGTGTACAGTGCATGACCACTTAATTAACATGTGGCCATCTATATAACATACAATGCTTATGTATTTGTGTGATTGAGTGAATGATACCCATTGGTGTTTGCTACCAAAAATATGGGTGTATACATGGGAGAGTATGTATGAATGGTTGATGATTATCCTATGAGGAACCTTATAAGTATATGTATAAATGTTTTTCTAAGTGTCTATGTGGGGCTATGGTTAGAAGTCCCTATGCGTATAGCTAAACATATGGGTATTTAAGTTATTGTGTTTGTGCTTTGTGAATGTGTTTAAGTGTTTAAGTGTGTATATGTATGTATAGGTGTGTATGTGTGTGATCATTGACATAAATATGATGTGGTGAACATTTGACTTAACAAGTATATGATTAGAGTTAACTAATATATCTTATATTACACTTTAATCATCTATCATAATAGTGTGTGTGTGTATGTAACTATTAAGGTATTTAAGTATATTATACCTTAGTGTGAACTTAAATTAAAGTATTAAAGAGCTATAAATAAATAAAAAACAAATGAAATAGAATAAAAAGAAAAATAAAAACAAAATAAAGATATGGAAATTAATATGTGGTCTGAGAGCGCAAGTTTAAAGACTGGTGTGAGTGAGTTGTGTTTAAAGTGTGTGAAAGAATGGTGTGAGTGCATTGTGTAACTAAAATGATTAAATTAGGATAAGGGAATTGGTGTATGTGAGTGTGATAACGTGTGGTGTGCATGAAAAGGTAAATGAGTGCACATAGTATACAGATGTGTGTGCACAATTTTGTTTTTCTAATGTTCCTTTGCATGTATTTTTCTTCCTCTCATGAGAGAGATAAAGAGAGAGAGACAGAGAGAGAGAGCGGACTCGTGGCTGAAGACTACTCCTTTCCCTCCTATTGTTGATAGAGAGAGAGAGAGATAGGATTGAAGGAGTTAGAGAGAGAACGGGAGAAAGAGAATTTTCTATTAGTAATGATGATGTAATTGATGATGATAGGCAATGTTGGTGATGATGATAGAGGGAGAGAGGAAAGAATGAGTTAGAGCAAAATGTGAAAGACTAAGATCTGATGCATGCAATGGTGCTGTGGTGCATCTTTTTGCATTAAGGAAATTGATTTCTAAGGGGATATGTCTGAGGGGACCGTGAGGCAGGAGAACTCCGAGAAGAGCAAAGTCATGGGGAATTATGTGCTCATGAGTAGCATACATTGTAAGCTTGATGGGGATCGCATGAAGCATAAAAACTAGGAAACGGGGGGTAATAAACTTTTGGGCAGGAGGTGCATGAGCCGACATAGAGCGCGAGGCAACTTCAAGAAGCTTCATGATGATCGCAACCAGAACCAGGAAACTATGAGCAAGGCTAATCAACTTGCAACTCAATCAGACTACACCCTTGAATGGTGTATGTGGCAACCAAAGCACGAAACTTCGGCCAACATCTACCTCAAACGAATAGATGATTGCATATGAAAGTAAAGGAGCTTGATGAAGGCAAAGCACATGAGAGAGAGAGAGAGAGATAGAGAGAGAGAGAAGAATAGCCATGGCGGCTACAGACGTGGTGTAGATAGAGAGAGAGACAGAGAGAGAGACAGAGAGAGAGAGATGTATAAAGGCATTTTGGAGAAAGATGTAGATAGATAAAGATGATTGCTAAGAAGCAAGAGGCCATGCTGGTTTATTTTTATCAAACCATAATTTGTATGCAAATGATTATTCTTTCTTCCAAAGACTAAAATGTGATGCTCTCTCGTAGAAATGTGGTGCTACTTTATTTGCACTTATGGTGATGAGGATTGATTTAGAGTATGAACGGGATTTATATTCCTCTCTTATTATGTGCATTGTATAAGTGTTTCTTTTACAGTAAAATGAAAATATGTCTATATGTTTGTTTAAGTCTCTACGTTAAGTCAATATCTCTAGCTCTGTTTACGTATGAAGCTGCTTGTGTGTCTGTAATTCTGTATAGATGCAAGTGTGTGTGTGTGTGTGAGAGTGTGCTTATATGCATATTCATATGTGTATGTTAGTGTGTACTGCTTGGCGTAGAAGCTTGTGTAAAGAGGAAAGTAAAGCTTCGCTTTCTACTTTGGACACAAGCAAAGAAGCATGCCTCTACAATTTCAACTATGAGTTAAGATGTTCGTATATGTGTGATCACGTGTGCAACAATAGGTTGGAGAATGAGATGAATATCACATACCTCTAAAGGGAGAAAGAGAGACAAACATGGAAGAGAGAGAGATAAAGAAAGAGAGGGAAAGAGGAGAGAGAGAGAAGGAATATGTATTACTTCATTGTTTTTTGTTTAATTCTCTTTTATCGTTATGATATAATTAGACAAATAGTTATAAAGATTAATTACATCCTCTTAGCAAAGAGTATTTAAATGCATGAGAATGTATGTATGCATTTATGAATGTTAGTAAAAGTGCATGTGTGCATAAGTATACATATGTGTGTATGGGTGTATCCATGTATGCATAAGAGTGATGAGAACATGCATGTGTGCATGAATGCATATGTGAGCATGTGAGTAAATGTGCATAGAAGCATGGATGTTTAAGAAACCGTGCGTGAAAAGACATATGTATAGAGAAATATGCATATGCACGAATATGAGAATAGTATGCAAGCATAAGTGTATGTGTATGAAAATGTATGAGTGCATATGAGTTTAGAGGCATGTGCATCAAAAATGGATGTATGCATATGTAGATATGAATGTAGGAGCATGAAAGAGTTTAGATGCATGTGCATGAGAAATGCATGTATGCATATGAAGATATGAATGAATGAGCATGTAAGAAGTAAGATGCATGTGTATGAGAAATGCATGTATGCATATGCCGATATGAATGCATGAGCATGAAAGAGTTTAGATGCATGTGCATGAGAAATGCATCTATGCACATGAAGATATGAATGCATGAGCATGAAATGAGTTTAGATGCATGTGTATGAGAAATGCATGTATGTGTATGAAGATATGAATGCATGAGCAAGTTTATAAATGTATGTTAGTATGTGCATATGAAATTGTGATAGCATGCATGATGATGTGTGTTAGAATAAATATAAGTTTATGAGTGTGTGTTAGCACGCATATTAGTGTGTGTTAGCATGAGTATGATAATGTGTTAGCATATATGGGAGTGTGTTAGCATATGCATGCGAGTGTGTGTAAGCATGCATATGAGAATGTGTGTTAGCATGTGTGTGTGAATGTGTGTTAGCATGCATATATGAGAGTGAGTTCGCATGTATGGGAGTGTGTTAGCATGTATGAAAATGTGTGTTTTCATGTATGAGAATGCATGAGCATGTTACATGTATGCATGAAAAATTGAATGTATGTGCATACACGTATATGATAAGAGTTAAATGTAATAAGTATGTTCTATGTTTTATAAAATGTACTTATGTTTTTCCAATGTTCTTTTACAAAGAGCATTGAAGAGAATGGATGAACATTGATGAGCATTTAATATCAATTAAGATTGGGAGATTGGAGACGTGCCACTTCTTCCACATTACTTACATTTTAGCTTAAAATTTTATTAGGATTTTGGCAATTTATTCTAGCATTTCTACTTAGAGCTGTATAAAGTTATTGAAGTAGTTTCCATTCATTGGCATTATCAAGAAATACTTTTAGAATTATTCATTGATGAATTGGCAATTCATATTGTTTATATTTGTTTCTGATGTTTGTGAGTAATGAATCTATGAATAAGTCTATGACTCTACAAGTGAGTCTATGAGTAACAAGTCTATGAATGAAAAGACCATATCTACATCTTTTAGTTTTGAGTGTTTATTATCTCTACTTGTAAATCATTCTACTCAACCTAAGCAGAATGAAGCTAACATAGAACTGGATGTAGAAGAGGTCATCAAAGATGCACAACCCTATGGTCATAGTTTATATTAGGCCATTAGCACATAGATAAACACTTTTGACATCACTAAAACACGACTTACATCATAAAGTATGCTAAAAAACACCCTGCATGTAGTCACATAGTGAGGCCATAGCAAATTCAGTTCCGGTATGTGTGTTGGTCTCCATTCACACCCCTCCACATTTGTTGAACCCGACCTCAATCGTTGGGTTGCTTTTATGTCCAACATGACTAAAGGAAGTAGTTTTTCATTCAACAACATTTTATATCCAACTAATTCTCGAGCATTTAGTTTTTCCTTATGTAGTATTCTTTATATATTACATTAGTTGTATGATTGTATTAGGCCATTCTTGTATATTCATTTTGTATAATAGAAGAAGAAGAAGAAGAAGAAGAAGAAGAAGAAAAAGAAGAAGAAGAAGAAGAAGAAGAAGAAGAAGAAGAAGAAGAAGAAGAAGAAGAAGAAGAAGAAGAAATTGAAGAAGAAGAAATTGAAGAAGAAGAAATTGAAGAAGAAGAAGAAGAAGAAGAAGAAGAAGAAGAAGAAGAAGAAGAAGAAGAAAAAGAAGATCAATCTTGCTTGCCTCAATTTATGTGTGTGATCCTCTTTGAGTGTAAGAGGTTGTGAGTGAGCTTTCTCCCTTATCTCCCTTCTCATGACAGATAGAAGCATGGGACCCGTAGGGGGTTATTCTATGATGCATAAAGTGAGCATAATTTCAAGACATCTAAAATGTGTTGTCTATTATCAACAATGATATATGTCTAGTTTTTGATGTGGTTACACATGTGTTGGTTGAAGCTAAACATGCACATGAAACATTCTACCAACTCAAGAAGTTTTCTTGACTTAGAAAAGCTAGATGATAATTGTTCTACATTAGAACATCTATCTCTGGATAATCCTATGCTACCTTTTCCTTTTCCATCTAGTATGTCATGAAAGACTTGATTCTCACTTCCTTTTCACTCTACACATCTAAAATTGAGCTCCATTGTCGTGAGAGAGTTTTGATTTTTTGAAGTGACAATGATTCTTCCTCACATATACACAGAATTTGAGTAATAATATCTTATCACTATCCCTAAGACCCCTTTAGGTATAGGAAGCCAGATCTTCAATGAGACGACACATCCAATTGACTTTAATCTATCAAAAAGTTCCAACTATTTATTTTTTTATGTCTTTGAAGCAACATATGATGTAGAAATACTTCCACTTTGTGAACGTTTCCTTCCAAAATTATGTTCTCATTCTATCAAATTTATAAATATCGTCCACCTTTCTATTATATCTTTTCGCTATTTAAATTGTTAATTATGGTTTCTCATACAAAGTATGGACTATATGTGGTAGATTTCATAACAACAAGCCCGTAGGCTCTCCCATGGACCTTGTAAGATTTCAATATTATCACTCATGATTGTAGTTTATCTAAGTTGACTCAAGGATTAAGACCAAACATCTTGAATAGACAAATAAAGAATATACAATGATCCACCAAAATATTTCCTTTAATTTAGATTCTTTAATATATATATACAATGAAATCCTTTTCAATGCACAAACAATGGAAATTTACTTATGAATATTTAAGTACCACAATCTATGATTAAAAGTAAATTCTAAATGGATTACTAATTCCATTACAAATCGATGATTGAAAACATAGTAGAACTTGTAGCTAGTTATTGAGGAAGCACCACAATGAAATAAATTTTCCTATATGCAAAGATAAGCATACATGGGAATCGCTTAAGTGAGGGTGTATCTTATAAAAGTTTAACACAACACTAAAGAAAACTATAATGGCGCTAGAGGGATACATTTCTTTACTCAATGTATATATGTAAATGATTGAAACGAAGCGGTTGATTAGCGCCTATCTTCAAACGTGATTCCTTATTTTCTTTCTTCATTTGGTTATCAAATTTTTTCCAATTGATTCTCTATATAATCTCTCACCTCTCGAAATATTTTTTATGGTGTGGAAAATTATATAGAAGATAGAAAAGGCGATCAAGCTTGTAAAATTTAAGAATTCAACACTTATCTTTATTAGTTGCTGACTGTATAAGAGAGAGTTTTGTGCGCAGTTCATTTGGGGACTTACTTCAAGAGAGTCTTACTTCTTAAATAAGAATGGACTTCAAGAAACTGACCTGTGTCATCTTAAGTAGTTTAGGATGCTATTTCGAGACACTCCCCTTCATTTTCAATGGATGATTCATTAAATTCTCATCAACCGTTCACAGCCATTGGTACACAAAAATTTTTTGCACTAAAAAGAAATTATTGAAAGTGGAAGGAAAATTTGATATACGTGACACAAATACAAAACTTTAATATCTAACAATGATATGCAAAAACATCGCGAAGAGATATATTTTCCAAAGAGGTAGAAAATTTGAAATCGAGAGTGCAGGCGTACGAGGTATTTGAGATGGTAACGAATATAAAGATACAATAATAATTCAATATATATGGTATTGTATATACGACTAGCATCATTTTATATTATAGCAGAAAAATCGATTTCCTATTCTTTTTTTGTAGTCAAGGTCTAATAGCCGTTCAAAAGTTCAAACGCAAGCATATAAAGGACATCAACAAAAAAAAAAAGAAAAACATATGAATATACTTAGTATTCAATATTCTGGACAGCAAGATCTGGTAAAGACATGTTTATATACTTAATATTTAATATTCTGGACGTCAAAATCTGATCACTATCTTTATACCTAAAAAGGAATTTATTTTTTGTGTTCTACTGAGCTTGAAATGATCCAGAGGTGTGTTGGTACTTTGACTAAGCATTCATTCTCAAATTTCCGGAGCGCAAGATTCTTTTTTATAATTTAGACTTACTACTCTTTCCGCTCTACCTCGTCAATGTACGAGATGTCGAGATAAAACAACGTCTACACAATGAAAATTCATTATGTCCATAGAATCTTTGTACGGATACAGCAAGATACATATTTAAGCTGAGCAAATTTATGTTACATTGTGCACATTATGGTGCCATTATGGTACACAAGATGATACATTATGGTGCACAAGATGATACATTATGGTGCCATTTTTTAAAGCTGTTTGCGGGAAAGTTTATCTACGAAGTCATAATCTTCGAAGTCTTCTAACGTGCCAGTACTTGTACAATCATCCTGATTGTCGATTGATATAGCTAACTCCAATTCCTTCTTCACTTCTCGCATGGAAGGTCTGCTGTTTCTTTTGAGGTCCACACACATCAAAGCTATATCGATCACCTTCCACACAGCATTGAGATTGAGGCCCTTGGACAACCGCGGGTCCATAATCTTCAGCAATCGATTCCTTTCTATGCATGGTTTTGCCTGAAACCAGTTTCAAATGAGGGGAAGCTTCAGTTCATCGATTCATAGGCTTAGTTCATAAAAAAAATGTCAGTTCAATTATGCGGAAAAGATATGATTATGTTCACTGTTAGGAACTTAAAGAGAATAGAAACAAAGGCAGAAGAGCGGAAATACACTTTCATGTATCAACGAGAAGCTCATTGTTTCTTCTAGTGGCATGTACATCGATAGATTCCGTGTGAATTCCAGGCTGCAGTACTGCAGTTTCTGTTTATCCACCCCGTTGTGTCCAACACAGAGAGGCACACACGAAGACACATCTGGATGCCATTCAATACCTATTTTCATGCATGTAGGAATGCATATTGACGTACGTTGTGTCAAGTCGACTCGTATCTGATAAATACAGTATGTTAATACAAAATCAAGTAATGTATCCAATCCATCTCTCTTGGTTCGCTTCTGCATTGTTTAACTTACAGAGGATAAAGATATCCCGGTGACCCTGGACAATGGTGAGTGTTCTGAACGTTCCGGTCGTCGAAATCTGCTCGGAATGCTCTGAACTTGATATTACAGAACTACTTGTTGTCGATGGTGGGACCTGCAAATTCTTTGACTTCGATATACCGAAGTCGGAAATCTTTGCCGTTAACTTATGGCTGAGGAGAATGTTTCTGCTTTTGATATCTCTGTGAATGATACAAGGATCACATCCTCTATGCAAATACTCCAACCCTGCAACTTAGAATATGAGCGAAAGGGATTCTCTCTCTGTGTGTGGAAAGTAATGTTAGTATTCTTGAAGGCGCATGCATGACATCTAATAACTACTTTATAGTACTATGGTAAGATAATGCTTCAGTTTTACCGACGATCACTTTCATTGCACAAGCTTGTATATGAACACATTTGGAGAAAGCGTCAACAAATTGAACTATACGCAGTTAGGCTTAACATGTTCCGAAGGTCATCCAAATCATAAAATAAGAACTTGAATAATGCCAGAAGTATTCATTGAAAGACATCTCTCAGCGGACTACTACTGTGTATGGGAGAACCGTGTCTATAAGAGAAACGGTTTTCCAGCCTGGAAAGACTCGGCCTTTGATGGAAAGAATTCCAGACTAAATTTTGAGGTGCTCTTTAAAGGATCCAACAAAATAAATATGAAGGATTCAGAACAGGTCATTGTTCATATATTTTCGAAGAATTTAATTTTTTTTGTTTTCTTTTTTTTTTGAACATCACACTTCAAATTACAAGAAGAAGAAAAATTACAAAATGGCTACAATGAATTACAACGAAAAAATCCCTACGGTGCCTAAAAAAGGGTAGGAGGGACTTCTTACCATTCTATGTCCATTTACCTAGACAAACTAAGGATTTCTCAATCGACCATTCTCTATAAGATTTCTTGAACTTTAGTCCACATCTTTGCTTCTCTCCTAACGAAATTCCATAGAGCACTTGAAGAGTAGATGGTTTTGCCAACCAGACCTTGCTCTAATTTCACCTGATGAGGCAAATCTAGAAGCATGCACAAACATTGCCAAGTTGGATGACTTTTGGGAGAGAAGAAGAAAAGTTTTATGATTTCTTCCCTTCCCTTCATGCATCACTTACATCATGGGGGCACATGCCATTGCAAACCCTCTAGGGTGGGGGACTCCTAACCAATCAAGAGGATAATTTTGGTTTCATTACTGATCTTAATTATGTTTCTTAATAGGCACTAGTATTCAAAATGAACTCTGGTGTTTGAATCGGTGTCTTCAAATCTTATCCAATGTCCTCTATCTTAGTTCTAGAGATCCTTCCATGTACACAATCCTTTGTTCCTAAGACTCCAAGATCTATGGAGGAACTAAGGCTCAATGTGATTCATTTGAGAGATCACAAAAAAAATAGATTAATGTTGTCTAATACAAACAACCCACTTACCATCATTAGGCATGGTGTACAAGGGATTCATCTTGGTTCACCCCGTGCATAATTAGTGAAAAATATCCAACGCTTTATGAGTAATAAAGAATAGAGAGAAAAAGAGATTCAATAGGTCAAGCCTTTGCCACCTGCGAAGATCCATTGGAGAAAGAACATCATAGATTATGAAAACCAGTAGCTCCCTTGACATAGTGTTATTACTTGAGGCTTTATGCACCCATTCTATAACTAAATTGCTAGCTAGATCTTCCACCCCCACAATACCTTGTTGAAATACAAACTTCAACCTTATTCTAAATTTTACCATTAGATGGACAACGCTTGGAGCCTCATGGAGCAAGATCTCAAACACGAAGACATCATGAACCAATTTGAATTTGAATTCTCCCATTAATAGCCCAAATTCATATCACACGTAAGTTTGAGTAATTTCCTATAACTTATAAGAAATGATTCCTAACTTATATGGAATCATTCTATCTCTATATGTACACACAATCAGCTTTGAATTGAATATCTCACATATTTGTGCAGGCTTAGAGAGACTTGGAAAGCAAGCTATTAGGACCCCAAGGTAAGGAAACCCTCTCCTTTATTGCTTGAGTGATTTGAATAGAGTTTTGTAGTCATAGTTAGCACATAGATTTTCTTGTGGGTGTTCTAGATTGCTTTTATTGTTGAGCATACTTCATCGGTAATATCTCACTCATTCTTTGTAACCTTTTGCATGCTAGAAATCTAGTCAAGTCTTCTAAAGTTCCTCAAATATCTTTTTGTTTCTCTCCATATTTCGAGACAACTAGATTTAGGACTAAGCTTGTGTTTATCTTAGCAAGGAATATAAATCTAGTTGATGTGTGCAAAAGGTCACGGGTTTAGTCTTCATAGTCTCAAAGACTCAATTGTTCTAACAAACAAAGGTTCAATGAGAGTGTGTGTGAGGCCGTCATTTCTTCATGGTCGCTTAGGGAAGTTACAAATTCTCCCAATAGTGGTATAAGAGCTATTTGACATATACAAATCATTCAAGAGAACCTAGAAAAGTGCATTAGAGCTCACCATGTTAAACATACAACACTCAAATTAAGAAATTCGATAAGAATAACTATCAACCATGGAAATCTCAGATATCTAGTTATCTCATGGGAATAGGATTATGCGGTCTCATTAGTGGTATAGATGCAGGACCTAGATTAGGAGAGAGTCCAACTCCTAATCAGTTGAGGAACTCCAAGAGTGCAATGGAAAGATAAGAAAGTTATCTTCATACTCTCATAGTGCATTAGCATTTCCATGATCGAGTAGATATAAGACTTAGATACCTCCATGAAAGTATGAGAAAATTTAGAGAGACTCTACCTTACTTCCACAAAGCTATGAAGATTGAGTTGAAGAATGAACTTAACAACTTGAGTAAAACCCCTAACAACAATGTAAGTGACTACATATTGAAGATCAAAGAGGTCAGTGATGCCTTCAGCTCTATAGGTTGTCACATAGTTGCATATGCCTTAAATGGGCTTCGGGATGATGAAAAGTAGAAAGATTTTACAACATTTGTGTATGTTAAATATTGTCTTCTAGATTTTGAGCCTCTAGTGGCCTTAATGGTCAGAATAGAGATGAATATTAGAGGCTCAAAGTCAAAGGGTGATGAAGCCCAAGCCTCCTATGCAAGTAAAGGAAAAGGAAGAGGTCAAGGAGGAGGTACATAAGGTAGAATATTGAATAGTCATTTTGACCAAGAGAAAGGAGAAAAGTATTTTTCATCCATAGGAAGAGTCAAGTTCACATGTAGAGGAGGAGCGTTCAACTAGAATAGAGATAATCAGAATTCATAAGGATGCTTCATTTGTGGCAAGAATGGCCACTATTTAAGGGATTGTTGTCAAAGGGAAAATACAAATTCAACCTACAAAGGTCAAGGTCATTATGCATTTAATTCAAATGAAAATGAGGCATGCTCGTTATGATGTAGATTAGTGACTACAAGACACAAGGATCAAATACATGGTACATTGTTAGTGGCTGTTGCAACCACATAAGTTGCATCAAGTATATCTTCTCAGACATGGAAGTGTCATCAAGCAAAGGACATTTGAAAATAGGTTATGACTGTCCTCATGCTATTACACATATAGGTTATGTTATGCTAGAAGCTTCTCATAAAGAAAAGTTCTTAAAGGATGTTCTTCATGTTCCCACAATCACAAAGAACGTAGTTTCTTAGGGGAAAATCATTGCAAGAGGATTGAAAGCCAAGAAAAATTAGAAAGGTTTCTTTGTGGAAAACCCTAACAAAGGGTACAAATTGATAACCAAAGGCAAAAAGGAGGTGGATAAGCCAAATTGTTATTGGAATGATGTAGCAAACACAAATATATACATCATGAAAAAAACTCCCACATTAGGTATACATGATATTACACCTTATGAAGGTTGTTATATTAGAAAGATAGATGTTTCACACTTGCAAGTGTTTGGTTGTACATGCTATATATTGAATCCAAATGAACTAAGGACCAAGCTTGATGATATAGGTGAGTTGAAGGGTTATAGGTGTTATAACCCTACATCAAAAGAACTAAAGGTATCAGGAGACATCAGATTTGATGAATTGTTAACTTTGTATGTTTCAAATGTATCTATACAAGGTAATGAAGATAAAGAAAAACAAATAGCAAGTGATGAACCAGAGAGCATAAGTCTTAGTAGACCAAACAATCCAAGTTCTCAACCATCCAGGGATAGAAGTAGTCCTAAATCAAGTCAATTAATTGATGCAAAAGTAGTAAGGTAAAGCCAAAGTTACAAATAGAATAAAGACAAAAAGGGTGGTGGAGACACCACTATGAAAGGTAGGGTATGACATCAAGTGGCACAAGTTAGAGCCACATTTGAAGTAGACAGTTAAAGACACAAAATATGAAGAGAAGATTTCATAGTGTCCAAATTGACCAAATCATTTAATTGTCAAACTCAAAAACTTCATTTAATCACTAAACTTTTGCAAAGAAAAAAAATCATTTTTTGAATATTAGCTCCATTTTTATCAAAACAAGGAGTCCTGAAGCTTGAGGAGCTTAGTTAGAATGTGTGTATGAGATTTCATATTTTCTAGAGGTCATTTGAGCCAAATATTGTGAGAATATAAATTACATTACAATATTAGACAATAAATCTGAAAACAACCAAAAGTAGTCTAAAAACTATAAAAAGATCTTGTAGGATTATTTTGAGGTTTGGTTTTTCTAGTAGAATATTGTAACTAAAGAAACAATACCTATTGTAATGTTGTTCATGAATATGAAATTCCAATATTTCACTTTATAGAGTCTCCTCACTTTGCATTTGGTATGTGTGTGTGCATGGCATTGTGATTATCACCTTCACATTTGCATGCATCACTTGCTCACAATATTCATATCCTCTTATATCTCTAGATTAGTACTGTAAGGTTGATCTTCATCAATGATATAATTCCCCACTGTTCTACCAAATATTCCTTTGTTGTATGGAGAGCTCCTCAAAAGACGAGTGTGTGATGGTAAGAGTGTATAGACGAGATGTTGGAATCATTGCAAAGAAGGTTTATTATGTTTTCTTCTATTATCTTGCTTAATTCCTCCTCAATGTGGACTCCTATCACTTCCATTAATCCCCCTTAATCTTCTAATTCCATCCTCTTCTCCATCAAAATTTCACGTATGGGACCATATGCCCACCTTCTACATTCATTAGTCATTTAGTTGTGTGTTATAGAGAGAGAGAAAGGTGAAAGAGTTTGTGTTGTCTACATGTTATTACTTTTTTCTTTCAGATCAAGGTTCGTCATCAACTATAACACGTCCTACGGGTATGAGCCACTTCTACAAAGTCAGCAGATGACATATTTGCTTTATTGTGAGAGACCAAAAATTTCCATTTTGATGTTGCATAAGCATGGAATGATAGGAATAATAGTGCCCTCCCAATGTAGTAGACGCATTATTTCTTTCCACTCTATCATGATAAGGCATCCTGACAAGAGATTGGCTCTATCATGACAAAGACTAGTCTATCATGAAAATCTTGGTCCACCTATTGCACTAGACCGGCCTCCTTTAGTCTCTACTCATGTATGAAAACTATCAAGGGCAATGGGTATTGCACAAAGATCAAAGGCACTTGGCTAAAAATTTCTCTAGAACAACATAAAAAATCCGATAATCTTCAATTACATTAATGTATATCACCATTTAACTTTGGAACATAACTTTCAAAACTCTATGTCAAAATAGATATCTTATGTGTACATTTCAACTTGAGAAAACCTTCTATTTATGGAAGAAGGCACTCAAAGCTTTTCTGATAGCTCACAACTATGTTAGAATTGGCCCAAGAACTTCTCCACACATTCAAATGAAGTGTTAAATATGCTATATAAAGCTATTTTAAGGAGTATGAAGATGCATAGACAAATTCACAATAAGATATACAAATACAATGAGTAAAAAACTTCTTATGAATTGCACAAAAGATTCTTGCATTCATATTTCAATCACTATATTAGATAGTGAAACCATATATAAAACGCAATGACTCATACAATATGACAAACCACTCAATGTACTTGAATTGTAGACATTGTACTTTATCTATGAAAAATGTCTTGTAAATGTATTTCATAATAAGATATAATGCAATGAGAGTGTAAAGGACTCTAAAATCTTTGAGGAAATTTAAGGAATCAATCAAATGAGTGTGATGATCTGTCCTCTTCTCACTAATTATTTGATTAGTATATATATACACTTTTTTCTCACGACTATTCGTTTGATTCCACACATTAAATTCTAATTTCTAATTTAAGGACTTAATTTGAATTTTGAATTCAAATAAGATCATCGATTTTTTCTCTCACATTGGCTAGCAGGCTCAATCCAACTCACATACTTAAGTTTTTCAAAAGTAATACTCTTCATTAACCTTAGAACTCAATCATTTAAACAACCATATGTGTAGGCTTTGATCTTCAAACATCATGCAAAGTCCTCATGCAGAAACAAGCATTTAGGCTGGCTCCACGCAACCAAGGCTCCCCCTCAAGCCAAAAATGCTTGAATATTCAATCTATTGATATTTCTTGAATTTCAATCATAGCTTTGAACTTTTTTAGCGTTAATTAAGCCCATTACTTTGAGCATCATGTCTAAAAATTATTGCTGAGTGGATGCATTTGAGAGTTCAATTTCACGATAGTGATTTTCTCCCTAACATAATGATAATGGAACTCAATGTGTTTGGTCCTTGCGTGGTAAATAAGACTTGCTACAAGGTGTAAGGAAGATATAAGGAGTGCAAGACTTCACACCCAAAGAAAATTATAAGGTCTTAATCCATATGGCTTCTTGAGTTCCATTTGCTAAACCTCTATATTCAGCTTCACTTGATAAAATATCATCATGTGTTTGCTTCTTCTACTAACATGAAACGAGTTATTTTATTTAAAAATACAAGGTAACATGAAGTATTCCTCATATCATCTTTTGATTCCACCCAATATGCATTAGAGAATATCTTGATATTCATGTCAAATGTGTATGGGAAGAATACACCTTGATTTTTTGTTCTCTTCACATACATGTGCGGCTTCCTACCTAGTATGCATTATAAATTAGCTTGATATTTATGTCAAATGTATATGGAAAGAATAAATCTTCATTTATTGTTATCTTCAGATACATGTATGTGAGTCTTCCTAGGTCAGGAATTTTGAATTCTTCCTTCATATGTAGTTTCATGATCCAAATAACTTAAACATAATTACCTTTAAGTATGATTCCATTTACATAAACACAAAGGTATATGACTTCTCTAGGTGTTCTCTTGATAATGAGTGAAGAATCTACTTTGCTAACAATTAATGACTTATCCTAAAAATAGATTAAAATCCTATGATTCTAAGCTCTTGGAGCTTATTTTCACCCATATTTCACCTTCCTTAACCTAGATATATGTTCATAAAAATTTTAATCTTCAAACTTGGAGGTTTGAGCCTTACATAAATATTTAGATATCAATCAATTTAGAAATGCTTCCTTCACATCCATTAGGTAGATCTTCCAATTCTTTGCAATTATAGTGCTCATAAGTACTATGATCAATGACGCTTAGTTCCTCCTCAATTTGCACTCCTATCACTTCTATTAATCCCCCTTAATCTTCTCATTCCATCCTCTTCTCCACGAAAATTTTACGTATGGGGCCATATGCCCGCCGTCTACATTCATTAGTCATTTAGTTGTGTGTTAGAGAGAGAGAGAGAGAAAGGTGAAAGAGTTTGTGTTGTCTACATGTTATTACTTTTTTCTCTAAATCAAGGTTCATCATCAACATAACATGCCATAAGTGTATGAGCCACTTCTACAAAGTCAGTGGATGGCATATTTTCTTTATTGTGAGAGACCAAAAATGTCCTCTTTGATGTTGCATAAGCATGGCATGATAGGAATTATAGTGCCCTCCCAATGTAGTAGACACATTGGTTTTTTCCACTCTATCATGATAGGCCATCCTCACAAGAGATTGTCTCTATCATGACAAACACTAGTCTATCATGAAAATCTTGGTCCATCTATTGCACTAGATTGGCTTCCTTTAGACGGAACCCATCTATCACGACTATCATGATAGATAAACACTTATGAACAACCTTCTAGTTCATTGTTTGTTTTGTTGATTTTTAGGGTCTATCAAGCATATAACGTGTCTATATGGCTCCATGACATTGCAAGTATCTACTCATGTATGCAAACTATCAAGAGCAATGGGTAATGCACAAAGAAGAGAGGGACTTGGCTAAAACTTTATTTAGAACAGCATAAAATATCCTATAAGCTTCAATTACCTTAATTTATATCACCATCTAACTTTGGAGCATAACTTTCAAAACTCTATGTCAAAATAGATATCTTATGTGCACATTTCAACTTGAGAGAACCTTCTATTTATGGAAGAAGGCACTCCAAGCTTTTCTGATAGCTCACAACTATGTTAGAAGTGGCACACGAACTTCTCCACACATTCAAATGAAGTGTTAAATATGCTATATAAAGCTATTTTTATAAATTTAGTTAGATTATATAAAGAAAAATGTGCATAAGAAGGCACGGGGTGATCTTTACTTTTGAGGAGTATGAAGATGCATAGACAAAGTCACATTAAGATATACAAATACAATGAGTAAAAAACTTCTTATGAATTGCACAAAAGATTCTTGCATTCATATTTTAATCACTATATTAGATAGTGAAACCATATATAAAACGCAATGACTCACACAATATGACAAACCGTCTAATGTACTTTAATTGTAGACACTGTACTTTATCTATGAAAATGTCTTGTAAATGCATTTCATAATAAGATATATTGCAATGAGAGTGTAAAGGACTCTAAAAGCTTTGAGGAAATTTTATGAATCAATCAAATGAGTGCGATGATCTGTCCTCTTCTCACTAATTATTTGATTAGTATATATATACACTTTCTTCTCGTGACTATGTTTGATTCCACCCAAAAACTAATTCATAATTTTAGGAGTCAATTCGAATTTTGAATCCAAATAAGATGAGAGATTTTTTCTCTCACATTGGCTAGCAGTCTCAATCCAACTCACATACTTAATTTTTTTCAAAAGTAATACTTTTCATTAACCTTACAACTCAATCATTTAAACAACCATATGTGTAGGCTTTGAGCTTCAAACATCATGTGAAATCCTCATGCAAAATCAAGCATTTAGGCTAGCTCCATGCAACCAAGGCTCCCCCTCAAGCCAAAGATGCTTGAATATTCAATCTATTGATATTTCTTGAGTTTCAATCATAGCTTTGCCTTTCTTTAGCTTTAATCGATCCGATTGCTTTTGAGCATCATGTCTAAACATTATTGCTCAATGGATGCATTTGAGAGTTCAATTTCATGCTAGTGATTTTCTCCCTAACATAATGATAATGGAACTCAATGTGTTTGGTCCTTGCATGGTAAATAAGACTTGCTACAATGGGTAATGATCTTGTCTTGTTCTCCAAAGATATAAGGAATGCAAGACTTCACACCCAAAGAATATTATAAGGTCTTAATCCATATGGCTTCCTGAGTTCCATTTGCTAAACCTCTATACTCTGCTTCACTTGATAAAATGTCATCATGTGTTTTCTTCTTCTATTAACATGAAACGAGTTTTTCTACTTAAAAATACAAGTTCACATGAAGTATTCCTCCTATAATCTTTTGATCCCACGCAATATGCATTAGAGAATATCTTGATATTTATGTAAAATGCGTATGGAAAGAATAAACCTTGATTTTTTGTTCTCTTCACATACATGTGCGGCTTCCTACCTACTATGCATTACAGAATAGCTTGATATTTATGTCATATGTATATGGAAAGAATAAACCTTCATTTGTGGTTATCTTCAGATACATGTATGTGAGTCTTCCTAGGTCGGGAATTTTGAATTCATCCTTCATATGTAGTTTAATGATCCTAATAACTTAAACATAATTACCTTTGAGTATGATATCATTTACATACACACAAAGGTATATGACTTCTCTAGGTGTTCTCTTGATAAGGAGCGGAGAATCTACTTTGCTAACAATTAATTTCTTATCCTACAAATGGATTAAAAGCCTATGATTCTAAGCTCTTGGAGTTGTTTTCACCCATATGTCACCTTCCTTAACCTAGATATATGTTCATAAAAATTTTAATCTTCAAACTTGGGGGTTTGAGCCTTACATAAATACTCAAATATCAATCAATGTAGGAATGCTTCCTTCACATCCATTAGGTAGATCTTCCAGTTCTTTGCAATTGTAGTGCTCATAAGTACTCTGATCAATGAAATATTTGTCACAAGTGATAATGTCCCTCGATAGTCAATACCCTAGTTCTGATCATACCCTTTAGCTTGTAGTCTAATTTTGTCCCTATTAATGGTTCCATAAGACTTCTTCCTCACTTTATGTATCCATCTCCACCCAATGAGCTTCATAGTTGTAGTGTTGATAGCCATTCTTAAGTCTCATTCTCTTGCAAGGACTCAATTTATTGTTGCATAGCATTCATCCACTCTATTTTCCTCTTTGCTTTCTCATAGAATGAGGGTCTTCAAAGTTTATGTCTTTTGAAGAATATGTATAATATTTAGCAACTAATGATGTATCATTTTCATACCTCTCTTGCTTCTCTTATCAATTGTAGATCTCCTCATGGTTTGTTGAGAGGATTCCATGATTTCCCTCAAATCATGTATCTTTGCATTGCCCTTGGAGTTCCATGATTTAATGTCCTTCCTAAGAAACTTCTAAGCATCTTTGGAATCACTTGATGGTTCAAATGTATGCATACTCTTGCTTGATATTGTTGGAAAGTCTTCATCTAGTTCATATGGTAGGTTGGTATTCTTGAAATCATCTTCAAATCATGATCTTTTCTAATAAAAAACAACATCTCAACTAACTATAACACCTTTTTCTCTAGGGTTACATAGTATATAACCTTTATGATTATGTTCATAGCCTTAAAAGACACATTTCTTTGCCTAAGGGCATAATTTACCTCTCATTTGGGATGGCATGTGGTAGTATGTAATGCATCCAAATATCCTACAATGGTCTAAGCTATGTCTCCTGCCATTCCAAGTTTCATAAAGGGTCATATCAACCAACGATTTTGAGGGTAATCTCTTTATCAAGCGTGTGGGAGTGGATATTACTTGTTGTCACAAAAAAATTTTTACCTTCTTCTCATTTAACATTGACCTCGCAGCTTCAACAATGATGGTTTTTCTTCTCTTTGCTACTCGATTCTGTTTATATGTTTATCTTGTAAAAATGTCTCTTTTGATACCTCCATCTTGTAGAGAGAAATAAAATTCAATGGTGAAGTATTGTGCCCTTTAATCTGACCTTACGCCTTTTAGGGTTTTACCTATTTGATTTTGCATAAGAGATAAGTACTTCTTAAAACATGAGAACACTTCATCCTTATGCTTCATAAATTAAAGAGCGATCTGATTTGATTGCAACAAAATGTAATCCATACTTGTAGGACTTACTTTGAGTTTTGAATTCAAATAAGGTCCTGGAATTTGTCTCTTACCATGATAAAGAAATCCTTTCCATTCACTTATTTACTTTTGTGAAAGAACTCAACCACTTATATAAGCATATGTGTACGCTTTGAGCTTGAAATATCATATGAAGTCCTAATACATAAAACAAGCATTTAGGCTTGCTCCGTGCATGAAAACAAACAAATCTAGGAAAATCGTAATAGTCTTAGACCATCATCATAGAGCATATATATTGACTTTGGACTACAATGAACCCCCTTGTCATTTATAGCCTAGATTAAGTACATATTTAAAGCTTAGTCATTATGGCTGTGATAGGAACAATGAATTGCAAGAAATCATAAAGAACATGAAGTTCAAGAATTGATAATATACTTGAGTATGAAAAACTAAGTGAAAGAATGAAAGCAACTAGTCAAACAAAAGATAATACTCATGTAAGCCAATTTGATGTATCTATACAAAGACAAGAACAAGTGATTGCGAAATTGAGAAAACAATGCACGCGGAAGTAATTTTCTAAGGGAAAGGTTTTGGTAATTCACAAACTTGTGATGAGGCAAATATCTTAGTGGATTGGCAAAACTTGAGATATTCTCAAGCTAGTGTTATCCACATGGCCAAATCTTCCCCAAAGGGGCATGGTAATCACCCCTCTAGTGTGATCTTGGAAAAATGTGAATCATAAAGCTCATGTAGCATGGAGAGACTCGTAATGACTTCTAGATTACTGTATCAAGAAACACTATAACCATCATAAAAGATTCATTTGCAATATAATAGTACTACCAATCGATTAGGTGCTTGCATCTATGGGGATGGTTTGTAAACACCAACACTTCAATTTAGAAACCTTGAACACCCTTTTTGAATTGATCACCCTATGGTCAAATTTGTAGATATGCAAGGAGCCATGTATATGGTAATCTAAATTTTCAATAAATGTGGTAACTTTGCAAGAGCCATTCTTGACTATGAGAAAGGAGAACCTAAGGAAGAGAATGTTAAAAAGGACCCACTACACCTAGATGAAAGTGAATATTGACAAGGATAATTACAACATCAGAAGAACCCCAAAAATATGTGAGCATAGAACTATTTGAGAAATAAGAAAATCGAAGAAGCATTTCATAGGCTTCAACCAAAAGGCCCTAGAACAAGGATCAGTTCTTGGTATATGAAGTATAGGATCCAAAAATCCTAGCCATGGTAGTCTCTTTGGATTGAAATTTTGAAAGGATGTACAAAGTTTCATAATTCAATAATCAAACTCATGTTTGTAAAGGAGGGAAACTGCTACCCTTACATAATCCAATTGCTTCTCATGATAAAACCAATGTTGGACCCTCAAAACAATTAAGTGATTAAATAAAATCAAAAGAAACCTAAAAAGTGAGTTTTGTAGAAAATCTAGATGTAAGAAGATTGGGGGAAGGAAACACCTAGAAAGAGAGGGAGAGAGATAGCAACCACGAAGAATTAGGACACATCATGATATGGAAGAGTTCACCTTACCTAGATCAAGATAAAATTCTTGAATTTTGAGGCATTCACTCACACTAAAGGCCATGGAAAACTACTTTGATGGGATGGTGAGATCCTTCTAAACAATTGGTCAAGTTCTAGTATGTTCTTAGAGCCAAACATTAACCTTGAAGTCACCGCCTCACATGGTTTCAACCATTAAACCCAAGAGACTATAATCAGATAGATCAACTCCTAGAAGCCTTTATTAGTGATTTGTCAAAAAGTGGAATCAAGCATAATACATCATCCTTGATTCACAATTTCAAACAACTCCCAAAGAAAGAGTGGTA
>CM035414.1:154939779-154989779 GCA_020310875.1 Ceratopteris richardii
TGCATCCAATAATCTTCTGGCTATTTGGTTTAGGAACTAAATCCCATGTTTGATTTTCCACCAATGCATCATGTTCTTCTTGCATAGCTTTTTCCCATTTTTCCTTACCTTTTGCCTCTTCATATGTAGAAGGGTCTTCATCTGCTTTCACTATGTAAGCATAATCTTTCGTAGCCAAAAATGACGTATCATAACTGTACCTTGTAGGTTGCCATCTATTTCTTGATGACCTTCTGAGTTCTCCAGTCCTTGAGGATTCTGGTTCTTCACACTCAGGATCAAATCTTGGCCTTTCTTCAACTTCTTCCTGTACTTCATAATTTTCTTCTTCATCAATTATTTGAACCTTTGATTTACCTTTCTTCTGACTCACTTCTTCTTCTTCACTTGTATTAACATTAACTGTTCCTGTATACCAAGAACTTTGCTCATCAAACGTAACATCTTTTGATACCAGAAAATGTTTTGTGGATGGATTCCACAACCTGTATCCCATCTGTCTGTCATCATAACCAATGAAAACATATTTTTCAGCTTTAGGTTCCAATTTGTGTCTTAATTCTGATGGCACATATGCATATGCCACACATCCAAATACTCTGCAATGATCCAGGGTAGGTCTTTTACCCCACCAAGCTTCATATGGTGTCATACCTTGCAGGGCTTTACATGGTAACCTATTGACCAAATAAGTAGCTGTGTTTACAGCTTCAGCCCACAAATAATTAGGGCAATTTTTCTCATTCATCATGGATCTTGCAAACTCAACAATAGTCCTATTCCTTCTTTCTGCAACACCATTTTGTTGAGGAGAATATCTGCAAGTAACTTCTCTTTTTATACCTGCATTCCATAAGTAATCACTGAATTCGTTGGAGAAATACTCTCCCCCTCCATCTGATCTTAGTCTCTTCAGTCTATGACCTGTAGTTCTTTCTGCATACGCATGATAATGTCTGAATGTATTGAATACTTCTGACTTATCTTTGATCACATAGATAGTGATCCATCTGGTAGCATCATCAACATAAATCACATAATATCTTGATCCATTTATACTGAAATCCTTTGATGGTCCCCACACGTCTGTGTGTACCAACTCAAGCTTCTCTGAGTGCATAAAACCATGCTTGGTATAAGAATTCTTATGAGCCTTACCAAACTGACATGCCTCACATTTGTATGTCATATGTTGACCTGTAATATTAGGCAATCCAAGCACCGAACCATTGTTAACCATATCTTTAATACCTCTTTCATTGAAGTGTCCAAGCCTCTTGTGCCAAAGATCTAACTCAGAAATTTTCTGTCCTTCATATGTAAACATGGCCTGACCAACATTGCCTTGAATCTTCAGTGTAAACAGTCTTCCTTCTTTTTTTCCTGAAACAATCTGTTTATACCCTTGACTGGGATCTTCCACGTATACTCCTTCATTAGTGAATCTTACTTCATATCCTTTTTCAACAATTTGTCCTACACTTATCAAATTCTTAGGAATTGTAGGAACATACAGAACCTTACCCAATAAGGTACTGCCGTCTTTGGCTTTCACTGATCCAATCGATTTCACTTTATGCTTTGTGTTGTCACCTGTTTGAACAACATGATTAGAAACTTTATTCTCCAAATCAGTCATCAATGATATGTTTCCACTCAGGTGATTGTTACACCCTGAGTCAATGTAGAAGACTCTTTGATCTTCACTCTGACTTTCACAAGTAGCATTCAATATCATTGTTGAATCTTCCTTCTGTTCTGAAGCGTAATTGTAGTAGGTATTGTTATATTGTTGACTTTGGAATCCTCTTCCTGCATTTCTTCCAAAGTAACTCCTACCACCTCTGCCTCTGAAATTTCCTCTTTGATTTCTGCCACCTCTTCCTCTTGCATTGTAGCTTTGACTATATCCATTATTACTTTGAGTATTGTGCCAACAATCATTAGCTAAATGATTTGTCTTACCACAAATCCAGCAGGCTTTGCCTCCATCTTTGTTGTTTCTGCCTTTTCCTCTACCTTTGCCACCTCCTCTTCCTCTTAGGAAGTTGGCTTGGCTAGTTGTTCCTTCATCTTCATTTGCTTGTTGCTTTCCTTTGCTATTCTTCTTTTTATCTTTTGAGTACATTGCGTGACCTGCACTCTTGTCACCATCTCCTTTAACATCATTCTCAAATGTTAGCATATGACCTAACAGCTGATTTAAATCAGGAGTGAAATGGTCAAGTGATAATTCCGTAGACAAAATAAACGGCTTCCATTTGTCATCACCTCTTAAGCCTGTAAGAATTTGCCTTACCAATTTATCCTCTTCAATATCTTCATCAACAGCACCTAATGCATCTGCAATGTCTTTCATTCTTGTCACATAGTCTGAAACGGACTGAGAAGCCTTCTTCTTGAAGGTTGTAAACTCTGCCCATAAGGATGCCTTCCTTGACTTAGTAGTATTCTGGAAATGCTCCTCCAATGCATTCCAAATGTCCGTTGCACTTTCAAGACCTCGAATATGAGGTAACAAGTAATCATTGACTGCCATATAGATAATGCTTCTAGCTTGCGCATCTTTCTTCATCTAGTTTTTCAAATCTGCTAACTCTTCCCTAGTCGGAACACTAGGATCTCTGAACTGTGGCTTTTCTTCTTCTCCTGTGATATAAGCTATCAAATCTTTGCTCATAAGATGAGCTTCCATCCTCATTGACCATGCGGGATAGTTTTCCCTATCCAGTTTCTCTATCTGTAGAGAATCTCCCATCTTGTGTCTTCCTGTGTATTGAAATCTTCAACTTTTATGAATAATATATGTACCTTTACTTCAAATTGGACTCCGTTTGTCTTTCTTGATGCCGTATGATCTCTTCTTCAGGTTTTGCCTTCAAGCTTTCACCTTCTAGTTCTTCGGTTGTTGAATTCTTTGTAACTGCAGCAGTCGAGAACCTCCTTTCTTTGATTTTGGTGTCTCCTGCTCTGATAGCACTGCTGCTCTGATACCTGCTCTGATACCACTGTACCTGCTCTGATACCACTGTTGGAGAGTGTTAATCTCCTTCAGAATAACCTACTCTTGTGATTAGAGCACCTCTATACCAAGAGTAAGTCAAAACTTCACAACACAAAAGTCTGCTGCACAATTTCTTCAAATTAATCTATCAAACACGGAAAGTTTTTTATGAAACTTTGTCTGGAGTGTCGCCTAGAGATTGCGCATCTCCTTCAAGTTAAAGTTACTCAAAAGGTTTAGTATAACTTGAGAAATCACCTTCACAAGTTACCTATGTCTGAAACTGTCATTCTGAACAGCCGACTTCACACCTGTAACTTCTAAGACTTGGTTCTCCTTGAATAGAACCCGTTTAAGCAAATGCTTCTGGTTACAAGTAGCTTATCTTCTAACTTAAAGATTAAGCCCTCACTCATGCAAAACTTTAAAGTATGCACTGAGAAATGATCAAAACATTGATCACCGAAAATGCGCCTGTTTCAGTAAACTTTGAACACTCAACACATACGAATGTTCCTACTGACAATTCTCGGTTTTTGTTTACAATCAAACTCTGAAACTTAAGCTATAGATTGATTAACTATAGACTTAGATATCCTCAAAAGGATTTCACAAAACATCTATTACAGATGAAAAACACACAGAGATTTCGGCGCAGTGTTTCTTCGATTACTCAGGAAGTTACAGTTGAGTGATGAGAGGAAAACTCAACTAACTTTTCATTCTCTCTTATTGTCTCTCATTCTATCATCTATGCCTCTCATTCTCGTATATGCCTCTCTCGTTTCTTCCTAGCCTTCCTGGCCTACCTAGCTTTCTCTAGCTTATGCGCCTTTTACATTTTTCAGGTATTTATAGATAAATTTGTACAAGCTTATAATGCGGACTATACTACTGTACATATGTGTACAATTTTTCCCGGTTTTTTCTTCCAACTTCAAAATTTGTTCTTTTCTTCCTCCTTTCATCTTTCAACTCTTCATGAACTGAAATCTGTAAAATTGATCTATTCCGGTAACATTCCGGTGACTTTCCTGTGACCTTCCGGTACTGTTCCGGTACTGTTCCGGTGACCTTTTTAAGGAAATTTTTACTGAAGTTTCTGCGGACTTAAAGACCTTCAATTGTTGATTGTCTTGCACCAACATTATTGAATTATGAAACTTTGTACATCCTTTCAAAATTCCAATCCAAAGAGACTACCTTGCCTAGGGTTTTTGGATCCTATACTTCATATACCAAGAACTGACCCTTTTTCTAGGGCCTTTTGGTTGAAGCCTATGAAATGCTTCTTCGATTTTTCTTATTTTTCAAATAGTTCTATGCTCACATATTTTCGGGGTGCTTTTGAGGTTGTAATTATACTTGTCAATATTCACTTTCATCTAGGCGTACTGGGTCCTTTTTTAACATTTTCTTCCTTAGGTTCTCCTATCTCAGAATCAAGAAGGGCTCTTGGAAAGTTACCACATTTATTTAAAATATAGATTACCATATACATGGCTCCTTGCATATCTACAAATTTGACCATAGGGTAATGAATTCAAAAAGGGTGGTCAAGGTTTCTAAATTGAAGTATTGGTATTTATAACCCATCCCCATAGATGCAAGCACCTAATCAATTGGTAGTACTATTATATTGCAAATGAATCTTTTATGATGGTTATAGTGTTTCTTGATACAGTAATCTACAAGTCATTATGAGTTTCTCCATGCTATATGAGCTTTATGATTCACATTTTTCCAAGATCACGCTAGAGGGGTGATCACCGTGCCCCTTTGAGGAAGATTTGGCCATGTGGATAACACTAGCTTGAGAAAATCTCAAGTTTTGCCAATCCACTAAGATATTTTCCTCATCACAAGTTTGTGAATTACCCAAACCTTTCCCTTAGAAAATTACTTCCGCGTGCATTGTTTTCTCAATTTCGCAATCACTTGTTGTTGTCTTTGTATAGATACATCATATTGGCTTACATGAGTATTATCTTTTGTTTGACTAGTTGCTTACATTCTTTCACTTAGTTTTTCATACTCTAAGTGTATTATCAATTCTTGAACTTCATGTTCTTTATGATTTCTTGCAATTCATTGTTCCTATCACAACCATAATGACTAAGCTTCAAATATGTGCTTAATCTAGGCTATAATTGACAAGGAGGTTCATTGTAGTCCAAAGTCAATATATATGCTCTATGAGGATGGTCTAAGACTAATATAATATCCCTAGATTTGTTTCTTTTCATGCATGGAGCAAGCCTAAATGCTTGTTTTATGTATTAGGACTTGGAATGGTAGGAGACGTAGCTTACACCATTGTAGGATATTTCGATGCATTGCATACTCACACATGCCATCCCAAATGAGAGGTAAATTATGCCCTTCGGTAAAGAAATGTGTCTCTTAAGGCTATAAACATAATCAGAAAGGTTATATATTATGTAACCCTAGTGAAAAAGGTGTTATAGTTAGTTGAGATGTTGTGTTTGATGAGAAAAGATCATGATTTGAAGATGATTTTAGGAAGACCAAGCTACCATATGAACTGAAGACTTTCCAACAATATCAAGCAAGAGTACGCATACAATTGAACCATCAAGTGATTCTAAAGATGCTTAGAAGTCTCTTAGGAAGGAGATTAAATCATGGAACTCCAAGGGCAATGCAAAGATACATGATTTGAGGGAATTCATGGAATCCTCTCAACAAACCATGAGGATATCTACAGCTGATAAGAGAAGCCAGAGAGGTATCAAACTGATACATCATTAGTGACTAAATATTATACCTATTCTTCAAAAGACATAAACTATTCTATTCTTCAAAATAGAGTGGATGAATGCTATGGAACAATAAATTGAGTCCTCGCAAGAGAATGACACTTAGGAATGGCTATCAATAGTCCAACTATGAAGCTCATTGGGTAGAGATGGATACATAAAGTGAGGAAGAAGTCTTATGGAACCATTAATAGTGAAAAAAATTAGACTATTAGCTAAAGGGTATGATCAGAACTAGGGTATTGACTATCAAGGGACATGATCACTTGTGAAAAATAGATAACGGAAAAAAGCATAATAAACCTTCTTTCCAATGATTCCAGCATCTCGTCTATACACTCTTACCATCACACACTCGTCCTTTGAGGAGCTCTCCATACAAAAAAAGGTATATTTGGTGAAACAATGGGGAATTCTATCATTGATGAAGATCCAACCTTACAATACTAATCTAGAGATATAAGAGGATATGAATATTGTGAGCAAGTGATGCATGTAAATGTGAAGGTCATAATCACAATGCCATGCACACACACACATCTGAAATGCAAGGTGAGGAGACTCTATCAAGTGGAATATTGGAATTTCATATTCATGAACAAGATTACAATAGGTATTCTTTATTTAGTTACAATATTCTACTAGAGAAAAAAACTCAAAAGAATCCTACAAGCTCTTTTTATAGTTTTTAGACCACGTTTGGTCGTTTTATAATATATATTGTCTAATATTTTAAAGTAATTTATATTCTCACAATATTTGGCTCAAATGACCTCTAGAAAATATGAAATCTCATACACACATTCTACCTAAGCTCCTCAAGCTTGAGGACTCCTCATTTTGATAAAAAAGGAGCTAATATTCACAAAATGGTTTTCTTCTTTGCAAAAATTTAGTGATTAAAGGAAGTTTTTCAGTTTGACAATTATATGATTTGGTCAATTTGGAAACTATGAAATCTTCTCTCCATATTTTGTGTTGTTAAGTGTCTACTTCAAATGTGGCTCTAACTTGTGCCACTTGATGTCCTACCCTATCTTTTATAGTGGTGTCTCCTACCACCCCTTTTGTCTTTATTCTATTTGTAATTTTGATTTTACTTACTACTTTTGAATCTATTATTTTACTTGATTTAGGACTACTTCTATCCCTTGACGGTTGAGAACTTGGCTTTCTTGGTCTACTAAGACTCATGCTCTCTGGTTCATCACTTGCTATTTGCTTTTCTTTATCTTCACTACCTTGTATAGATACATTTGAAGCATACAAAGTTAAGAATTTATCAAATCTGATGTCTCTTGATACTTTTAGTTCTTTTGTTGTAGGGTTATAACACCTATAACCCTTCAACTCACCTATATCATCAAGCTTGGTCCTTAGTTCATTTGGATTCAATATATAGCATGTACAACCAAATACTCGCAAGTGTGAAACATCTATCTTTCTATTATAACAACCTTCATAAGGTGTAGTATCATGTATACCTAATGTGGGAATTTTGTTCATGATGTATATATTTGTGTTTGCTACATCATTCCAATAACAATTTGTCGTATCCATCTCCTTCATCATTTCCCTGTCACATTCTACAATATACCTATTCTTTCTTTGTGCCACACCATGTTCTAGTCTATATCTGCATGTGATTCTCTTCTTTTATAGCATAATTCTCCAAAAAGTCAAAGAACTTATGGCATAAGTATTTTCCCCTTCTATATAACCTAATACACTTGATGTTCATGTCACATTCTCTTTCACATGTAGCTTTGAGCTTATTGAAATGATTAAAGACATTTGTTTTATGTCTCATACAATAGAGACAAGTCATTCTTTTGCAATCATCAATGAAAGTTACAAAGTACCTATTACCTCAAATTGATTACTCATTTGTTGGTCCCCAAACATTTGTATGAATGAGGTCAAGTGGATGGTAGCTCACATAATTGTCCTTCTTGAATGGTAATCTTGTTTGTTTTCCCAATTAACAAGATTCACACAAGTTCTTAAGATCTTTGTTGAAGAAATATGGTATGCCTAATGCTAACCTCTTCTTCTCTAAGCATTGATGTGTCCATACCTTTTGGGCCATAGATCAAACTTTTCCACCTTCTTGTTTCCAAATATCAAGTAATTTATGTGATTGAAGTTGGGCTTCACATTCAAAGTGAAAAACCTTACCTCCTTTTTTCCTTTGGCTATCAATTTGTACCCTTTGTTAGGGGTTTTCAAAAAGAAAACTTTCTATTTTTTCCTGACTTTCAATCCTCTCTCAATAATTTTCCCCTTAGAAACTACATTCTTTGTGATTGTTGAAACATGAAAAACATCCTTTAAGAACTTTTCTTTATGAGAAGCTTCTAGCATAACATAAGCTATATGTGTAATATCATGAGGAGAGTCATCACCTATTTTCAAATGTCCTTTGATTGATGGCACTTGCATGTCTGAGAAGAAATACTTGATGCAACTTATGTGGTTGCTATACCCACTGACAATGTACCATGTACTTGATCCTTCTGTCTTGTAGTCACTAATCTGCATCATAACGAGCATGCCTCATTTTCATTTGAATTCAATGCATACTGACCTTGACCTTTGTAGGTTGAATTTGAATTTTCCCTTTGACAACAATCCCTTACATAGTGGCCATTCTTGCCATAAATGAGGCATCCTTATGAATTCTGATTATCTCTATTCTAGTTGAATGCTGCTCCTCTACATGTGAACTTGACTCTTCATCTAGATGAAAAATACTTTCTTCCTTGCTCTTGGTCAAAATGACCATTCAATATTCTACCTTATCTGCCTCCTCCTTGACCTCGTCCTTTTCCTTTACTTGCATAGGAGGCTTGGGCTTCATCACCCTTTGACTTTGAGCCTCTAATATTCATCTCTATACTGACCATTAAGGCCACCAATTGCTCAAAATCTAGAAGAGAATATTTAACATACACAATTGTTGTAAAATCTTTCTACTTCTCATCATCCCTAAGCCCATTTAAGGCATGTGACAACCAATAGAGCCGAAGGCATCACTGAACTCTTTGATCTTCAATATGTAGTCACTTACATTGTTGTTAGGGGTTTTACTCAAGTTGTTAAGGTCATTCTTCAACTCAATCTTCCTAGCTTTCATTGCAGTAAAGTAGAGTCTCTCTAAATTTTCTCATACTTTCATGGAGGTATCTAAGTCTTTTATCTACTCGATCATGGAAATGCTAATGCACTATGAGAGTATGAAGATAACTCTCTTATCCTTTCCATGGCACTCTTGGAGTTCCTCAACTAATTAGGAGTTGGATTGTCTCCTAAACTAGGTCTTGCATCTATACCACTAATGAGACCAAATAATCTTATTCCCATGAGATAACTAGATATCTGAGATTTCCATGGTTGATAGTTATTCTTATTCAAGTTTTTAATTTGAGTGTTGTATGTTTAACATGGTGAGCTCTAATGCACTTTTCTAGATCTATTTGATGTAGATGAAATTAGTAATAGCATTAACTTTATCACTAGCCTGTAAGATGTATCACATAGAAAAGGTTTATGTCCTCGTTCTTCACTAGTAGGCTCTTCTTTGCTTGTTGTGTGCCTTTGAGCTTGATTGAGCAGATCGTCCTTCAAACTCCTTGAGATTCTTCTCAAGAGTCTCTTGAATGATTTTTACATGTCAAATAGCTCTTATGCCACTATTGGGAGAATTTCTAACTTCCCTATGCAACCATGAAGCAATGATGGTCTCACACACACTCTCATTTAACCTTTGTTTGTTAGAAGAATTGAGTCTTTGAGACTATGAAGACTAAACCCGAGACCTTTTGCACACATCAATTAGATTTATATTCCTTTCTAATGCAATTTATTTCACCTATAAGTTTACTTCTACTAGGAAACCAATCCCTCCATTACACAAAACTTATCTAGATATACATAGATAAACACAAGCTCAGTCCTAAATCTAGTTCTCTTAAAATATGGAGAGAAACAAAATGATATTTGAACGAACTTTAGAAGACTTCACTAGATTTCTAGCATGCAAAAGGTTACAAAGAATTAGTGAGATATTACTGATGAAATATGCTCAACAATAAAAGCAATCTAGAACACCCACAAATAAATTTATGTGCTAACTCAAATCACTCAAGCAAGAAAGCAGAGGGTTTCCTTACCTTGGGGTCCTAATAGCTTGCTTTCCAAGTCTCTCTAAGAGTGTGCAAATATGTGAGATATTCACTTCAAAGCTGACTGTGTGTACATGTAGAGATAGAATGATTCCATATAAGTTAGGAATCATTTCTCATAAGTTATAGGAAATTACTCAAACTTACGTGTGATTTGAATTTGGCCTATTAATGGGAGAATTCAAATTCAAATTGGTACATGATGTCTTTGTGTTTAAGAGCTTGCCCAACGAGGCTCCAAAGGTTATCCATCTAATGGTCAAATTTAGAATAAGGTTGAAGTTTTTATTTCAACAAGGTATTGTAGGGGTGGAAGATATGGCTAACAATTTAGCTATAGAATGGGTGGATAAAGCCTCAAGTAATAACAATATGTTAAGCGACCTACTTATTTTCATAATATATGATGTTCTTTCTCCAATGGGTCTTCGCAGGTGGCAAAGGGTTGACCTATTGAATTTCTTTTTATCTCTATTCTTTATTACTCATAAAGCCTTGGATATTTTTCACGAATTATGCACGGGGTGAAACAAGGTGAATCCCTTGTACACCATGACTAATGATGGTAAGTGGGTTGTTCGTGATAGACAACATTAATCTATTTTTTTGTGATCTCTAAAATTAATCACATTGAGCCTTAGTTCCTCCATAGATCTTGGAGTCTCAGGAACAAAGGATTGTGTACGTGGAAGGACCTCTAGAACTAAGATAGAGGACATTGGATAAGATTTGAAGACACCGATTCAAACACCAAAGCTCACTTTGAATACTAGTGCCTATTAAGAAACATAATTAAGATCAATAATGAAACCAAAATTGTCCTCTTGATTGGTTAGGAGGTTCCCACCCTAGAGCGTTTGCAATGGCATGTGCCCCCATGATGTAAGTGATGCATGAAGGGAAGGCAAGGCATCATAAAACGTTTCTTCTTCTATCCCAAAAGTCATCCAACTTGGCAATGTCTGTGCATGCTTCTAGATTTGCCTGATCAGGTGAAATTAGAGCAAGGTCTGCTTGGCAAAGCCATCTACTATTCAAGTGCTCTATGGAATTTTTTTAGAAGAGAAGCAAAGATGTGGAATCAACTTCAAGAAATCTTCTAGTGAATGATGGATTGAGAAATCCTTAGTTTGTCTAGGTAAATGGACATAGAATTGTACGAAGTCCCTCCCACCCTTTTTTAGGAACCATACGGATTCTTTCGTTGTAATTCATTGCAGCCATTTTGTAAGTTTTTTTTCTTCTTATAATTTGAAGTGTGATTCTCAAAAACAACAAAAAGAAAACAAAAAAGTGAAATTCTTCGAAAATATATGAACAATGACCTGTTCTGTATCCTTCATATTTATTTTGTTGGATCCTTTAAAGAGCACCTCAAAATTTAGTCTGGAATTCTTTCCATCAAAGGCCGAGTCTTTCCAGGCTGGAAAAGAGTTTCTCTTACAGACACGGTTCTCCCATACACATTAGTAGTCCGCTGAGAAATGTCTTTCAATGAATACTTCTGGCATTATTCAAGATGTTATTTTATAATCTGGATGACCTTCGGAACTCGTTAAGCTTTACTGCGTATAATCCGATTTGTTGACGCTTTCTCCAAACTGAAGCATTATCTTACCATAGTACTATGAAGTAGTTATTAGATGTCATGCATGCGCCTTCAAGAATACTAACATTAAATTAGAAACAAGGGAGAGTAGGCTATTGCCGAACTTCCTTTATAAAAAAAAAAAAAAAAAAAAAAAAAAAAAAGAATACTAACATTACTTTCCACACAGAGAGAGAGAGAATCCCTTTCGTTCATATTCTAAGTTACAGGGTTGGAGTATTTGCATAGAGGATGTGATCCTTGTATCATTCACAGAGATATCAAAAGCAGAAACATTCTCCTCAGCGATAAGTTAACGGCAAAGATTTCTGACTTCGGTATATCGAAGTCAAACAATTTGCAGGTCCCACCATCGACAAGTAGTTCTGTAATATCAAGTTCAGAGCATTCCGAGCAGATTTCGACGACCGGAACGTTCAGAACACTCCCCATTGTCCAAGGGACACCGGGATATCTTTATCCTCTGTCAGTTAAACAATGCAGAAGCGAACCAAGAGAGATGGATTGGATACATTACTTGATTTTGTATTAACATACTGTATTTATCAGATACGAGGTGAGCCATGTTGCAGATGCTAGTGCCGATGTCTATGCATTTGGAGTCGTCTTGTTTGAGTTGGTAACTGGAAGACGTCCGATAATTCAGAAGGTGCGAGTCGATGGACAATCGATTCATATAGTCAAATGGGTACTTACCTAGCCGTTCTATCATATAGATGTTACGTCGATGTTGTTATGATCGAGCACAACGTACGTCAATATGCAATCCTGCATGCATGAAAATAGGCATTGAATGGTGTGTGTCTTTGTGTGTGTGTGTGTGTGCGCTCGCGTGCGCGCGAGCACGCATGCCTCTCTGTGTTGGACACAACGAGGTGGATAAACAGAAACCCAGTACTTCAGTCTGAAATTCACACCGAATCGATCGATGTATATGCCACTAGAAGAAACAATGAGCTTCTCGTTGATACATGAAAGTGTGGTTCCGCTCTTCTGCCTTTGTTTCTATTCTCTTTAAGTTTAACTTCCTAAGAGTGAACATAATCAGATCTTTGCCGCATAATCGAACTGACATTTTTTTTTACGAGCTAAGCCTATGCATCGATGAACTGAAGCTTCCCCTCTTTTGAAACTGGCTTCAGGCAAAACCATGCATAGAAACGAATCGATTGCCGAGGATTATGGACCCGCGCTTGTCCAAGGTCCTCAATCTCAATGCTGTGTGGAAGGTGATCGATATAGCTTTGATGTGTGTGGACCTCAAAAGAAACAGCAGACCTTCCATGCGAGAAGTGAAGAAGGAATTGGAGTTAGAAGTACTGGCACGTTACAAGACTTCGAAGATTATTTTGCTATCAAAATCCAGTGCGCGTCAGGTAGATAAACTTTCCCGCAAACAGCTTTAAAAAATGGCATACTTCATTAAAGTCGATAAAAGAGGGAGAATGGATGGCACCATAATGTATCATCTTGTCTAAATTCCCGAGATGTGCACAATTTTTTCTATCTCTGTTCATGTAAACAGATGAGATTTGTTAATCCTATGCATGAAGTCACGACATTATGTGTAACATAAATTTGCTCAGCTTAAATATGTATCTTGCTGTACCCAAAAGCATCCGTACAAAGATTCTATGGACATAATGAATTTTCATTGTGTAAACGTTGTTTTATCTCGATATCTCGTACATTGAGGAGG
The DNA here is from genome assembly GCA_020310875.1 of Ceratopteris richardii. NCBI lineage: Eukaryota > Viridiplantae > Streptophyta > Polypodiopsida > Polypodiales > Pteridaceae > Ceratopteris > Ceratopteris richardii. The sequence continues at coordinate 154,953,056 of CM035414.1, forward strand.
TCTAAATTATCAAAAAGAATCTTGCGCTCCGATTTGAAATGAAATAACTATTTTGATTTGTAGTTCTTCCACTTACAAATACAACCCGGAAATTTGAGAAGGAATGCTTAGTCAAAGTACCAACACACCTCTCGATCATTTCAAGCTCAGTAGAACACAAAACATAAATTCCTTTTTAGCTATAAAGATAGTTATCAGATCTTGCTGTCCAGAATATCAGTTTTTGTTTTTTGTTGATGTCCTTTATATTCTTCCGTTTGAACTTTTGAACGGCTATTAGACCTTGGCTACAAAAAATGAATAGGATATCGATTTTTCTGCTAGTCGTATATACAATATCTAGAAAACGAACTTCATTGAGTACAAAAAAACCATTTTTATTGAATTATTATTGTATCTTTATATTCCTTAGCATCTCAAATACCTCTTACGCCTGCACTTTCGATTTCAGTTTTTCTACCTCTTTGGAAAATATGTCTCTTCGCGATGTTTTTCCATATCATGTTTGATATTAAAGATTTTTATTTGTGTCACGTATATCAAATTTTCCTTGCACTTTTAATAATTTGTTTTTAGTGCAAAACTTTTGTGTACCAATGGCTGTGAACGGTTGACGAGAATTTAATGAATCATACATTGAAAATGAAGGGGAGTGTCTCGAAATAGCGTCCTAAACTTCTTAAGATGACACAGGTCAGTTTCTTGAAGTCCATTCTTATTTAAGAAGTAAGACTTTCTTGAAGTACGTCCCCAAATAAACGGCGCACAAAAGTCTCTTTTATAGAGTCAGAAACTAATAAAGATAAGTGTTGAATTATATAGAAAATAGAATTCTTTTCTATTTTCTATATAATTTTCCACACCTTAAAAAATATTTCGAGAGGTGAGAGATTATATAGAGAATTAATTGAAAAAAATTTGATTACCAAATGAACGATGAAAATAAGGGATCACTTTTTAATGAAGATAGGCGCAAATCAGCCGCTTCGTTTCAATCATTTACATATATACGTTGATTAAAGAAATGTATCCCTCTAGCGCCATTATAGTTTTCTTTAGTGTTGTGTTAGAATTTTATAAGATACCCCCTCACCTAACCGATTCCCATGTATGCTTATCTTTGCATATAGGAAAATTTATTTCATTGTAGTGCTTCCTCAATAACTAGATACAAGTTGTACTATGTTTTCAATCATGGATTTGTAATGGAATTAGTAATGCATTTAGAATTTACTTTTAATCATAGATTGTGGTACTTAAAAATTTATAATTAAATTTCCATTATTTGTGCATTTAAAAGGATTTCATTGTAAACATATATTAAAGAATCTAAATTAAAGGAAATATTTTGGTGGATCATTGTATATTCTTTATTTGTCTATTCAAGATGTTTAGTCTTAATCCTTGAGTCAACTTAGATAAACTACAATCATGAGTGATAATAGTGCAATCTTACAAGGTCCATGGGAGAGCCTACGGGCTTGTTGTTATGAAATCTACCACATATAGTCCATATGTTGTATGAGAAACCATAATTAACAATATTTTAAATAGTTAAAAACTATAATAGACAGGTGGACGATATTTATAAATTTGATAGAACGAGAACATAATTTTAGAAAAAAACGTTCATAAAGTGGAAGTATTTCTACATCATATGTTGCTTCAAGGACATAAAAAACTAAATAGTTGGAACTTTTTGATACAGTAAGGTCAATTGGATGTGTCGTCTCATTGAAGATCTAGCTTCCTATACCTAAACGGGTGTTAGGGATAGTGATGAGATATTATTACTCACATTCTATCTATATGTGCAGTGTCGTCGCTCTCTCTCTCTCTCTCTCTCTCTCTCTCTCCCCATGCACCATCGCTTTCTTTCTTTCTCTCTCTCTATCTCCCTCTCTCTCTCTCTCTCTTTTTCTCTCTCTCTCCCCCATGCACCATCTCTTTCTCTCTCTCTCTCTCTCTCTCTTACCCCCGCCATCCCCTCTAAGACCCACCCCACTATCCCTGCTGCCACCCCGCCCACAGCCCTCCCTTCCCCCCTCCCCCGCCTTTTCACAAGCTGAATTCGTAGATTTCACAAGCTGAATCGCCTTTTCGATTTTCCATATTTCCACACCATAAGTAATATTTCGAGAGGTGAGAGATTATATAGAGAATCAATTGAAAGAAATTTGATTACCAAATGAAGAAAGAAAATAAGGGGTCACTTTTTAATGAAGATAGGCGCAAATCAGCCGCTTCGTTTCAATCATTTACATATGTACATTGATTAAAGAAATGTACCCCTCTAGCGCCATTATAGTTTTCTTTAGTGTTGTGTTAGACTTTTGAAAGATACCCCCTCACTTAACCGATTCCCATGTATGCTTATCTTTGCATATAGGAAAATTTATTTCATTGTAGTGCTTCCTGAATAACTAGCTACAAGTTGTACTATGTTTTCAATCATGGATTTGTGATGGAATTACTAATTCATTTAGAATTTACGTTTAATCATAGATTGTGGTACTTAAAAAAACATAATTAAATTTCCATTCTTTGTGCATTTAAAAGGATTTCATTGTATATATATATTAGAGAACCTAAATTAAAGAAAATATTTTGGTGGATCATTGTATATTCTTTATGTGTCTATTCAATATGTTTCGTCTTAATCCTTGAGACAACTTAGATAAACTACAATCATGAGTAATAATAGTGCAATTCTACAAGGCCCATGGAAGAGCCTATCGGCTTGTTGTTATGAAATCTACCACATATAGTCCATACGTTGTATGAGAAACCATAATAAACAACTTAAATAGCTAAAAACTATAATAAAAAGGTGGACGATATTTATAAATTTGATAGAAAGAGAACATAATTTTGGAAGGAAACGTTCACAAAGTGGATGTATTTCTACATCATATGTTGCTTCAAGGACATAAAAAACGAAATAGTTGGAACTTTTTGATACACTAAGGTCAATTGGACGTGTCGTCTCATCGAAGATCTAGCTTCCTATACCTAAAGAGGTCTTAGGGATAGTGATGAGATATTATTACTCAAATTCTATGTATATGTGAGGAAGTTTCATTGTATCTTCAAAAAATCAAAACTCTCTCACGACAATAGAGCTCAATTTTAGATGTGTAGAGTGAAAAGGAAGTGTGAATCAAGTCTTTCATGAAAGACAAGATGGAAAAGGAAAAGGTAGCATAGGATGATCAAGAGATAGATGTTCTAATAACTATCCATATGGATAGAAAAGTAATAAATGTGAACAAGAGAAAAGAAAAGGCCAATAATAAGAAATTGAAAAACGGATTTGTGGGAGTGAAGGAAAATCCTCTGATGGTTCTACATACGTTGAAAGTCAGGGATTATGCTAATTTCTTTTTCTAAAGAACAGCATGACTAAGTCAAAAAAAAAACTGATAGTTTAATAAACTCGTAAAATGCATTGAAAAAAAGGCAATTTCTTTAAATGATGTATGAAAAGGCATTAATCTGTCGAGTGACGCATGTTTACACCTTAAAATTGTCTACTTAAACTACATCTTTTGAAATAAATAAGGCTATTGCAACTTGTAGCCCACTAAGTGTGAGAAAAACACAACACACCTGGGAAATGATGGCCGCCTGGCCTCTAGAACAATTATCATCTAGCTTTTCTAAGTCATGGAAACTTCTTGAGTTGGTAGAATGTTTCATGTGCATGCTTAACTTCAACCAAAACATGTGTAACCACATGTTGACAAAAACTAGACATATATCATTGTTGATACTAGACAGCACATTTTAGATAATACACTCAAAGAGGATCACACACATCAATTGAGGCAAGGAAGAATGATCTTCTTCTTCTTCTTATTCTTCTTCTTCTTCTTAAGTTTTCCTCTTCTTCTTCTTCTTCTTCTTATTCTTCTTCTTCTTCTTCTTCTATTATACAAAATGAATATACAAGAATGACCTAATACAATGATACAACTAATGTAATATATAAAGAATACTACATAAGGAAAAACCTAATGCTCACGAATGAGTTGGATATAAAATGATGTTGAATGAAAAACTTCTTCCTTTAATGTTGTTGGATATAAAAGCAACCCAATTATTCACGTCGGGTTCACCAAATGTGGAGGGGTGTGAATGGAGACTAATAGGCATACAGGAACTGAATTTGCTATGGCCTCACTATGTGACTACATGTAGGGTGTTTTTTAGCATACTTTAGGATGTAAGTCATGTTTTAGTGATGTCAAAAGTGTTTATCTATGTGCTAATGGCCTAATCTAAACTATGACCATAGGGTTGTGCATCTAGAAGCCTAGAAAATATTCATATGATGGAGAAACTAAAGTTGCACTAGTGATGTGATCTTTGATGACCTCTTCTACTTCCACTTCTATGTTACATATATTCTGCTTAGGTTGAGTAGAATAATTTACAAGTAGAGGTAATAAACATTCAAAAATGAAAGATGTAGAAATGGTCTTTTCATTCATAGACTTAATACTCATACACTCATTTGTAGATTCATCACTCATAGACTCATTCATAGATTCATCACTCGCAGACATCAAAAACAAATATAAAACAATATAACTTGCCAATTGATCAATGAATCATTCTAAAACTGTTTTCTTGATAATGCTAATGAATGGAAACTACTTCAATAACCTTATACAACTCTAAGTACAAATGCTAGAATAATTTACCAAAATCCTAATACAATTTTAAGCTAATATGTAAGTAACGTGGAAGAAGTGGTGCGTCTCCAATCTCCCAATCTTAATTGATTGTAAATGCTTGTCAATGTTCATCCATTCTCGTCGATGCTCTTTGTAAAAGAACATTAGAACAACATAAGTAAATTTTCTAAAACATAGAAGATACTTATTGCATTTAACTCTTATCATACGTGTATACACATACATTCAATTTTTCATGCATACATGTAACATGCTCATGCATTCTCATACATATCACACTTTCATATTCACATACTAACATACATTTATAAACTTGCTTATGCGTTCATATCTACATATGCATACATCCATTTCTCATACACATGCATCTAAACTCTTTTTATGCTCATGCATTCATATCTTCATGTGAATACATGCATTTCTCATGCACATGCATCTAAAATCTTTCATGCTCATGCATTCATATCGGCATAAGCATACATGCATTTCTCATACACATGCATCTAACTTCTTACATGCTCATGCATTCATATCTTCATATGCATACATGCATTTCTCATGCACATGCATCTAAACTCTTTCATGCTCCTGAATTTATATCTTCATATGCATACATGCATTTTTGATGCACATGCCTCTAAACTCATATGCACTCATTCATACTCATACCCGTACACTTATGCTTGCATACTATTCTCATATTCATGCATATGCATATTTCTCTATACATATGTCTTTTCACACATGCTTTCTTACACATCCATGCTTCTATGCACATCTAGGCACATGCTCATATACTCATGCATTGATGCACACATGCATGTTCTCATCACTCTTATGCATACATGCATACACCCATACACACATATGTATACTTATGCACACGTGCACTTTTACTGCCATTCATAAATGCATACGTACATTCTCATGAATTTAAATATTCTATGCTATGAAAATATAATTAATCTTTATAATTATTTATCTAATTATATCATAACGATAAAAACGAATTAAACAAAAACAATGAAGTAATACATATTCCTTCTCTCTCTCTCCCCTCTTTCACTCTCTTTCTTTATCTCTGTCTTCCATGTCTCTCTCTCTCTTTCTCTCTTTCCAACCTATTCTTGCACACGTGATCACACATATACGGACATCACTCAAAGCTGAAATCGTAGAGGCATGCTTCTTTGCTTGTGTCCACAGTAGAAAGCGAAGCTTTACTTTCCTCTCTACACGAGCTTCTATGCCAAGCAGTACACACAAACATACACATATGACTATGCATATAAGCACTCTCACACACACACACACGTGCATCTACACATAAATATAGACGCACAAGCAGCGTCATACGTAAACAGAGCTAGAGATATTTACTTAACGCAGAGACTTAAACAGACATATAGACATATTTTCATTTTACTGTAATAGTAACACTTATACAATGCACATAATAAGAGAGGAATATAAATCCCGTTCATACTCTAAATCAATCCTCATCACCATAAGGGCAAATAAAGTAGCACCACATTTCTACGAGAGAGCATCACATTGTAGTTTTGAAAGAAAGAATAATCATTCGCATACAAATTATGGTTTGATAAAAATAAAGCAGCATGGCCTCTTGCTTCTCAGCGATCATCCTTATCTATCTACATCTTTCTCCGAAATGCCTTTTGTAACTCTCTCTCTCTCTCTGCGTGTCGGCTAATAACAGTTGATGCCTCTCTCTCTCTCTCTCTCTCTCTCTCTCTCTCTCTCTCTCTCTCACGCTGTGTGCCATGGATCTCCCTCTTTAGTGCATGCGCAGGCATGTTTGCACCTGCTAGGTGTCAGAGCCACGTTTCCAAGTCGCGTCCACATCAAGGAGGAGGAGGGCCATCCAAATCTCAATCTCTCTCTCTCTCTCTCTCTCTCTCTCTCTCTCTCTCATCCCGATCTCTGTCTCTCGTATCTTGTACGTGCACCAGGTCTGTAGCCGCCATGGCTATTCTTCTCTCTCTATCTCTCTCTCTCTAATGTTGTTTGCCTTCATCGAGCTCCTTTACTTTCACGTGCAATCATCCCTTCGTCTGAGGTATATTTTGGCCAAAGTTTCGTGCTCTGGTTGCCACATACACCATTAAAGGGTCTGATTGAGTGGCAAGCTGATTAGCCTTGCTCATAGTTTCCTGGTTCTGCTTGCGATCATCATGAAGCTTGTTGAAGTCGTCTTGCGCTCTATGGGGGTTCATGCAACTCCTGCCCAAAAGTTTATTACCTCCGGTTTCCTGATTTTTATGCTTCATGCGATCCCCATCAAGCTTACAAGGTATGCTACTCATGAGCACATAATTCCCCATAACTCTGCTCTTCTCGTAGTTCTCCTGCCTCACGATCCCCTCAGACAGATCCCCTTAGATCTACAAGGCCCATGGGAGAGCCTATCGGCTTGTTGTTATGAAATCTACCACATATAGTCCATACGTTGTATGAGAAACCATAATAAACAACTTAAATAGCTAAAAACTATAATAAAAAGGTGGACGATATTTATAAATTTGATAGAAAGAGAACATAATTTTGGAAGGAAACGTTCACAAAGTCGATGTATTTCTACATCATATGTTGCTTCAAGGACATAAAAAACGAAATAGTTGGAACTTTTTGATACACTAAGGTCAATTGGACGTGTCGTCTCATTGAAGATCTAGCTTCCTATACCTAAAGAGGTCTTAGGGATAGTGATGAGATATTATTACTCAAATTCTATGTATATGTGAGGAAGTTTCATTGTATCTTCAAAAAATCAAAACTCTCTCACGACAATAGAGCTCAATTTTAGATGTGTAGAGTGAAAAGGAAGTGTGAATCAAGTCTTTCATGAAAGACAAGATGGAAAAGGAAAAGGTAGCATAGGATGATCAAGAGATAGATGTTCTAATAACTATCCATATGGATAGAAAAGTAATAAATGTGAACAAGAGAAAAGAAAAGGCCAATAATAAGAAATTGAAAAACGGATTTGTGGGAGTGAAGGAAAATCCTCTAATGGTTCTACATACGTTGAAAGTCAGGGATTATGCTAATTTCTTTTTCTAAAGAACAGCATGACTAAGTCAAAAAAAAAACTGATAGTTTAATAAACTCGTAAAATGCATTGAAAAAAAGACAATTTCTTTAAATGATGTATGAAAAGGCATTAATCTGTCGAGTGACGCATGTTTACACCTTAAAATTGTCTACTTAAACTACATCTTTTGAAATAAATAAGGCTATTGCAACTTGTAGCCCACTAAGCGTGAGAAAAACACAACACGCCTGGGAAATGATGGCCGCCTGGCCTCTAGAACAATTATCATCTAGCTTTTCTAAGTCATGGAAACTTCTTGAGTTGGTAGAATGTTTCATGTGCATGCTTAACTTCAACCAACACATGTGTAACCACATGTTGACATAAACTAGACATATATCATTGTTGATAATAGACAACACATTTTAGATAATACACTCAAAGAGGATCACACACATCAATTGAGGCAAGGAAGAATGATCTTCTTCTTCTTCTTCTTATTCTTCTTCTTCTTCTTAAGTTTTCTTCTTCTTCTTCTTCTTCTTATTCTTCTTCTTCTTCTTCTTCTATTATACAAAATGAATATACAAGAATGACCTAATACAATGATACAACTAATGTAATATATAAAGAATACTACATAAGGAAAAACCTAATGCTCACGAATGAGTTGGATATAAAATGATGTTGAATGAAAAACTTCTTCCTTTAATGTTGTTGGATATAAAAGCAACCCAATTATTCACGTCGGGTTCACCAAATGTGGAGGGGTGTGAATGGAGACTAATAGGCATACCGGAACTGAATTTGCTATGGCCTCACTATGTGACTACATGTAGGGTGTTTTTTAGCATACTTTAGGATGTAAGTCATGTTTTAGTGATGTCAAAAGTGTTTATCTATGTGCTAATGGACTAATCTAAACTATGACCATAGGGTTGTGCATCTAGAAGCCTAGAAAATATTCATATGATGGAGAAACTAAAGTTTCACTAGTGATGTGATCTTTGATGACCTCTTCTACTTCCACTTCTATGTTACATATATTCTGCTTAGGTTGAGTAGAATAATTTACAAGTAGAGGTAATAAACATTCAAAAATGAAAGATGTAGAAATGGTCTTTTCATTCATAGACTTAATACTCATACACTCATTTGTAGATTCATTACTCATAGACTCATTCATAGATTCATCACTCGCAGACATCAAAAACAAATATAAAACAATATAACTTGCCAATTGATCAATGAATCATTCTAAAACTGTTTTCTTGATAATGCTAATGAATGGAAACTACTTCAATAACTTTATACAACTCTAAGTACAAATGCTAGAATAATTTGCCAAAATCCTAATACAATTTTAAGCTAATATGTAAGTAACGTGGAAGAAGTGGTGCGTCTCCAATCTCCCAATCTTAATTGATTGTAAATGCTTGTCAATGTTCATCCATTCTCGTCGATGCTCTTTGTAAAAGAACATTAGAACAACATAAGTAAATTTTATAAAACATAGAAGATACTTATTGCATTTAACTCTTATCATACGTATACACATACATTCAATTTTTCATGCATACATGTAACATGCTCATGCATTCTCATACATATCACACTTTCATATTCACATACTAACATACATTTATAAACTTGCTTATGCGTTCATATCTTCATATGCATACATCCATTTCTCATACACATGCATCTAAACTCTTTTTATGCTCATGCATTCATATCTTCATGTGAATACATGCATTTCTCATGCACATGCATCTAAAATCTTTCATGCTCATGCATTCATATCGGCATAAGCATACATGCATTTCTCATACACATGCATCTAACTTCTTACATGCTCATGCATTCATATCTTCATATTCATACATGCATTTCTCATGCACATGCATCTAAACTCTTTCATGCTCCTGCATTCATATCTTCATATGCATACATACATTTTTGATGCACATGCCTCTAAACTCATATGCACTCATTCATACTCATACCCGTACACTTATGCTTGCATAGTTTTCTCATATTCATGCATATGCATATTTCTCTATACATATGTCTTTTCACACATGCTTTCTTACACATCCATGCTTCTATGCACATCTAGGCACATGCTCATATACTCATGCATTGATGCACACATGCATGTTCTCATCACTCTTATGCATACATGCATACACCCATACATACATATGTATACTTATGCACACGTGCACTTTTACTAACATTCATAAATGCATACGTACATTCTCATGAATTTAAATATTCTATATGAAGATATAATTAATCTTTATAATTATTTATCTAATTATATCATAACGATAAAAACGAATTAAACAAAAACAATGAAGTGATACATATTCCTTCTCTCTCTCTCCCCTCTTTCACTCTCTTTCTTTATCTCTCTCTTCCATGTCTCTCTCTCTCTTTCTCTCTTTCCAACCTATTCTTGCACACGTGATCACACATATACGGACATCTTAACTCAAAGCTGAAATCGTAGAGGCATGCTTCTTTGCTTGTGTCCACAGTAGAAAGCGAAGCTTTACTTTCCTCTCTACACGAGCTTCTATGCCAAGCAGTACACACAAACATACACATATGACTATGCATATAAGCACTCTCACACACACACACACGTGCATCTACACATAAATATAGACGCACAAGCAGCGTCATACGTAAACAGAGCTAGAGATATTTACTTAACGCAGAGACTTAAACAGACATATAGACATATTTTCATTTTACTGTAATAGTAACACTTATACAATGCACATAATAAGAGAGGAATATAAATCCCGTTCATACTCTAAATCAATCCTCATCACCATAAGGGCAAATAAAGTAGCACCACATTTCTACGAGAGAGCATCACATTGTAGTCTTTGAAAGAAAGAATAATCATTCGCATACAAATTATGGTTTGATAAAAATAAAGCAGCATGGCCTCTTGCTTCTCAGCGATCATCCTTATCTATCTACATCTTTCTCCGAAATGCCTTTTGTAACTCTCTGTCTCTCTCTCTCTGCGTGTAGGCTAATAGCAGTTGATGCCTCTCTCTCTCTCTCTCTCACGTTGTGTGCCATGGATCTCCCTCTTTAGTGCATGCGCAGGCATGTTTGCACCTGCTAGGTGTCAAAGCCACGTTTCCAAGTCGCGTCCACATCAAGGAGGAGGAGGGCCATCCAAATCTCAACCTCTCTCTCTCTCATCCCGATCTCTCTCTCTCGTATCTTGTACGTGCACCAGGTCTGTAGCCGCCATGGCTATTCTTCTCTCTCTATCTCTCTCTCTCTCTAATGTTGTTTGCCTTCATCGAGCTCCTTTACTTTCACGTGCAATCATCTCTTCGTCTGAGGTATATCTTGGCCAAAGTTTCGTGCTCTGGTTGCCACATACACCATTAAAGGTCTGATTGAGTGGCAAGCTGATTAGCCTTGCTCATAGTTTCCTGGTTCTGCTTGCGATCATCATGAAGCTTGTTGAAGTCGTCTTGCGCTCTATGGTGGTTCATGCAGCTCCTGCCCAAAAGTTTATTACCTCCGGTTTCCTGATTTTTATGCTTCATGCGATCCCCATCAAGCTTACAAGGTATGCTACTCATGAGCACATAATTCCCCATAACTCTGCTCTTCTCGGAGTTCTCCTGCCTCACGATCCCCTCAGACAGATCCCCTTAGAAATCAATTTGCTTTAATGCAAAAAGATCCAACACAGCACCATTGCATTCATCCCCTTAGTCTCTCACGTTCTGCTCTAACTCATTCTTTCCTCTCTCCCTCTATCATCGTCACCAACGTCGCCTATCATCATCAATTGCATCATCATTACTAATAGAAAATTCTGTTTCTCCCGTTCTCTCTCTAGCTCCTTCAATCCTATCTCTATCTCTCTCGATCAACAACAGGAGGGAAAGGAGTACTCTTCACCCAGGAGTCCTCTCTCTCTCTCTCTCTCTCTCTCTCCGTCTCTCGCATGCGGAGCAGGAAAAGAAAAAGAAAGTGACAAAGAGGAAGAAAAATACATGGAGCTAATAAAAATGGAGCTAATACATGGAAACCTCGTTTTGATAAAAATGGAGCTAATATTCACAAAATGGTTTTCTTCTTTGCAAAAGTTTAGTGATTAAATGAAGTTTTTGAGTTTGACATTTATACAATTTTAAGCTAAAATGTAAGTAACATGGAAGAAGTGGCACGTCTCCAATCTCTCGATCTTAATTCATTGTAAATGCTCGTCAATGTTCATCCATTCTTCTCAATGCTCTTTGTAAAAGAACATTAGAAAAACATAAGTACATTTTATAAAATATAGAACATACTTATTACATTTAACTCTTATCATATACATGTATGCATATACATTCAATTTTTCATGCATACATGTAACATGCTCATGCATTCTCATACATGCAAACACACATTTTCATACATGCTAACACACTCTCATACATGCTAACTCACTCTCATATATGCATGCTAACACACATTCATACACACATGCTAACACACATTCTCAAATGCATGCTAACACACACTCGCATGCATATGCTAACACACTCTCATATATTCTAACACATTCTCATACTCATGCTAACACACACTAATATGCATACTAACACACTCATAAGCTTATATTCATGCCAGCACACATCCTCATGCATGCTATCACACTTTCATATGAACATACTAACATACATTTATAAACTTGCTCATGCGTTCATATCTTCATATGCATACATGCACTTCTGATACACATACATCTAAACTCTTTTCATGCTCATGCACTCAGATCTTCATGTGCATACATGCATTTCTCATGCTCATGCATTCAGATCTTCATGTGCATACATGCATTTCTCATGCACATGCATCTAAACTCTTTCATGCTCATGCATTCATATCAGCATATGCATGCATGCATTTCTCATACACATGCATCTAACTTCTTACATGCTCATGCATTCATATCTTCATATGCATACATGCATTTCTCATGCACATGCATTTCTCATGCACATGCATCTAAAATCTTTCATGCTCCTGCATTCATATCTTCATATGCATACAAACATTTTTTATGCACATGCCTCTAAACTCATATGCACTCATACATACTCATACCCATACACTTATGCTTGCATACTATTCTCATATTCATGCATATGCATATTTCTCTAAATATATGTCTTTTCACACATGCTTTCTTACACATCCATGTTTCTATGCACATTTAGGCACACGCTCACATTCTCATGCATTTATGCACCCATGCATGTTCTCATCACTCTTACGCATACATGCATATACCCATACACACATATGTATACTTATGCACACTTGCCCTTTTACTAACATTCATAAATGCATACGTACATTCTCATGCATTTAAATATTCTATGCTAAGAAGATATAATTAATCTTTATAATGATTTATCTAACTATATCATAACGATAAAAGAGAATTAAACAAAAACAATGAAGTGATACATATTCCTTCTCTCTCTCTCTCTCCCCTCTTTCACTCTCTTTCTTTATCTCTCTCTCATCCATGTCTCTCTCTCTTTCTCTCTTTCTAGGTATGTGATCTTCATCTCGTTCTCCAACCTATTTCTGCACACGTGTCCATAGTAGAAAGCGAAGCTTTACTTTCCTCTCTACACGAGCTTCTATGCCAAGCAGTACACTCTAACATAAACATATGAATATGCATATAAGCACTCACACACACACACACACGCATATACACATAAATATAGACACACAAGCAGCTTCATACGTAAATAGAGCTAGAGATATTGACTTAACACAGAGACTTAAACAAACATATAGACATATTTTCATTTTACTGTAATAGTAACAATTATACAATGCACATAATTAGAGAGGAATATAAATCCCGTTCATACTTTAAATCAATCCTCATCACCATAAGGGCAAATAATTTAGCACCACATTTCTACGAGAGAGCATCACATTGTAGTCTTTGAAAGAACTAATAATCATTTCATTTGCATACAAATTATGGTTTGATAAAAATAAAGCAGCATGGCCTCTTGCATCTTAGCGATCATCCTTATCTATCTACATCTTTCTCCGAAATGCTTTTTATACATCTCTCTCTCTCACTCTCTCTCTCTTTCTCTCTCTACACGCTGTGTGCCTTGGATCTCCCTCTTTAGTGCATGCGCAGGCATGTTTGCACCTGCTAGGTGTCAGAGCCACATTTCCAAGTCGTGTCCACATCAAGGAGGAGGAGGGCCATCCAAATCTCAATCTCTCTCTCTCTCTCTCTCTCTCTCTCGCTCTCTCATCCCGATCTCTCTCTCTCTCTCGTATCTTCTACGTGCACCAGGTCTGTAGCCGCCATGGCTATTCTTCTCTCTCTCTCTCTGATGTGCTTTGCCTTCATCGAGCTCCTTTACTTTCATGTGCAATCATCTCTTCGTCTGAGGTACATGTTGGCCAAAGTTTCGTGCTCTGGTTGCCACATACACCATTCAAGGGTGTAGTCTGATTGAGTTGCAAGCTGATTAGCCTTGCTCAGAGTCTCCTGGTTCTGCTTGTGATCATCATGAAGCTTGTTGAAGTCGTCTTGCGCTCTATGGTGGTTCATGCAGCTCCTTCCCAAAAGTTTATTACCTCCGGTTTCCTGATTTTTATGCTTCATGCGACCCCCATCAAGCATACAATGTATGCTACTCATGAGCACATAATTCGCCATGACTCTGCTCTTCTCGGAGTTCTCCTGCCTCATGGTCCCCTCAGACAGATCCCCTTAGAAATCAACTTGCCTTAATAGAAAAAGATGCACCACAGCACCATTGCATGCATCGATCTTAGTCTCTCACATTTTGCTCTAACTCATTCTTTCCTCTCTCCCTCTATAGTCATCACCAACATCGCCTATCATCATCAATTGCATCATCATTACTAATAGAAAATCCTCTTTCTCCCGTTCTCTCTCTAACTCCTTCAATCCTATCTCTCTCTCTCTCTATCAACAACAGGAGAGAAAGGAGTAGTCTTCAGCCAGGAGTCCTCTCTCTCTCTCTCTCTCTCTTTCTCTCTCTTTGTCTCTCGCGTGCGGAGCAAGGAAGGGAAAAGAAAGTGACAAAGAGGAAAAAAAAACATGCAAAAGAACATTAGAAAAACAAAATTGTGCACACACATATATATACTATCTGCACACATTTACCTTTTCATGCACACCACACTTTGGAACTCTCACATACACCAATTCCTTTATCCTAGTTTAATCATTCTAATTACACAATGCACTCGCACCATCTTTCACACACTTTAAACACATTACTCACTCACACCACTCTTTAAACTTGCACTCACAGACCACGTATTAATTTCCATATCTTTATTTTGTTTTTATTTTTCTTTTTATTCTATTTCATTTGCTTTTTATTTATTTATAGCTCTTTAATACTTTAATTTAAGTTCACACTAAGGTATAATATACTTAAATACCTTAATAGTTACATACACACACACACTATTATGATAGATAATTAAAGTGTAATATAAAATATATTAATTAACTCTAATCATATACTTGTTAAATCAAATGTTCACCACATCATATTTATGTCAATGATCACACACATATACGCCTATAAATACATATACACACTCAAACACTTAAACACATTCACAGAGCACAAACACAATAACTTAAATACCCATATGTTTAGCTATACACATAGGGACTTATACCCATAACCCCACATAGTCACTTAGAAGAACATTTATCAATATACTTATAAGGTTCCTCATAGGATAGTCATCAACCATTCATACATACTCTCTTATGTATACAAACGTATTTTTGGTAGCAAACACTAATGGGTATCATTCACACAATCACATAACTACCTAAGCATTTAGGGTAAACCCTAATACTCATATGCACATGTAGGTTATATAGGTGACCACATGTAAATTAAGTGGTCATGCACTATACACATAGGTATCTAGACACTCTTATCGATATTCATAAACATAAGCATTCATATGATGAGGTCTGATCACTTCACATTTTAATAAACTTTGTTGCCTACAGGTATTAGAGAGATTAGTCGAATAAAAGAATTTTCATACCCATATGTTTAGCTTGAGAGAGTTTTCGAGATAACCAATCTAGAAACAAAATTCCTAGTAGTCAAGTCAAAGGATGAAATCCTTCTAACAGCGCACCATGTAACAAAACATTCTTCAGATCCATCTATTGCAAAGTCCATCCTTTTGATGTAGTTAATGCAACAAGTGTTTTGAGGATAGATATTTTAGCTATAGGGCTAAATGTTTCATCTTTATCAAGTCCATATGTTTGTTAATATCCTTTTTCTATGGCAAACATGCTTTATAATTGCTTATGCTACCATTAGAATTGTGCTTTGCATTGTACACCCACTTGCATCCTATGGGTTTCTTTCCTTGCCACGATGGAACTAGATTCCATGTTTTATTTCCTTAGATTGGAGCCATCTGCTCATCCATAGCTTTCTCCCAATCTACATTTTCAATCTAATCTTCAAAACAATAAGGTTTATCAACTTGTAATACTTTGCTCATGTAGGCACAATGATGAGGCATGTTACTGTCATATGTCAATTGTTGCATTAAATTCCACATCCTCCCAAATCTTCTTCGTATTGGGTCATCTCTCCTTGTATCATCCAGATGTGCCTTTCTTAATCTAGGAATCCTTATAGAGGGCAATCCATGTTCCTCATCAAGGATCTTTTCTGAGCTCCTCGAACCACCATTAATGTCTTCAAAACTTGTAGATCTTTTCCTACTAGTAGAAAGCTTTTCTTTACCTTTGTTCGATGTAGTTGATGGACTTTTGCTGTACTGAAATTTCCATGCATTCTTTCACCATGAATTTGAGTTGGAAGTATTTCTTGGTGATGTATCAAGTCCACTCATAACTTGAGATTCTTCACTACATTTTTGAGATTCTTCACTTCAAAAAGGAAAAGAAAGTTTCTTGAAATTTGTCAATCCAAGAACAAGCTTAGCTGATTGTTGCTTAAAGGCTAATGCTTCACAAACCACAAATCAACCATTCATGAAAGATAAGAGTTAGACTTGTCATGAGATCCATAGAGAGTTGGATTAAAAAAACATAAAGATATAAAATAAAACATGACTTTCTCAAAACACAAATTTCTGCAAAGTTATGTCTAGAAAACTTTGAATGGTCACATCTCCATGAATAGAACACCAAATTGAGTGATTCGAGTGCCTATTCCATGCAGTGTTCCTTATACAATTCAAATATGATAACATAAATACGTATCTTGATTATATGCAATGATCCACTCAATTAAAAATCATACGACTTTCTTCCATATATGAGAACACTAGGTTATAGTATGTAATACTCAAAATACATCTCAAACAAGTTCTAGCAATGTCCTAAACTAAATGGTCAACTAGAAAACACCAAACACATCCCACAAGACATAATACAGGAGAGATAACATGAAGAAGAGGATGGAAAACCAAAGTAGATCACTCTTTCTCAAAAGGAGTCAATATAGAATGAACTCTGAATCCTCTTCTCTTCATGTTTTCTTTCTTATATACTTGGTACTAAATCCTCACGCCTTTTCTCCCTTTCTTTGTCTTCTAAGCTATTCCAATACTTGTGAATAGACCTAATGAGTTCTTCCTATCACTCAAGGAAGTTTCTTCTTGAGTTTTACAAAATTTAGAGCTTTTACAATATATCTTTTGGCTATATACAAGGAAGAACTACATTTACTTCCTCAACATCCTCCCCCTCGTAAAACTTTTGATGGCCTCATCAAAACTTTTATATACACATCCCTCGATGTCATTTTCTTGAGAGACCTCTTCCTACTATGTATTTGCTTAAGCTTTATGTATTTTTTTCTTTCTCTTGAATTGATATTATTTAGAAGCTTTGTCATTGGATTTCACCAATAGATAGTTGTATTTGATCATTTACTATGTTTCTTCTTTGATATTCAAAAAAATGCTTTAGCAAGTTGTTATTCTTGCCTCACGACCCAGAGACTCCTCCAAAACGTTTTATTTTGTTTTGGCGAAGTCGATTGAAAAAGAATCTTCAAACGTCTGTAAGTGTACACTCTACATATAATTTAATTAGACAAAATATGCCATGAAAGAGATTCTATCTAGCTCTCACTTAAATCAAAGTCGTGAATATCTTCCACAAAGTCGTGAATATCTCCTTTTCATTTTGCCACAAAGTTTTGAATCTTGCGTCTTCTTTTTTTCCACAAAGTCTCGATTTTCTTGAAGCTTCTTATTCTATTTCTCCCTTTCCCGTTTTATCAATTTGGTCTCTTTCAAGGTAGGCGTTCATTTTTTAATCCTTCTCCCTCAATCCTTGTCTTGAATAAACAATTTTTAAGTTCAATTCTTTTCTTTCCGAAATGTAAAAACCATGATTTTCTATCACTTCTAAATTCCCAACCCTAAACGAACTTCCTTCAAATCTTTTCACTTCAAATCATCCTAAGAGAGTTTCAGAAAGAAAACAAAAAACTTCAAACATTGAAGCGAAGGATTATCATTTTGAGTATGCAAGATACCCACATAAATATCCGATTACCTCAATTGACATAATTTTTCACAAATGACTCAAAGCCTTCTTCTTCTTCTTCTTCTTCTTTGATATTCCGCACTAATGATGATCGAATTGTGACATGAAAACTGAAGCTTACTTATGGTTTTGGCACCACCAATCTAGGCTACTCACCCCTAGCAAGGAGGCCAAAAAAGATGTTTCCTTTCTAACTTCTAGCACATTTGTCTCATTGTAGTTTTTAGAGACTTGATAACACTTCAGAAATAAAATTCTCTTTAAATCATCAATTCGAGAATAAGCTTCCCTGATTGTTGCTTAAAGACTAATGCTTGTCAAACCATAAATCAACCATTCATGAAAGATAAAATTTAGACTTGTCATGAGATCTAGTGAAAGTCTGATTAAAAAAATAAATATACAAAATAAAGCAAGACTTTTTGAAAACACGACTTTCTACAAAGTTATCGCTGAAAAAATTTCAGTTGATCATATCTCCATGAGTATAACACAAAACTGAGTGATTAAAGTGCCTACTCCATGCCATTTTCCCTATGGAATTGAAATATGATAATAGAAAATAATTTCTTGACTATATGATATGAAGTACTCAATTAAAAATCAGATGACTTTCTTCAATCCATGAAAACTCCAAGTTACACTAGTTAATACAGAAAATAGATCTCTTAGAAAAGTTCCAAAAAATCCATCATTAATAATCAACTAAATCACATTAAATACATCATGCAAGACATAATAAAAGAGGATTAAGATGAATAAGAAGATGGACAACCAAAGGAGAACTCTCTTTCTGGAAAGGAGTGAATAGAAAATGGACTCTGAATCCTCTTTTCTTCTTTTTTTCTTCGTTATATACTTGGTACTAAATCCTCTTGATTTTTCTCCATTTCTTTGTCTATCAAGCTTTTCTAATACTTGTGAATAAAGCTAATGAGTACTTCTATAACTCAGGGAAGACTTTCTTGAGTTTTACAAAATTTGGAGTTTTTATACTATATCTTTTGGCTATATATAGAGAAGAAATACATTTACTCCCTCAACATCCTCTCCCCCCCTAAAACTTTTGATGTCCTCATCAAAATTTCTATGTAGAGATCCTTGGCTATCATTTTCTTGAGAGTCCTACTTTCTACTATGTATTTCCTAAAGATTTATGTATTTTTATCTTTCTTCTTAATGATTACTATTTAAAAGTTTTATCATTGCTTTTTGCCAATTCACAACTACCTCTAGAGCGTACTATGTTTCTGCTTTGATATTCCAGAAAAATGCTTTCCTAAGCTACTATTCTTGCCTCAAGACCCACAAAGACTCTTCCAAATATTTTTGATTGCATTTCAAAGGATCCGGTTCAAAACACATCTTCAAAACTTTGTAAGTATACACTCTTCATAGAATTTACTTAGGCAAAATATGCCACGAGACAGAGTCTCTATGGCATCTCAGTTATATCAAATAAAATTCACTTACTGTCAGAATGGAAACCCGAAATTCTCAAGGTTCTAGTGTTGACCTCTGAGAAGCTTTCCAGCCATGCTTTTATCATATTTATAATTCTTATTTGTAAAATGATCCAATTTTGTCGGTTATTGATCTTGTTCATCCAATTGAACATTCATTGTTGTCCCCTCCCTAGCTTATGTCTATGTGTATTGCATAGTGTTGAACTTTTGTTGTTCCATTTCATGGCCTTCATCTTGAGCTTGGTATCTAATTAATCTTTCCATTTCCTTAATTCTTTGGTCCCACTCTTCCATTCATTAAATATGTTGTTGGAGGTCTATACTGCATTTGTGCATTTCATTTTGTAGATAGGCTTTGAGTCTCCCATATTGTTCTCACATTTCCTTGGTGATGTTATTCAGTTTTGTGGCTTGCCTTGCTAATTTCTCTTGTCCATGTAGTTGCTCCTTTAACCTCTGTTTTTCCCTCCTTAGCTCTTCAATGTCTATTTCTAAATCTAAGGCTTTCCCTATGGCTTTGTTGCCTTGAATAGTTGTACTACTATTTTGATCTAGCATGGATAGTAATTCTTCATTATGCTATTTCACTTCCTTAAAAGAGGAATATAAAATATTATATTTCCTTTCATGATCTTCTATATCCTTATCTTTGACTCGGTAGTCCTGCTCTTTTCTCTGATATTTTTCTTACATTTCCTTTACTTTGAATTCTTTCCTTTGTAGTAGAGCCCGATACTTGTCTACTTCTTAATGCTATGTTGTGCATTCTTCCTTGTTTTCTTGTATTTCCTTCTCTTTTTCTTATTTGGTGGTTGGCGTTAAGCTAGAGTTTCTTCTTAGTGTTAGCTGCACTTTCTTTTAGAAAAGAAGGGTTTCCAATAGTTGTAGGGCTTTTTTTGGTAAGGATTCAATCATTATGAAGGCAAGACTAAGGAGAACATATGGAGTTTTTGGACCACTCTTTCTTTGGGGGTTGTTTAAAATTGTGAATCAAGGATAAGTTATTATGTTTGATTCCACTTTTTCACAAATCACTAATAAAGGCTTCTAGGATTTGATGTATTTGATTATAGTCTCCTAGGTTTAATCGTTGAAACCATGTGAGGCGGTGACTTCAAGTTTAATTCAAAGGCATCTAATTGAAAAGAAAATGTTTTCATATTTTTGGCTCTAAGACCATACTAGAGCTTGACCATTCAAAGGATCTCCAATCCCATCAAAGTAGTTTCCCATGGCCTTTAGTGTGAGTGAATGCCTCATAATTCAAGAACTTTCTCTTGATCTAGGTAAGGTGAACTCTTCCATATCATGATCTGTCCTAATTCTTCTTGGTTGCTATGTCTCTCCCTCTCTTTCTAGTGGATTAATTCCTTCCTCTAATCTTCTTACATCTAGATTTTCTACAAAAATCACTTTTTAGGTTTCTTTTGATTTTTTTTAATCACCTAATTGTTTTGAGCATCTAGCATTGGTTTTATCATGAGAAGCAATTGGATTGTGGAAGGGGAGCAGATTCCCTCCTTTGAAAACATGAGTTTGATTATTGAAATGAAACTTTGTACATCCTTTCAAAATTTCAATCTAAAGAGACTACCTTGCCTAGGGTTTTTAAATCCTATACTTCATATACCAAGAACTGACCCTTGTTCTAGCACCTTTTGTTTGAAGCCTATGAAATGCTTCTTTGATTTTCTCATCTATCAAATAGTTATATGCTCACATATTTTTGGGGTCCTTTTGATGTTGTAAATATCCTTGTCAATATTCACTTTCATCTAGGTGTGTTGGGTCCTTTTTTAACATTCTCTTCCTTAGGTTCTCCTATCTCAGAGTCAAGAAAGGTTGTTGCTAAGTCACCACATTTATTTAAAATATATATTACCATATAGATGGCTCCTTGCATATCTACAAATTTGACCATAGGGTGATCAATTCAAGAAGGGTGTTCAAAGTTTCTAAATTGAAGTATTGGTATTTACAAACCATCCTCATACATGCAAGCACCTTATCGATTGGTAGTACTATTATATTGCAAATGAATGTTTTATGATGGTTATAGTGTTTCTTGATACAGTAATCTAGAAGTCATTACGAGTCCCTCCATGTTGTATGAGCTTTGTGATTCACATTTTTTCCAGGATCACGCTAGAGGGGTGATTACCATGCCACTTTGAGGAAGATTTGGCGATGTGGATAACACTATCTTGAGAAGATCTCAAGTTTTGCCAATCCACTAAGATATTTGCCTCATCACAAATTTGTGAACTACCCAAACCTTTCCCTTAGAAAATTACTTCCGCGTGCATTGTTTTCTCAAATTCGCAATCGCTTGTTCTTATCTTTGTATAGATATATCATATTGGCTTACATGAGTATTATCTTTTGTTTGACTAGCTGCTTACATTCTTTCACTTAGTTTTTCATACTCAAGTATATTATCAATTCTTGAACTTCATGTTCTTTATGATTTCTTGCAATTCATTGTTCCTATCACAACCATAATGACTAAGCTTTATGTACTTAATCTGGGTTGCAGTTTTGCACAATTCTCTCTCTCTGTCTCTCTCTCTCTGTCTCTCTCTCTCTCTATCTCTCTCTCTCTGTCTCTCTCTCTCTCTCTCTCTCTCTCTCTCTCTCTCTCTCTCTCTCTCTCTCTCTCTCTCTCTCTCTCTCTCTCTCCCTCCCTCCCTCCCTCCCTCCCTCCCTCCCTCCCCCTCTCTCTCTCTCTCTCTCTCTCTCTCTCTCTCTCTCTCTCTCTCTCTCTCTCTCTCTCTCTCTCTCTCTCTCTCTCTCTCTCTCTCTCTCTCTCTCTCTCTCTCTCTCTCTCTCTCTCTCTCAATCGAGCCCTATTCCCCACCATCCCCGCTATTCCTACCATCTCCCGCAACTCCCCACCATCCCCGCTATTCCCACCTGTGCCCCCCACTATCCCCACATGCATCCCCCGCTGCCCCCCCTTCCCACCCGTGCCCCTCGCTATTCCCACCTGTGCGCCCTGCTACCACACCCCATTCCCACCCAT
Organism: Ceratopteris richardii; assembly: GCA_020310875.1. Classification (NCBI taxonomy): domain Eukaryota; kingdom Viridiplantae; phylum Streptophyta; class Polypodiopsida; order Polypodiales; family Pteridaceae; genus Ceratopteris; species Ceratopteris richardii. The sequence continues at coordinate 154,975,926 of CM035414.1, forward strand.
GCCCTGCGGTCCCCCTATTCCCACCCACGTACCTCGCTACCAACAGCTTCCTAGAATCCCCTCTGTAGCTCCCTCCTCCACAGCCTCGCGTAGCCTCCCCCCACCTCCAGCATCCCGCAAGCCCGCTTCTCCCTCTTTTCCCCCAACTGCAACCTCCCATAGCCCACCCCCCATGCGTCCTCACTCCCCCACTTGCAACATGCTTCAATGATGAATTCAAGAAATTTATTGAGGCAATAACAGGTCTGTGATGCCCTTAGATGTTCTGGCCGCACGTGTGCTACACTGATAAATTCAACGTGTTTTCCACCTTGGCCGATAGGCCCAGGTAACCTCTTGAAATTTGATCATGATGGGGATAGATCATTGCAATTATCGATCTTCAACAAGGAATATTTAAACCCCGCCCTCCCCTCCTCTCCCCCCACCACCCTTTGGACCCCCATCACCCCTGCAACCCTCTCGAACCCTGCCCTCCCCTCCTCTCTTCCCCAACCATCCCCGCAATCCCCACCACCCCTGCAACCCCCTCAAACCCTGCCCTCCCCTCCTCTCTCCCCCCACCATCTGCGCGGTCCCCACCACCCCCCCAACCCCCTCCAACCCCCTCCAACCCCCTCCAACCCCACCCTCCCCTCCCTCTCTTCCCGCACCCACACCCCTAGTGCACCCTCCTCCATAGCCCAACCCCCTACACACACCTCCTACCCCTCAAGTTGCTGAGAAGAAGTTTGTAAAGTCTAAAAAGAAATAAGATAGGATAAATGTGAGTGGAGAGTCAAAAGATGAAGTATCCAATTTGCAAAAATCTCCATGTGTTTTGATAGGTAAAATTAGGAGTGAGGTTAGAGAAGTAGCAAGTCTGGATATCACACTAGAGAGCAAGCGTACTCATCCAAGGTGTGGTGCTAATCAAGCTTCCTATCAATAGGGAGAGGCCATGGTGGCAAGTTTTAGAGGTTAAGGATCATGATCTAGAAGATGTGAGCAACCAAATGCTGGAGCTATATGAGCAACATAGGGATCCTTTGAGTCCGAGTGGCACATGTGGAAGTGTGGAATTCTCTCATACACCTCCCACACCCCCCACAAACTCCCACCACTCCACCCACACCTCCCATACCCCCCACAACCTCGCACCACTCCATCCACACCTCCCGCACCCCCCACAACCTCCCACCACTCCACCCACATGTCCCACACCCCCCACAACCTTCCCCCACTCCACACACACCTCCCACACTCTCCACCCCTCCCACCACTCCATCCACACCTCCCACACCCTCCACAACCTCCCACCACTCCACTCACACCTCCCACACCGCCTAGAATCTCTCACCACTCAATATATAAAGTAGGAAAAAATTGATGCAGATGGTCAACAACTAGTACAAGAATTATGTGAAGAAGGATGTGCTTCTGAGGGTCATTCCAATATCATGGGTGGCACATAATGAGGGTTTCAGATTTTATGCAAAAGTGATATTAAAATACTAAGCGATAAAAGTGAAAGTGGAGAAAATGACTGTTGGCGCCAACCATTCATCACGAATGCCTATTTTTGAGGATCCAATTCAAAACTGGTGGCATATTTGATCTACCCGTCCACTATTGGGGCAATCAATTGGCGCATATTCAGTGAACGTGGGAATCTGCAAGGCCCTCTTGGCTGATTGGAGCCTATAAAAGCAATGGATTAGTCCTCATTTAGGATACACACAGAGAGGTATGGACCTTATTTTTGGCATCTCTTTGGGTTCTCTCTTTGCACTTTGTGGCTACAAGCCTACTGTAGGAAGTCAATATATGGTGAAGATAAAAAGCGTGGGCTTCCCAGTGGAGGGCCAATAGCAGTGTAGTGCAAAGAAGTGGCTTAGTTTTGTCATTCTGTGTGAGTCAGTTGTATTTGATGCTCTTTGCTTTAGAGCAAGTCTTCATAATTTTTATTGATCAGTGCACTCTGCATCTAGTTGTGTTCATTGTATGGATTGGATGAATCTCTTGTATTGATGTTGTTTAGTTCTGGAGTGGCATGCTAGCCCAGAGCATGAACTTTAGAGCATTTCTTTTGCCTACATTGTAATCATCTGTTCGAACTAAGGAGTGGTTTGGCTTTCCACTATTGTCATTTGGGAGTGGTTTGGTCTTCTAGTGTTGTCATTTGTCAGTAATCTTTTCCCTGGGTATATACAATTTTGTGCATTTATTGTTATTGTTATGTGCCTGCTCAGAGAAGTGTTAAAGGGTATATTTCCCTAATGAGAACCTCCCTTGAGTAGGGGAAGTAGTGGAGTGCATGGTGCATGCTCCTGCTAAAGGTAGATACCCCAGTGCCTCCTCTATAGTTGGGCATGCCCGGTGGGACCCTTGCATTTCTCTAAGAGGCCCTGAGCATAGTAAAGAGTCCTTTTCCATTATTTTTGCCCTATTGCATCTTGCAAGTAGGTACATGACCCATACGCAAGCAGATAAGGAGCCTCTTTGTGTACAAAGGAGCCTTAAAAAGCCAGCTATCTCTTGGAATAGTGAACCTAGCTCCCCTCTACCCTTTTTGAATTTATCTATTGATTTGGGTACAACACCACTATCAAAGGAAAAGCATAGGAGAACATTGGACTCCTCCTCGGATACGTCAGATGAAACCCCACTACAAATGGAAGATCTCTCTCATTTACTCGCCAGACTCAATATCAAGTTCCCTACGTTCAAGGGACAAGCTTATGAGGATGCTGATGATCATGTGAGGAGATTCGTATCCTTATGCCGGGGACGAGGACTCTAGAATAGAGAGGAATATGCAAGTGGCTATTTTGTTACATGGGAGGCTCTAAAGACGGCATTTTCACAGACATTTCAACCAAGTAACTCTTTAGAAAGAGCTCTACACCAGCTAGAGAACCTAAGGCTAAGATCGTGTGAATCCTTTCACGAACTTCACACTAGAACAAAAGCACTTTTTGCACATCTACCACATGCTCCAGGTGATTTCTTGGTTAAGAAATGGATAGAAAAAGCTCTGCCTAGGTCATCTGAGCAGAAACTATGTGAGTCTCTTAGATTGGATGCAACCCTCAATGATTTTGTTGTAGCAGCATCAAGCATTGAAGAAGCTAGGCAACATTTGAAGGGGATACACAACCAAATTATGCTGTAGAACTAGACCCTATTCGGCAACTTAGGAAAGAAATGGAGGTATTGAGAATGCAACAAAATCACCAAGAAGAGAAGGTCTTGCCACCACTACGTTGCACTGATGATGAAGTAGCCCAACTTCGCCACGAGCTAGGAGATTTTCCGACTACTCAGGATATAAGAAGGTAGATTTGGTGTACAATATGTAACAACAATGGACATTCCAATGCTAATAGTCCTAACAGGGTAAGCTGTCAATTTTATGGAAAGGACGGCCATGAAGCTACAGACTGTTACTACCTCAAGGGTACACAACAACGAGGTAACCCTCAAGCTTTAGATTCATATTATGCTAGTACTTCAAATGCACATAATAGAGAGGAGAATCGTCCCAGGAAGCCTAGATGTTATAGGCCTTTGATGTTTTATCATTGTGGTGAGTATGGCCATATGCAAAATAGGTGTTCCGTACCAGAAGATGTTCCTCCTTGTCAGCATTGTCCAGTGGCTAAGGATCACTATACCAAAGACTAGCTAAGAAGCTGTCGTGCTCCAATCCACATGATTGGAGTCTCTCCATGAGAAGAAGGTATGAACACTTAGTCTTATGCTTTTTCATCTTCTTCAATGTCCATGATGACTAGAGCTAGACAAGCAGCAACAACCTATAGACAGTAACAACAAGAACTCCAAGAAAGGGAGGAGGAAAAGAAGAAGGAATGGAAGAGCCAAGAAAACATTGAAGGAGCTTATGAAAGGATGGCTACTTCATTAAGGGAGGAACCAACAAGTCTGCAAGAAGACACACATGAGGTAGACATTGAGCAGATGTTGAAAGGTATTCATCACAAGGTTAGTCTGTAGGAACTCATCAAGATGGATTCAAAAATAAGAAGTGACATATTAAAAATTATACCTTTGCCTACTTGAGCCAACCACCTAGCATAGATGGTTTCATGGTTGATTTTCCCTCTGCACCCCTAGCAGAATACCAAAGCTCAAGGTTATCTGTTCTTATAAAGGATGAAACTCTCACAGGTGTAATTATAGATGGAGACTCTAGCATTAATTTGATGCCAGATTTCACATTGAGGAAACTAAAAATATACCCCACCAAGATGGCACCATTCATAGTTACCCTAGCAGATTAACATCGAGTTGCGCCTCTTCACATTATTGAAAAGGTACTGATGATAGTACATGGTTGTCACTAATCCCATTGAAGCTTATCTGATGGGGCTGAGAGGTGTGGAAAACCCTTTCTTCGGTGAGGTGGAACTTACCATTTCCATCAAGATGTCCAAGTGAATGAAAATGATAGTGTGTCAGGAGGAGGACCTCATGGATCCTCTTATCTTGGGTCAAGGATGGATCTATGATCACTCACTCAACTTAAACCTAAGAAGTAGACTTCTACAGGTTTGGGTGAACTCCCAAAGAATCAAAATTAAACTAATAAGTTGCAAACTCAATGAACTAGGAGAGGCACCAGCTCTTTGTCCTTCTAGGGTTACACATGAAGATAAAGATGATGTTCTTGTCCAAAGTTCAATGATGCAAAATAAAGCAATTAATAAGGGATTATTAGAAGTAAGGATGAAACCCCCTTCTTTCCCAAAGATGGTTGAGGCTAAACAAACAATGAAATTCAAGAAAAAGATGAAGCAAACAACAAAATTTTTATACTCAAAGATTTATTAGAAACATGAAAGTTGACAAACTGAAGCAATACTTGAGGTGCAAGAGCGAGCAACCCCCTCCTCCGTTAGCAAGACCATAGGTATGTAGGAGATAAATGCCATAGTTAAAGGCAAAAAGAGCTACATATTCGAGAAGCCAACCTCAACAACTTATTTTTATTTGGATACCTAAGAAGTTGAGGAAGGCTCACTGCAATGTGAGACACATCTAGGTGCCTAAGAGTTTCCTAAGGCTCAATTAGTTGTACATAATTTTTTAGGATTAAATGAGTGATCACAATCACTTATCTGACAAACAAATAAGATGATGTCTATTATCACTACACCAAAACACAAAACTACACCTACATTTTTTTGGACATGGTTAGCTAAAAAGTCCCATATTCAGGTCCAGATACCCATGACGCCCATAAAATGTTATCTATGGAAACATATGTAATCATGTAAGGGAGGTCTTGAAAGTCAAACCTTGTAATAAACCCCCAACTGATGATGCGTAGATCCCTTCAGAGGCGAGATGCATTTTGAGTACTTTTCACATCCTGAGTATGCATCCAGGAAACCTGCTAACTTGTTGACATCCATCCATAGTCACAAGACACATCATCTTTACTAGCCTCCTAACAAAGATGAACATAATAATGGTATAACAAGGAGAATATGGTCTCACCTCTTCTCTAATGCAATACAACATGAATTTATTTTTCTAGTACATACATACTTCAATATCATTACTATGAATGGTGGAGATAGAAGGTAGGAGCTCTTAGTTAGGGACCAATCAACTCACTCTCAACATAGCTTGCCTATTCTTCCAATACCAACAAAGTGGTCAAAGGATATGCGAGCAATGAAAATTATCCCTATACAGGATCCACCTATAAGCCACACATCAAGAGTTAGTAAGAACTCATAGTGATTCAATGAGATGGAAAGAACTCTAGAACAAGGCACATACATGTGGGAAGACAAACTTATGTACAACAACACATGGGGAGAATATTGTTTCTATATTATAGAATTGGAGAAGCTACAAAACGTAGGAGAATCAAATCTTGTGTGGCACAAGGCATGCATGGTAGAATACTTTGGTGCCGAACTACCGAAACCAGATTTCATGTGATCTTTCTATTTCTTCAACTCACTAACTCCCCACCAAGACCCTAGAGCTTCAAGCACATTTGTGGTTGCATCATTACTACATGGGAATGAGTCAAAATGATTCCATCTGACCAATAAACTAGTTTGAGAAGCCCTAGATATGAGAGATATGCATATCCCCACTAAGAAGGAATGTTTGGTTCCAAACAACATAAAAATCAAAATCTAACAAAGCGCAAAGACATGTTGGCCATGATGCCTATTATAGCTTTGGATTGAAGGATGTGCATGCCACATTTTGTGTTCCTAGATTGAGACAAATTCCCAACGCCATAAAAGAAAGTTTGGTTCAATTGTATTTAGCTGACATGTAAAACATGATGATAAATATTCAACATTGGATTGTTGATCAAATCCACCACTCATGCAAGAGGTGGCCATGTAAGCCATTGTTACATGGTTGTTGTGCTTACGAGAGTCATAAACCTTTGTCTTGCATACAATGTTTAGAGCTTAGTAATGTAGATTTTGAACAAATTCACTAGGAGTTGAATCTCGAGTCTGAGGAAGAATGAGAAGGCGAGCAACAATGACACAATGAATAAGAGAAAAAAGAGGAGGCCGAAGAAGTTGAAGAAGAAGATGAAGATGAAGAAGATGATGAAGATGAAAAAGATAAGGAAGAAAAACAAGATCAACAATAAGGAAATCCTAGAAGAGCCCCTACCTATAGTGCACAGTTACAAATAATCTATGACACAATTGTGAGTGTAAAACAATGACACCATCTCTCTTTGAGTGCAAGAAAAGTGTTCATTGAGTAGATATTAGGTCAGGAAGTAGTGGACCCACACTTAATTGAGACCCTCCAACTTCTTTGAGAGACTTTAGGAGTGACTAAGACCCTCCATATAATGTTACACGAATCAACAACTCCCTATGAAAGATGTAAATTTGAGACATGAGAATGCACTAGTAAGAACACAAGAATGTGCATCATGGAACACAAAGTAACTATAGCCCAAGAGTCCAATTTAACAGCAACCATCGATCTCATGGCTGATATGTTTGTAGAAACTTCTCCAATCTCCCCTCAACATCCTCAATCCCATACAATTGACATCAAGGTATAGGTAACCATATAGACCACTACAATGGCTCACGATACTGATCCTATCTATTAGAAACCTCTCCACTCACGGCCTCATACCATCACAGTTATAACCACTACCCAGACCATCAAATCCACATCCTCCTTAAGTTTTTGCTCACCGAATTCCCAAGAAGCCCTCTTTTCCACTGTCACCAACCCAATGTACAAAATCTCCATGGAGCCCCTATAACCTATCATTGCCACCCAACCATAGCGAGTATCACAAGCCAACCCAAACCCACTATTAGTAGAATTAGCTTCCTTTTCACCCCTTGTAGCCAAGTTCCATTCACCTCAGACTCGTATTATCACATTTTCCGACCCATACTAATTGCCACCACATAGCACCTTACTAGGTTGCATTCATGGAAGGCTTCACTCACATTTCGAGACCATCTTCTGTAGGACCACACACACTTGTCAGAACATCACTTTACATGCACACAACACACACTTTATCTCCCATCCCCATCTTTATGGTAGAGTGCATACACACCACATTCTCAAACCCAATGGACATCTCAACACCCATAGCACCACCTGCTTGACCTACACTTCCACAATTCCCCATTCCCTCTCCACAAACCTATCCTAGACCTCTTGCACCTTCAAGCATGGAATCCATGTTTTTTTGGCATGTTCCCATTCTGCCTACATTTCCACCCCTAACTATTGCTCCTATACTTGTAAATAACATTACTATTATCATTATTTAGTATGCTAATAAGTAACAATATAATTACCAACAATTGGAAGATCAAAGTGCACTATTCCAGTAGAATCCCAATGACTACAAGCCAGGTGACAACAAAGGAAGAAAATTGTATGATACAATAGAAATAGTTTACCCTTCAAGAAGTGCATGACAAACTGAATACAAAAGTGTAGAATGTAAATACCGAAGTAGTCAAGGAATTGGACGATATGCTACGAGAACATTTTTTTTGGAATGACAATCTACAATGAAATTTAGGTCTCCTACAATGACATATGTCAAAAGCTCTGGAGGAAAACAAGTGGCTCCATCAGCAAAATAGAGATAATCTAGAACCAACTGTAGAAGGAACCCCTCAAGGAGCTTTTAGTCCCACAAGATTTCAAGCACTTCCTTTCAATAAAATCTCCATACTACAAGAAGAGCATGCTAATTTCATGGAGTCATACCAAATATTGGAAGAGGTAGGTGAAGATCTTGAGAAATAGCTAGCCAAACCCAACACACAAATACCATAAGCCTTTCCTCTTCCACAAAACATGCAAAAAATGGAAGACCTCTAAAAACATGTTGATGAACTTCAAGTAGGATTATTGAAATATGAACAACCACACTCGTCAAGTGGAACCCAAACTTGAATTAGTCAAAATCTCAGTGGAAGAAACTCTCAAGGAACCTTATGAGCCCATACAATTAGTGGGATAGAGGAACACCAAGAAACCTTAACCTTCGAAATTGAAGTGTCAAAGTGGCTCAAACGGGTTGAGGGAATAGGTAGAACATGCAAAGATCGGATGAACATACAGATCCAATCAATGTCAAATATCAAAGATAGATTACTCAAGTTAGAACACTTCCAAAACCTCTCCCACGAACAACTCATCATCATGTCTGGGTTGCAATAGGTGCCTTATTTTGCACGAATTGCTAACTACAATGCAAAGACCAAATGGGTGATTCAAGCAAACATAACATTTGCAAATGAATTTGAACCAATGGACCTCCCATAGTCAACAGTAGAAGGTATAATCAATGAACCACATTCGCAAGCGAGATTATTAGAAACCTACGCTTATATGATGTGCACATGGTATAATTCTTGTATATCAAATACAACGCATGGTACTTCCCAATTGTCCACCAAAGGCCATGGACCGATTTTTCAACTAAGGTAAACACCACCAAAATGTGGTGATACTGGCTAAACTACCCTTACTTTGCTCCATCCAATGGACAACCCTTTGTTGCTTACATAATATCAACCATACACCTCAGTCATCTTGATTCAAGAATGTGCTTGAAATTGTTTGCAAGATGTGTATGAAGACTTTTAAGCTAATGATGATGGTCCTTAAAACATTTAGGATTTACAAAGCTCCATATATCTCTGCACTAGGTTTTAATGAGGATAATCTCCACTTGGCCTATGATATGAGTAAAAATCCCTCCATCGACATGATCTATTCTTGGCATGCTCAAATCAAGTAGGTACCTATTGTTGGAGTTAGAGGTCTACGAAAGCATGTGAAAAGCACCAGGAAGAAGAAGAATCTTGGAGCACAACACACAATACTGAATGTATTACTAGAGAATGTACAAAGATAACTAGCACATCAGGGTAATATGCGTATATACAAGCCGGTGGAAAAAACCTCCAAAAGAGGGAAAAAAAGTGCCCCGATGGTCCTAGTGTATTCAAACACATCACTACATAACTATATCAACAAATCACCCCTAGGAGTGATGTGGTGAGCAAGGAGCTGGCACTCATGTATAAGGAAGTACCAAACTATGTGGAATCAATCCACAAAATGAAGTAAGCCCAAAGCTTTATGAAAAGCTTCAAACTTCTCCCTCGACGGAGCCTTCATGAAAAGGTCTCCTATGTTCTCTTGTCTGGGTACATATGCCAAGCTGATCTCCTTAGTAGAGAACCTCTCCCTAACATAGTGATAGTGCACCTTAATGTGCTTAGTGCGAGCATGGAATAGAGGGTTCCTCATAACTGCTAATGCACTCTCACTGTTAGTGAAGCGGGTGGTGGCAGAAAACTAACCTACACCTGAATGAGCAATAATGCATCTGAGCCACACATACTCAACAATAGCTCTGAAAATTGCCCTATACTCAGCCTCACAATTGGAAGTGGCCACACTAGGCTACTTGTTGCTCAACCAACATATACATGAGCTACCAAGCACGAAGCAAAAGCCACTAGTTGAAACATGAGTGTCATAGCAACCAGGCAAGTCAGAGTATGAAAAAGCATGCAAATCTAGTGGTAATGATCCCCCCTTGGGATAAAACAACCCAAGTAGCCGAGTACCACTCCACTAGCAAAAGATGCGCTTAACTGCTTGCCAATGCTTGATAGCTGGGCAATGCATAAACCTGCTCATCTATGAGACAGCAAGCTGAATATATGGCCGAGTAATGCATAAGTAGATCAAGCATCCAACAGCCTGCTAATACAGAACAACATCCAATGCATCTTGAGCATCTTGAACACTCAATCGTAAACCTATCTCCATAGGAGTGGCAATAGGCTTACAATCTTCAAGGCCAAAACACTGCAATAATGTGTCAATACATTTCATTTGACACAAAACCATGCCACCATCAACCTACATAAACTGAATGCCAAAATAGTGATGCAAATGACCCAAATTAGAGATGTCAAATGAGGCATGTAAATCATCCTTAAAATCAGCCATATGCCTCTCATAGGAGGAGTGAGCAGCATGTCATCATTAGCACGCTTAACATATAGGGTGCTTTCAGTTGTATTGTTCTCAAAACCATGTGTAATAAGATAGTCATGTATTTTTCATACCAAGCACGTGGTGCTTGCTTTAAGCCATATAACACCTTCTTTAACCTGCACACCTAGTTTTTGTACCCTTTCTACACAAAGCCATGGGGCTGAGAACATAGACTTCTTCATGCAAGTTGCCATTTAGAAATGTTGTTTTGATATCCAACTGATGTACATTCCAACAATGATGAGCTGCAAGTGAACAGATGTTATGAACAGTAGTCATTCAGCAAGTAGGTGCAAAGGTCTCATCAAAATCAATGCCTCTTTCCTACGCATATTCCTTTACAACAAGCCTAGCCTTATACCTATCAACTATACCATCAGGCGTATGCTTCAGCTTGCATACCCACTTAGTCCCAATGGCTTTCTTGCTAGGAGGCAAGTCACATAAAGACCAAGTACCATTCTTCATTATAGCATCATATTCAGATTGCATAGCAGCCATCTAATTTCCTGAATTTTGTGCTTCATCAAACGAAACAAGCTCATTCTCATTACAGAGAAACTAGATGCACCCATAGCATAGCAATGTGATGTAAAAGAGGCACTATGAAATCTTGAATGAGTACGATATGACAGAGGTGCATCTAATCTACTGTCATGCAAAGTCTACACCAGCACTAGAATGTCCACCTCTAATAAAAGGGTAGCAAAGTATCATAGATGTCTTTGGAGCTAACAAATGTCTCCTTAGTACATGAAAGCAATGGTTGAATAGAATCTTCCACAAAAACAACATTATGGCTAACTAGAGTGTGTTTACTATATGGATGATACAGAGGATAGCCTTTACTTTCAGAATTGTACCCAACAAAGATACATTTTACTACTTATCATCGAATTTTTTGCGATGTTGTTCAGGCACTAATGCATGTGTCAAACAACCAAAAACATGCAGATGAGAAACAGATGGCTTGCAATCATGCCAAGCCTCATATGGATTGATAGAGTGCAGTGCTTTAGTGGGACACTTGTTAAGTACATATGCAGCACACATTATAGCCTCAAGCCAGAAACTATGGGTAAAGCTTGGCTTTTGACCATACACCTCACCATCTCCATGAGTGACCTATTATTTTGTTCAACAACTCCATTCTCTTGATGTTTATATGGCACTATACACTAGTGTTTTGTCCCACATTCAACCAAAAATGCAGTAAAATTAGAAGACATATAGCTCCCTTGATCTCAACGGAGGGTGCCCAATTTACATGCTGATAGATTTTCAGCCAAAACCAAAAACTCTTTGAAGCACATGAACACTTCAGACTTTTCCTTCAATGGATATAGCCATGCATGCCTTGAAAAAGCATCGATGAAGGTCATGAAGTAAAGATAACTTCCAAAAGAAGGTGTCTGCATAGGACCACAAACATCACTATGTACAAGTTGCAATTTTTGAGCAGCCCGAACTGAACCATCTTTTGGAAATGAGGAACACTACATTTTGCCCAAAGTTCAACCTTCACATACATGTCTACCACGTGCCTCAAGTTTGGGAAAAGAGAACACAATTTCAGATTTCTGCAAGCATAGAAAACTAGTAAAATTCAGATGACCAAAGCATGCATGCGAAAGCTTTGCATCTCCCATAGCATGGGAATCATGTACTACACATGCTGAATCATTCACAAATCTTTCATAGGCTATGAGCTTATACAGTCCATGACATAAAATTCCAAAAGCAATAATCACATCGTCATTTGACAGATCATGAATTGTACTCCTATCATCAACAAATTTCACAACCAAGCCGATCTTGGCTAAAGTGGAAAAGGATAACGGATTCTTCTTGATCCCTAAAAAAAATAAAGCATCTAACAAAGTGAAAGAACTACCATCAACAGTAGTGAAAATGATCTTATCGACTCCCATGACAGGATAAGAGGAGTTGTTGGTGGATGTGATAGTATTCCCTATAGGGGCACGCTCAAGTGAAGTCAAGAAACTATGCTAGGAGGTGATATGTTTGGTCACCCCACTATCAAATTACCAAACATCTCAGTCTAGTGGAGACATGCACTACTCATGAGAAGCTTGGTCTAAATTGCAAACGATAGTAAACAACCATTCTTCTTCCTTCACAAGATTAGCAGACTCTGTTTTTGGTGTACAAGCCTCTGCAACAACCATTCCACCCTCTTTCTTCTTTGCCTCTTTAGCAGCTAGTTTTCGACAATTCTTTATGATATGATCATTTCCATTATAGTACTTAGAAAACAATTTTTGCATTTCTGATTTCTTTTCATCTTTGTCTTCCCTCTTTGATTGTGTAGAATTAGCAGATTTTTTGCTTACTAGTTGAAGAACTTCATTTTCCTTTGCCCTTCTGACCAGCCAAGAAAGCTGGATCTGCAACACACATAATGGTCCTGTTTTGCGTGGACTGATCTTCCTGCAACAAAACAGAGACTAACTCCTGAAATGTGAAGGCATTTGGATTGCCTTTCATCATCAAACCAAGAGTAGAAGCAAAGCTCTAATATGAATCAGGAAGAGCATGTAGAACGCTCTACACAAGTGAGCTATCTGGTATAACTTCATCAGTAGAAATCAATTGTTCCTTAAAATCTTTGATCTTTGTTAGAAAATTATCCATAGAATCCTCTTAATTCATGTGCTCACTCTCCAACGTTTTTAGGAGGTAAGCAACATGAGCCTCATTCCTAGCTTGGTACAATGTGGCAAGTGTATCCCAAGCATCCTGAGTTGTTCTACAAGAGAGAATGTGAGTAATAATGGCAAATTTCACACACAAAGCTATCAATGCATGTTTCTGCGCATGTCTGCCGTCCAAACAAATTTGCTCTGTAGTAGCTGCAGTAGAAACTGCAGCACAAAAAGGAATATACAGAATATCATCATCTTCGACACCTTCTGCATCAGCTTTAGTACTTGCAGTTGTAACAGTTGCAGTGTGATAGGATGTTTTTCAACACCCTTCACAATGTTCTATAGTCCTTTTGCAACGAATACATGTTGCATCATATAAGCCCATAATGTTGGTACCATCAAACTTATCCTCAACAACCAACATACGCAATACATCTCTACTTTCAACCATGGCCGGTGAGTAAAATACCTTGATGTAGAAAATTGACTATATCTCAAAAGGTTGAACAGAACTACCTAGAGGAATTCTGCTAGAGCTGTAGCAAACTTCAAGATGCTTATAGTAGCGAACAAAAATAGGTATATATGTTTGGCACAAAAAGATGAAATAGTCTGCAAAAGC
>CM035414.1:154994779-155002279 GCA_020310875.1 Ceratopteris richardii
GCACGCCCGGTGGGACCCTTGCATTTCTCTGAGATGTGTTTTTCCCTATTGCAATTGCGAATAGGTACATGACCCATACACGAGCAGATAAGGAATCTCTTCGTGTTCGAGGGAGCCTTAACAAGTTAGCAATAACCACGGCTAGTGAGTCTACCTCCCCTCTGTCCTCCCTAAATTTATCTATTGATTTGGGTGCGACACCATTGTCAAAAGAGGGGTATAGGAGAACTCTAGACTTCTCCTCAGATACGTCCGAAGAAACACCAGTACAGATGGAGGATCTCTCTCATTTGCTCTCCAGATTAAATATCAAATTCTCTACCTTCAAGGGACAAGCTTATGAGGATGCTGATGATCATGTGAGGAGATTCATCTCTTTATGCCGTGGAAGAGGTCTGCAAAATAGAGAAGATGCAATGCTGGCACTTTTTCCATCCACATTAGAGGGCCTTGCAGATAAATGGTATAGTCAGTATGCAGATGGCCATTTCACTACATGGGAGGCTCTGAAGGCGGCATTCTCACAGAGATTTCGACCAAGTGATTCTTCGGAAAGAGCTCTAGATCAGCTAGAGAATTTGAAGCTAAGACCAGGTGAATCTTTTCATGAACTTCACACTAGAACAAAAGCACTTGTTGCACGTCTGCCACATGCTCCAGGTGACTTTTTGGTTAAAAAGTGGATAGAGAGGGCTTTGCCAAGGTCATCTCAGTAGAAGCTTCGTGAATCTCTTAGATTGGATGCGACCCTCAATGATTTTGTTGCAGCGGCATCACGCATTGAAGAAGCAAGGCAACATTTTGAGGGGGATACACAACAAAAGTATGCTGCAGATCGGGATCCTATTGAGCAACTAAGGAGGGAACTGGAAGCATTGAAGATGCAACAAAATCAACAAGAAGAGAGGGTCTTGCCACCACTCCGTCGCACTGATGATGAAGTAGCTCAACTTCGCCGAGAGTTAGAAGATTTGAAGACCACTCAGGATATAAGGAGACAAATTTGGTGTACAATCTGTAACAACAATGGACATTCCAATGCTAATTGCCCTATTAAGGTAAGCTGTCAATTTTGTGGAAAAGATGGTCATGAAGCAAGGGATTGCTACTACCTCAAGGGTACACAACAGAGAGGTAACCCTCAAAATTTGGATTCATATTATGCTAGTACTTCAAATACATCTAATAGAGAGGAGAATAGGCCTCCAAAGCCTAGATATAATAGACCCTTGATGTGCTATCGTTGTGGTGAATATGGTCACATGCAAAATAGGTGTTCCCTCCCAGAAGATGCACCTCCTTGTCAACATTGTCCAGAAGCCAAGGATCATTATACCAAAGATTGCCCAAGAGGTCGTCCTGCTCCAATTCATATGATTGCAGTCTCTCCACATGAAGAAGGAAAAACCACTCAGACTTATGTTGTTTCATCCTCTGCAATGCCCATGATGACTAGAGCTAGGCAAGCAGCTGCAACCCAGAGAGATGAACAACAAGGATTTCAGGATAAAGAGGAAGAAAAGGAGTCTGGATGGAAGGACCAAGCACAAATTTAAGGAGCTTATAATAAGATGACTACTTCTCTAAAGGGCCAATCAACAAGTCTGCAAGAAAACACTCAGGAGGTAAACATTGAACAGATCTTGAAAGGTATTCATCATAAGGTTAGTCTATATGAACTTATAAGGATGGATTCAAAAATAAGAAGTGACTTACTGAAGATTATACACTCTGCTCACTTGGTCCAATCACCTAGTATAGATGGTTTCATGGTTGATTTTCCCCCTGCACCCTTAGCAGACTACCAAAGCTCAAGATTATCTGTTTGTATAAAGGATGAAACTCTCACAGGTGTGATCATAGATGGAGGCTCTGGTATAAATTTAATGCCAGATTTTACAATGAAGAAGCTGAAATTGAACCCCACCAAGTTGGCACCATTCACGGTTACATTGGCAGATCAACATCGGGTTGCGCCATTGGGCATTATTGAGAAGGTACTGATGGTAGTACAAGGCTGCCATTTTGTTCTAGATTTTTTTGTTATTGCACTTCCACAAGAGACTTCTTACCCTCTACTCCTGGGGAGACCTTGGCTGAGACAAGCACAAGCTTTGCAAGATTGGGGAAAAAATAAACTATGGATTTCAACAAATACCAATAGCCAACTGCAACTACATTTGGAAGAAGGATTGGACTCAAGAAAAACTACTGGATATACTGTGGACACTCAGGTATAAATTTAATGCCAGATTTTACAATGAAGAAGCTGAAATTGAACCCCACCAAGTTGGCACCATTCACGGTTACATTGGCAGATCAACATCGGGTTGCGCCACTGGGCATTATTGAGAAGGTACTGATGGTAGTACAGGGCTGCCATTTTGTTCTAGATTTTGTTGTTATTGCACTTCCACAGGAGACTTCTTACCCTCTACTCCTGGGGAGACCTTGGCTGAGACAAGCAAAAGCTTTGCAAGATTGGGGAAAAAATAAACTATGGATTTCAACAAATACCAATAGCCAACTGCAACTACATTTGGAAGAAGGATTCGACTCAGGAAAAACTACTGGATATACTGTGGACACTCAGGTAATGCCCTCTCTACCCCAAGAAGAGGATACATTGTTAAATTGGATGATGGGAAGTGCAGAGTGTTGCACAGTGGAGATTAATGAAATTGAGGAAGAAGTTGCAGATAAGGTAATTACAGGAAAGGGCAATGAAGACCACAAGGTGTTGGAGAATGAGCAATTGCAGGAAAGCACAAGCCTTGAGGAAGCAGCCCAGATAAAAGTATTAGAGAGGGAAGATTATGAACCTAAGCGCAGAGAAGATCTCCCTTTTGCAGATATACCTCAAGGTTGGATGAAAGAACATGTCGCAGAATATAAATTAAAATCCACTCCTGCATATAGTGGAGATGATTTCTCAAGCAAGACCAGTCCTGAAACATTGGTTCAAGAAGTAAATTTAGGGGATGAAGAGAACCCTTAAATGGTCCATTTGGCATCCTGGTTGTGGCATTATCCTCCCTTGCTACAGAAGGTAACTTCTTTGCTTTTTACTTACAAAAGTGTCTTCGCATGGTCCTACAAAGTTTTAACAGGAATACCAGAAGAGCTTGGGTTACATTGCATACCCTTACTTGAGGGAGCCGCGCCAGTAAGAAGTAGGCCATATCGACTCAATCCGAAGTATGCAGAGGCGGTAAAGGCAGAGATTACAAAACTAGAGGAAGCAGGTATAATTGTGCCAGTAGAACATTCCAGGTGGCTCTCCTCTATGGTTACTGTGCCCAAGAAAAATAGCAGAAAAATAAGAGTATGTGTTGATTTTCGTGCTTTGAATAAAGTGACTATTCAAGATGGATTTCCTCAGCCCTTCACAGAGCAAGTACTTGAGGAAGTAGCTGGTCTCACTTTGTATAGTTTCTTGGATGGTTTTAGTGGCTACAATCAGATAGTGATCCATCCTGATGATAGGGACAAAACAGCCTTTGTCACTCCCTGGGGCACTTATGTCTATACTCGAATGGCTTTTGGTTTGAAGAATGCGCCAGCTTCATTTAATAGAACGATGTATTTGATATTAGGCAAATGGTTAAAAACCTTTCTACGCATTTTCATGGATGACTTTTCAGTATTTTCAGGTACAGATAGAAGGGCAGCAGTTCAAGATTTCCATGACCATTTGGAAAATTTTAAAGAAATTTTTGAGCAATGTCTAAAAACAGGTTTGAAACTGAATCCTGATAAATGTCACTTTTTGGTCACTAAGGGCACTCTTCTTGGTCACATAGTATCTGCTGAAGGCATAACTGTTGACCCTGCAAAGGTTACAGCTATTCTTTCCATGCCAATTCCACAAAGCCTAAAGGAAGTGCAAAGTTTCTTGGGCCATGCAGGGTATCACAGAAGATTCATTAGGATGTATTCGGAAATTGCTAAGCCCTATCACAGAAGATTCATTAGGATGTATTCGGAAATTGCTAAGCCATTGTCAAGGCTTACCAGCAAAAAGATCCCTTTCTCATGGAGTGCTGAAGCCGACAAAGCATTTTGTGAATTAAAGTTGAGGCTATGTACTGCTCCACTTTTAAGTGTCCCTAATTGGTCATTGGAATTTCATGTACATACAAATGCTAGTCTTCATGCTGTTGGTGCAGTTCTAGCTCAACCATCATCTCACAAAGTGGATATCTCTTATGCAAGCAGACTACTCAACCAAGCTGAAAGAAATTACAGTACAACGGAAAGAGAAGGTTTGGCTATTGTATTTGCCCTTCAGAAGTTCCGACATTATCTCCTTGGTGTACATTTCAATGTTATTTCCGACCATCAGCCCTTGAAGTATTTGATAAACAAGCCTAGAGTAGCTGGAAGGATTTGGAGATGGTTACTCCTATTTCAAGAATTTAATTTTGATATTCATATTAAGCGGAGAAAAGAGCACTACATGGCAGATCAAGTGTCCAGGACGGCAATGAGCGAAAAGGCAACAGGTATTAATGAGGAATTGGTGGATAGCAATCTTTTTCTAGTAGCAATTCGGATAGGTTGGTATGATGAAATTCTCCATGTTCTGACTACTGGAAAGATCCCAGAACACTTGACACCTGTAGAAAAGAGAAGATTGCTCCTGAAAACCAAAGCATATTCTCTTATAAATGGAAATTTATATAAATACTGTCAAGATGATATATTGAGAAGGTGTGTCTATCCAGAGGAGGTAAATCTTCTGCTAGAGGCTGCACACAATGAAGGACATCTAAAGGGGGAAGAATTGGCTCATAGAATCATCCACAAAGGTTTATGGTGGCCTCATATTTTCAAGGATGCAATCAAGTTTTCTAAAGAATGCCACATCTGCCAGAGGTGTGCTGCCGCGCCAACCAGATTGAATTTCCAACCATTGGTCATATCTACAGGATGGCTTCCATTTGAACGATGGGGTCTTGATTTCATAGGGCCAATTAGCCCAACTGGGCAACCAGGAGGTAAAAAGTATATTTTGATGGCCACATGCTATGCCAAGATTTGGTTGCCCACTGGAAATTACTAGTGATAGGGGCACCCATTTTGTAAATCAATTGCTCCAGTTTATATTTGACAGGTACAAAATCTTCCATAAAAAATCTTGTGCCTATTACCCAAGGGCAAATGGCCAAGCAGAGAGTTCCAATAAGATTTTGATTGGACTACTTCGCAAATTATCTTTTGATCATCAAAGCTCTTGGCCACTAGCACTCATTGGTGCAATTTGGGCTTTCAGAACCACGAAGAGAGGAACCACAGGCGAAACTCCATTTCGTTTGGTATATGGGAAAGAGGCATTGGCACCATTCGAGTTCATTACCAGAAAGGAAATAGGAATCAAAGCCATTGGAATTGAACCCCCCATTCAGAGATTGGTAGCATTAGAAGAATACAGAGAAGGAGCAATGCAAAAACTTCAAGTAACACAAGAAGAGCGCAAGAGATTGCATGACAGGTATCTGAGATCCAATGAAGTTCAGGAAGGGTCTATGGTTTTAGTGCATCAGGTTCCAGCAATTTCAACTAAATTGGCACCCAAGTGGATAGGACCTTATAAGGTAATCAAGGTATTGCCACATGGCGCAGTGCATCTGGAAGATCTGCAGGGTAAAAGGATTCCTCTGGTCAACATCTCCAGGGTGAAGAAGTATCTAAACTAGGTCAAATAGGAAGCATTCCACCCCTTGTACATACCATGTCTCTTTTCTGTGATTGCAGAATAACTAGATCTCATTGAAACGAGTAGAATAAGGAAGAAATTGCACCAGGGACGGTGCAAAAGCTTGATGTGGGGGTCTATAGAGGTCAGAGCTCATTGGCATTCTGATGTGGAGGAAAGCTCTCAGATGCAGCTTCAGGGAATGTTCCGTTCTATTTCTTGGACATAATTGTGTCTGGGTAGTTGGTGCTTTCAGATTGAAGTTGGTGCTTTCGGTATTCCGGGCGGATGGTTGCTTTCATTTCAGTTGATTGTTTATCTCTTGTTTTTCTTATTCTCTCGATCTCTCTCTTTTTCCCTCTCTCTACGCCACCTTCTCTCTCCTTCTTTCACTCTCTTTCTCTCTCTCTCTCTCTCTCTCTCTCTCTCTCTCTCTCTCTCTCTCTCTCTCTCTCTCTCTCTCTCTCTCTCTCTCTCTCTCTCTCTCTCTCTCTCTCTTTCTCTCCTCTCCGCCACCCCGAGTGAACCCCTCTCCCTCCCTCTCTCTCTCTCTCTCTCTCTCTCTCTCTCTCTCTCTCTCTCTCTCTCTCTCTCTCTCTCTCTCTCTCTCTCTCTCTCTCTCTCTCTCTCTCTCTCTCTCTCTCTCTCTCTCTCTCTCTTTTCTCTCTCCTCTCCGCCACCCTGAGTGAACCCCTCTCTCTCTCTCTCTCTCTCTCTCTCTCTCTCTCTCTCTCTCTCTCTCTCTCTCTCTCTCTCTCTCTCTCTCTCTCTCTCTCTCTCTCTCTCTCTCTCTCTCTCTCTCTCTCTCTCTCTCTCTCTCTCTCTCTCTCTCTCTCTCCCCTCTCTCTCTCTCTCTCTCTCTCTCTCTCTCTCCGTCCCTCTCTCTCTCTCTCTCTCTCTCTCTCTCTCTCTCTCTCTCTCTCTCTCTCTCTCTCTCTCTCTCTCTCTCTCTCTCTCTCTCTCTCTCTCTCTCTCTCTCTCTCTCTCTCTCTCTCTCTTTCTCTCTCCTCTCCGCCACCCCGAGTGAACCCCTCTCCCTCTCTCTCTATATCTCTCCCCCCCTCCTTCTCTCTCCTCCCCGCCGCCCGCAGCCTTCCCCGCCCCGCTGCCCTCTTCCCCCGCCACCCGCAGCCCCCCGCCCCCCGCTGCCCTCTTCCCCTGCCGCCCGCAGCTCCCCGCCCCGCTGCCCTCTTTCCCCGCCCCGCTGCCCTCCTCCCCCGCCACCCGAAGCCCCTCGCGCCCCGCTGCCCTCTTCCCCCGCCACCCGCAGCCCCCCGCCCCCCGCTGCCCTCTTCCCCCGCCGCCCGCAGCCCCCTGGCCCCGCTGCCTTCCTCCCCCGCCCCCCGCTGCCTTCTCCCCTCCGCCGCCCGCAGCCCGCACTCCCCTCTCCGCCTACACCCACCCTCTCCTGCCCATACCCGCCCTCACCCCCGAGATCCGCCCCCCACTCCTCACAACTCCGCCCCCCCGCCCTCACAAACTTTCCCCCCGCTTCCCTCACAATTCTGCCCCTTACCCCTCACCCGCCCCTCACCCCCAGGCACATACTCCCACACACACCCCCCACATGCACACACTCACATGCACGACCATACACACACTTCTTCACACACACTCACCTTCACACACACATGCACACATACACATAACCACACATACACACACACCTACATATTCTCACTCACATACACACGCACACACCCGAATTTACACACATACACACCCACACACATACACACATACACACTCACACACACACTTCCACACACACCCTCAAACACGCACACACACCGGCTCACACA
>CM035414.1:155007279-155029779 GCA_020310875.1 Ceratopteris richardii
TAAACATATTCTTATCCTATAATGGGTACTTTAAAAAATAGAATGCTAGTTAGTCATGTGGATAAGGAGTTAAAAAGTATTATGAGTACTCTTTATGATTGAAACAAAAGCTCTGTGTCATTGAGTCATGTGGCGACTGCAATGGCAGATGGAATGGACGTTTCTGTCTTCGTCTCCCGCGAAAGAGAAATAGAGCAGTTACCTAAGTACACGAGAAGGAAATAAGGAAGAGAGACAAAGTGCTGAGGTCTTTACTTCAAATGAGTGTACGTGTTCGATCTCTTTTCTACGACGATTAAGTTCGGTGTAAAGCTGATAACCCTTTTTATCCATGTGTAACAGTCTATGCTTGCAGGTGAGCACCACGGGACGGCTAAAATGGAGAAGTTGGTGAAGCCTTCCCTTACGGAACATCTATTTGACTTGAGAACCAAACGTTAGTCCATGCCAATTTAAGAAAAAAGGTTCAACACATATCCTTCGTAGTGTGCCGTGTTCTTTGAGGTTCAACACATATGCGAACTGTCATCCTTGAGTTCAACACATATGCGTAGGCGTAACTAGAACACTCCCGCATGTCCAAGACATGAAAGAAGCTGAACCTCGAGCTTGAGGAATCACCCCGTCACGCTCGTGGTGCTCACCCGCAGAGCACGGTAATAGCACCAACTGAAACAACAGCCTAACACAACTACGAGCAGAGGAGGGGTATGTAACCTTCTGCTGCCTCTGATGCTATTCGAAGACGATCTTTTCATAAAGAGAGCGGCACACCTCCACCTGTGTCAAATGTATGGAGTTTGTTTACAGTAGTAAATCACAAAAGAGGCAACAGAAACCTCATTCTGAACTTCGCAGCTCATCAAACGATAAACTGCTCTTACATGCCATTTTAAAAACAAAATATTCGAAGTAGATAATGAGGGTAGGATATGGTTACCATGTAAGGAGTCGAAAGAGATCCGTTGGTCATATATTCGTACACAAGCACAAGTTCCGGTTCATTGCAGTAGCCCCGGAGTTTGACGAGGTTCGCATGATGCACCCTGGATAATAATCGAACATATTCAGCACACATCGATGTAAACTCAGAAGGGAAAGTCAAAGATATTGATCGTTGAGGGCGACCTATCCCATTTTACAGATGAGGAATAATTATGACGTTCTTTACAACATTTATCTCAGGGAAAAAAACAATTATGTAGACTACAAAGTACAGTCAAGAAAAACTCCTCACAAAAGTAAAGAGCATTACAATGCTGTGAAGCTAAATATTTTAGTCTTCGAATAGCTAATTACTTTACATAGCCTAACATGTGACTTTTTCTAAGAATTTTCAACCAACTTTAGTTGAAAAATAAGCCACGATATCTTGGTTCTTTCAACATCATGAGATCACCTTCTTCTTAAGCGTCCCTTAAGATACCCTATATTTCGTCTGTCCTAATTTATTTCCGACCAATCAGTATCACTCGTTGTATCACGTTGAAAATCATGACCAAAAGGATATTATGAACCTTTCTTATACCATGTACCTAGTCGACGCAAAGTCACGCATCCAGTTGATATGTCGTAATGTTGACGTTTAAGTAGATTTGATTTGATAAGGGATTACAGTTGGCCAGATCAAGCTATCTTTCTAAAACCATAAAAAAGGTTACAAAGTCTCTATTACCTCCATTTGATCCCTCCGTTGTAGGTCCCCATACATGCATGAACCAACACAAGTGGATGGTCACTAACATAGTTGCTTTCTCTGAAAGGTAGATGTCTTTTCTTGCCCGATCACAAGGCTCAGATAGGTTCTCTATATTCTGATAATGAAATCGTGGTATCACATGAACTAAGCCATTATTACCCATGAATTTCGTGTTTTGATTATTGATGCGTCCATGGCTCTTGTCATGTAGGTCCATCTTTTGTACCTTCCTTTGCCTAAAGGTGAAGTAAATAATATAGTTGAAGTTTCGATGCACATCCATGTAGATACTGATGTGTATGAAAAGACTTTGGACTACCTAAGCACCTTTGTCCCTCTTTTTGAGGTTATTCCTTGTGAATTGTATATACACCTATAACCCTAGTTGCTCACTTATCTTTGAAAATAATGTTTTTTCTTTGTTCTCCAAGTTTCATCTATCTATTATTAATGAGATTCCATAGTCATTGAAATTTGAAAATCCAATTCAATAGCCCTCTCTCATTTCTACTTTAGCCACCCCCCTAGAGCTCTCCACAAAGCGCACTCTATCATAGAATTGGAGCTACAACCATTTGACACATAGAAACTAGATTCTTTATAGATTTGAGAACATGAAGACATGCTTCAAGATTTTACCCTTCCTTGAACCATTTAGCATAGCATCTCCTATATGTATAACACTACAACATATCGAGGGTATACAGAGCTGTTACTGAGGAAAATGAATGAGCACAATTTCTCCACGACATCGGTGTCGCAGTCGGTATGCATGTCTAAAACATCACGCTGATATAGTCATCGGTATGGGCGTCGGTATAAGCGTCACTAATACCGATGCTCATACCGATGCCCATACCGAGGACTCTACTGGGTATACCGATGCCCATACCGATGACTCTGTTAGGTGTACCGATGCTTATAGCGATGACCATATCTACACAAATGTTTTTTTCGCAGAGTGTGTTGTCTTTGTTATAGCATGATGTTGTTTAGCAAAAGACAATACACTCTGCCCAACTCTAAACCGAGTACATGTGATATGTACCCTAATGGCAACCAAAACATGATTTTATATGAGCAAAAATGAACCATGAATCATGTACAAAAAATTATATATTCCATAAATGAAGGATGTACAATACTATGGAAAAGCACTTCCATATAGGACCCGAATACAAAATGTGACAAAGCACTTCCGTATAGTAATCGAATACAAAATTATGGTACATCATTTCCACATAGGATTGTAATACAAAATTGTGGCAATTTGACAAAGCACTTCCATATAGGAATTGGATACAAAATTATGGTACATCATTGCATCATAGGAGTGTAATATAAAACTATGGCAATGTGACAAAGAACTTTCATATAGGAATCGAATACAAAGTTATGATACATCATTGCCACATAGGAGTGTAATACAAAATTATGGCAAAGCACTACCATACATATATGCAAGGGGATCAAAACATTTAGAGCTACAATCCTGCAACAAAGCATATGTGTAAAATGAGACATATTGACATGACATTTATAAAAAACAACTAAAAAGACGAAACCAAGCTATAAGCTTACCTAATCATAGATTCTCCCATGAAATGATTGCACCGCGTCCCTCTAAGTCGTGCAACAGTGCAGCCAATCCATGATGATATTCATAAGCTTCTTCCGTTCGCGTCGGAGGATGACCCACTGCCAAATCCTATAATAAACATGCAAAATGTTAGATGAATATACATGTTATGCTTAACACAAACAAATTCAATAATTAAAATGATACTTACAAATTGGTAGCGCATACTATCGTATCTGCCGCTACCTAAATGCGACGTTTTAATCGTATCTAAACATGTGGCCGCCACATCTCGTTGTTGAGGATATCGATCAGGAGTATGTTGTTGCTCATCCTGAATCGATTCCCACTCTTCAACATCTAACCATGGAGGCTTCGGTAATCTTGCATTGAAAGCATCCCGAGCTTCAGACCGCCGATGAGACATCACCTCGCATGCCATATGCTGAATCCTTTGTGAACTCACAATAGGATTCCTAGTTGCTTGCCAGTACTCTTCATATATCAATTTTTTGATATAATTTTTGGAATCCTTATCATGTTTGCTCCATTTTAACACGACAGAATGTCCAACATCTCTGGAGCAAAGCTCTCAAATGCACTGATGCATGGACTTTCTGGCTACATCCATGACTCGAGCTCCATTACGGTTGTGATATATCTTGGAGTCCTCATGGACATGCGCTCCCCAAGTTGTACATTGCAATCCCATCTAATCCAATGTGGAGATGTTAAAATGTATGTGTGTATGCATATGCATGTGTGTATGCATATTCATGTGTGTATGCATATGCATGTGTGCGCATATGCATGTGTGTATGCATATGCGTGTGTGTATGCATATGCATGTATGTGTGTATGCATATGAATGTGTATGCATATGCATGTGTGTATGCATATGCATGTGTATATGCATGTGTGTATGCATATGCATGTGTGTATGCATATGCATATGCATGTGTGTATGCATATGCATGTGTGTATGCATATGCATGTATGTGTGTATGCATATGCATGTGTATGCATATGCATGTGTATGCATATGCATGTGTATGCATATGCATGTGTATGCATATGCATGTGTATGCATATGCATGTGTGTATGCATACAAACATGCATATGCATGCGTGTATGTATATGCATGTATGTGTGTATGCATATGGATGTGAGTATGCATACACACATGCATATGCATGTGTGTATGCATATGCATGTGTGTATGCATATGCATGTATGTAGGTATTCATATGCACGTGTGTATGCATACACACATGCATATGGATGTGTGTATGTATATGCATGTATGTGTGTATGCATATGCATGTGCATATGCATTTGTATGCATATGCATGTGCATATGCATGAGTGTATGCATATGCATGTGCATATGCATATGCATGTATGTATGCATATGCATGTGTGTATGCATATGCATGTGTGTATGCATATGCATGTGTGTATGCATATGCATGTGTGTATTCATATGCATGTATATGCATATGCATGTGTGTATGCATATGCATGTATGTATGCATATGCATGTGTGTATACATATGCATGTGTGTATGCATATGCATGTATGTGTGTGTGCATATGCATTTGTGTGCATATGCATTTGTGTGCATATGCATGTGTGTATGCATACACACATGCATATGCATGTGTGTTTGCACATGCATGTATGTGTGTGTTCATATGCATGTGTATGCATATGCATGTGTGTATGCATATGCATGTGTGTATGCATATGCATGTGTATATGCGTGTATGTATGCATATGCATGTGTGGATGCATACACACATGCATATACATGTGTGTATGCATATGCATGAATGTGTGTATGTGTATATGCATATGCATGTATGTGTGTATGTATATGCATGTGTGTATGCATATGCATGTGTGTATGCATATGCATGTATGTCTCTATGCATATGCATATGCATGTGTATGCATATGCATGTGTATGCATATGCATGTGTATGCATATGTAGGTGTATACATATGCATGTGTGTATGCATATGCATGTGTGTATGCATATATGTGATTGTCTTGATGTGATTGGCTTGATGCCAATATCTCAGCTAAGAGAAGGTTTGTGTTCTATCAATACAATAGAGCTTCCTAAAGAAGATCTATGGATATGTGAAGTTGTATTGTATTAATACAACACAAACCATTTATTAGCTCATATACATTATCGTGGCTGTGATTGATCTTCACTTGCCGATACCTTCTCAACCCTTGAGCTATAAAAGAAAACATATGCATACATACTCACATGCATTAGAAAAAAAAAAACATAGAATCATATAACGAATAATGCAACCTGGTTTGTATGCATCTGCAATTGTGAATGCATATGCATGTGTGTATGCATATGCATGAGTGTATGCATGTATGTGTGTATGCAGATGCCTGTGTGTATTCATATGCATGTGTATGCATATGCATGTATGTGTGTATGCCTCTATGTATGCATATGCATTTGTGTATGTGTGTATGCATATGCATTTGTGTATGTGTGTATGCAAATGCATTTATGTATGTATATGCATTTCTGTATGCATATGCATTGTGTATGTGTGTATGCATATGCATGTGTATGCATTTGTGTATGCATGTATGTGTGTATGCATCTGTATGCATACACATTTTTGTATGCATGTTTGTGTGTATGCATATGCATTTGTGTATGCATGTGTATGCATATACATTTATGTATGCATGTATGTGTGTATGCATATGCATGTGTGTATGCATATGCATTTGTATGCATATGCATTTATGTATCTATATGCATGTGTGTATGCATATGCATTGTGTATGTGTCTATGCATATGCATGTGTATGTATATGCATTTGTGTATGCATGTATGTGTGTATGCATAGGCATTTGTGTATGCATGTGTATGCATATGCATTTGTATGCATATGCATTTATGTATGCATGTATGTGTGTATGCATATGCATTTCTGTATGTGTGGATGCATATGGATTTATATGCATATGCATTCAAGTACATATATGCATTTGTGTATGCATATGCATTGTGTATGTGTGTATGCATATGCATGTGTATGTATATGCATTTGTGTATGCATGTATGTGTGTATGCATGTATGTGTGTATGCGTATGCATTTGTGTATGCATGTGTATGCATGTGTATGCATATGCATTTATGTATGCATGTATGTGTGTATGTGTGTATGCATATGGATTTGTATGCATATGCATTTATGTATGTATATGCACTTCTGTATGCATATGCATTGTGTATTTGTGTGTGCATATGCATGTGTATGTCTATGCATATGAATATGTGTATTTGTATACATTTGTGTATATGTATGTGTGTATTTGTGTATGCATATGCATGTGTGTATTTGTATACATTTTTATATGTGAATGTGTGTATTTGTGTATGCATATGCATGTGTGTATGCATATGCATGTGTGTATGCATATGCATTTGTGTATGCATGTATGTGTGTATGAATATGCATGTGTGTGTATACATGTCAATGTGTATCTATATGTATCTCTCTCTCTATGTCAATCAAAAACAAAACAATCACTTACATCGATGTAATTGTTTTAATCGTTGTCATCAAAATCCACTTGAAGTTGTCCTTGGTAAAATTTTCAAAGACTTGGACCCAAAATCTCTTGCAAAACTAAAGAGAGAGGATATTAGAAGAGGAAATACGTAAAGAAAGAAAAAAGAGTGCTACAGTATATTCGATATTCTTACCAAAACTTCAGATCTAGAAAAATAGAGGTTTGCTTACAGAGAGAGATGGAGGGGAAGAGAGAGAGAGAGAAAGAGAAAGAGTGACAAACAAAGATATGTTGCTCATGTGTGCAAAGTCGATAGTAGAAGATCTAGTTTCAAAATGCGATTAATGTCGATTTTTGTGGTCTTCGGCTCGGTTGAAACATGGTGTCAGTATGAGCGTTGGTATGAGCGTTTGTATAAGCATCAGTAGTTCCCAGTAATTGATCGATGCTTATACCAATGCTCATAGCAATGCTCATACCGGCGCACATGTACCGACGTGTACATTGCCTAGTCACTTTTCCAAAGTTTTTCAATGGTCAAACCGATGCCGACCCATGACCATCGGTATGCAGAACATCGGTATGACCATGAAATGTTGAAGTGTAATGGGATGGGGATTAGCATCACATTTCTTCACATGCTATGATTGGATGGTGCATGCATGCTTCAAAGAATATCCTTGTTGTAGCTCGTGTGACTACTAAAATCAATCTTGTGTACCATACACCTAATCCTTGAGTCTTGTTGTCACTCATCTCCATCAAGATTATCATACTTTGATTTTGATTTCAAGTAGAAACATAATTACCTTGACCTCTCTATAATGAGTTTCCTTTTTGATGTTGGTAACCACCCTTGCATAGTGGGCATACTTTCCACAAACATAGAATCCACCTAAGTTTTTTTTCCTAGTCTTGAATGATTGTACCTTCCTCTTGTTTTATGTTTTCCTATTAATCTTGATGAGGAATATTTGTTTTCTTGTTCTTGATCCAACAACTTCTAACTATTGAAACTTGGAGTAAATTATGAAAGAATCTTTTGCTCTAGCTTTTTTGTTTTTTTTTTGAAATTGAGGTCACCCATCATCGAATTTCATAGGTGAACCTCCAAAATTTTCTTTTGTTGCAAATAGAAATTAAGAGTGGGAATATGGTTAATTTCCACCTCATATTAAAACAAGATATTCTCCTTCTTTCCTCTTGCAATAAGCTTTTATCATCTTTAGTGGTATCCACTAAACATTTTCTATGGTTGCTTTTTAGAAGATAACCATTTTCAACCATCTAACCTACATTAACAAGGTTTAGGCTTATG
The DNA here is from genome assembly GCA_020310875.1 of Ceratopteris richardii. Classification (NCBI taxonomy): domain Eukaryota; kingdom Viridiplantae; phylum Streptophyta; class Polypodiopsida; order Polypodiales; family Pteridaceae; genus Ceratopteris; species Ceratopteris richardii. The sequence continues at coordinate 155,015,442 of CM035414.1, forward strand.
GTTTGTACATGTTTGATATCCTTACATGATTTGTTAGATACTCACTGATTTTCCTCTGAGGATATTGTGTCAGAACCAGTCTAGCATCAGATGGAAACTTGTTTGCAAGTGCTATGGCATCCTCTCATTGAGAACAAAATTCATTGCTTATTTGAAAATTCCTGCAATGTGGAATTCGGACCAATGCCAAAGGTACGAAAGCCTATATGTTTCATTAGGGTTGGATAGGACCTTGGCCATCTCTTCTTCTCGTGCCCTAGAAGCTACCAGATCATGCAATCTCCTACCACAATTTTGTGCTTGCCAATGAAATCAATTGTAAACAAGTGTTACTTGGAGAAAGAGTTGGCTGCTCCTTTGCTTTATGGAATGCCATCAAAGGGGAAGCTCTCTAGAAGACATGGAAAACAAAAAATGTGTCATCAACTTTGATGGCCATCTGAAAGAGTCGTGGATTGAGAATTCTGTTTGCCTCTTCAGTAGAGGAATATGTAATTGTAAAAAATCCCCGCTTTTCATACACCGTAGGATATTTGTCTTGGAAAACAAAAAGATTAAATGCAAGTGGGTTGCTCACTAGGGTGATGAAAAAATCATTAATCTTCTTAGCAACTCTCTTTAAAGTGTTTGTCGCCCAACAAAGCTTAGGTATCCTATCAGTTTTGGTCTATCATAGCTTTTGCACCTTCGGTCCATCATACCCCTACTTTGTGGGATAGAGGGGATACCAGGGGCATTAAACCCTTTCAAGCTATTATGAACTCAAGCATGGGAGAGTAGGTTTTAGCCGAGCTTCATTTTGAAAAAAATAAAAATAAGAAAAACAATGGAAGATATCTTGAGTATACGTATCCGTCCATGAAAATTTTAAGAGTAACAAAATCACTAAAAGACTTGATTTTTGGCTAAAGATAATATTTTCTTATAAGCCCTTTGGACATTGCGAATATGAACTTCTTGTTTTTATCTGCCCTGTTTCGATGGAGAAGATGATCTGACTATAATAAAACCTTATTTTATGAGGCTGCAAGTTGAAATATTAAGTCCATATCAAAGAAAACCATTGCAAAAGAAAATGATTGGTGCATCTTTATGGAGCTTGGTTTTCTCATTTCCATCGTATTTCGGATATTTTCCGGGCTCATATCAGGTGATGGCAAGAAATGCTGAGGTGATTTGTTTTTTCCTTTTCGCGAATTCGAGAAAGGACCGGATGCCCACATTCCTCAGATTAAAATGAATTCCTGTACAGAACTAACAATATTATCTTTAATTGAATATCATCCCATGATTTCGGTGAATAACCCATAGCTAATCATTGATTTCATTTTTTCCAAATAATTATCACCTAATATTTAAATTCATTTCTAGTGAATAAATCTGCAATATGCTATATATACATCAAGCGAATGGAACATACAATTAACAATCTTATGAATACACTCCTCGTTCAAAAATTCTTTCTTGCCTTGTTTTGAACTGTTGGATAGTGCTTTGACTGCAACTTTTTCCCGGCTTCTGAGCTGTCCTTCGTAAACAAGACCGAAGCCGCCTCTGCCGATTATCTTCTCGAAGTTTATTGTCATAAGTTCGATCTCCTTGAACGAAAATACTTGACCTTCAACACTCTTTCTAACAGGTGGCCCTGGCGGCGCAGGTGTTGGAAAACTCTCCTCCTTTTTTTCTTTTTATGCAAACAACTACAAACAAAATAAGAACAACAATGGAAACGACAACCGCTACAACGACAGCAATTATAACTTCTTTCGTATGCGTTGGTCCACACCTGCAAGATTTTGATGGATTTCGTGTATCACATAGATATGGATTGCCTGCAGAACTACAAGAAACTTATTGGTTACATAAAGAAATGGGAAGTAGATTATTGTTTATCAATTATCGTAAAAAACAAGCAAAGCTTTATGGTAAAGAACAAGCATAGTTATATCGAAGAAATGGATAAAGCTTAAACTTCTAAAGCGCATGTAGCACTGCACAAAACAGTTACGTAAATTGGTATCATCCCTGAATTCGAACTTTGAGTAGGGCCTTTGGTATAAAAATCGTTGACTTGATCGTTTGTGTGTAGTGCAATTTAGGAACAAGGTTTGAAAAGCCTAATTGAAAGAAATCTTAGTTAAAGAAAGTGGTTAATGGTTCAGATTTTTGTTAAGGGAAGTGGATTTGACAGTAAGGAAAGGTTCACTCACTCCTTTTTATGCTTCAGGGTCCTGAGTTGTTAAGCACTATGATAAATGACGTCGTCTTTATCTGGTACTTTGATGCCTTGTGGTAAATCCAAGCTGGACATTGGTGCTACATTTGATTTACATGTCATAAGGTGCTTTTTCAAACCTGTTTGATTTGATTCCAGCAGTGATAGTTCGTAACTTTTGGCTGTGCGTATATCTGATGTTCCTTAAAGGAATCAAGCGGTAAAATGACAAAAAACAAAACATCCTGAGATCGTCTAATAACTCCACGCTGCATATTTTTATGCGTTATAAGGTGGTGCTTTAGGCCTACTTGACCCAGTTCGAGCTCTGATAGTTTGGAGCTCTTCATTGCGGGAATATATGACACTCGCCAACGCAAAGAAATCGTAGAATAGCGCTCGTCCAAGTCTTTGCTGTCTTTGCTAGTCCAGGTCTTTGCTGTTCTTCCTTGCTATTTTCGGCAATAATAGATTTTATTGCATTGCACCTCAAACAATAAGGTTGAATTCTCCTATTTCATTTGAATGAAATACTTTAGCTGTGTATTCTTAATATATGTAAAACGTTTGTTTCTCTTTATGCTTGCTAATAAAATATTATGATATTACACATATGCACCAATCCTAATGGAGTCTTCATAGTTGTAATGTCTCTACTACCTAATGCCAATTGAAATTGGTCGTATCTGGAGTAGAGATCTCCCATGGAATAAATCGCATGACCAACAAAGGCTTCTACATAATCATCTACAATTGGACCAGTACCAACATTCCTTATTGTCACTTTGTTTACTGGCTGAAGATCTTGAATAAATCTTAATTTCCCATTCTTCTTCGGTACAATAAACCATCGATTTGAGTAAGGAGCTGCAGAAGGTTCCAAAATCTGCATGCTAATTTTTTCTTTTAATAAGCAAATCAGTTTTGGAAGATGAGCTTTTGAAACTGGTATAGCTCTTAAATTCCAAGGAACATGAGGAATGGTGAAAATCACCATCGGAGCTGCTACCTTTGGATCTACACAACCTATTTCTCTACGTTCAAATGCAAATGCTTTGCCGTGCTTTCTAATCATCCATTCAAATTTCTTCTTTTCTTGTGGCAATAGAAAGTTTTCACATCCAATCTTTAATTTTCCTATGGTTTCATCAGTAAAGGTTCCTTATCTCCTTCCTTGTGACACCGATTAGATAGTAGCCATCCATTTTTTTGAATTTTGATCTTAATCAAAAGAAAGACTCTTAACATCTCTTAGACTGGGCTCATCACTTACTTCATTCACAATATTTTGACTCTCTTCAGGTAAAGGTTATGCTAGAGGTTTAACTTTCCTATCAATACTCTTGTATTTTGTTTCATCTTGAGGCTCAAACTCTATCTCCTCTTTCTCAATTAGAGACTCAAAGTACTCAGATATAGTCACATATGCCTCGAGTGAATATACATTCAAAAACTGATCATAGGAATTCTCTTTTACTAGAAAGTTTTCAATACTTTCCACTATATCAAAACATGAAAAGCAATCAAACAAACCACTAATTTTTCAATCTTGTTCTATCAATTCCTCTTTCACAAAATCTTTTTCTTTTCGTGTAATAATTTTCCTCAACCCTCGATTCATATCTTTGCATCTTATAAATTTCGACTCTCCTCTATCACAGACAAAGCTTGAGTTTTCTTCCATCATGGCAAGAGGCGAGATTTCTATAAACCTCATGCCACAATCATCTCGCTTAATCATGTCACTTTTATAAAATCCTGTTCAAAATGTCCAATAGGTCACTTCTCAACAACATTCTATTACGCGGATGGTTAACACACATAGTCATAAACTGAACAGACTTGAGTCCATCTCGTGAACGAATATGTGCATACGCACTTCCATCATCAATGACTTTAGTCTCCATTTGTGCTTAACTAATGAATGGTTGTCCCAGAATTACCAGATATGGGTAACCATCATGTATGAAAAAGTGATGCTCATCACAAACATCTCCTATAGAAATTGGTACATGAGCACATGCTCCATGTAAAGCTCCGGTAAGGTTATTTGCAGATTTCATCCTCCATCCATGCTCTCAATCAATAGGCCACTTCTCTTGATCATAAACATTTTTTGAAATTACATTAATTTCTAACCCAGAGTCAATGAGAGCAACATAAGGTCTCGGTTTCCCACTAAGTTTCACCATAGTTTCTGTTGTCCCTCTAGCCCAAAGACTATTTGCATAATAACTTTCAAGTACATTACACTCTTGCTCATCATCAGGAAGTACCTTAGGTAATCTTTTATACTCATTACACTTTACTTCTGTTTGAATATTTTGGACTATTGGAACTAGCTCATTTAATTTTGGTTCTTCAAAATACTACCTCTTTCTCTTATGACTATCAAGTATTTCATCAATAAACTCAGGTTTAGCAATTCCCAGCAAATCTCCTAATTGAATAGAAAAAATGCTCTTAAGTATATTGTCATCAAGCACTTGCTTCAAATCCGTTTGTTTTTCAAAATCTGAAATTAGCTTATAAGCAGGACCTTTTTTAGGTTCCTTCTTTTCTTCCTTGCTATTTTCTATTTCAATCAGCTCCTCAATTCGAACTTCCTTCACACTTTGTCTTGTTACTCTCTTATTCAAACCCTGATTTTTCTCCTCTCGCTTTTACTTTTCTTCAACATTAGCCTCATATGCATACACAGTAAATGCATCAACAAGGGAATCCCAATTCGTTTGCGATCGAATTGTATTCCCTACTTTAGTTAATGATTCTACTCGTAATTTTGCCTTTGAAACTGATGTTAGAACATTATCCCATAAATTTTCAGTCTCATCATCTTGTCCTCTAGCAAGTTTAAATAAGAAACTTGAGGTTTCATAGAAAATTTAACTAGAGGATGCCTCAAAATATCTTCTCACTCCTCCCTAACCAAAATTGATAGATACTAGCTTCCCTATATTAGTAGAGCAAATCTTGCCATCAGTCCATTGTACAAGATTTTTAGCTCTTGCTTCTTGGAAGGACTCACAACCCTTACTAGCATGCTCCAAACTGTCACACCAAATACATCTTTTAGTAAATTCCCTTTTAGGTTCTTGCTTCTCTTTTATCACATTAGATTTCTCTAATGTGGTTAATTTTAAGCGTAGATCCTTCATACCTTGAATAATTTCATCCATGTATGAAGGTGGAGCACATATTGGCCGAATCTCAGGGTGAGGCTCAATTCTTATTTTTGGATTTGGATTGAAATAATTTTGAACTTCCTGGGATTTCTTAACTTCTTCAACTCTTTCTTGAGAAATTCGAGATTTCCATCACTTATGCTTCACAATCATTAAAACAGCTTCTCGTACCTTATCCCATTCGGTAGTCAAACCTATCGGTTCAATCAAATCTTCAATTAAATTCCCTAGCTCTAAGGCTAGGGCAGGATCGGCACTCTGAACAAAAAGTTCAACTTCGTGAGGAGCTAACGCATTCTGATCTGCTTCATCCAACTGACTAAATCTTCCTTCAAACTCACGTAGGAGTTCTATTGCTACCAGTCCCTTATTAGGAGTAGCTACCCACTCTTTAAATGATCCCCGTGTGGGTGTAGTCAGATCTTCTAGAAAATATTCTTCTTTCAAGATCTTCTTAAGTTCATCCCAGGTCCTTGCTTGCTCTTGAAGTGTAACAATTCTTGGTTTAATTCCTCGAGTAACTGCTCTCACAAAATCAAATAATTTCAGGGTCACTGGTACCCCATAGAATTCCATTTTCAGGTCATAGGCTCGTAATAAACTTGATACATTTCGATCGTTAAAGAACCCATGTTCTTTGACAATTGCTTCTAATGCCTGTATCAAACGCTCTTTATCTAGAGTGGTATTTTGAGTCATAGACATAAGTTCCAATAGGGCATTGATAGTTCGTGTATCAAATTCACCTCGCACTCCTCTCGGTAAAGTCTCATCACCCATCTTACTCCAATCTAAAGTTAATGGCTAGGTTTCAACTTATAAATCCCCTAACCCTTTCACGTCGGGTTCACGTATGTGGTCGGGATCTTGCGCGCTTAGGGGTGCACACAAAGTGCTTTGAGCAAACTTAGGTTATGTCCTGATTATGCTATGGAGCTCAAGTGACGAGTAGATAAAGGCTCAAAGATTTATCATCAAAAGAACCTTATTCAATGACTTCTAATGCTTTGGAAACCGTTATGTAAATAAGATTTAGTGTTGTTCATCAAGATACATTTCAACACAAAGCATCATGGAGAGTAATGACAGTCAATCCAACTTTCGTGCTTCGAAAGTACTAAACGTAAACGTTCATGATAGTTGTGAAACCTAAAGTTTAAAATAACAAAGGGAACTCTCTTCCTTTATAACTTTAAGTTTAAACACATCATAAGTGTTGTATGTTTCTCAATGCAACATCATCCCAGCATTCCAAATTTTTCTTATTCAAATCATTCTATGAAGTGGTCGAAAGTGAATATCTGTATTGTATATAAAACAAATTCAAAAACAAAAGCCTTAACTATTTATAAAGCGACAAATGTAAAAACGAGGTTACAAATACTGCGCAATACTTCAAAACTTTACTGAACTTGAAACACACGTACAAATTTTATAGTTATGCAACATATTTTCTGCAAACTAATGCTTACCAACTATCGAAGCAAAGAGTAGGTGTTTCTAGGTATCTTATTGTTTGACTGCTCATTCACCAAAAACAAAACACACATTTCTACGATATTTTCGCACTATAAAAAACGGTCAATGGTATTATTTGTCTTCAATCTCTATCATTTGGATGGTAAGGCAAAATCTGTGTATATCCTAAGTTCCATGTGTAGTGTCGTTCTCATCTTCCAGCGACTCAACTTGTGATAAAAGTCCTCATAAGATCATACTCTCATGTAAAGTTAGTGGCCTACAAACACCTGGAATCTGCACTGATACTCATACTCTTATTCCAGGCACAAATAACAAAGATTTTCCGAATCAAAATTCTGCAAGAAATCAAAGTCCGTGGAACAAACTAAAACATAATAATTTTTTCCTTTCATGTTACAACTCGATCCTCAATTTTATCAGAAATTCAACTGAAAAAAAATACTAATTATTGAGGTATGAACTCGATCCTTGTAGCATCATAAGACTGGCCTAAGATAATAGTATATGCAGCTTGCAAGTAATAAATAATTCTTCCAATTTTCATCGAACATATCACAACCGAATATTCCAAACTTTAATTAAAGTTTCATACATCCGAGTTTCACATGGCCATCTTGGTAACCCAAACTTATGATTAGTGCAGTCATATTAATAGATGGGTTTACAATGGCTTAGCTTGACAATTCTTCCTAGAGAGGCTAATAAAATCTTAAACTTTGCAAAACAGATGCACAGAATTAAGTAATCTGACAGATGTGTGCTTGAAATTTCCTGTAGAGGGACGATATTATCTTCATCGCTAATCTTTCGGCTATTGCTAAAAAAACAGTAGAACATTCACTCTACTTGATGTATTCATACTTACGAACATATTATTAATACAATCCTCTTCTAAACTGACATGCAGTGCATGCTCTGAATTATGTCAAGATCTATGACAAAGAAGACAACGCATAGGAGTATATCAGACTTACTTCAAAATCATTCAGCGTTCTTGCATAGCTTCTGTTTGATAACATAAGCTAGCCCGTGCCCGCACAAGATAGCTACTAGCCTATTCTTCTTTCGAAGTCGCACACACAGGTAGTCATCCTAACTTCTAGATCAGTTCTCCTTGAGAGCTTCTCTTGCTTCTCTGTTGTACTCCCTAGCAACACAAAGTCGTCCCTTCCTTTTGAGAGATAGAAAGGAAAAAAAACAGTGCCCTCTCAGCAAATATCCTCCTCTTCAAAACTGTCGCGTAAGCGCCCCCTATTGATCTCCTTTCTTCTGCAAATGCATTTTTGAACCTTCTTTAGGAGCTTAGCAATTTAGCAGACAATCGACTCCCTTTATCATGTTCGATCTACAATGCCCTTCAAGTTGCTACTCATACAAATAATAACATGGCAATAACAATCGTTGTCAGCAAGGTGAATCCACATCCCTTCTCTTGCATGTTGTTGTTGTGTCCTCCCTCTCTCACCTATTGTCAGCATCACCTTCCAATCTTGCCCATCATGTTTCTACGAATACTAGAGCTTTGCTTCAAGGCTATGGCCATTGCTTCTCTGAGTTCCGATTCTCTTCCACCTCAGCAATTAGCTGCACCTTTTTCCCTTCAAAACTTCTAGCAGTTTCTGACCCTTCCACCTGCCTTCCTCGATTGATGGTTCCCTTCCCTGTTCTCCTCCCCTAGAGAAAAGATGCCTTGCAATCCAGCCTTCTATTTCACAGACTCCAACATCATATCTAGGCAATGTATCATGTAGTAGTCGAAGATGTATACGTGTTCATTAGTTCAGCAACCGACAGACTTCACCAAGAAAAAAAACAGAGAGAAACTCGACTACATCCATAGATAGAAGTAGTTCCAAAAAAAAAAAATCCTTGCTGAAGGTAACCCTCCCCCCTATTTTCTTGAGTTATGCCCTCTCGCTCATTCCACAGAGAAAAATCTCTTTTCCCACCATTACTTTCCTTCTTTCCTCTCTACTACCCTTCGCGTCGATCACTTTTGGTATGTCGTCTGAGGACAAACGGCGCAGAAGAGAAAAAACTAGTGAATACTTTCCTTTTTCTACCAGATTGATGAAAATCCCCCCTTTGTGGCAAGACTCGCCTTGGACATGAGGAGTCGCATACAGACCACCTCAATCTTTGTGTTTTGATGCCTTTCTTTTTGTATCAATATCACATGGCTATCCCATAGAATAGGACATCATGGCCACTATATAGGAAATGGAAACACACTCAAAGAGCTGTCAAGTGATCAAAAGTGAGTAGCCTCCCCCCAGAAGCTCGAGAGCAAAAAGGTGGAGATGAAATCTCCACGACAACATACTTGTTGACGCAAATCCTTAAACTCCAAAAATGACCATGTGAAATATTGAGGACCTCTATGGACAGCCTCTGCATATAATTGTTGAAGGGCCGTTACGGATCCAAGAAAACATTTATGGTCTAAGAAGCTACATTGCATGGGTTCTAGAATATTCCATAATGATGTGGAAATGGATGCTTCACATGGGTCTCCAAGATGCTCTAGGTAAGGGTGTGTCAGATTCTAGAGATGAAATGATACAACGCAAGGTACATGATCATAATATAGGAAAGGATAGGTACAAACATGTAGTTAATCAAGGCATCACGCCCCTTATACATGCATGGTTCTAATTATCATTAACATTAGATCCTCCGAAAGCAATGAGATCCATAACGAGTTTTTGTTTTCTATTCTCTACTTCATTGGCCTCTTATTAGGGAATTGTATGACCTTGATGGATGCTCCCCAAAGATATTCCAAAAGATATTGGGTACACTCAGTGATATCATTTACTTTTTAATCAAAACTATTGTGTTCCTTGCTATGAGATTCCAAAATTGAGGATGTGCTTGACTTCAAATTCTTCATGATAGTTGATCTCACCAAGTGATAAAGCATTCGATCTTTGAATGCTCAATGTAGAATAATCTTAGGAATCTAGCAATTATACATGGTAAAATTAGGCGATTTGGCATGGTGCCCATTCTGTGAAGCTTATTTAAGAATTCTTCCATCTTGATTAGGACGGTAAAGGAACAAAATATTTAAGATCCTTTTCTTTCATATGTCCTTGATGTTATCTTCATGATCTACATACAATTAAATAGGAATCTCTACAATGTAACATGTATCACTTATCATAAATGAGTCATGGTTGATAGAGAAAATGGTAATAAGGTAGAATTCCTAAAGGATTCAGAAGGTTTAGTGGAATACAAGTATAGGAAACATCATCTAGTGTGCCTTGTAGCAACATCATCTCTTTGATTTTATCATTTATAAGATGAATAATGCATATACCAATAAAATATTAAATGCATATAGCCCTAGAACACGAGGAAAAAGAATTATGTGTTTGGATCATTGGATGATGGCTAAGCTTCAAAAGATAGATCTATTATCCTTATACTACTATATTGTGGTATTTCTGAGATCAAAAGCTTCACACTCCATATTAGCTATTAGAACTTTATGAGCTTCCATTATACATGGATGTGCATGAAACAAAAAGCCCTCACATTGAATCAACTTATTAATATTATCATCCAATCTATTTTCCTGAGGCAAGGATAAGAAAATAAAGTAAATGCTTATCATTTTTACCACTATGAAATTGTTCATTTAACAAATCTTCCTCATTTTTAACTAACTTCAAATATATTAACAAAGGAGAGAGTACAAAAAAAAATAGCGACATAAAAAGGAGGCGAGAAGCCTTAAATCCATACCCTAATGAAGGCGGGAAAGATATTGGGGTGTAGTACTCAAAACCACTATGGCACTTTGTGATAGCTTGATGCGCTTCATGTAGGACCCACACAATTTTAAGCTTGTTCTTCTTCATTACAAAGATTGGTTGGTGATTGAAGAGGGGGACCTCTTGGATTTTTCTCATCTTCTAATGGAAAGGTCAAAAAATGACTCAATGGAACTCTCTTGACATGGTTCATAAAAGTTGGTAGCACAATACTGTCTCGAAATTTAGAAGAGGAGTTACTTTCATCAAGTTCCAATGGAAGGAGGAGAAACCAATTGTCTCTGCAAGAAGGAATTGTCTCCAATTAATCGACTTATCCAAATTAAGATGCACTTAGAGTCTTCTTGACACAAAGGTGCTCCTAAGGCACAAAAAGAGGAGGTTCACGAGTTGCTTACAAATCCAATGGCACCTTCTCCACCACCATACACCTAAAAAAATTTAGGAACCTTTAGCAATGGTCTACTTCTCCATGTGGAGGATATGCAAGAGGAGACTCTTTTTTTCTGTTACATCATAGGATGCCAAATATCCTCGATCTTTAGATCCCACCTATTACACGGCCAATTTAGGCAACACGTTTGATTTATCAAACAATTCTAACAATGTTTTAAATCTTGGGACATCATCAATCCTCTTGCCATTCCTCCACTTCATATCTTTACAGGTACAATATTTCTATCCAATAAGGAGGTGGCTCTCCAAAACCCCCTAAATATTCATCCTCTTTCTTAAGAGGCATGCATCTTCATAGTCAACTCTTAAACTCTAATTAATGTTTTCAGATATTATCTAATTTTTTCAAGGTTGGCACCATAGGTGCTCCCATTGGTGAAAGCTTTTTGAGATAAGGTTATTGACTATTTGGCTGTCCTCCTTCTTAGTTCCCATGATGCTAGAGATTGAAAACTAGTTGAATTCGTTTGTCTAATTTCCACTATTGACTCTCAATCATTAGTAATAATGCAATGTTGTTTTATCTTCGTCTAGACTAACTAATGAGAGGAAACCAAAGAAGATTTATTGGCGGTAATTGGGTGGGGAGAAGAGTGAGAAGGTTATGACTTTGTGATCTAGGGTTGAATAATAGCATTACATTTAAAATGTTTTTGAAAATCAACTTTGACCAAGATTCCTATTTGATTATCCAAGCTTTAACCATCCATTTTGAAGTGGGCTTGTGAACCATCTATTCCACATCCATATTACCAAATTCTCATCCCTCTTTTAGAAAGTGAAAACTTCCCACTTTACTTTAGGAATCCCCTCTCTCCAAGAGAGTTTCACCAACATCAACTTTCATCATCATTAAAAAACCCAATTATGATAAAATATCTTTGTCAATAAAGTGAATATAATAGGGGAGGGTCAACAATTCAACCCATATAGGAAATTTGGAAGGCTTGGTTATGTTCTTGATGAATTCCAAAAACCACTTAGAATTTGAAATTTATAAAATTCTTGAAGCTCTAGTTGTGAGGCTTGACACCTACTTATCCTCATCATTTAATATCTTCACCATTTATGTATTTACAACAAATTTTGTAACCTCAATTAGAGCCTAGGTCTTGAAGATGTGGAGACTACACTCATAACCTTGAAGTATAGTTTCCAAGTAAATGTGCAAGATCATTTACGACGATAGAATCCCAAATATAATTAAACATCTAGAGTACAAAACATAAAATCCCAACTTATTCATATGGGGGGATTTAAGCACAGAAGGGCCCCCAAAGCAATGGAAGGACAAAGAAAAAGAAGTGGAAGTTCAAGAGGAGAGAGAAGATGCAAGGGTAGGGGAAAAGACAATAGATTCCATGCATCTTTCTCTAGTGCTTGTTCTTAGTTTTTCCAAGTGTGATAGCAGAGCGAAACTACTTGCAACATAGTTCCAAAAACTAGAATCTATGTAGAAGAAATGATTATCCTCTTTACATTCTTTATGGCTCAAGTTCATTAGAAGCAATGAATGTTCATGTACTTGATCCTCTAAATAGTTTTTGTAGTCTTTTTTGGTACCATTTATGTTGTTTTTTATGTTATTTTTTCCACCTCTATCTCTTGTATCTGCAAATCCACTTCTCCCTCCTCCATTGTGTGTTCTTCCATTGAAACAACATTTTTAAGACTTGTCTTGCTTTGCTCCTTTCATTTTTTGCTTCCACTTTCCTTTGCCTCCATAGTTGGCTTGGGACAATGATTCATCATCATCATCCTTATTCTTTCCTTTGTTCTTCCTTTCCTTCCTTTCCATATAAAGATTAGTTGTAGAAATACCTTGGAAAGATTTAACTTCTTAAATGTTTTGTTGGATTCTTCAATGAATACTTGTCCAAAAAACATGTTGAGCTTAGGCATCTACATACCTCGGATGACGTCATAGGAACATTTGAATGATTTCAATTGTTTGTAACTCCTTATTTCATTAGAAATTAGCATCATAATGGCTTCATCTTTGATCATTTCCTCAAGTGAGGCTACCTCAGCTGAAACCTCCTTGACTTCTATAACAAAATACGTGAGTTTTTCCTTAGGTTTATCCTTCATTTGGTTGAATTCAAACGATTCCTCCTTGCCAAGGTACTAGAAGAGAAAAATTTCTGAACTCCATCCCAAGTTTCATATGGTGCCTTAAAACTTCTAATGTGTGGAAGCAAAAAATCAGAGATAAAGTTTAAGTTATAGGACCTGGATTGAGCATTTCCTACACACCATCATGGGAGCTTGTGACTCTTTTCTTGTGTTGGTGCTCCTTTGGGTCTTTTTGTGCACTACTTCACAAATCTTTACTAATGCATAGAGGTTTATTCCTTGTAGATAAGCTTCCATTCTAATTTTCCAAGAAGCATAGTTGTGCCTAAGAGGAGAAGAATGGATTTGGAACTTAGAGTAATGAGGTTTGATTCAGCATACCAATATAGAATTAGCCTTTTATCAATTATAGACTTTGATTCACCTTATAGGCTTCTACTTAGTGGAATCAAAAGAAGATTGGACCTCAAACACTTAGTTCTCCCAACATGATTACAATTCATCTAAGTACTCTTAGAGGTTGTGTAATAGTTTATAATTTCTATTATTCATAAGGATTAGAATTATAAGTTACACATGCTCTGACAAGCATCTTAGCATCAGCAATGGGGTATTAGGAATTTTCATAGAATAGTAGGAACAAAATATCAAGCAAAGAAATTAACCTAGCATAGACTAGATGAATTCAACTCGTCCAAGCTTTCTTCATCATGTACAAGAAAAGACAAGAAATAATCAATATATGAGATCTCATCCATATGATCTCTACATGCTTTCTTTGAGGGTCACAATGGTGGAATTCTTCTTGACCTCCCTCTTTATTTCATTTCCCCTATAATACCTATAAAAGAGAAAATAATGCCAACAAATTGATAAAAATTTTCCAATCCATGACTCCCCTTTTGCTTGTTTTCATTTTTCCTTAGAAGAATTAAATGTGAATGTCTTAAATATTTTCCAAAGCTTAATGCAATAACATTGTGGACTTCCAACCACCATCAACATCAACAATGGTAGTTCTTGAACCTAAAAGGGATTTCCATTCTATTTAGTGGTCTTACTACCTCAAACTTTTACTAGATCTTCACTTGTTCTTTGGTGCTTCTTGTAGAAAACAAGGCTTTCCATTCCTCTTTGGATGG
>CM035414.1:155073191-155298191 GCA_020310875.1 Ceratopteris richardii
CCCCTCAATCATCAATTGTGATTACCTGCATCTTCTTTATCCCTGCCATATCTTTAAACCTCTACAACTTAGGTCCATCCAAACTTTTTGTCATCATATCTGCAAGTTGATCTTTTGTAGGAGTATGCATAACTACTATTTCTTTATCAACAACCTTCTCTCTCAAAAAATGATACTGAATCTCAATATGTTTGGTTCTAGCATGAAATAGAGGATTTTTTGCCAAATATAAAGAACTCATATTGTCTCCACAAATGATAGGAGTACTCTGAACAATATCAAAACTCTTCATTAGAGTCTTTAACCATATTACTTCCTTTGCAGCTTCTACCATGCCTTTGTATTCTACTTTTATAGATGATAAAGCAACTGTATGTTGCTTCTTGGAGCACCATGAAATTAGCTTATCTCCCACATAACATAAATATCCATGTGTTGATCTTCTATCATCAGAATTACCTACCCAATCTACACCACTGTATATTTTGACTCTTGTATCTGAAGTATATCCATAATATAGGCCTTCTTTAAGTGTGCCCTTGATGTACCTAAGTACTCTTTGTCCTGCAATCCAATGTTCCTTTCTAGGACAATGCATGAATTGAGATAGAACTTCAACTGCATATGATAAGTCAGGTCTTGCTAATGTAGCATAAATCAGGCTACCCACCAAACTCTGATAAAGCTTCATATCTTTGAATTCTTCTCCTCCATATCTACTTAACCTTTGATTCACTTCCATTGGAGTTGGTGCTACCCTCCAATCTTCCCTTTTAAATTTGGTTAGCAAATTTTTCAGATACCTTTCTTGAGTTACATATACTCCATGTTGAGTATATGAAATCTCCGTTCCCAAAAAGAATGACAAATTTCCCAAATCACTGATTTTGAATTCTTTCTCCATCTGCTTCTTAATCATGTGTATACCTTTGTCATCTGTTCCAGTAATTATTATGTCATCAACATAAATACAAACATAAATAAATCCATCCTCACTTGCTTTGACTAGCAAGCTACTATCTGCCTTTGATGCTTGAAATCCAAGTTCCTTTAAGAACTTTACAAGCCTATAATTCCATGCCCTTGGGGCCTGCTTCAATCCATACAAAGCTCTCTTGAGCTTACACACATAATTTGGATACACTTGATCCTTGAACCCATTTGGTTGTTCCATATAAACTTCATCTAAAATGTAACCATTCAAAAAAGCATTCTTCACATCTAATTGAGATAATTTCCAACCTTTGCAAGCATCAATTGCTATGAGAGCCCTTATGGTTGTCATCTTTGCAACAGGACTATAAGTTTCATCATAGTCCACACCATATATCTGTGCATATCCCTTCACAACAAGCCTTTCTTTGTACCTAGATACACTTCCTTCTATAAATCTTTTTGTTTTGTAAACCCATTTACATCCAATAATCTTCTGACTATTTGGCTTAGGAACCAAATCCCAAGTCTCATTTTCCATCAATGCATCATATTCCTCTTGCATAGCTTTTTCCCAATTCTTCATCTTTAGTAGTCAAGAATGAAGTATCATGGATATACCTTGTAGGTTTCCATTTGTGCCTAGATGACCTTTTGAGTTCTCCACTTCTTGAAGTTTCTGGTTCATCACATTCTGGATCAAACCTTGGCACTTCTTCAACTTCAACCTGTACTTCATTGTTCTCCTCTTCATCAAATATCTGAATCTTTGATTTACCTTTCTTTTGATTCACAACTTCTTCAACATCTGCATGCACATTAAGTATACTTGCATACCAAGTACCTTGCTCATCAAATGTAACATCCTTGGACACAAGGAATTGCTTTGTGGATGGACTCCACAACCTATAACCCATCTGCTTGTCATCATAACCAATGAATACATACTTCTTTGCTTTAGGTTCCAATTTATGCCTCAATTGAGATGGCACATATGATTATGCCAAGCATCCAAATATTTTACAATGATCCAAGGTAGGTCTCTTACCCCACCAAGCTTCATATGGTGTCATACCCTGCAAAGCTTTACAAGGTAACTTATTGACCAAATATGTGGCTATGTTTATAGCCTCAGCCCACAAATAATTAGGACAATTTTTCTCCTTCATCATGGATCTTGCAAACTCAACAAGAGTTCTATTTCTTCTTTCTGCTACCCCATTTTGTTGAGGAGAGTACCTGCAAGTAACCTCTCTCTTTATACCTGCATTCCACAAGTAATCACTAAACTCATTAGAGAAATACTCTCCCCCTCCATCTGACCTTAGTCTCTTCAACTTATGACCTATGATTCTCTTTGCATATGCATGATAGTGTTTAAATGTATTTAACACTTCTGACTTATCTTTAATCGCATAAATTGTGATCTACGTGGTAGCATCATCATCATATATGACATAATATCTTGAACCATTTATGCTGAAATCCTTTGAAGGACTCCACACATCTGTATGTACCAATTCAAGTCTTTCTGAATACATGACACCATGCTTATTATATGATTGCTTATGAGTTACCTAAATGACATGCTTCACATCTGTATGTCATGTGTTGACCTGCAACATTAGGCAATCCAAGCACTGAACCATTATTTATCATTTCTTTGATACCTCTTTCATTAAAGTGTCCAAGTCTTTTATCCCAAAGATCCAATTCAGACACCTTTTGATCTCCATATGTAAACATAGCAT
This sequence comes from Ceratopteris richardii, assembly GCA_020310875.1. Classification (NCBI taxonomy): domain Eukaryota; kingdom Viridiplantae; phylum Streptophyta; class Polypodiopsida; order Polypodiales; family Pteridaceae; genus Ceratopteris; species Ceratopteris richardii. The sequence goes on from CM035414.1 coordinate 155,075,876, forward strand.
GTCCAATATTACCTTGTATCTTTAATGTGAAGAGTCTTCCTTCCTTCTTTCGTGTAAAAATTTGTTTATACCCTTGACTAGGGTCTTCAACATAAACTCCATCATTAGTAAACCTTACCTCATATCCTTTTTCCACAATTTGTCCTACACTGATCAAGTTCTTTGGAATTGTAGGAACATACAGAACACTACTCAAGAGAGTGCTTCCATCTTTGGCTTTGACTGAACCAATTGACTTTACTTTGTGCTTTGTGTTATCACCTGTTTGAACTGTGTGATTGATTGCATTATGATCTAGATCAGTCATCAAAGCAATGTCCACTCAAATGATTACTACATCCTGAGTCAATATAAAATACTCTCATGTCTTCATGTGAAGCTTCACATGTTGCATTCATAATGAGAGTTGAATCTTCTTTCTAATCTGATGCATAATTGTAGTACGTGTTATTATAGGATTGATTTTGGAAATTTCTTCCTCCACTTCTTCCAAAAGAATTCCTACCACCTCTACCTCTGAAGTTTCCTCTTTGATATTTGCCACCTCTTCCTCTTTGATTAAAATTCTAATTAAAATTACCATTGCTTTGATTATTATGCCAACAATCATGAGATAGACGATTGTTCTTACCACATATCCAACAAGCTCTGAGATTATCTTTGTTTTTTCTGCCTCTTCCTCTACTTCTGCCACTTCCTCTTCCTCTTAAGAAGTTTGCTTGACTTGGAGTACCTTCATCTTCAACTGATTGTTGCTTTCCTTTGCTAGCTTTCTTCTTGTCTTTAGAATACATTGCATGACCTACACTCTTATCAACATCTCCTTTGATATCATTCTCAAAAGTTAGCATATGTCCTAACAATTGATTCAAATCAGGAGTGAAATGGTCTAATGAAAGTTCTGTAGACAAAATAAAAGGCTTCCACTTCTCATCTCCTCTTAGCCCTGTGAGAATTTGTCTTACCAACTGTTAGTCGGCTGTCGGATTGGAAAATGCACGCGAAAAGTGATTACACAACAATTGTAATTTCTTATATAAAGCAATGTAAAGAGATGCTCAGGGACGACGAGTCGTGGAATCACTAGACTGTTTGTCTGGGTGATTGTCTGAGCGTTACTGTAACTTTGTTTGTAAAACTTTTGAGTTTTTCTGAGTAATCCGTTATCTCCTTGTCTGTATCTGTTGTCTGTGTGTGTTATCTCTTGATCTTTGTTGTGGTTGTGAGTGTTATTCATCATACAATAACTCATCGAATTGTTGTCTGAAGTGAATCATCTGCAAATCCTTGTTGCAATCGTGCGTTAAGAGTGTGTATTGGGTTAGTACTAGTTCTTGGAATGTCCTGCCAAGTTGTTGGGTGAGGTCTATAGAATTGTGATAGTGCGCTAACACTGCAAAGTATAATGCTGTCTTCAGTGTTGAAATCTGTCATCATACCGTAAGGGTTAAAAGTTGCAGTAAGGGATCTTGAGTTGCATAAGGGGTCTTTAGTGCGGTGTAATTGAACGATTTAGTTCTCTGTGTTTCGGATGATGAGCGGATTGCGGTACCTATCTAGTAAAGATTGAACCCTTACCCTTGTCTCTGATATCTTCAGTAAGTTTATCACTATAGTATTTTAGTGTATTCATTACATGATGGCTAAGCTAAGACGTGAACAGTGATTGTCTGAGTATAACGGAATCTTAATAGAGTTTCAGTATCTCTCTGTATCTGAAGTGGTTGTATTTGGGAACTAAGTAAAGGGCCTCTGTCTAACAGACCCCTATCACTCCCAAGAACCCACTTAGGTGCTTAGATGTGTTTCTGACAGTTAGACTCGCGTTTTAAGCATTTAACAAGACCAAGCCAAAATGTTTGGCTTGAGGGGGAGCTGTTGGAGTAAATCACAAGCCTACACATTTGGCTTGAAAGATATCTTGAAGACTCTACATATGTGAAGAAGCATAGGAACCATTGCTAGTGGCTAATTACCACTTTATCTCATTGTAGAAGTCAAATTGACTTGGAATCTTTTGTAATCACCTACCAAAGTGATTCATGGAAAAAGTAGCTCATTTGATTGAAGGAATATCTCCTAGGATATAGGAGTTTGATCATAGGGAGCCAAAAGTTTGAATTTGAATTCAAACTTTTACTCATTTCCTATAAAAATGGACATGGAAAAGTCGCGGGTAGAACTCATCACTCCCGAGCTTCTCATTGTTGATTCTGAGTGTGTGTGAGGTCTACACTCTAGCCCACACCTCTCTACACCATTAGGCAACGCTATTCATGCCAATGGGATTGTATACAAGTGTTCATTAATAGATACATTCACATCATTCATCTCTGAGTTCTCTGCTAGTCTACTCAAAAGTCCGTCAACTTGTGAAGTGCATATCTCCGTCAAATCTTCACCAAATTCAGTGATTCAAAGCTTGTTGGATTCAGTTTGAAGTTATCTACATGCTATCAAAGTTTTAAGAAATTATATTCAGCCATTTCAGAGAAATATGCGTTGAGGTGATCACTGGTCTATTTCTACTACAGTCCTAAAAAGTCGAGGGTATAGCTAAACTTGCTAAATTGATTTCTCTTAGCATAGTTTATCTTTTTACATCATTTCACTTGGATTAGTTAGCTTACTAAGCTAATTAGGTACCTCTAAAAGGAATGTTTCCAATTCCTACTGTACTGGTCATACTGAGCAAAATACCCAGCAGGTGTCAAGACATAAATAGAAGGTTTTCTTGAGGTTGTAAATTTCAGAGTTACCTGTTTTGACTCAATCATTGCACAAATCATTTCCAAAGTACATAGGACATTTTATGGTGTCATTGGAGAGCTAAGGAGGTCTACTTATCAACTCTAAAGCAAAAGAGGGCTGGTACAAAGCAGGTTTTGGCAGTACCTACTCAGTCTCTTGGAGCATCCATCCATCTTTCCCAATAGCATCACACATAGAAAGCCCATTGGTGGTTAAGTAATCAACAATCCTTGCATGCCATGCACGAGGATCTTGCTTAATCCCATACAAAGCCTTTTGCAACCTGAAAACATATTCTAGATGCTTTGAATCTTCATATCCTTGTGGATGGTCCATGTATACTTCTTCTTGTAACTCACCATGTAGTAAAGCATTCTTCACATCCATGTGATGCAAAGTCCATCCTTTTGTTGTAGTTAAAGCAACAAGTGTTCTAACAGTAGAAATTTTAGCTATAGGGCTGAATGCTTCCTCATAATCAATGCCATATGTCTATGCATATCCTTTTGCTTCCAATCGTACTTTGTACCTACTTATGCTACCATCAACATTGTGCTTTACCTTGTAGACCCACTTGCAGCCTATGGATTTCTTTCCTTGGGGCAATGGAACTAGCTTCTATGTATCATTTCCATAAAGTGCAGCCATCTCCTCATCCATAGATTTTTCCAAATCTGCATTTCCAATTGCATCTTCAAAACAAGAGGGTTCAACATCTTGTATTACCTTTGTCATGTAGACACAATGACGAGCCATGTAACTATCATATGTCAATTGTTGCATGTGCTTTTATTACTCCTAGAGTCTTCACAGGGGGCAATCCAAGTTTCTCATCAAGACTCTTTTCTGAATTGCTTGAATCTCCATCAACGTCTTCAAAACCTACACATGTTTTACTACCAGCAGAAAGCTTTTCTTTACCTTTCTTGGATGTATTTGATGAATTTGTTGGACTAAAATTTCCACGCAATCTTCCACTCCATGGATTTGAGTTGGAACTATTGCTTGGTGATTCATTTGGTCCACTCAAAACTTGAGATTTTGCACTTGATTGTTCAACATTTTCTTTGTCATTTGATTTAAGAGTAATTCCATCTTTGGCATTTGCATAGAAGCTTGACATTTCATCAAGTACCACATTTTTGCTCACCTTCACCTGTTGTGTGAGTGGGTTATAACATTTATATCCCTTTTGCTCAAGGGAGTATCCAATTAAGACACATTTTTTTGCTTTTGGATCAAGATTTGTCCTCAACTCATCTAGAACATGTACATATGCAATACAACCAAAAACTTTCATATGTGATATGTTTGGCTTTTGACTTGTCAACTTCTCTTCAGGTGTAATTTGATATACACTAGCAGTTGGGGTTGTGTTCATGGTGTATACAACCACATGCACAACTTGTGCCCAATAACAATGAGGCATATTCTTCTCAGCCATCAAGGCTCTTGGTATTTCTGCAATTTTGCATTCAGCAATGCCATTCTGTTGTGGTGTGTACCTGCATGAAAACTAACATCAAATTCCATGACTTTTTAGAAAATTGTTGAACCTATTGACATGTATTAACCTCCCCCATCATATCTTAATGTCTGAATATACTTCCCTATCTTCTTTTCAACCATAGCTTTAAAATTTTGGAAGTGAGTGAATACCTCACTCTTCTCTTTCATGAAATATACCCACTCTTTCAGTGTATGGTCATCAATGAAAGTAACATAAAACCTGCAACTACCCATAGATGCGGTCAAACATCTATATGTACTATTTCTAGTACATTCTCAATTACATGCTTGTCATGCGAAAATGATGCTCTTGACTGTTTACCAAATTGACATGCTGCACATACCTTTTGCATTTCTGCAACTTTGAAATTTGGTAGTCCATTGATAATCTCCTTGGTCTCCATCAATTTTAGCCTCTACAAATTTGCATGTCCAATTCATTTATGTCACATCTCTATATCAGCAATAACTCCTACACTTTTTGCAAACATGGCTACATTCATTTCAGGAATTTTCACATTTAATGTGAACATCCTAACCACTTTTTTTCTTTTGGCAATAAATCTTCCATCTTGTTTATACTCTTCTATATATAACCCATCAACATTCAACCTGACTTGTAATCCCTGGTCAACCATTTGTGCAACAAAAACCAGATTCTTTGTTATATTTGGAACATGCAGCACATCAGCAAGGTTTTACCTTTCCATCCTCCATAGATAGTGCTATGTTTCTTGTATGCTCGATAGGATGTGATGTGTCACCACATATTTCAACATATCCAAGAACTGGAAATTTTTGTAAACTACTAGACCAATTTGCATGACTGGTCATGTGATGTGAAGCACCTGAATCAACATACTAGACATTACCATTCGATTTTGAAGCATCAGTAGACATCATATTCATCATATGATGTTGAACCATGAAGAGCTTCTTAGAATCATTTGCACTTGTGGATGCATAGTTGTTTTGCTGCCTTCTATTATAAAAATTCTTCAACCTGTAATCATGTTCAAACTGTTCAGGTTTACCACAGTTCTAGCATCCTTTACTATCATTACCTGGATGATTTCTTTGGAAATTTGTGTGGTTTCTTTGGCTCCCCTTGCCTCACAAGTGTCCTCTACCTCTTGCATGATTCTGTTGTTGACCTTGATCTTGCTTATTGTGCTGGCAAGGTACAAGGCTACACTAGTAGCCAAAGGCTTCACATAGACACAGTCGGTGGATTATGAGGAGACTTCTAGCCTTGTGGCAAACAAGGCTACCATTAGAGCTCTCATAGCCCTATGTGCAACAAGGAGGTGGCCTATCTACCATATGGACATAAGGAATGATTTCTTGAATGGTTAGTTACAAGAAGACGTGTTCATGGAACAACCTCAAGGGTATGTAGATCCACAACATCCTACCTATGTTTGCAGGTTGAAGAAGGCCCTATATGGCCTAAAGTAGGCCCCACAAGCTTGGAATCAGAGGCTAGGTGACTTCTTGAAGAGATGTGTTTTATCTCCAAGTGATGCAGATCCATCCTTGTATGTGAAGAAGACAAATGAAAAGATATGTTTGATATGTATATATGTAGATGATCTTCTTATGACAGGTGATGATGATGTAGGCATAAGGAAAATCAAAGAGAAGCTTGGAAGAGAGTTCAAAATCTTTGATTTAGGTGTACTAAGGTACTTGCTTGGCATTGAGGTGATCTATTGGAAGCAAGGTATCTATCTCTCTAAAAAGAAGTATCTTCTAGATTTGGTGTTTAGGTTTGGAATGATAGATTGCAAACCAATAGCTCAACCTATGGATTCAAATGTCAAGTTAAGCGAGGAAGATGGTAAGAAGGTAGAAGACCTCACACTATACAGGAGCATTGTGGGATCATTGATCTATGCTACACTCACAAGGCCGGACTTGTGCTACATAGTTGGAGTTCTTTCTTAGTTCATGCATTCACCCATTGATACACATCTCAATCATGCAAAGAGAGTGTTAATGTATGTGAAGTGTATAGTTAGTTATGGGTTGGTATACAAGTATGATAAAGAACTTCAAGTACGAGCATGGAGTGATATAGATTGGGCAAGGAGTGTTGATTATAGAAGGTCAAATTCTAGCTATGTTTTCATGCTAGGTACAAAAGCAATTTCATGGATGAGCAAAAAGCAGCCCATTCTTGCATTGAGTTCAACAGAGGCTGAATATAGAGCTTTAGCCCTCACTACATGTAACGCAATCTGGCTTAAGGATCTCTTAAAAGACCTTGGTGTACAACTTGGACCAATTCCAGTTTATGAAGATAACATGTCAAGCCTACATCTTGCTAACAATCCCATGTATCATGCAAGAAGCAAGCACATTGAGGTGCATTACCATTATGCAAGGGAAAAAGTTGCAAGTGGAGACATTAATGTTCATTTTGTAGGAATAAAGGACCAAGTTGCAAATATCTTCACCAAAAGCTTAGATGTGACCAATTTAACAAAGCTTTCAAAGGCTATAAGCTTACTTGATATGGACACTAACACCTTAAGCTTGAAAGGGAATGTTGAAAGTGTGAACTATGCAAGCTCTAGCTGGACAAAGGGGTCAAAAGACCTTAATGTGGACAAAGGTCATGAGTCAGATCACTTAGGGTAGGTTCAAGGTCAGCCAAGGCAGTCCTAAGACAATGAAAATTCATGAGAGGCATCAAAAAACTCTAAAAGGAGATGAAGAGACATGAAATGTATGGAAGTCCTATAGGTCATTGAAGAATAGGAGACATATACTCAAGGAGGCTCAAGGAGAGAGTCATTCAAGGCTCAAGGGGCTGAAACATAGCAATCCAAGATAGGAAAAATGCTGAGGAGGACATTACATGCATAGAGGACTATGGAGGAGCTATCAAGCCCACACCCCCTTCTACTCTCTTATAGAGTTGTTGACTGAGCTAAACACATCCATTTGAGGTGATCTATAGCTTCTTAAAAATCTTATGAATATATTAGTGTGGCTTAAAGCTTAGGTGACTTGGATCACTATAAGGTAGATGACTCAAAGTTTTTTTGTAGGGTAGGAGAAAAGGTGTATAAAGGGACCTAGATATTAGGTTCATTTCACTTCTAATGTGAAAATATAAGGGATTAAATTCCATCAGAGGTGGGTCTATCCCCTATGAGATGCATCATTAGGTAACATTCGTGAACCTTCTTCTAAAGCTTGGCCACTTGTTGCTTCAACCATTCTAGATCCTCTAACAATTTCAATAGTGTCTCCATCACTCTGAGTGTAGTGGATTGGTGTAGTGTAACTTTTAATGCATGAAGCTCATCGGCTTGAGTGTCGTGTGCTTCAAGTAGTGCTATATAATATTCCAAGTCATTTTATATCCATGTTGGTGGTATAGCTTGTTAGTGGGATGGACTAAGCGGTGCTTCCAAGGTGGTTTCCAAAATGTTTTGCTTACGTAAATGGGTGTTCTATTTAGACACTGCCTAATGCCTCTTTACTAGGCTCATGTTTCTAGAGAGCTTGAAATTTTGTTAAATTTTTTCATGATGTTGGTTTCAATTGCCTTTATCTCCTCTTGACGTCACATATCTAATTGGGTATCGAATGTTGTAGGGGCCTCTTTAAGTGTAGTGCACCAATCCTTGAGAGCTGCATTCTCTAACAGAAGTTTTGATTTGGGCTTGTATCATATTCATGTATTCTTGAAGCTTTACATTCAAGTTGACTAACATAGTGTGTAGTCGTCCTTCACTTCATTAAGACATGAAACACTTTGGCAAGCGTGGACTCTAGGAGTGATGACATATATACAGGATTGGTGTGTATGAAGGAAAAATGGGGAATAGGTTGTGTTGAGGGGAAGAAGACGGAGATGAGATTATGGATACTAGTGGTGGGGGAGATGGAGGTTGTGGGATAGGACAAGTCGAGAGAGTTGGAGCGGATGTGGGCAAGTCGAGATAGTTGGAGTGGATGTCTGAATGATTGTGTGGTGGTTTGGATCCACCATTCTGTCTCGGACAAGAATTATGAGTTTAATTAACATTAAGATTGACGATTGCAAGTTTTTATTTGTGGTACTCCACATTAAGATTGGCTTTGAATGCTCTTCTGCTATATCTCTAAGTGAATGGGAAAGGGAAAGGAATTAATTTATTTTTCGCCTTGCATTGTTATTATCTAAATCATGATTTACTTTTGCTCGTGCACATCCAAACCTGATCTCCATCTTGCTAACACGTCAAAACATGAGTGGTATCACGTCCAATTGATATTCTAATCCGCTCTATTAGAAGAAATGAATACCATCATGACTCTTAATGGACTATAAAATCACGTTGAGATATGAATGATATCACTCTCAAAATCACTTATAGACCCTCCAATTGCTTTTGTAATCCCCTCTCTTGAAAGAAATGAGTATCATGATGACTCTTGATAGACTATAAGCCCAACATAGCAACCCACATATAGAACTACATGTTCTACTTTTAGAGCTATACATCCCTTGCTTTTCCGAACCACCACTCTTACAAAGAGTGAATCCCAAGGAAAAGGAACCTAGTCCTCATCTTTTAAGGCTCAACACTTATACTACAAAGAGTGGATCCCAACGACAAGGAACCTAGTCATAATCTACTAGGACTCGACACCACTCCTACAACATTTATTTCCCATTTAATCCATTTCATCCTCCATTTGCAACTTGGAACGTGTTATAAAGTAAGTCTATGACATGAGTGTTCTGATGGCTGATGTTTCCGAGAGATTTATCGTTTGGTCATTCTCATGAATTTCCGAAGTTCTTGAGACTAGAATTAGGTATATGTTCATGTGCTCTCTAAAAGAAGTAATCCACATAGCATAGTGGTACTTAATGCTCACGATTGGCATAACCCAAAGAGGTATCAATCTTAAGAATTTCTTAGCTTTAGAATATGAAAAACATTAGCATACATTTAGGCTTAATTTGCGGGGGAGGTCCCTCAAATATCATTATGGTAAGCCAATGACCATTGCATTCGATGATACATGTGAGGAGAGGTGATGGGATATTAGCACAGATGAGCAAGTGTTGGATAAAACTTGCTCAAAACAAGCCAAGATAACTTTATGAATACCTAGTGCACATCGTTAGCTTACCAAATATGCATTTAGAACCCCTAAGTCCTTTGGAACATCATTAGAAAATATTTGTGACAAAACATATAAGTTTGCATGTCAAAAAGTTTGTGAAAACCTTCTATTTTTGGATGCAATGCTCTCAAGAAAATGTTTAGAGTTGACAACATAGTATGAATTGACCAAGAAGCTTTTTCACACTTTCAATTAAAGTAATGATTTCTCAATGTATTTTTGCTATGTCATATAGATACGCTGTTGTCGAGAATTTGATCTCTACTTCTTTTGGAAGGACACATAGTAGATTGGGGAGCCAAGGGCCTTGCTTGGAGAAAGGTCAACAATTGTCAAATGAAGCTCTACCTAAGAAGAAACACCTATGATGACTCTTGAATGTAGTCCTTTTCGTGTCATCCAACAGCTAATCTTCTCTTTGACATGCATATAACCAATCACCTAGAATTGAATAGAAGTGAAAGAGCCTTCTTTCTCTACTCAAAAGAATCTTTATGATGATTGACTAGAGCATCTTATGGAGCAGTTGGGGCTTTTCATGAGAAATGATGAGTATGAGGAACAAGAAGAAGAACAAGAAATTGACCAAGCTCTTGCTCTCATAGCTCTATTAGTATATGATCAATGTCTACCCCGCATGATTGTATGCACATTTTGTAAGGCCCCCATTATGAGGAGAAGCCAAGCGTGCATTACCCAATTGATGGGAATCCCAACTTGTATGTTGGATGGTCATATTGGACCATCTAAGGTATTGTAAGGAAAGGGAGTTACCAGGGTCCCCAATCGTGGGGTCCATGGAATATTCCCTTTCGGAGTCAAAAATCATTTATATTTGTTAGGTCAACTCAACCGGCATAAGCCATCTATGGCAATTATGCGGGCAGTGGCCGCCCACGCTCTACCGCCCATGTATAGCCGTCCATGGAAGGCCACCCATGATCCTATATATACATGACTTATGCACTACCTGAGACATCAAATTGAGCTAGCATACCTCTACCTTGTATCTCCCTATCTAGAGTTTTCTAGATCACCATTTAAGCTCTACCTTGAGAGCGCATGGGTGGACAACACCATCATCTTTGTACTTGCTGTTGGTAGAGAATTGTTGAGATTCTCCTATATTTGTTATCTTCTCTACTACTGATCCTCTGTTATATTGTGTAACTATTGTCTTAAATGGTATGAGATCCATAAGGTTCGAATAGCTTGAGAAGTATCAGTATTTTAGCCTACTAGTAGACTAGAATATTACTAGATTATTCGAGTGATTACATGATGGCTTCATCGTCGAACACTGGTCTTGGTGCTTCAACACCTATTCGAATTTGCCCACTTGCATTCACTGAAGGGAAGCTGGATGGAACCAACTATACACTCTGGAAGTTCATAATTTTTGCAGTTTTGGACTCCTATGAATTACTTGACACTGTCATGGGACCTATGGGATTGGATCCAGAGCCTATACCAGTTGAAGATCCAGCAAATTCAAGATTGATGATTCAGCCAGATCCAGATCTTCTATGAGCTTGGAAGAGGCAGAATGCTGATGCATTATGTGCAATTGTCACTAGTGTAAGTGATTTTGTGCTTAGTTTCGTTCAACATACTACTAAAGCACATGAGGTTTGGGGCATATTGGCTCGTCAATATGAGACCAAGAACCACACTAGGATACAAAAATTAGAAAATCAATTGGCAAATGAAAAGCATTTTGATTCTGAAAAGGCTCAAGATTTTATCAAATGGATAAAACATCTTCAAGATCAATTGGTTGCAGTTGGTGCGGTTGAAGAATCAGAAAACTACAAGTGATGCCACATTCTCAGCAAATGCAAAAGGTAAAGGCTCTTCTCATGGATCAAAGAAGAATCCAAAGAACAAAAAGTTCAGAGGAAGTTTCTTCTATTGTGAAAAGAAAGGCCATGCCATCAAGGATTGTAGAAAGAAGCAAGTTGATGAGCGGAATGGGACTGTAAAATCATCGTGGAAGAATAAAGAGTCTACAAACAACACAGAGCTAGAACTATGGGTAGCTATTAAAGAGGTATGCTCATCTTCTCAAGATCGTGTTGATGAACCATGGATTTTAGATAGTGGAGCTTCTCGCCATATGACCAGTAAAAAGGATTGGTATAGTTCCCTAGCGCCTCTGTAGGAATCCATCAATGTAGTGGTGGGAAATGACTCCAAGTGTCCAGCGGAAGGAACTGGAACCATCTCTTTTATCACTTCTCTAGGAGTTGACAAAAATTTATCCAATGTTTTTTATGTACCTATACTTAAAAGAAATTTTTTGTCAATTTCTGCAATAACAGATCGTGGACTCAAAGTTCACTTCAATAAGAGTGGTGCAGAAATTATGGATTCATTAGGTAATGTAGTAGGTAAAGGCATAAGACGTGATAACTTGTATGAGTTAAGTGCCTTAACTGCTATAGAAGATAAAGATGTAAGCAAGTTATGGCACCAACGATTTGGGCATCTCGGATTTGCAGTTTTGAAGGAGATGCAAATTGAAAATCTTTTCTTCCTAGAACTCATTGTGGAGTTTTGACCTTACCTTTAGCATGTCTCCAAAGATAACCATCTTGTAAGAATAAATTATAAGCTCGCTTTCTAATATTATGGAATGTTTGGGTAGAGTAGCTTGAGAATGGTTTCAATGTGCTCATATACTTGCCTATATTTTTCCATTCATCATCATATTCTAACTCATGAAATTGCTCATATATATACATGTGGATCATAACTACACAAAATCATATTTTTTGTTAGTTCATGTTCAAGAATATCTCATACTGAAATATGAACTAAATCCGGATTAATATACTTTATATATGAAATCAATTTAAGCATAGCTATATATGGGGATTAACAATTAGCTATGAGTCCTATGAGAGGTAAGCAATTAGTTTCAACTTTAACATTGGCATGTATAAAGTACTCTTTATCAGTCTTTAAAGTCGTTACCATACCCCATAGTTCCCTTTTAATTTGAGGATATTTACGTTGAGTTTCATGTAAAATTTTTGCCCCAAATCTAGTCGGATATCTATTTCCATCTTTATCTTCCTGACTTATGACCCAGCCTATACCAATAGGGCTGAAATCAACAGTCAATATGATAGGCTTATTTTCCAAATAATCTACATGCTTAAGAATCGGAGCTTCTTGCAACAACTTCTTTAACTTTTGCATCGCATGAGTATGTGTTTCAGTCCATAAAAATTCCCTTTTCTTTCTTAGTAAGTCATAGAGACAATTAGCTACATGCAAAAAATGTGGTATCCAAATCACATAAAAGATACAAGCACCTAAGAATCTATGAACCTCACTTACATTTTGACATGTGTCTGAATTCTTACTAATGGTGTCAATTTTTTGAGGATATGGCTTCCGTCCATAATGTCCACAAAGATGACCGACAATAAGAACCTCATTAACACCAAAAATAGATTCCTCTATAGAAAATGTTAAGCCAACTTCAATAAACCGCTGAAAGATCTTTTTGCAATCAAGGATATGAGCTTTCACAAATCTACGACATCCATCATCATCCGAAGTGCTATCTTTCTCTTCTTCCAAGAAACCCTTAATGGGAATATCACCTATAAAGGGCATAGTAATGTGAGGAATAAAGTCATGCAAAACCAAATTCATTGCACTCATCATGAGAGCTACAGAATTGGTTGAACCTTGTGGTAATGTACACATCCTAACCAATCCAAGAGGTATTTTCATGGTAGTTATGTCTCTACTTTCTAGTGCCAATTGGAATTGGTCATAACTATAGTAGAGATCACCCATTGAATAAATAGAATTGCCTGTAAAAGCTTTCACAAATTCATCCATAATTGTCCATGTACCTACATTTCTAATGGTCACTTTATTAACCCGCTGAAGATCTTGGATAAATCAAAGTTTTCCATTCTTCTTGGGCAGAGTAAACCAACAGTTTGAATAGGGAGTTGAAGAAGATTCTAGAATATGCATATTAATGTTCTCTTTAAGCAATCTAATGAACTCTGGAAGATGAGCTTTAGGTACCTAAATAGGGTGCAAATTCCAAGGAATATGGGGAATAGTAAAAATAATCATCGGAGAAACTATCCTAGGATCTGCACATACTATCTCTATAGGCTCAAAAGAAAATGCTCTTTCATGTTGCTCAATAATCTTCAAAAAATACTCTTTTTCTATTAGAAGAAGGAAACCACTAGCATCTAACTTGATTTGATTTGATGATTCTTTGGTAAATACATGTCCAATTTTGTTGGATCTCTAAGGATTGGCTCATGACTTACATTCTTTATAATTTCATCACTAAACTTAGGTAGTGGTTATGCTACTTGTTTAACCTTCTTATTAACAGTTTTATATTTTGTGTCCACTAAAGCTTCATATTATTTATCAATATTAGAGATATATTCTTGAATTAATGCATATTCGTCAAGTGAAGATAGGAGAATATGGAAACTAGAATTATTTTAACATATTTCTTTTTCTTCAAGTGTTGAGAAACAAGGAGTTGTTTTAATAACATGTTCAATGTCTTCATCAAATAAGAGATACCCTTTGTTTTTTAAATGTTTTTCATATGTTTTTATGAGTTTTTTAGGAATTTGTTTGAAATGAAAAATATCTAAAGTAGAAGATGGAAAATAAACAGAAATCTTATCTAAATTATGTACAAGAGTTTATGAGATATCAAACCAAAGTCCATTGTCATCTCGCTCAATAGTGGCATTTACTCAAAATCCTGACCGAAATGTGTCAAAGGGGTTTTCCTTAAGGACCTATGGTTGCGAGGATGATTCACACAAATTTTCATAAATTGAACACATTTTAGGCCAGCATGAGAATGAATTCTAGGGAAAGCACTACCATCATCAAGTACTTTAGTTTCCATTCTCTGTTTAGAGATGAATGGCTGTCCCAAAATAATTGGGTATGAGCAATCATCATGAACAAAGAAGTTATGTTCCTCTCTAACATCTCCAATCATCATGGGAACATTTGCATATGCACCAAGTAAATAATGAGAAGCATTATTAGCTGCTTTCATTTTCCACCCATGGTATCTATCTATAGGCCATTTTCCATCATTGTACAACTCCCTTTAGAAAGCATTTATTTCAGATCCTGAATCTAATAAAGCTATATGTGGTTTATTATTATTTCCTTTTTCTACAATGGTTTTTGTAGTTCCCGTAGCCCAATGTTTTTGAGTAAAGTGACTATTTGGGAATCCATTTCCTTTCTCTGCATCTCCAATCACTAGTCCCTAATAATTCTTATGCTCAAATGGATCATGATACTCAGATTCATTGATTTGAATGGTACTAACTTTAGGTTCATCATTTTGTTTTCTCTCTTCCATTTATAGGTCCTCAGTTATTTTTATATTCAATGGGTTCTCATCCTCTTTTTATTATACTCATAAAATCTTCTTTAACATCTATGCATGAGAAAGGTAACCATTCTTCTAATGTCATAGTCACTTCTGATTTCATAATTTTCTCATCCATTAATTTTTGAGTGTCTATCTGTTTTTCTATTTGAGATCAATCAGAAAGTTGGTGGTTTGTTTTTGGCTTTTTCTTCTTTAACACCTTCCGCATGTATTGATTGAGTTTCATTCGTTTTATCTTGACTTTTGTCTTTATTTGTTGCTTTCTTTTCTAGGTTTTCCACCACTTTCCTAACTTTTCCTTTGTTTTGAGGTTTCTTATCCTACTCTTGTTGTTTAGTTTCCTAACTAGGCTCTGTTCTAGGTGGTTCATTAATTGATTCGTTAGACTCACTCTCCTTTCTAGCCCTAGTAGTACATTTGGATTGCCCCTCTTCATCGCGCTTCCTCTTTTCATCTATATTAATCTTGTGAGCATAGATGGAGAACATGTCAATTGGTTCATTCCAACATGTCTTTGCACGGATATCAGAGCTTGTGGCATACAAGGACTCAACTGGTAATTTCCCCCTACTAAAAACATCATATACATGGTTCCAAAATTCAAGTCTATATGCATATGTGTTTTGACTTGTAAAGGCTTAAAACAAATTCCTCATACCCCCTTTACCATAGTTTGTTGCCAAAGGTCTTTTGGTCACATAGTCACAGATTTTTTGATCAACCTCAGTGACCCAATTTCTATCTTTGTCATCTTTAAATACATTACATGTCCAGTGTGGGTGGTCAACTTTATCACATGAGAGGCACCTATGGGTTTGATTAAATGTTTTCCGATTCCGCATTTGAGTCCTAGGATTTTGCTCTAGCTCTCTCGGTCTCTCTTGTTCTCTTAGTCTACTTTCTTGCATACTTTTCATGGTTGCCATTTCAACTCTTAAAATCTCCATCTATTTGACTATTGATTTAATTGTAGTTTTCAATATAGCGATTTCTAATTCATCCCTACCAAGGTTTTGCAAATTTTGTTCATTTTAAGTTTGCCAAAGTCATATTAGGTTGGACTACTCTAAGTTGAATTCTTTCTCTGGTAAACCCGTGGGAAATATGTATAAATGTCTCCTTTTTATGATCCTCAGGTAGATCATATTGTTCTGTAAGCTGTTCATAATACGTAAGGTATGCATTAGCATTTATCCCATTGAATTCACTCCGATCCATTTTGATTAAATCAATTATTTTCCATATGTGTCGTTCTTCGAATTGATTAGCCATATTGTGTAAATATACAGTTACATAAAGAAACGAAATATATGTATGTAGTTCTTGTAGCAGTACGTCTATTTCTTGTTCTTATTGCAACACTGTGGTAAAAGATACTTTGCAAACAGAAGTTAAAGAAGTATACCTGAATCAAAATCATTGAAGAGGTTCTTTGTGATTGTGCTTTGTGCAAATTTCTTTACATTTGAGTTGATCAAATCAATCCTAATACATCAGCTCTAGTGCATGAATGTGCAATCATAGGTTCTGCCAATGTTGATAGATAAAGGTAGCATGAAGAGGATCCTTCTACTTGTCAATCTCTGTGGAGGTGCTCAGGTCACAATGACCAGCCCTCAACAACCAAGAGATTGCAAGGTTTGAGTGTAGGCTACTGCTCCCAGGGATGTCGATGCAACGACGACAATCATTGATTTACAAACATGCATATGTAGAGCACAATAAAACTGTATTCCTATATATCTGAGATGCCAGGTTGATTTTTCACGTCGGGTTCAAAAGTGTGAGAAGAATTGGTTGCTCGAACAGTGGATGAAGTCATCCGCCAATTCAATCGGCACACGCTAGGTGTTTGGAGAAAACTCAAGTGAGATGGAGAATTTAAGAGCAAATCAAACTCAAGAGAATTAAATAGAAACTTAGTGCATATGAACTCTGTAGAAGGTAATCCAGTTTAATGTTAAGATCAATTCAGATCATAAAGAACCTTAGTGCATTTGAACTGTGTAGAAGGTAATCCAGTTTAATGTTAAGATCAATTCAGATCATAAACAACCTTAGTGAATTACAAGATATAATTTGACTTTATTGTTTTCTAGTTCGGAAATCATCAAAACCTATTGAAGTTTGTGCATATATTTTCAAACAAATTTGTTTCTTTCAAAGTCCTATATTTTCAACGATTTTCAAATCTATTAGTATTCATTTCTTTTGAAAATATTCATACGTGAAAGCAGATGG
The DNA here is from genome assembly GCA_020310875.1 of Ceratopteris richardii. Lineage (NCBI taxonomy): Eukaryota > Viridiplantae > Streptophyta > Polypodiopsida > Polypodiales > Pteridaceae > Ceratopteris > Ceratopteris richardii. The sequence goes on from CM035414.1 coordinate 155,092,929, forward strand.
AGGCCAATGTTAACATAATATCGTCATCTGTGAGCAAGTTGTTTTTATGCTACATTCGAAAGAACCAGAGTGGCTATTTGTTTTACAAGTCGCCCTACATAGTAGACAAATTTGTGAGAACATAGATGTAGAAGAAATCCCATCTGTAGTGGACTCATAGATTCATTTGATAGTCGAGGAGGAAGAGATCATTGTTCCAGAAGAAGAGGTCCTTGAAGAAGACAAAATACAGGATGAAGCAATAAATGATGATAAAGAAGAAACTAGCATACCAAGTGATTTAGAAGTTTTCAATATAGAGATAGATGTTCTCTGTGCATCAAGTCTCCAAGAGGATGCTAGAATAGAGGATTTTTGAATCAAACACTTGTACGTACTAATTTTTGTTTATTTGTTTTGCTAGGTTCTTTTGTACACTACCATTTCTCTATATTACCTTTATTATCATATGCTAATTATTTGAGTTCTTTTGTTACAGACCATGATGGGAGACCCTCTTCCAGTCACTCCACATTGCATGACAGAGGAGCAGTTCTTAGAGTTTACCTCTCAGGTACCTCCCGTGTATATGGTCGCTGCATCACAGTATTGGATCACTCGTGGTAGCACTCTCCCCACCCACACTCCTACCAGCCTCACTCCTGCAGGTCTCTCTCCTACCGGCCTCACTCCTGCCGGTGTCACTCCTACCAATGTCACTCCTACCCGCGTCACTCCTACGGGTGGTGCTACTCCCCTCGTAGGTATGTCTCCTAGCTTTATGACTCCACCACGACCATCTTTTCAGCCATCCCCTATTGGCTCTAGTAGTAGACATTTGCATTTGACACCTCACCGCGATACAGGTGCTGGCCCATCTCATAGGTCGAAGTCATGCTCTGGAGTAGGAGGTTCTAGGAGTGGATCTACAGGTAGGTGTGGAGGAGCCGGCTCTTGTGGAGGCAGTGTGATGGACATTGTGTCACCCACTTCTACTCCTAGAATGAGTACCTCTGATGCAGGTATGCCACATGGTACACCACATGGAACACCACATACACTTTGGGGTGCTCATGACCATGATGACTCCAAGGTGTATAGTATTCGAGATGGAGCTCCGATGATGGATGTGGATGGAAAAGCAATGTGTTAGCATATATGAAAACTTTGCTCCATATAGTTTGGACACTCTATCATGTTTAAATGGAGTGAACAGGATAAAGATCGGAAGAATTATATCACAGAGAGGATTTATGAGGAGTTCCGGCCAGTACATGGGTAGCCTCTTGTCAGTTCAGAGTGGATTCTACACGCCGCACGTGAAGTTATGTCCCATCGATGATCTGAGGCTCGTGATGCTTTCAGAGCAGGCTTACCAAAGCCTGTATGGTTAGATGCTGAGGAGTGGGATATGATTCGTGATGAGCAGCATTAAACTCTTGACCGATATCACAAGCAACAAGATGCCGCAAACAAACGTTTAGATATGGTTGGACCATCATATTTGGGCAGCGGCAGATATGACACGATGGGTCATGAGTTTGTAAGTACCATTTGGTTTATTGAATTTTTTTGTGTTAAGCTTGTCATTTATGTTCCTTTAATGTTTTGTATATTTGTGGTAGGATCTCGCAATGGGTCGTCCTCCAACACAAACAGAGGAGGCTTATAGATATCATCATGGATTGACTACACTATTGGAGGACTTGGAGGGACGCGGTGTGGTCATTTCATGGGAACGAGTGCGATGAGGTGATGAATTTATAAACTTGGTTTTTTACTTGTTGTTTGTAAATCTCATGTGAATTTATCTCATTTCATGAATGTTCTTTGTTGCAGGACTATTGATATGGAACATTCTCTACATGTGTATCGTAGTGGTGGACCAAAATTTTGTATTTGATTCTTATATGGCAATGCTTTGCCACATTTTGTAAAAGCCATATATTGCCACACTCTTGTGTATGCTTCATTTATGAAATATATAACTTTTTTTGTACATGGTGCATGGTTTATGGTTCATTCTGATTATCTGTTTTGTGTCCAATAATATTTTTCTTTATGAAATCATATTTCGGTTACCATTAGAGTACACATCACATGTACTCCATTTTTTTGGGTAGATTGTATTGTCTTTTGCTAAACAACATCATGGTAATGTTGCTGAAGCAAAAGAAAACACACTCTTCCCAAAGAAAAATTTGCAAATATGATCGTTAGTATAAGCGACTGTACTTCCAGTAGGGTCATCCGAATAAGCATCAGTACACTCAACGGGTGCTGGTATACACGAGGGTATTACCGAAGCTCATATTGACAATTATACCGATGCTCATACCAAGGATTATACCAACACCTATAGTGGCGCTTTAGTTCTAACATGCATATCGACACCTACACCGACATCTGGGCGAAAATGCACCTATTCAATTTCCTTGGTAAAAGCCTCAATATATAGTTGATCTGTTGTAGTGATACATGCATACACATACATATATACATATACTTACACATATATGCCCACACATGCACATACACATACACATACACATACACATAAACATACACATACACATACACATACACATACACATACACATACACATATACATACATGCATACACATACACATACACATATGTACACATACACATATGTACACACACACACATACAGACACACATACATATACACACACACATAGTAAATACATACCCACACACATACATATATACATACACTTACACACACATACATGCATACACATACACATATACATAAACTTATACATAGATACCTACACTTATATATACATATATACACACACATACATGCATACACATACACATACATGCATACACAGACACATACCCACACATACTCATATACAAACATATAAATGCATACACATACATATGTACATAGACTTACACATACACACCCACACATATACATACACACACATATACATACATGCATACACATACACATATAAACATATCCACACATACACATACACACACAGATACATGCATACACATACACATATACACACACATACATATACACACACATACATATACACACACATACATAGTAAATACATATGCACACACATACATATTACATACACTTGCACACACATACATGCATACACATACACATATACATAAACTTATACATAGATACATGCACTTATATATATACATATATACACACATACATGCATACACATACGCATACACATACGCATACATACATACCCACACATACACATATACAAACATATACACATACATATATACATACACTTACACATACATACCCACACATGTACATACACATACATACATAGTAAATACATGCATACATATACCTGCACATATAGATACATACATACATTATAAATACATGCATCCACATATCCATACATACATACATACACATGTCATACATTTATAGTTTTGTATGTGTATTTATATGTGAGAATGTGTATTTGTGTATATGTGAATATGTAAATGTCTATATATGTATGTAAATAATGAGATTATTAATGTCTAGTATCTTTATTTGCTACATAAGTAGATTCTGATCAATCAGAGGGAACTCCCCCACCGTCTCCTAATCGTGCAAGGACTACTTTTTTTAAGTATATCAAACTTTTAGTTCTAATATTTGATAGATACATACATTATTGATATATTTTTTTTAATTGTTATATTATAAACAGATTCTGATAAATTAGAGGGTACTCAACCACCTCCTATCCATGCAATGACATCTCTACATGTGTCCTCCGATAGGAATTATGATGATTTTTACTATCAAGAGCATATTATATGTTGTAATTTTTTATATGGTATGTATCAAAGACCACAATTGGAATGTATTGAACATGAGGCAGAGTATGGTAGTTTCGAGCATGCACCACCTCATGATCAATGTGATGGAGCTTCGATATGTATTGATCTATAAATTAATGTCATTATTTTAATTGAAAATCATATGCAAAATCAAATTATACTTAATATATAGGATATTTGCTGGATGATGATGAGGATGATTCTTCTATTAATAATGAGAATATACCTTGTACACATAAGGGACTTTTCCTTTATCAATTACAAGCAGAGGTTTCTTGAAATCCTCTACGTCTTGGTTTACAGACTAAAATGTCTCAAGATTATCCATTGCCAACTCATGATCATCCTCTAGTACAAACATATGATAGAAGAAGATATGGAGGATGGAATAGAGAAACACTTCCTTTAGATGGAGAGGTTTTTAACTTTTGGGTTAATTACTATATGATTGCTCCTTCCACTATTACTAGTGTTGGTCGTAGTCTCTTTATTGTAAAGGATTTGTATGTGCCTCCGAACTCTAAAGTTACTCTTATGTCATTTTGTGGTCCTATATATGGATGGGGAGATTGGCATCGACTTACACGTTACGTTTGAAGAATGACTACTTATGGATTATGCCTGAATGTAGCTTGTCTTGCTAGTACAGGGATTATGCATGCCAAAAATGAAAGATTATATATTGATGGGAGACCTTACACGCATGGAAATATAGCAGGTTTAATAAACAATAGTAGAGGATATAATAGTTCGATGACTAATTGCACATTTGAGGAGTGTGAAAATAGTCATGAATCACCACACATGAGTAGAAAGTAGCAAGATATATAGTTGTCAATGGTATTACTTCATTAAATGATGGTGGTGAATTATTAGAGAATTATGGATAGCATAGACCTCCAAGAACACCTTTTAGCTAGAGACCAATGAAAACTTTCTATCCATCTATCCTGTGTTGCATTGAAAACTCTAATTGATTGAAACTCTTTTTAAATTAACTTACATATTTAAATTTATGTTTAAAGTTTACTTTTCATTTATTTATGGAATACTAATTATTTTTATTCATGTGTGTAGATTCCTATGTATGACATTGATGATCTTCCACTACATCATTTAGAGTTGCGAGTAAGACCTCATTTATCAGAAGCTTGCATGAGGAGGGTATAAGGCATATTCAAGAAATTTGGGAATTATTCAAGTCCCATTTATATTACATACTATGTTAAATTCTTTAGTTTGAGTGCAACCTTGATACCCCATTTACAATACAATCATTCTTAATAATAAATTGTCAATTTAATATACTCCAATCAAGAGATAATAACATGTTTTGGTGTGTGAATGAGTCAATAAGTGAAACATTGGGACACCAAGAAATGTCTCAAAATCATGTGTAATTCCCATTTTTCTTGAATAGGCCTTGTATGCAAAAGTGATCATGTTGAATACGAAAGATTGAAAGACCTATATTCAAAAGAAGATAAAGTAAAAGATTTTTGTGATAATCATGAAGATGATGGCATTGAAAGTTTTTTGAGGATTGGTAACAAAACGACAACGAAAGCATTGATATTTCTAAAAATGAGAAATATCTTCCAGAAGAATGTCCAAAGCATATATATGAAGGAAGTCGGTTCACCCGACTAAGAGCAAGCTTACTTATTCTCAATCTTCAAAATCCTTTTGGATGGAGGAACATATTTATAATTTTCTATTTATTTATTTTCATTGATATCATCTTATTTCATGAACTTAGAGGTTACTATTTGAAAAGTTTTTACAAAGCAAGAATTTTCTTCTTACATCACGTGATGAAATAAAGAAGATAAACAACAATCTTGGTATAGATTATCAGTGTATACATGCATGTCCTAACGATTGTCTTTTATATAGAGGTGAATATTTAGATTCTTTGACATGTCCAAAATGTCAATCTCGTCGATTTAAGAACAAAGAGGGTAGAATCCCAAAAAAGGTATTGAGACATTTTCCATTGGCTCCACAAATTAAACATGTGTTTCAAAGCCCTGAATTACCAAAGCTTTTGACATGGGGATATGATCATAAAATTACTAATGGAGTAATGAGAATTCCAACAAATAGTGTAGCTTTTCAACATATTGATTCTAGATGACCTGATTTTGCATAAGAGCCACACAATCAAATTTTAGGAGTTGCATTAGATGAGGTTGATCCATTTTTGATGAAATCTAGTAAATGGTCAACATGGCTTGTGGTAGTCATTAACTACAATCTCCCACCATATCTTACCATTAAAAAGGACCACTTAATGCTTTCACTTTTATTCTTGGGATGAAGACAAGTTAGAGATATGAATATATATCTTGCTCCTCTCATTGACAATCGCTAAGAGTTATGGAGAGGTATTAATGTCATTGATGTATCAAAAAGCTTTAATCGGAGGCACTTTATGGTTCGTGGAATTGTGGCTTGGGCTATACACGATTTTCCATGATATGGTGTTTGTTCACATAATGATCTAATTTTTTAAATTTAATATGTATACATTTATATGTGAGTTAATCTAATTATATTTTTATGGTGCTCATGATGCAGTAATACCTACTAAGGGATATAAGGCTCGTCCTTATTGTGGTGATTGGTTGACATCATTTTACGATAAGAATCTCAATAAAAGTATTTATCTTTGACATCGATGGTTCTTGCCTGATGATCATCCATTAAGATACAAAAGAGAAGCATTAATTTTTAATGGAAAGATTGAAACAGGTTAATGTTCAAAACCAATGACACGTGTGGATTGGTATCGAAAATGGACAGATGGGCCTCATATAGATCTAGAATCTAAAATCTTCAGTGATGATGAAGATAATGAGAATGTAACAATTAAAGGTAAAGAAAAATTGGCACTAGTAGAGAATATGTTGATATGGTATTCTTTGGAGTATTGGAAGGAGTTAAAGATATTTCTTCTAATTGATCCTATGCATATATTCAACAAACTTGGTTATTCATTATGCCAACATCTTCTTGGATTGAAAGACACAATACCATCATGAAATGATTTAGAGAAAAACGCAAAACCAAAACTCTATTAGTATTCCTTTCTTTCGAAAATATTCATACGTGAAAGCAGGTGCAGGTCAATGTTAACATAATATCTGCATCTGAAAAGTAATTTGACGTTAGTTTGGCCTTGAATATCAAGTCAAACATAGTCTCATATTTTGACGTTCATCTTTCTGTTTTGTTTTGTTTTTACACATTAAAGTCGGTTTGATCACAGTATTCTTTCAATCAATACAAGTTATCATACCTCATGTTTGAGTACGAAGAACATGGAGAGAAAGCTAATATATTATAGTTTGTTTGGTGCATTCATGTATGCTCCTAGGATCACTTAGCAAAAACAGAATTTCTACACATGTTCTACAAATCTCAAAAAAATGCATCAAACGTTTCCAACATGTGATTATTACTCCAACGTGTGATTATTGCTCCTCGTGCATCCAATGACTACTCATCACAACATAGAAGCTTATTAACAATGTGCGCAAGGAATCAGATGAATCTCCACCATTGAGATAAAAGCGCAAGATATTTAAAGGTTGAGTGGAAAGATAAAATATCACCATTCAGATGATAAAATATCACCAATCCAAAGAAACACACAATTGCAGAGATAAATCCTGGAACTCTTCCATTTCGGCCTCCCTGTCTGTGGGTCGACATCGCTTTTCCCTCCCAAAAAATCTTTCCTCCCTCCTTTCTTTAGATGCATTGACTCTTTTGCTGCTCCATAGAGCTTGTAAGACTTCATCCCTTTCTCTTCTTCCATCACTAATGCACCGAATTCCACCAAAACTCTGCAATTAAGCATGCTTGGGTCAGAAGAGTACCACTCTCCCTCTACAATATACCTCCTCTTTCTCACTCATCTCTCCCCTCGGTCTTGCTTCCCTCGTGCTTTATCAAAAAGACCCTGTGTCTGATGAATGTTGCTTCTGTGTCCCCCACCAAAAAACACCTCTTCGTGATTTTCCCCCAAAAAAAAGTATCCGCTAGCCTTCCTTCGCCACCGTGTGCTCCTGCATGCACCCTCTACTTTCGAGATAGAACTCTGGGTTGTTTTGGTAGGTTGATGCTGATGTGGACATCTCCTTCAGTGGGTAGGACCTAAGGTAGGGATTTCCTTTTCCATTCATATTCAGGGGGCTCATTTACTCTACAGACGTCAAAAACCGCAAATAAAATTGCATCAAACACATCTCCACATCACTTAGTTACAACAAGATGACAACATGACGAACTACAAATGGGAGAAGGAAGAAACTCTTACGAAGAGCTTGTAAGATAATAGTTACGCAATATAATAGAGGAGTAGTAGCAGAGAAGATAACAGATATAGGAGAATCTCAACAATTTTCTACTAGCTGCAAGTACAAAGATAATGGCGTTGTCCACTCGTGTGCTCTCAAGGTAGAGCTTAAATGGTGATTTGACAACTCTAGATAGGGAGATACAAGGTAGAGGTATGCTCGCTCAATTTGATGTCTCAGGTAGTGCAGAAGTCATGTATATATAAGATCATGGGTGGCCTTCCATGGATGGCTATACATGGGTGGTAGAGCATGGGTGGCCACCGCCCGCATAATTGCCATACACAGCTTAGGCCGGTTGAACGGACCTAACAAATATGATTTCTCACTCCAAATGGGAATATTCCATGGAATATTCCCTTTACCGTCACGCTAGAGGCACTGCCCCTGAACCCCCACCAGGGGGCCCGCTGGCCCCTTGGGACCCCCGACCAGGGGGCTCGCTCGCCCCTTGGACCCCCGAGCCAAAGCTTCTCCTCACTGCTCGGACCCCACAATTGGGGACCGTGGTAACTCCCTTTCCTTTCAATACCTTACATGGTCCAATATGACCTTCATGCAACATGCAAGTTGGGATTCCCATCAATTGGGTAATGCACGTTTGGCTTCTCCTCATAATGGGGGCCTTACAAAACGTGCATACAATCATAAGGGGTAGACATTGATCATATGCTAACACCCCCCTCCATGTTTATTGATGAAAAATCAAGTAGGTTTCAGTCCTATGCCCATCTCTTGAAGATGCCTGTTGAGCTACTCTCTCCCAAGTGCTTTAGTGAATATGTAAGCACAATTTGCCTCTGTTGGGCAATATTCTAGCTCCACAATTTGATCTTCAATTAGCTCATGAATGTAATGGTACTGTACTTCTATGTGCTTGGTGCGAGCATGAAATACTAGGTTCTTTGTAATAGCCATACAACTTTGATTATCACACTTGAGTATAGTCGCCATATTTGATGGAAAGCCTAGATCTGCAAGAATTCCCCTTAACCAGACTGCCTCACAAGAAGCAAAACAAGCTGTTTTGTACTCTGCTTCAGTGGAGGAGAGTGAGAGAGTCGGTTGCTTCCTACTTACCCAAGAAAATATTCTTGAAGCAAGTGAGAAACAATATCCAATCTCGAGTTATACTTCCAACAAGCTTCCTATACTTCTTAGCATCTACATCAGGCATGTTACCATCCATAGATAGCTTATGATTTACCTCCATAGGTGTGCTAGTTGATTTGCAGACCATCATTCCAAATTCCTTGAGAATTTCTTTGGCATATTTTTCTTGTGAGATGAAAATGCCATCCTTCCTTTGCCATACTTCAATTCCTAGACAAAAATGAAGTAGACCTAAGTCTGTCATTTCAAACTCAGTTCGCAAGCTGATCGGAGTTTGATTGATGAGTTCCTGATGATCTCCTGTAATGATCAAATCATCTACATATACAATGACAACAACTAGCTTGCTATCCCTTTTCATTACATACAAGTTAGCATCAGCAGTACTTCTTTCAAAACCCATATCTTTGAAAAAATTATCTATCCGTTGGTACCAAGCCCGTGGAGCTTGCTTTAGTCCATACAAAGCTTTCTTCAACCTGCAAACTTTATTTTTTGAACTGGGCAGCTCAAAACCTGGTGGTTGAGATACATATACCTCCTCCTTGAGGTGACTCAACATCCATCTGGAAAATAGGCCAAGCCTTTTGTGCAGCTACTACAAGTACCGTCTGAATAGGTGTCTTGTGTGTTATTGGTGCAAAAGTTTCTTGAAAAAAATCCTTCGATCTGTGAAAAAATCTGTGCAACTAATCTTGCATTATACTTTTCTAATGTTCCATGTGCTCTATACTTAGCTTTCAAAATCCATTTAGTACCTATTACCTTCTTCTTTGGCGGCAAGTTGACTAGATCCCATGTATCATTTTTTAGTATACTATCATACTCAGACTCCATTGCCTCTCACCAAACTGGATCATCAAGGGCTTCTTCAATGGTGGTGGGATCCTTTATCGAGCCCATGATATTTGCCATTAGATCCATGTTAACAATGTGTTCTGAGGCTCTTCTTTTGCTCCTCTATTCTCTTTGATCTTCGTAATCCATCTGAGGATGATTCTGGTACATCTACATGTGGATTGAGATCATCAAAGAGCTGTTGTGCCCACTTTGGTAGTGGCTTATGTTGTGCAGCTACAACTAGTTGGCTTTTTATTGAGGAAATTTCTCCATCGAATGTTTCCTCCTCAATTTTAACCTGTCTTTTGATAGGCACAAGGTGAGATATTTTTCTATTTGATGAGATAATAGATTTACCTTTATCTTCTACTAAGTGTGGTCATTCATCAAACACCACATCTTGGCTAACAAAAATCTTCCTTGCCTCAGGATCCCACAACCTGTTTGCTTTAGACTCTTCACTATATCCTAGGAAGACACACTTTTTGCTTTTTGAATCCAACTTTGATCTTGTTGAATCAGGAATATGTGCATAACGACAACAACCAAAAATTCTAAAATGCAAAACTGAAGTCTTTTTACCAGAATATGCTTCTTGAGGATTCATCCCCTTTAGTGCTTTTGTGTAGCTTCAATTGAGGGTGTAGATTTCTATATTGACTGCTTCTTCCCAGTATGAATCAGGCATGTCTTGAGCCTTTAACATACAACAAGCCATTTCAACCACTGTCCTGTTCCTACGCTCAACAACGCCATTTTGTTGAGGTGTATGAGTTGAGTTAAGTTGCCTTTTCACACCATGCTCCTTACAGTAATTATTGAATTCTGTTGAGAAGAATTCACCTCCTCTATCTGTTTTGAATTTCTTCAATTTCCTTCCTGATTCATTTTCCACATACTTTTGCCACGTTTAAAATTTTTCAAAAACATCAGCCTTCTCTCGAATGAAATAAACCCACATCTTTCTACTATAATCATCGACTAACAATAACAAGTGGAAAGATCCTCCTAGAGCAGGTGTAGATATTTTACCAAATAATCAAATCAATGCATGAGTCATTATGGGCTGGACATAAAGGCTTTTATGGTACATATGAGAAAATTAGATCTACCTATTTTTGGCCTAGAATGTATGTTGATATTAATAGTTATGTATGTACATGTTCTGTTTGTCAACTTCATTCTTTTGTTAAACATAGGGATCCGCTACATCCTACTTATCCACCTTGCATACATTACAAGTGGGTAGTAGATCTAGTAACCATGCCTAATGGACTTGATAAAATGTGTTATATTGTGCTTGCAAGGGAAGATTTAACCAATCATGTAGAAGGTCGTGCACTATGCACTAAAACTACATACAATGTTTGTAAGTTTTTGTTAGAAGATGTTATAAGTCGATCTGGGTATAAAGAAAAAGTAGTTGCCGATGATGGAGAGCTAAATGCTAAACAAGCTACATAGTTTTTTGAACGTCATGGTATATGTTTGTCCTTGAGTATTGCATACAATCCTGAAGCTAATGGTAAAATAGAGAGGAGAAATCTGTCTATTATAAAAGCTCTAGCTAAATCATGCAATGGGGATATCAAACAATGGCCACATACTTAGCATTTATGCTTTGTGCGGATAGGATGACTTGTACACAGACCACAGGTTACATGCCTGTGGAGTTAATGTATTGCCAAAAGCCTATTTTTCCAATTCATTCTCAAATCTTCTCTTGGACATCACTTCACTAGAATGCTAATATGACGAGAGAGGAATTGTTAACTATACGCTTGCAACTGTTAGAGATAGGAAATCAAAGATTATATGAAGCAGTACAAAAATTGAAAGAATCAAAAACTAAAAACACACTTTATTTTGATAAAAGACACAAAATACATCCAATGAAAATTCAAGAGGGAGATTGCGTGTTAGTTTATGACAGCTCATTTGATACTCAATATGAGGCAAGAAAAAAATTAATGAAACGATGGTTTGGACCATACACAATGTTTAAAGTAAATGATAATAACACTATGTTTTAATGGAAATGGATCACACTATTTTTTAAGTTCCTTTTGCAGGTAAAAGGGTTAAATTGTTCAAATGATGCAAAGGTAGCAATTATGAAGATCTGGAGGAAATACTCAATGTGCCATCAAATGAAGACAATATAGATGAACCAAACAATGAAGATAATGCATCTTCTAATGATGATTAAAAAGGTCTTGTTTATTATGCTTTATGTTTATATGACAATGTATAACCATGTTTTTTGAGAATGTTGTAGGGAGATAGCCTGCATATGGTGTACATGTACCAATAATGATCCATGGAGAGTTCAAGTGCCATAAATGGCTTAAATAACTTTATGAGAAATAAGAAGTGAGAACAACTATGTAAAAAAAAAGTATTTTTGGATACTAAAGTTTGACGATTCTATGTAATAGGAAAAATCTTGGAGGACATTCTTCACAAGTAAGAGCGAAAAAAATTCAAGTGATTAGAGTGAATTATTGAGTGATAAGAGATTTGCATTGCAGTCTTCTTTTCTATTCTCATATTCCTGCACCATGAAGTTTAATTTTGCATTCCAAGTATGCATGTGAATAATGTAAAGAGCACGTAAGGTTTTTCTCCCTTAGGTGCATGACTTCTTGCACATATTTTAAATGTAATTAGAAACATGATGAAATTCTTAGGAACAGAGTTAAAATTTCAAGATGAAACCTCTTCAGCAAAAACCATTACCCTATCTATGCACCATTATTTTTTCCGATGCATGAAAAGTATGCATGTAATAGGGTCACATTTCATGACCTTGCATCAAGGCACGAGCTGAGATTAACCCATGCACACCAGAGTGATTGCAAGGATTCATGTATATCCACCTTGATATCTATGTGAGTGAGGGCACAAGCCTCACCATCAGAAGTCTTTTTCTTTAATTATTGCACCATATTTTATTTCTCTATGCAATTCAAAGTATGCATACAATAGGGCTATATTATAAGGCCATGCATAAACACTTGTCTTCCAATCCCATGCACATATCAAATCAAGCTAATTGATCTTTGCGATGAATCTAATGTTCCAGGACGTATCTCTAATTGTTTTGGGAGGAAATGGAAGAGTTCCAGGACTTATCTCTGCAGTTGTGCGTTTTTTCGATTGGAAAGGCTTCAAAAGTTCTATGGAGTGAGGTGCATGCATCTCTGTTGTGAACAGAGGGCAAGGGTCCTATCAAATCTGTGAAAGACTCGGTCCACAGTTTCCTGGTGTTTTCATCGCTTCAAAGTTTTATCGGCATGCACTATTCCTTGAGCCTATTCCATGTTGATGAAATCACCTGCGCGTGATTAATTCCATCAAGAGATGGTGAATGTTATATCATGGGATTCGGCTGTGAGAATGTTATATCATGGTATGGTTGATGCATCTATGAAAAAAAAATCAACCATACCTGTGGAAATCATTATGTGCTAGTGAACGTTTATTCTTGAATGTTTCATAGATGAGTTGTAGGTGTCATTGCTAGTGAACGACTACATGATGGATGATTAGCACTTTGGTTACTGTGTTTCATGCTCTAGAATGGTGGCAATTCTATCGTTCATTGTATGTATTGTGTTTCATGCTCTAGAATGGTGGCAATTCTATCGTTCATTGTATGTATTGTCTGAGGACAGTGAAAGGATGTTTTATGTGCATGGATGGCCACAGTTCTTGTAGCGCAATCCATGTTCAGTCACATCCTATATCTCTTGCTTCGGCTATGATCATTTCTATATTGCATTTGCTAGATATGCTCCACAATTTTCCTGTTGTCATCTCAATGGTGATATTTTATCTTTCCACTCAACCTTTAAATATCTTGCGCTTCTATCTCAATGGTGGAGATTCTCATGAGGCCTGTGGGTCCAGTTCTTTCATCTGATTCCTTGCGCACATTGTTAGTAAGCTTCTATGGTGTGATGAGTAGTCATTGGATGCACGAGGAGCAATAATCACACGTTGGAGTAATAATCATATGTTGGAAACATTTGATGCATTTGTTTGAGATTTGTAGAACATTTGCATAAATTCTATTTTTTCTACGTGATCCCAAGAGCATACACGAATGCACCAAACAAGCTATAATATATGAGCTTTCTCTGCATGTTCTTCGTACTTAAACATGAGGTATGATAACTTGTATTGATTGAAAGAACCGTGTGATCAAACCAACTTTAATGTGTAAATGTGAGTCTCTCCTCAAAAGAAAAAGAAGACATGTGAATGATATGTGTGCCACTCTTCTCCCATCCATTTATATCATGTTGTATCTAAAATAGCAGTGATCAGGAATGTTCTAGCATCGCCATGTGGCCAGCATGCAACACTCATCCCCACTAACCATCAAATACCTTAGGATATACCCCAGAGCTTTGGACCTTGGTTAACTAGCCCTCGTCCCACACACACATGGAATGGTCTCTATAGACCAATGTCCTAAGCTCGGGGGTATATCCTAAGGTATTTGATGGTTAGTGGGGATGAGTGTTGCATGCTGGCCACATGGCGATGCTAGAACATTCCATATCACTGCTATTTTAGATACAAGAGGATATAAATGGATGGGAGGAGAGCGGCACACATTTCATTCACATGTCTTCTTTTGAGATGAACTATGGCATGAATCCCACTACTCTTAGTACCATAGGAATGCCTAAGAATGTCCTAGTGCTTCCGAGTTCTTAGCGAATCTCCAAGAAAACCTTGAAATAGTTAAAGCCAAAATGCAGCAAGCAGCTGATAGAGCAAAAGAGTATGCTAATAGGAAAAGATCTCCTCAAAGGAGGAGAGCAAGTCTTTGTTCAGGTACCAACTAGATCTACTTTATTGTCCATAGGGAAGTGTAGTAAGCTATCACCAAAGTATTGTGGACCTTGGAAGATAGTAAAGAAGTTGAGTGATGTTGCATACCGATTAGAGCTTCCTCCAGATTCTAGAGTCCATCTAGTGTTTCATGTCAGTAAACTAAGAAAGTATATATATAGGGAGGATAGTTTCTCCCTAGATTATCCTCCCTAGATATATACTTTCTTAGTTTACTAACATGAAACACTGGATGGACTCTGCAATCTAGAGGAAGCTCTAATCGATATGCAACATAACTCAACTTCTTTACTATCTTCCAAGGTCCACAATACCTTGGTGATAGGTTACTACACTTCTCTGTAGACCAATGTCTAACAGTAAAAACAAAACAAAATAGAAAGATGAACATCAAAATATGAGACTATGTTTGATTTGATATTCAAGGCCAAACTAACGTCAAATTACTTTTCAGATGATGATACTATGTTAACATTGACCTGCACCTGCTTTCACGTATGAATATTTTCGAAAGAAAGGAATACTAATAGATTTGAAATTTTTTGGAAATATAGGACTTTGAAAGAAACAAATTTGTTTGAAAATGTATGCATAAACTTCAAAAACAAAGTAGTATGTTTCAATGATTTTCAAACTAGAAAACAATAAAGTCAAATGATATCTTGTACTTGACCAAGGTTCTTTATGATCTGAATTGATCTTGACATTAAATTGCATTACCTTCTACACAGCTCATATGCACTAAGTTCTATTCAATTCTCTTGAGTTTGAGAGTCTCCATCTCACCTGAGTTTGATCCAAACACCCAGCGCGTGCCGATTGAATTGGCGGATGACTTGATCCGTTGTCCGAGCAACCAATACTTTCGACAATGCTCATCTCTATACTTCAATTCAATCCCAAGATAATAATGCAAAATACCTAAGTCATTCACATCAAACTTTGTATTCTTAAGTTGTACCTAAGCCATCAAAGTGGGAAAATATAGTGAAGATGAAGAAGGCAATTCCTCTATTCCCATCTCATTCCATGTAAAACCACAAAAACCATAATAGGCTTAGGGGTTTGCATATCCATCACCAGCAAGAGTTCATACACTAAATGGGGAAAACTAACATTGAGGCCAACTAGATTGAAACTTCAACTAGACAATGGTCACATGCATAAGCCATGCAAGAAGGAGTTATATTGACTACATGTAGTGTGGAGTTTGAACATACACCTGCTATTTGTGATTTAGGAAAGGTTAAAAAAGACTTATTACTTAGAAGGCCTTTCTTGTGACAACAATGAGTTGTTCAAGATTGGGGTGGCAATGCACTTTATGTGTGCAAGACTTTGACACTACCACTAGATTAGATCTCATTGTTTTATTCTTATCATGATGTACTTTAGAGTTAATGAAATTCTATCAACAACAATAGAGATGAATAGTTGAGTAATGAATTGTCTAGCAATATAGAGGAGGTAGAAGAAAATTGAATGAATGAAGACACTCATTTATGGATGTGCAAAGTTGCACAACTAGGGGAAAAGAGAAGAAAATATAATGAGACTTTACAGCTAGGAATGCAAGTTTCACTTAGTTGTGGAAGATCATGCATATATGCCTATCTATTTTGTTGATGAGGAATTTGAACCACAGAATTAGGCATAGACCTTAGCAACATTAGAGATAGCCGTGAATGAGAAAACATTAATAGAATCTCAAGATGATTAACGATATGATCTATTTATCATCTTGGTACAAGAAGAAAAATGTGATAGATGGTGTTACCTAGAATTCCAATGATAGAAGATGCGAGAGAAAGATGTGAATAGGCAAACAAATGAAGAGAAATAAAAAAGAGGATTAAAGGGGAAAAAATTACTCACATTGCTAATATTTCCTATCAAACTGATAATTCCTACTTGATCTTTTCAATTGTAGAGGGCATCACAAGTCATACATATGCTATGGATCTTTGTAGGGTAGATTTTAAGAAATCCATTAATGTCAAAGAAGATGAGGAGAAAAATGGGTGTATTTTTAAGGTTTACATAACTTCCAAAATACAAAATTGAGGATAGATGCATTGAAATAGAAATACCCAAAAAAGGAAACCATGAAGAAACTCGTTGACACATGTGAAGATGGTGAGGAGTTTTTACGCAGATCACTTAAGATCTCACCCAAAAAAGAGGAAAGTGACTTAGTTTTGTTCTTATGAGAACCCAAATGTTTTTGCTTGGTTGTATAAAGATACAAACTGTATGGATACAAAAATCACCCAATCCTTCCGACAATGGAAACACGAATAGTGAAATAAATCACCCTACAACTACAATGATACCTATTCTTAGAATACAAAATGAAGGACGAGATTGACAAGCTGTGGAAGTTGGCCTTATTTATGAGTAGACGAGGGATCTCACCTATGGTGATACTTCACACAAAAATGAAAAACCTTGTGTACATTAATTTGAAGAACATTAATGAAGGCACTATTAGAGATAGTAATTATGTACCAATAATTGATCATCTATTAGAGTGGGCTACTAGAAAAGACGTCTTTAGATTTTTAGATGGATTTCCAAGTACAATCAAGTATCCATGGCATTCGAGGACAACCACAAGATAGATTTTTCCATAGAATGGGGTATCCATGATTTTAGGGTAGTTCCTTTTGGCACATTATTATGACTACCATTTTTCAAACAACCATGTGCCATATGTTTAAATAATTCCTTAGGAAATGTTTAGAGGTTTATGTTGATGATCTCTTTACTCATTCATAATGTAAAACACAACAGATTGTATACCTCAAGTTCGTCTTTGGAAAGTGACATTTATGTAAGGTTTTCTCAAACCCATGTGTTCATGACTCGACAAGGAATAACCCTTGGACACATTATTTCATAGCATGAGATTTCTATTGAAGAAGAAAAAACAAAATTCATATCTAATCTTGAATGGCAAAAAATTCTAAAGATGGTCATGCTTTTACGGGACATTGCAGATACAATTGATGCTTTATAAATATGTATGTTAGTGAAAAACAAGCCTCTTTATTCAATGATCAATGATTTGTACTGGACAAAGGAGTGTGAAGTGGCCTTCCAAGAGGTGAAAAATGCTTGGTGTAAGCTCCTAGTTTTGAAATCAGCTAATTTGTATAACCCATTCACTTAGATGTGTACATGTCCAATTATGCTTTATTTGGTATTTTAGCAAAACCTAGAGATGATGTGATAATGGATTTCCCTATAGCTATGCAACTTCAAAACTTAATAGTGAAGAAAGAATTATATGAATAAAAAACAATGGCAAAGGAAGGCAAAGCCACTACAAAAGATTGACCGTATACCCAAGATTTTATCGAGGGAAATGAACGCGCATATTTTTGCCACAACATCGATGTAGGTGTCAGCCAGTATGGGCATCGGTATAAGCATCAGTATGAGCGTCGGAATAAGCGTCGGTATTACGAAGGCCCATACCGATGGCTCTACTGGGTGTACCGTCGCGTATACGACGCTCACTGGGTGTATCGACACTTATTCCAATAATATTACTAGGAGTATCATTGCTTATACTGACGAACATATACTGTTGCACAAGTGTGAGAGTCCAACCGTATCTAAATGTGTGGTTGCGACATCTCGCTGCTCTCAGTATCAGTCAGGAGTCTGCTACTGCTCGTCGCAAATCATATCCCACTCCTTAGCATCTAACCATACAGGCTTTCGTAAGCCTACTCTGAAAGCATCACGAGCCTGGGATCATCGATATGACATAACTTCACGTGTGGTGTGCACAATTCACTCTGAACTGGCAAGAGCTTGTCCATCGGTTAGTTGGAACTCCTGATAAATCATCTGTGTGATATAATTCTTCCGATCTTTATCTTGTTCACTCCATTTGAACATGATAGAGCGTCCAAAGTGTATGGAGCAAAGCTGTCGTATATGTGCATGCATTGCTTTGTCAGCTGCATCCATCATCGGAGCTCCATCTCGGATACTATATACCTTGGAGTCATCATGTCATGAGCACCCCAAGGTGTACGTGGTGTTCCACGCACTGTACTACATGGCATACCTACATTTGAGGTACTCGTCCTAGGAGTAGAAGCGGGTGACACAACGTCCATCGCACTGCCTCCACAACAACCGCCTCCTCCAGACCTACCTGTAGATCCACTGCTAGAACCTCCTTCTCTAGAGCGTGACCTCGACCTAGGAGACGGGCCAGAACCTTTATCACGCTGAGGTGTCGAATGCACGTCTACTACTAGACCGAGTAGGGATGGCTGAAAAGATGGTCATGGTGGAGTCATAAAGCTAGGAGACATACCTCCTGCGGAAGTAGCACCACACGGAGGAGTGACAACGACAGGAGTGACACCAGCAGGAGTGACACCAGCAGGAGTGACACCGGTAGGAGTGAGGCCAGTAGGAGTGAGGCCGCCAGTAGTGAGGCCCGGAGGAGTGCTACCATGAGCGATCCAATACTATGATGCAGCGGCCATATAGGCGAGAGGTACCTGAGAGATGAACTCTAAAAACTGCTCCTCTATCATGGAATGTGGAGTGACTGGAGGACTCTCTCCCATCGTTCTTTGTAACAAAAGAACTCAAATAATTAGCATGTGATAATAAAGGTAATATAGAGAAATGATAGTATACAAAAAAACCTAGCAAAAAAAAACAAAAATTAGTACGTACAAGTGTTTGATTCAAAAATCCTCTAGTGTAGCATCCTCTTGGAGATTTGATGCACCAAGAATATCTATCTCTATATTGATGGCTTCTAAATCGCTTGCTATGCAGGTTTCTTCTTGATCATCGTCTATTACTTCTTCTTCTTGAACAATGACCTCTTCTTCAATGACCCCTTCTTCTCGAACAACGATATCTTCCTCGCCGAGTATCGAATGAATCTTTGAGTCCACTATAGATGGACTTTATTGTACATCTATGTTCTCACAAATTTTCTACTACGTGGGGCGATTTGTAAAACAAATAGCCACTCTAGTTCTTTTGAATGTGTTATAAAAACAACTTGCACATAGTGTTCGGGAAGTACAAATGTATCCCTTTCATCCGGCCATAATTTTGCGGAGTTGACTTGAAGCAAACCGCTTTTATCCTGCCTCACTGTTGTGTTTCTTCGAGGAGTGACTACTTTGAACCATTTCATATAAAAAACAAAGTAATCAAACTTCCTAAAAGACAGTTTCAAGATATCTTGAATCACACCACAATAATCTAGCTAGCCTTCTTGAGCATTATCATCTCTTGCACTCACTCTATTTTTTTGCAAAAAGTTCACCATCACCTCACTATCAAAAGTAGATCTATTTTTATCGATTCGTGCAATTTAAAAGTGTCGTCCATGAGACCATAGTGCACCATATTTAGTATACTCCCAATCACATCCCTTTCGAATTCTTCTTCTTCTTCAGAGATATCTTCACCCATTGTCTTTGCTTGTGAAACCGCTGTATCTAGCCATCTGCTCATTGGAAAAGGAGGAAAAGGTCAAAGACTTTCTAGAAGAGGCAAAAATTGAGTGGAACGATTCCTTCGAAACAAAGCTCTTTCCTTTGTGTTGGTTTCCTTGGCAAGCTTATACTTTTCGAACCACTTTTGCATAGGCTCAGAGTTAACTATGCAAAACTTCATTGCCTTCTCTAAAACCTGCATCCATTTTTCTTTGCAATCCTTTACCTTGTGGTTTATCACCTACGAGATGAACATCTTCATCATCGCTCCATAAGCGAGGCATTTCGGGATCCGACATACGTAGAAACTCAGTTATGAATACAAGAGACTCTTGTTCAAGCCATCCCTCTGCCATACTACCCTCTAGACGTGCTCTCTGTCGAACAAACCCTTTTAATGTCTTCATAAAGCGCTCTAAGAAGAACATCCATCGACTATGTACAGTTCATACTATTGCAACTTCATCGTCCACATAAGTATGCCTTGCACTCACATGTCTCGTCTTCTTATAGGTTGAGACATGTCATGCACAGTAATCCAATCCCATAAAATGTGCAGTTCTTCCACAAGTGGTGCAAGATATACATCCATGTTTTTTGCCTTATACTTACCTGGTACAATAAGAGCTAATAATAAATGAACTTTCTTTGTGGTCAGCCATGGTGGGATGTTATAATTTACCAAACATACATGCCATGTGCTCCATGAAGAACTGCGTAAACCAAATGGATTCACTCCATCCATAGCTAGGCCTAGACGTATGGATCGAGGCTCACTAGCAAACTCTGGCCACTTACTATCTATGTGCAGGCACTCGCATTACACTATATGTAGACCTGCTCTTTGTATGCCATGACATTAACTCAGCTATAGATTTGCATCTAAACATGTTCTTAATTCGTGGAATGATAGGAAAGTGGCGAAGAACCTTTGCGGGGATTGCTTCGCTCTTAATTAATCCTATTTTTATATATTTAATTATATATATTTAATTAAATTATTGGAAACACTATTTCTTTTTATATATTTTTATTTATATAATTATCCTATTCTATATATATATTTATTTATATATTCAGATTTTTTCCTTAATTTTTTCTATATTTTCTATTTATATAAATTTAATTGAGTTATATGTATGCCTAAACCCTAAAACCCTAATCTTAAAGATTTAAACCTAAAATATGTATATTTATGTATGCATGTGTATATACATGTATATATGTATTATATGTGTATGTGTATGTGTGTATATATATTATGTAGTTGTTAAAACCCTAAAACCCTAATCAGAAAGACCTAGACCTAAAACATGTATATATGTGTATGCATGTGTATATATATGTGTATGTGTATATATATGTGTATGTGTATATATATGTGTATATAAATAGGTGTATAAGTATATGTGTGTATGTGTATGTATATTTACTCTCATTAAAATGATTAAAATTAAACCTATTTTTATATATTTAATCTTATATATTAAATTTATTTATTAAAAACACTAGTTCTTATTATATTTATTTATCTATATAATAATCCTATATATATATATATATATATATATATATATATATATATATATATATATATATATATATATATATATATATATATATATATATATATATATATATATATATATATATATATATATATATATATATTCAGATTTTTTTCTTAATTAATCCTATTTTTATATATTTAATTAAATTATTTAAAACACTAGTTTTTTTCTATATTTATTTATCTATATAATTATCCTATTTTTTATATATATTTATTTATATATTTAGATTTGCTCCTTAATTTTTTTCTATATTTTCTCTTTATAAAAATTTAATTGAGTTATATGTATGCCTAAACCCTAAAACCCTAATCTTAATGATCTAGATCTAAAATATGTATAGTTCTATATGCATATGTATATACATGTATATATGTGTTATATGTGTATGTGTATGTGTGTATATATGTTATGTAGGTGTTAAAACCCTAAAACCCTAATTAGAAAGACCTAGGCCTTAAACATGTATATATGTGTATGCATGTGTATAAATATGTGTAGGTGTATATATATGTGTATATAAATCGGTGTATAATTATATGTGTGTATGTGTATGTGTACGTATATTTACTCTGATTAAAATGATTAAAATTAAACCTATTTTTATATATTTACTCTTACATATTAAATTTATTTACTTAAAACACTAATTCTTATCATATTTATTTACCTGTATAATTATCCTATTTTATATAAACATTTATTTATATATTCATATTTTTTTCTTAATTTTTTTCTATATTTTCTCTTTATATAAATTTAATTGAGTTATATGTATGCCTAAATCCTAAAACCCTAATCTTAAAGATCTAAATCTAAAATATGTATATTTCTGTATGCATGTAAATATACATGTATATGTGTACTATATGTGTATGTGTATGTGTGTATATATGTTATGTAGGTGTTAAAACCCTAAAATCCTAATCAGAAAGACCTAGACCTAAAACATGTATATATGTGTATGCATGTGTATAAATATGTGTATGTGTATATATATGTGTATATAAAATGGTGTATAAGTATATGTGTGTATGTGTATGTGTATGTGTATTTACTTTGATTAAAATGATTAAAATGATTAAAATTAAACCTATTTTTATATATTTAATCTTATATATCAATTTTTTTTATTTAAAACACTAGTTCTTATCATATTTATTTATCTATATGATTATCCTATTTTATATATATACTTATTTATATATTCAGAATTTTTTCTTAATTAATCCTATTTTTTATATTTAATTATATATATTTAATTAAATTATTTAAAACACTAGTTTTATAAATTTAATTGAGTTATATGTATGCCTAAACCCTAAAACCCTAATCTTAAAGTTCTAAACCTAAAATATGTATATTTCTGTATGCATGTGTATATACATGTATATATGTCATTAGGGAAAAAGATGCGCCTTGCATGGGCCTTGTAAGGATTCCTAATTTCCAGGGATTAAAAAGCTTAATCTAGGAGATTTGGGGGTTATAGAAAACCACTAGTGGTATTCTCAAATGAAATAATGATTGAGAGAATTTTGTGTTTGAATTAAAAAAAGGAAATTTTTTTGGCCTTTGGATGATCCAATTTAATGGCTAAGATTGAAAGGTTTGAAGCACTAGAGAGAGAAGATCTGACATGCATGGGAGCTAGGATGGATCCCACGAATTTTTTTCCACATTCTCTGCATGTTTTTTGACCCTTGGATGGGAAAAAATCCAACGTACACCCAGACTTGGGGTTGATCTCAATTCAAAAATTATTGTGAGCCGTTGGATGAGATGCAAATCTGATGGAGATCCGCAATTTGGGCTGAGAATAATTTCTTGGTGATTGTGGGCCGTCCAATGCACCTATAATCAAGGGATCATACTTAAAGGAGCCTCTGCATTTTGGGATCACATCCTTAGCCATTAGATCAAGTGTAGATCCAATGGCCTCCATTTTATGCGCTCCAACTTGGGCTCCATGTTGTAGATCGTGGGAACCTTCACGCGTGCGTGTATGGACCGTTGCACGTTTTTTGGTCGTTCGATTGTCTTCTATCCAAAGGTGCAATGCAATCGGCGCTAATCACCTTTTGGGAGGGCTTTAGAGGCGTTAGATGGACGTAAAATCCGATGGTGCGGGTCACCTGGCAGATGCCGATCTTGGATCAACTTGTGGGAACACATATGAGCCATAGGATCCTTGCGCGATCCAAGGGACACACAAAAATGGCACTCATTCGCAGCCCGAATTCATATCTGCCCTCTGATCAAGAGACAAATCTAATGGACTACAATAAAAGGTGCTTTTTGGAACTCCAACAAATCTTCACCATGCATTTCAAATTGATCCAAGGGCCCAAATTTAATAGCTCCTCAACTTTTTCCATTCAAAACCATTCAAATGCACAAAACCAGGATCTCTTAGTGGTTTCTTTCTCTTTGACCACACAAAAACAAGGGAAGCCTATGCCTAGCCTATGTGATTAAGGGGCTAGATTGTGTCCACCACCCTCTTCTCATTGGTCCATCACTAATCACTCCTTAAGCTAAAAGGCCCATGCAGGGTTCATTTTTTCCCCTAATGTATTATAGGTGTATGTGTATGTGTGTATATATGTTATGTAGGTGTTAAAACCCTAAAACCCTAATAAAAACGACTTAGACTTAAAATTGAATACTACAATCTAAAGACTTAAACCTGAACTACTAAAACCTAAATACTTAAACACCCTAAAAAACCCCTAATCCTATTTTATATATATGTTTATTTAAATATTCATATTTTTTTCTATATTTTTTCTTAATATAAATGTAATTGAATTATATGTATGCATTAACCATAAAACCCTAATCTTAAATATCTAGACCTAAAATATGTATATTTCTGTATGCATGTGTATATACCTGTATATATGTATTATATGTGTATGTGTATGTGTGCATATATGTTATGCATGTGTAAAAACCCTAAAACCCTAATCGTAAAGACCTAGACCTAAAACATGTGTGTATGTGTATGCATGTGTATATATATGTGTATGCGTATATATATGTGTATGCGTATATATATGTGTATGCATATATATATGTGTATAAGTATATGTGTATGTATGTGTAAGTAGCCTAAAAACCCTAATCCTATTTTTTATATATTTGATGTAAAAAAAACTTCAAAATCAAAATTTTATATATTTAATCATATATATTTAATTAAAACACTAGCTTATGTGTGTGTATATGTGTGCATGTGGGTATGTATGTGTGTGTGTGAATGTATGCATGTGTGTATATGTGTATGTGTGTCTATGTATGCGTGTGTGAGTATATGTGTATGTGTGTATGTATGCATGTGTGTGTATGCATTCATGTGTGTGTGTGCATGCATGTGTGTATGTATGTGTGTGTGCATGTGAGTGTATGGATGCATGTGTGTATATGTGTGTGTATGTATGCATGCATGTGTGTATATGTGTGTATGTATGCATGTGTGTACATATGTGTGTGTATGTATGCATGTGTGTACATCTGTGTGTGTGTGTATGTATGCATGTGTGTACATCTGTGTGTGTGTATGTATGCATGTGTGTATATGTGTATATGTGTATGTGTGTGTATGTATGCATGTATCTGTGTATATGTGTATGTGTATGTATGCATGCATGTGTGTATATGTGTGTATTTATGTGTGTATGCATATGCATATGTGTGTATGTGTGTGTATGTATGTGTGTATGCATGTGTTTGTGTATGTATGCATGTGTGTATATGTGTATATGTGTGTATGCATGCATGTGTGTATATGTGTGTGTATGTATGCATGCATGTGTGTATATGTGTGTATGTATGTGTGTGTGTATGTATGTGTGTGTGTATGTATGTGTGTATGTATGTGTGTATGCATGTGTGTGTATGTGTATGTATGTGTGTGTATGTATGTGTGTATGCATGTGTGTGTGTATGCATGTGTGTGTGTGTATGTATGCATGTGCATGTGTGTATATTTGTATGTGTGTCTATGCATGCATGTGTGTATATGTGTGTGTATGTAAGCATGCATGTGTGTATATGTGTGTGTATGTAAGCATGCATGTGTGTACATGTATGTGTGTATGTATGCATGTGTGGATGTGTGTGTGTGTATGTATGCATGTGTATATATGTGTGTGCATGTATGTGTGTATGCATGTGTGTGTATGTATGTGTGTATGCATGTTTGTGTGTATGTAGGCATGTACATGGGTTTATATTTGTATGTGTGTGTATGCATGCATGTGTGTATGTAAGCATGCATGTGTGTATATGTGTGTGTATGTAACCATGCATGTGTGTACATCTATGTATGTATGTATGCATGTGTAGATGTGTGTGTGTGTATGTACGCTCTATTTTCCTATCTCTATATTCCTCTCTTTCATCTCTCTTTATCTCTCACTCTCTCTCTCTTTATCTCTCACTCTCTCTCTCTATCTCTCTCTCTCTCTGTTTCTCTCTCTCTCTCTCTCTCTCTCTCTCTCTCTCCTCTCTCTCTTTCTCTCTCTATCTCTCTCTCTCTTTCTCTCTCTTTTTCTCTCTCTATCAATAGAGAATAAAACAATCACTTACAAGTATGTCCCTCTTTTGGATCGTTGTGGTCAAAGCATAATGTATGTCGTCTATCATGGAATTCCAAACAATGGACGCCAAATAACTTCTACAAAATCAAAAAGAAGAGAAATTATGAGACCTAAATCATAGAGAAAGACAAAGGCTAAGAGTACGCACATCACTTACCAAGATGTGAGATCTAAACCAAGAGAGAGAGTGTGTGTGTATGTGTAGAGAGAGAGATATATGTGTGTGCACAAGACAATGTAGGCCACAATTCGGTTCGCGTGCGCAAGTTTGACAGAAGACAATCAGTACTCAAACACCCACAAAAATGTTTAGTTTTTCTCTCGAGTTCCCGATATGTTTAAAACACGACCTCGGTATGGGCGTTGATATGGGCGTCGGTAACTTCCAATAAATTATCGACGCTTATAGTGACGCTCATACTGAAGCCCATACTGATGCTTATACTGACGATTGAGGCACATCAACGATCTGTTTTAAACGGTCATACCGAGGGTCACTTCATCGGTATCTTTAAGTGCACTTTTCCAACGCTTATATTCATGCCGAGAGTGACCATTGGTATAGGCTGCGTCAATATGCCCCTCATATAATGTAGTGAGCCCTTCAAGCAATCAAGGAAATGACTAAGCCAAGATGTCTTGCATGTAACTAACATCACAAAGAAATTGTTGTTTGTAGGACAAATGGTTGAAAAGAGAGTATCAAATAAGGTTAAAAAAAGGTGTATGCTTTGTACAAAACCCTAAGCAAGGGTATAGGTTTATAGCATGGAGGAAGAAAGCAAGGGAGACTCTACTGGAGACCTCTTAATCTTCAAAGGCTTGATCTATACTGATCTAAGAACACCTCTATATCAGTTATAGGACAAACTTTACACAAATGTTACTTTGATTTACCAAATCATTCATGAACAATTCTCTGAGTGAGAATTTTCCTTCTTCAAGAAATCTGCTTCAAGGATTGACTTCATTACCTAGACATATCTTTAGATTTCTTCAGTCTAATGATATACATACCTCCAAGATACCTTTGCACAATTATATCAACCATAAGTCCTTCAAAAGAATCATTAAAACTTCAATTTGATCCTTAAGATCAAAAGTATGTTAGAAATTGTCTTCCTGAATAAGCGACTTTGACATAGGTAACTTCTAAGGTTGATTTCTCACAGCACAGATCCAGTTTTGCTAAATGCTTTTAGCCATAGCTTCCTTATCTTCTAACTTAGATTTTGAATGCTCACTTATAAAAAACTTTACACTGTGCACTGAGATTTAAGCAAAACATTGACACGAAAAAGTGCACGACTCTGAGAGATCTACTTGCATACTTTACATACACATGTTCCTATTAATCATACTCATAGCATGAAAGGAATTAGACCATGAAACTTTGAACATAGCTTCATTAGCTCCTAGATTAGATGTCTCGAAAAGGATTTCTGATCCACATGATCAGACTTAGATAACTCAAAGAAAAAATCGTCGCTAATTTTCTGAGAAGGACTCTCTCCACATCAATCTCTAAGACACTTGTCTTCTAATGACTCTCTCATGTATTTCTTTGCATCATTGACTTATATACATATGGTTCTAGACTTATCTTGTGTCTATTACATTACTCCTTATTATCCTAAGGATTATCTATACTCAAATTATAAGGATTTTTTACTGTAATATACATATGTATACAAACTTCACTTGATCTCTTCACTTTCTCAAGTAACTTCTTTCACTTCAAACTGATCATAGGCTTGCTTCAAGCTCTTTATAATCACCAATTTGTGTTTGATTTGTTCCAAAAACTCCCCCTCAATCACTAATTGTGATTATTCAATTCTTCTTCACTCCTGCCATCTCTTTCAATCTCTGTAGCTTAGGTCCATCCAAGCTTTTTGTTAATATATCTGCAACTTGTTCTTTTGTTGGAGTATACATCACTTCAATCTCTTTGTCAAGTACCTTTTCCCTCAAGAAATGATACTGATCTCTATATGCTTAGTTCTGGCATGAAAAAAAGGGTTAGCTGCCAAATACAATGAACTCATATTGTCTCCATAAATAATTGGAGTACTCTAATCAGTTCCAAAACTCTTTAACAAGGTCTTTAACCATATCACTTCTTTTGCAGCCTCTACCAATCCTTTATACTCAGCTTCTGTAGATGAAAAAGCAACTCTATGTTGCTTCTTTGAGCACCAAGAAACTAACTTATCTCCAATATAACAGAGATACCCATGAGTAGACCTTCTATCATCTGAATCACCTGCCCAATCTGCATCACTAAATACTTTGATTCTTGTATCAGAATTAAATCCATAATACAGACCTTCACTTAGGGTTCCTTTGATATATCTGAGTACCCTTTGAGCTGCAATCCAATGAGTCTTTTTTGGACAATGCATAAATTGTGATAACACACCTACTACATATGATAGATCTGGCCTTGTCAAAGTAGCATAGATTAAACTACCTACCAAACTCTGATATTTCTTCATATCATTGAATTCTTCACCTCCATACCTGCTCAACTTATGATTTACCTCAAATGGTGTGCTTGAAGGCCTTCAATCCTCCATGTTAAATTGGACCAGAAGATTCTTCAAGTACCTCTCTTGTGTAACATATACTCCATGTTGAGTATACACAATTTGCATTCCTAAGAAATAAGATAAGTTTCCCAAATCACTTAACTTAAACTCCTTCTCTATTTGTTTCGTAAGCTCATTGATTCCTTGAGCATTTGTACCTGTGATAATGATATCATCAACATAAATACACATATATATGTATCCATTTTCACTTGCCTTCACTAGCAAGCTACTATCTACCTTTGATGCTTGAAATCCACATTCATTCAAGAACTTAACAAGCCTGTAATTCCATGCTCTAGGAGCCTACTTCAACCCATACAAAGCTCTCTTGAGCTTACATACATAATCTGATCCAATTGAATCCATGAAGCCTTCTGGTTATTCCATGTACACCATCTGCAATATACCCATTCAGAAATGCATTCCTCACATCTAATTGTGATAACTTCCATCCTTTACAAGCAGCAATAGCAATCAATGATCTAATTATAGACATCTTAGCAACAAGACTAAAGGTTTCATCATAATCTACCCCATAAGTTTGGGCATAACCTTTGACCACAAGTCTAGCCTTGTATCTAGACACCTTACCATTTGCAAATCTTTTTGTTTTATACACCCACTTACATCCGATGACCTTCTGATTCTTTGGTCTTGGCACCCATTCCACTTACATCCAATGACCTTCTAATTCTTTGGTCTTGGCACCAAATCCCATATTTCATTTTCAAGTAGAGCATCATACTCGTCTTGCATTTCCTTCTCCCAATTTTGTTTACCTTTAGCTTCTTCATATGTGATTGGGTCCTCTTCTGTCTTCACAATGTAAGCATAATCCTTTGTTGTTAAGAAAGATGTGTCATAACTATACCTAATAGGCTCTTTTCTTTCCCTTGATGATCTTCTAACCTCTACACTTCTTGAAGTCTCAGCCACATTTGATTTTGGATCAAATCTTGGCCCATCTTCAACATTATCCTGCAATTTACTTTTATAATCAACATCATCAATATCTATTCATACACACTTACTTCTATCTTTCATTTTCTTTGTATTTCTTTTTCATCTGCATAATCATTTGTTGAACCTGTATACCATGTGCTTTGCTCATCAAATGTAACATCTTTTGTAACAAGAAATTGCTTTGTAGATGGACTCCACAATCTGTAACCCATCTGTCTATCATCATACCCAATAAACACATACTTCTCTGCTTTGGGTTCTAGCTTATGTCTCAATTGTGAAGGAACATAAGCATATGCTAAACATCCAAATACCTTAAAATGATCAAGAGTAGGTTTCTTACCCCACCATGCTTCATAAGGAGTTCTTCCCTCTAATGCTTTACAAGGTAACCTATTCACAAGGTATGTTGCAGTATTGATAGCTTCTGCCCATAAATAATTTGGACAATTCTTTTCCTTCATCATTGCTCTTGCAAACTCTAAAAGAGTTCTATTTCTTCTTTCTGCAACTCCATTTTGTTGAGGAGAGTACCTACAAGTTACTTCACTCATTCAATGCTTTCCACTTTATGCTTAGTGTTGTCACCTGTTTGAACTGTATGTCCATTCACCTTTGCTTCCATATCAGTCATCAAGGATATATTGCCACTCAGATGATTGCTACATCCTGAGTCAATATAAAACACCCTTTGATGTTCTCCTACTAATTCATGAGTTGCATTCAAGATAAGATTCATATCATCCTTTTGATATGATGCATAATTATAATAATTGTTGTTGTAGGATTGAGGTTGGAAACTTCTTCCACCTCCTCTAGCATATAATGTCCTACCACCTCTTCCTCTGAAGTTGCCTCTTTGATTTTTGCCTCCTCTACCTCTTTGATTAAAACTCTGATTATTGCTTCCACCATTTTTATTGTTATACCAACAATCATTTGCCAAATGATTGGTTCTGGCACAAATCCAACAAGCTTTAGTATTATATTTGTTCTTACCTCCTCTTCCTTTACCTCTGAAATTCATCTTTCCTTTTGTAAAGTTAGCTTGGCTTGAGGTTCCTTCATCATCAGTTGACTGCTTCCCTTTGTCATTATTTTTCTTGTCCTTGGAGTACATAGCTTGACTTGCACTCCTATCATTGTCTCCCTTAATGTCCTGCTCAAAAGTTAGCATGTGTCTTAGCAATTGATTAAGGTCAGGGGTAAAGTGATCAAGTGACAATTCTATGGACAATATGAAAGGCTTCCACTTCTCATCTCCTCTCAAAACTATAAGTATTTGCCTTACCAAATTATCCTCTTCAATGTCTTCATCTACTGCTCCCAAGCTATCTACAATATCCTTCATCCTTGCCACATAATCAGAAATTGATTGTGAACTCTTCTTCTTAAAGGTTGTAAATTTTGCCCATAATGAAGACTTTCTAGACTTGGTTGTGTTTTGGAAATGCTCTTCCAAAGCATTCTGAACATCTGTTGCACTTTCCAATCCTCTGATGTGAGGTAAAAGATAATCATTTACAGCCATGTAAATGATGTTCCTAGCTTGAGCATTCTTTCTCATCCAGGTCTTCAAATCTGCAAGCTCTTCCCCAGTTGGAATACTAGGATCTACAAACTTAGGCTTTTCTTCTTCTCCTGTGATGAATGCCATCAAGTCTTTGCTCATGAGGTGTGCCTCCATCCTCATGGACCAAGATGGATAGTTCTCCCTATCTAGCTTATCAATCTAAGCTTTCTCCCATCTTGATCTTCTGTGTCTGCAATTACTATGATTTATGATAATAAAGTGTACCTTTGATATGAAGCTTCAATCCTTTTCTAATTCTTCCAACGTTTGCTTTGTACTTGTGCAGGTTATCTTCAAGAATTTGTCCTTGTCCACTTTCAATTCGAAGGAACTTCAATATATGCAGCAGTCCGGACTTCTAATGCCTTTACTTCACTTGTATTGCACCTTCAACTCTGATACCAGTGTTGGAGACCTCTTAATCTCCAAAGGCTTGATCTATACTAATCTAAGAACACCTCTATATCAGTTATAGACCAAAATTTACACAAATATTACTTTGATTTACCAAATCAATCATGAACAATTCTCTGAGTGAGAATTTTCCTTCTTCAAGAAGTCTGCTTCAAAGATTGACTTCATTACCTACACATATCTTTAGATTTCTTGAATCTAATGATATAGATACCTCAAAGCTACCTTTGTGCAATTATATCAACCATTAGTCCTTCAAAAGAATCATTAAAACTTCAATTTGATCCTTAAGATCAAAAGTATGTCAGAAACTGTCTTCCTGAATAAGCAACTTTGACATAGGTAACTTCTAAGGTTGATTTCTCACAGCACAGATCCCATTTTGCTAAATTCTTTTATCCATAGCTTTCTTATCTTCTAACTTAGATTTTGAATGCTCACTTATAAAAAACTTTACACTGTGCACTGAGATCTAAGCAAAACATTGACACGAAAAAGTAGGCGACTCTGAGAGATCTACTTGTAGACTTTACATACACATGTTCCTATTAATCATACTCACAGCATGAAAGGAATTAGACCATGAAACTTTGAACATAGCTTTATTAGCTGATGTCTACAAAAGGATTTTTAATCCACATGATCAGACTGAGAGAACTCAGAGAAAAACACGTCGCTAATTTTTTGAGAAAGACTCTCTCCACATCAATCTCTAAGACACTTGTCTTCTAATGACTCTCTCTCATGTATTTCTTTACATCATTGACTTATATACATATGGTTCTAGACTTATCCCGTGTCTATTACATTACTCCTTATTATCCTAAGGATTATCTGTACTCAAATTACAAGGATTTCCAACTGTACTATACATATGTATACAAACTTCACTTCTGAGATCTCTTCACTTTCTCAAGTAACTTCTTTCACTTCAAACTGATCATAGGCTTGCTTCAAGCTCTTTATAATCACCAATTTGTGATTGATTTGTTCCAACAGACTCTTCATTTTAGAGGGAAACTCTCATTCCACTCAACATGTGTACTTTACATATGGCAACAAGCAAATTTCAAAGTTGGACTTGTCGCACAAGAGGATAGCTCACATTGAAAGAACTTGGAGAAGCTTGTAGGAGGTAGAAAAGTGAGTTGTGAAGCAACAAAGTTTGATCTAGGCAACTGGCACAAGACCAGCTCTTGAGCTTATGGAGAATCAAGTTGACCTTATAGGCATGCGATAAATGCAATAAAATACACTACATACTTTGCAGCATCAAGGATAAAGAGTCGATACAAAACACATAGGTTTGTGCATTGACTAGCTCAAAAAACTAACTATCTTTGGATGAGACAATCAACTTCAAATGCTCCTAGCGGCCAACATGATTCTATTTGGAAGAAATCACTTTAGAGGAGTGATACACATAGGAATGAGTGTATAGAATGCACATGTAGAAGAAATATGTAAAATATGCATTTGGAATGAACTAGACATTCAACAGTGGTACCTCCTATTTTTCAGGAATGTGCAAAGATAGACCCCGAGATAGAGAACCTAAAATTTCTACAAATCTTCTGAACTCAATGCTTAAAAATTTATACACATAAACTAGACACTAATATCTTTCCAATGAGATTTGATTCATCCAATGTGGATCTCTATAGAGAGAAGAGGAGCCTCTACAAGATTACTATTGTTGAAGAAGATGATGGAGAGAAATGAAGGAGCAAGACAATGATGGCCACGTGTATGTATATTGCGTCAATGTAATGTACAATTGATTTTAAGTCTTCATATATACTCTTGAAGTCCTCCGTGACTTCTACAAGTGGATTTTGAATTCAAATGAAGGCAGGATTAGTTGTTGGAGGGAATCAATTCACTTTCCTACAATCTAAGAAAAGTGAAGATCTAGTTTGATCTACTTTTAGGTGATTGATTGATTCATTGATTGCAACCCAACCATGTAAAGTTCTTCAAGTTTTAGCTCACTTTTTTTTACATTTCTAAAGCTCTAAAATTTTACAATGGTAAATGATCCATAAAAAATCTTTAAAAAAAATACAATAAATGAGCATAGGTAAAAGAATGCTTCAATGCATATTTTGGCATAATCTAGACCATAGCTTTTTTATGTAGATCAAATGCACCTATAGAATATTTTAAGCTTGATGTTCCAAGAGCTCCCCCTCAAGCTAAAGTATTCTTGATTCTTCATTCCCTGGTAGGTTGAATACCTGATATTGATTTAAATATGCAAAGCTTTATTCCATCAAGTACCTTTGTCATCATATCTACTACTTGCTTTTTAGTTGGAACAAAAGAAATGTCAATCTCTTTTGCCATGAGATTCTCCATGATGAAGTGGTAATGAAACTCTGTGTTTGGTTCTTGCATGGAAAATAGGGTTTGCTTCTAGATGCATGGAACTTACATTATCTCCAAATATATGAGGTTTGGAACTCATAAGTCCCAAATCTGTATACAATGCTTTTAACCATATTGCCTCTTGAGTTGTTATGGTCAAACTTCAGTACTCTGATCAATTAAGGATAAAGCAGTAGTTGGCTGCTTCTTGGAACTCCATGAACCTAGCTTGTGAACCTGCAAATTTTGAGTAAACAGAGGTACTTCTATCATCCTTATCTCATGCCCAATCTGCATCTAAATCCCACACTATATGAAATGTCTACCCTTGTATGGGTAGCATATATCAAGCTACCTACCAATATTTGATATTCTTTAATGTCTTCAATTTTCTCACCTTCATAAACACTAAGTTTATGACTCATCTCCAAAGGTGTACCTACAAGCTTTGTGTTCTCCGTTTTGAACTTGAGAAGTAGAACTTGAATGTATCTTCTCTAATCTAGATACATCCC
Organism: Ceratopteris richardii; assembly: GCA_020310875.1. Taxonomy (NCBI): domain Eukaryota; kingdom Viridiplantae; phylum Streptophyta; class Polypodiopsida; order Polypodiales; family Pteridaceae; genus Ceratopteris; species Ceratopteris richardii. The sequence goes on from CM035414.1 coordinate 155,128,041, forward strand.
TTCATTTGTATAAATCACTTGCATACCTAGGAAGTATGTGAGCTCACCCAAGTCACTGATTTTGAACTCCTCTAGCATGTGTCTCTTGATCCTTTGAATGCCATCTAGATCATCACTTGTCACAATAATATCATCTATATACACACGTAGATACAAAACCTCATTGTGATCCCTTTTGATGAATAGAGAAGGATCTGAGTTGCTGGGTTTGAACCCTTAATGTTGAAGGTATGTAGCCAACCAGTAATTCCAAGCTCTAGGAGCTTGTTTCAATCCATAAAATGCTTTTGTAAGTTTGCAAACATAAGATGCATGATTAGGGTTTTCAAAACTTGGAGTTTGTGACATGTACACATCTTCACTTATCCAACCATTTAGAAATGCATTTTTTACATCAAGTTGGAGGAGTTTCCAATTTTTTGTAGTAGTTACACTTATCAATAGTCTGATGTAGTCATCTTTGCAACTAGTGACAATGTTTCCTCACAGTCTATACCATGATTTTGTAACCATCCTTTGGAAATTAATATTGCCTTGTACCTAGAAATTGATCCATGTGAGTTTCTTTTAAGTTTATATACCTATTTGCAACCAATTACCTCTTTATTGGATGACATTGCAACAAAATCCTAAGTGTCCATCTTCTCAATGCATCTATTTCTTCTTTCGTGGCCTTTTCCAATTAGGGTCCTTTGCCTCTTCATAGGTTGAGGTTTCTTTTGAAATTGAGTCTTTTGCCAAGTAGATTGAATGCTTTGGAACAAATGTGGACTCATATCCACACCTTTCTGTTTGTTTCTTCTCTCTTGTTGATCTTCTAGGAGCTTGCTTAGAGCATTCTCCACATTCCTACATCTTTGCTTTACCTCTTGACTTCCATAGCTAATATTTTTCCCTTTCATTTTGTTCATCATTTGTGTCACTTCTTTGATCTTGGACCTGCGTATCATGCTTGCTTCCTAATTGATAAGAATCAGAATCAAGATCATATGGTAGAGCTACATTTTGTTTGTCTTCATCATACCAAACATGTTTACTTCAAACACAACATCTCTACTTGTACTAAATTGCTTAGTTGAAGGATTATAGAACTTGTAACCCATCTAAGTTGAGTAATACCCAATAAACACTACCTTTGTTCCCCTTTCATCAAGCTTACCTCTTATTTGTGATGGTACATGAACATAAGTTAAAAAACCAAAAACCTAGCAATGTCCAAGACTAGGTTTTTTTCCATGCCATGCTTCATAAGGAGTCATACCTTGAAGTGATTTGGATGGTAGTTTATTGAAAAGGTACACAGTAGTTGAAATAGCCTTTGCCCATATATAATGGGAAAACCTCTTCTCTTCACGCATTGTTCTGGCTAATCCAACCAACCTTGATCCAGCCAATGAAGCTTCTTGACTTGGTCCCCATAGATCTCTATGTAGTAAGTCCAATATGTTGTTGTGGATGTAGCCTTCGTGGTTGAATGGTTGTCTTTGTGCCTTCCCAATCTCACATGCATCACATTTCAAGCTCACTTTGTGTTTGAGACCAAAAAATGAATAGAGCTATGTTTGAGGTTTCTCCTACTTCAAAAGTAAAGAGCCTACCATGCTTCTCACCTCTCGCTATCTTCTTGAAGCCTTGACATAGATCTTCCACAAAAGCTCCATGTTGGGTGAATCTAACTTGCAAGCCTTTTTCAACTATTTGGCCTACACATTAGTTTTTCAGTTAATGTGGGTACATAGAGAACCTTACTCAAAATGATTGTCCTGCCTTTCGAAGCTTTGACATTACCAATATTCTCCACATTGTGCTTTGTGTCATCCCTTGTTTGAACTTCTTGTCTATGCTTTGGATTTTCCAAATCAGATAGAAGAGGGATGTTGCATGCAACATGATTTGAACATCTGAAATCTATGTAGAACAAATGATCATCGTCTTTACCTTCTTTGTGGCTTAGATTGATTAGAAGCAAATAGTTTTTATGTGCTTGATCTTCAAAATAATTTTTGTAGTCCCTTCTATTATGGCCTCTATTGTTATTGTTCAACTTGTGTCCACCTCTACCTCTATTGCTTCCATATCCACCTCTTCCACTTCCTCTCTAGGTCTTCCCATTGAACCATCAATTCTGAGTGGTGTGGTTGGTCTTATCACAAATGGCACAAAGTTAACATTCTGACCTTTGGCTTTTTCATGATTTGGTCCTTTTTTCTTCCCTTTCGACTTGCTCTTGCTTGCAAAGTTGGCTTGGGAAGTATCCTCTTCATGTTCTTCCTTTTTCTTGCCTTTCCACTTCTTCTGCTTCTTATCTGCATATACAACACTAGTTCAATTACCATGATAGGGTTTACCTTCCTTTATGCTATTGTTGGCCTCTTGATTGAAGAATTGTCCAAGAATTTGTTGTAAGTATCCAAGGAGCAGGTGCATAAGTTGTTTCTTGTTGAGTTCTATCAAAAATTGGCCATAACTTTGGTTTTGAGTTTTTCTCCTTTAAATCATTTCATGATGCTATTGTGTCTTTCAATCCAAGAAGATGTTGCCGTAATGAATAACCAATATTGTTGAATATATGCATAGGATCAAGAAGATGAAATATCTTTAACTCCTTCCAATACTCCAAAGAATACCATATCAACATATTCTCTACTAGTGTAACCTTTCTTTAGCTCTAATTGTTACATTCTCCTTATCTTCATCATCACTGAAGATTTTAGATTCTACATCTATAAGAGACCCATCTGTCCATTTTTTATACCAATCCACATGTGTCATTGGTTTTGAACATTGACCTGATTCAATCTTTCCATTAAAACTTAATGCTTCTCTTTTTTATCTTAATAGATGATCATCAAGCAAGAACCATCGATGTCAAAGATAAATACTTTTATTGAGATTCTTATCGTAAAATGATGTCAACCAATCAACACAATAACGACAAGCCTTATATCCCTTAGTAAGTATTCCTGCATCATGAAAACCATAAAAATATAATTAGATTAACTCACATATAAATGTACACATATTAAATTCAAAAAATTAGATCATTATGTGAACAGACACCATATCATGGAAAATCGTGTATAGCCCAAGCCACAATTCCACGAACCATAAAGTGACTCCGATTAATGCTTTTCGATACATCAATGAAATTACTACCTCTCCATTACTCTTGGCGATAGTCAATGAGAGGAGCAAGATATATATTCATGTCTCTAACTTGTCTTCATCCCAAGAATAAAAGTAAAAGCATTAAATGGTCCTTTTTAATGGTAAGGTATGGCAGGAGATTGTAGTTAATGACTACCACAAGCCATGTTGACCATTTACTAGATTTCATCAAAAGTGGATTAACCCCATCTAATGCAACTCCTAACTTTAGATTGTGTGGCCCTTGTGCAAAATCATGCCATCTAGAATCAATATGTTGAAAAGCTACACTATTTGTTGGAATTCTCATTACTCCATTAGTACTTTTGAGATCAAATCCCCATATCAAAAGCTTTGATAATTTAGGGCTTTGAAACATATGTTTAATTTGTGGAGCCAATGGAAAATGTCTCACTACCTTTTTTGGGATTCTACCCTCTTTGTTCTTAAATCGAGGAGATTGACATTTTGGACATGTCAAAGAATCTAAATATTCACCTCTATATAACAGACAATCGTTAGGACATGCATGTATACACTGATAATCTATACCATGATTGTTGTTTATCTTCTTTATTTCATCACGTGATGTAAGAAGAATATTCTTGCTTGGTAAAAAATTTTCAAATAGTAACCTCTAAGTTCATGAAATAAGATGATATCAATGAAAATAAATAAATAAATAAATAAATAAATAGAAAACTATAAATATGTTACTCCATCCAAAAGGATTTTGAAGATTGAGAATAAGTAAGCTTGCACTTAGTCGTGTGAAGCGACTTCCTTCATACATATGCTTTAGACATTCTCTCGGAAGATATTTCTCATTTTTAGAAATATCAATGCTTTCGTTGTTGTTTTGTTGCCAATCCTCAAAAAAACTTTCCATGCCATCATCTCCATCATTATCGCAAAAATCTTTTACTTTATCTTCTTTTGAATATAGGTCTTTCAATCTTGCATATTCAATAGGATCACCTTTGCATACCCTCCTCATGGAAGCTTCTGATAAATGAGGTCTTACTCGCAACTCTAAATGATGTGGTGGAAGATCATCAATGTCATACATAGGAATCTACACACATGAATAAAATCATAAGTATTCCATAAATAAATGAAAACTAAACTTTAAACAGAAATTTAAATATGTAAGTTAATTTAAAAAGAGTTTCAATCAATTAGAGTTTTCAATGCAACACAAGATAGATGGATAGAAAGTTTTCATTGCTCTCTAGCTAAAAGGTATTCTTGGAGGTCTATGCCATCCATAACTCTCTAATAATTCATCACCATCATTTAATGAAGTAATAGCATTGACAACTATGTATCTTGCTACTTTCTACTCATTTGTGATGATTCGTGACTATTTTCACACTCCTCAAATGTGCAATTAGTCATCCAACTATTATATCCTTGACTGTTGTTTATTAAACCTGTTATATTTCCATGTGTGTAAGGTCTCCCATCAATATATAATCTTTCATTTTTGGCATGTGTAATCTTTGTACTAGCAAGACAAGCTATATTCAGGCATAATCCATAAGTAGTCATTCTTCGAACGTAACGTGTAAGTCGATGACAATCTCCCCATCCATATATAGAACCACAAAATGACATAAGAGTAACTTTAGAGTTCGGAGGCACATACAAATCCTTTACAATAAAGAGACTATGACGAGCAGTAGTAATAGTGGAAGGAGCAATCGTAAAGCAATTAACCCAAAAGTTAAAAACCTCTCCATCGAAAGGAAGTCGTTCTCTACTCCATCCTCCATATCTTCTTCTATCATATCTTTGTACTAGAGGATGATCATGAGTTGGCAATGGATAATCTTGAAACATTTTAGTCTATAAACCAAGAGGTAGAGGATTTCAAGAAACCTCTTCTTGTAATTGATAAAGGACAAGTCCCTTATGTGTACAAGGTATATTATCATTATTAGTAGAAGAATCATCCTCATCGTCATCGAGCAAATATTCCTATATATTAAGTATAATTTGATTTGTATATGATTTTCAATTAAAATAATGACATTAATTTATAGAATCAATATATACCCAAGCTCCATCATGTTGATCATGAGGTGGTGCATGCTCAAAACTACCATACTCTGCCTCATGTTCAATACATTCCAATTGTGGTCTTTGATACGTACCATATCAAAAATTACAACATATAATATGCTCTTGATAGTAAAAATCATCATAATTCCTATCGGAGGACACATGTAGAGATGTCATTGCATGGATAGGAGGTGGTGGAGTACCCTCTAATTTATCAGAATCTGATTATAATATAACAGTAAAAAAACATATATCAATAATGTATGTATCTATCAAATATCAGAACTAAAAGTTTGATATACTTACAATGCGTAGTCCTTGCACGATTAGGAGACGGTGGTGGAGTTCCCTCTGATTGATCAGAATCTAATTATGTAGAAACTAAAGATACTAGACATTAATAATCTGATTATTTACATACATACACATTCACATATAGAAATTTACATATACACACATATTCACATATACACGAATACACATTATGACATATAAATACACATACAAAACTATAAATGTATGACATGTGTATGTATGTATGTATGTATGGATATGTGGATGCATGTATTTATAATGTATGTATGTATCTATATGTGCAGGTATATGAATGCATGTATTTATTTTGTATGTATGTGTATGTACATGTGTGGGTATGTATGTGTAAGTGTATGTATATATGTATGTGTATATGTTTGTATATGTGTATGTGTGGGAATGTATGTATGTGTATGTGTATGCATGTATGTGTGTATATATGTATATATAAGTGCATGTATCTATGTATACGTTTATGTATATGTGTATGTGTATGTGTATGCATGTATGTGTGTGTAAGTGTATGTAATATGTATGTGTGTGCATATGTTGTGACTATGGATGTGTGTGTATATGTGTATGTGTATGCATGTATCTGTGTGTGTATATGTATGTGTGGATATGTATATATGTGTAACTGTATGTGTATGAGTATGCATGTATGTATATGTGTGTGTATGTATATGTGTGGGTGTGTATGTGTAAGTCTATGTACATATGTATGTGTATGCATTTATATGTTTGTATATGTGTATATGTGGGTATGTGTCTGTGTATGCATGTATGTGTATGTGTATGTGTATGCACGTATGTGTGTGTATGTATGTATATATAAGTGTAGGTATCTATGTATAAGTTTATGTATATGTGTATGTGTATGCATGTATGTGTGTGTAAGTGTGTGTATATATGTATGTGTGTGGGTATGTATTTCCTATGTGTGTGTGTATATGTATGTGTGTGTACATATGTGTATGTGTATGAGTATGCATGTATGTATATGTGTACGTGTATGTGTATGTGTATGTGTATGTGTATGTGTATGTGTATGTGTATGTGTATGTGTATGTGTATGTGTATGTGTATGTGTATGTGTATGTGTATGTGCATGTGCATGTGTATGTGTATGTGTATGTGTATGTGTATGTGTATGTGTATGTGTATGTGTATGTGTATGTGTATGTGTATGTGTATGTGTATGTGTATGTGTATGTGTCTGTGTGTGTATGTGTATGTGTATGTGTATGTGTATGTGTATGTGTATGTGTATGTGTATGTGTATGTGTATGTGTATGTGTATGTGTATGTGCATGTGTGGGTATATATGTGTAAGTGTATGTATATATGTATGTGTATGCATGTATGAGTACAACAGATCAGCCGTATACTGAGGCTTTTACAAAGGAAATTGAACAGATGCATTTTTGCCTCGACGTCAGTGTAAGGTTTCGGTATGTGCATCAGAACTAAAGCGCCAGTATAGGCATTGGTATAATCCTCGGTATGAGCATCGGTATAATCTTCGATATGAGCATCGGTAATACCATCGCGTATACCAACGCCCGCTCGGTGTACCGATGCTTATTCCGATGACCCTGCTGGAAGTACAGTCGCTCATACTGATGATGATATTTGCAAATTTTTATTTGGGCAGAGTGTGTTGCTTTTTGCTTCAGCAACATTACCATGATGTTGTTTAGCAAAGACAATACACTCTGCCCAAAAAAAAATGGAGTACATGTGATGTGTACTCTAATGGCAACCGAAATATGATTTCATAAAGCAAGATATTATTGGACACAAAAGAGATAATCAGAATGAACCATAAACCATGAACCATGTACAAAAAAAGTTATATATTTCATAAATGAAGCATGTACAAGAGTATGGAAATATATGGATTTTACAAAATGTGGCAAAGCATTGCCATATAAGAATCAAATACAAAATTTTGGTCCACCACTGCCATACACATGTAGAGAATGTTCCTATCAACAGTCGGACAACAAAGAACATTCATGAAATTAGATAAATTCACATGAGATTTACAAACAACAAGTAAAAACCAAGTTTATAAATTCATCACCTCATCGCAAATGCTCCCATGAAATGACCACACCGTGTCCCTCCAAGTCCTCCAATAGTGTAGTCAATCCATGACGATATCCATAAGCCTTCTCCGTTTGTGTTGGAGGATGACCCATTGCGAGGTCCTGCAACATTTATACAAAACATTAGAGGAAACTAGCTTAACACAAACAAATTCAATAAACCAAATTGTACTTACAAACTCGTGACGCATCGTGTCATATCCGCCGCTGCCCAAATGTGACGGTCCAACCTTATCTAAACGTGTGTTTGCGGCATCTTGTTGCTGGTGATATCGATCAGGAGTTTATTGCTGCTCATCGTGAATCATATCCCACTCCTCAGCATCTAACCATACAAGATTTGGTAAGCGTGCTCTAAAAGCATCGAGCCTCAGATCATCGATGGGACATAACTTCACGTGGAGTGTGAAGAATCCACTCTGAACTGACAAGAGGTTGCCCAGGTGCTTGCCGGAACTCCTCATAAATCATCTCTATGATATAAATCTTCCGATCTTTATCCTTTTCACTTCATTTCAACATGATAGAGTGTCCAAACTATATGGAGCAAAGTTTTCATATACTCTGACACATTGCTTTTCCATCTGCATCCATGATCAGAGCTCCATCTCGAATACTATACACCTTGGAGTCATCATGGTCATGAGCACCCCGAAGTGTACGTGGTGTTTCATGTGGTGTACCATGTGGCATACCTGCATCTAAGGTACTCGTTCTAGGAGTAGAAGTGGGCGACACAACCTCCATCGCACTACCTCCACAACAACCACCTCCTCCAGACCTACCTGTAGATCCACTCCTAGAACCTCCTGCTCGAGAGCGTGACCTCGATCTACGAGACAAGCCAGCACCTGTATCGCGCTGAGGTGTCAAATGCACATGTCTACTACTAGAGCCAGTAGGGGATGGCTGAAAAGATGGTTGTGGTGGAGTCATAAAACTCGGAGACATACCTCCGCGGGGATAGCACCACCTGTAGGAGTGACGGGGGCAAGAGTGACACTGGTAGGAGTGAGGCCAGCAGGAGAGAGATCGGCAGGAGTGAGGCCGGTAGGAGTGTGGCTGGGGAGAGTGCTACCACGAGCGATCCAATACAGTAATGTAGCGGCTATATACGCAGGAGGTACCTGAGAGATAAACTCTAAGAACTGCTCCTCTATCATGGAATGTGGAGTGACTGGAGGACAGTCTCCCATCATGGTCTGTAACAAAAGAACTCAAATAATTAGCATATGATAATAAAGGTAATATAGAGAAATGGTAGCGTAGAAAAGAACCTAGCAAAAAAAATAAAAAAAAATTAGTACGTACAAGTGTTTGATTATATCTAGTATGTAGATCTAGTACGTAGATCTAGTACCTAGATCTCATGCACAGAGAATATCTATCTAGTACGTAGATCTCATGCACAGAGAATATCTATCTCTATATGGACGACTTCTAAATCACTAGTATGCTAGTTTCTTCTTGATCATCATCTATTGCTTCATCCTATATTTTGTCTTCTTCAAGGACCTCTTCTTTTGGAACAATGATCTCTTCGGTCTCCTACACTATCGAATGAATCTATGAGTCCACTACAGATGTGCTTTCTTCTACATCTATGTTCTCACAATTTTTTCTACTATGTAGGGAGACTTGTAGAACAAATAGCCACTCTAGGTCTTTTAAATCTAGTATAAAAACAACTTGCTCACATTGTTTGGGAAGTACAAATGTATCTCTTTCATCAGTCCATAATTTTATGGAGTCGACTTTAAGAAAACCACTTGTGTTTCTTCCAAAGGTGACTACTTTGAACCATTTCACATCAAAAACAAAGTAATCAAACTTCCTAAAGGATAGTTTCAAGATATCTTGAATCACTCCACAATAATCTAGTTGGGCTTCTTGAGCATTATCATCTCTTGCACTCGCTCTACTTTTTTGTACAAAGTTCACCATCATCCCACTATCAAAAGTAGACCTATTTTTATCGATTCATGCGCTCCAAAAATGTCATCCATGAGATCATAGTGCAAGGTATTTAGTATACTCCCAATCACATCCCTTTGCGAGTTCTTTTTCTTCTTCTTCAGAGATATCTTGACTCACTACCTTTGCTTGTGAAACTACTGTATCTAGCCATTTGCTTGTTGGAAAAGGTGGAAGAGGTTCAAGAATTTGTGGAAGGGGAAAAAATCGAGTGGAACGATTCCTTCAAAACTGAGCTCTTTCCGTTGTGTTGGTCTCCTTGCCAAGCTCATACTTTTCTAACCACTTATGCATAGGCTCAGAGTTAACTATGCAAAACTTCATTGCCTTCTCTCTGAACACTACATCCATTTTTCCTTGAAACCCTTTACCTTGTGGTTCATTGCCTACGAGAGGAACATCTTCATCATCGCTTCATAACCGAGGCATTTCTGGATCTGACATACGTAGAAACTCATTTATGAATACAAGAGACTCTTGTATGAGCCATCCCTCTACCATGCTACCCTCTAGACATGCTCTCTGTTGAACAAACCTTTTTAATGTCTTCGGAAAGTGCTCTAAAAATCAATCCCCTATGGACAATTCCTACCATTGCAACTTTATCTACTAGATGAACTAGTAAATGAAGCTGAATAGTGAGAATACTTGTGGGAAACTATTTCTCTACCATACAGATATCCTCAAGAGCATTGAGTTTTTCACTCTATATGCTATCTCTATTGGAAATGGAAGAGTCCCAGGATTTAACTTTGTAGTTGTGCGTTTCTTGGATTGGAAAGGCTTCAAAAGTTCTATGGAGTGAGGTGCATGCATCTCTGTTGTGAACAGAGAGCAAGGGTTCTATCAAATCTGTGAAAGACTCAGTCGATGGTTTCCTGGTGTTTTCATCACTTCAAAGTTTTATCGGCATGCACTATTCCTTGAGCCTATTCCATGTTGATGAAATCACATTCGTGTGATTAATTCCATCAAGAGCTGCTGAACCCCATGAGAATGTTGAGCCTTGTTATATCATGGGATTTGGCTGGTGCTATTACGTGATGCATCTATGAAAAGAATCAACCATACCTGTGGAAATCATTATGTGCGTTTATTTCAGGTATATAATCTGTTTATTCTTAAATGTTTCATAGATGAATTGTAGTTGTCATTGCTAGTGAATGATGAAATGATGGATGAGGCGAATGGGCTCCTGGATGTGAACGTTTTCTCTATGCAGCATGATTAGCACTTTGATTACTGTATTTCATAGTCTAGAATGGTGGCAATTCTATCATTCATTGTTATTATTTTCTGAGGACAGTGAAAGGATGTTTTATGTGCATGGATGGCCACAGTTCTTGTAGTGCAATCCATGTTCAGTCACATCCTATATCTCTTGCTTGGGTTATGATCATTTCTATATTGCATTTGCTAGATATGCTCCACAAGTTTACAAGAAACTCAACGTAAATATCCTCAAATTAAAAGGGAACTATGGGGTATGGTAACGACTTTAAAAACTGATAAAGAGTTCTTTATACATGCAAATGTTAAAGTTGAAACTGACTACTTACCTCTCATAGGACTCATAGCTAATTGTTCATCCCCAGATATAACTATGCTTAGGTGGATTTCATATATAAAGTATATTAATCCAGATTTAGTTCATGTTTTAGTATGACATAATCTTGAAAATGAACTAACAAAAAATATGATTCTGTGTAATTATGATCCACAGGTATATATATGAGAAATTTCATGAGTTAGAATATGATGATTGTAGCTCAAGCGTAAGCACCACCTCCTTTACTTGTCAATCCGTGGAGACGTGAGGACCGGTATGAAGACCATGAGCAAGTGAAGGCACAAGTGTGTGAGTGAAAGCACACAAGCATGCACACACATACACACACACGCGCGCAAAGCAAGATCAAAGCAAGGAACAATGGAAAGCTTCTATTGCAAACGAGTTCTCTTACAAAAGCTCTATTCTCTAACAAGCCAGCCTCAAAAATGAGCTCTCTAGCTCTTTTTATAGTTTTTTGACTAGTTTTGGCCCTGTCCAGACCTAGTGTCCGGCCTAGTTAAAAATTAGGTTCCAGGGCTTATTTGAGGGCTCAAACGGAGTCTAAAAATTATGAGACTTGGTAGGATGATAGTTCTAATACTCCTCAAGCTCAAGGACTCCTTGGCTTGAACAAAATGGAGTTACCAAAATAGAAAATGGTATTTACAATGGCTTTTAGTGCTGAAAATCACTATTTTTGTAGGGAATTCTTGTGAAAAATTGACATACACTCCTTGGAGCTCCCTACTTGCTCTCTCTTCTTCTATGTCCACTTCTTTGATGTGCTTCCATGCTTTGTCCTTGACCTTGAGCTTCAACACTCCCCCCCTTCTCGAGTCTGCCGTCCCTGACAGACCCTTGTTGTAGTGGTTGTTCCAAGTAGTGCCTTGAGAGGGAGTGTCCCTTCTGTATGAACACAAGTCGTCCGACGTTCTTCATCTATCACTGTGAGTCTTTGTAGGTTGTAGTCTCTTGGTATGTGCTTCTGCCTTGGATTCCAGCATGACTGTGTCGTTGTGAGTCTCCGTTGATGTTTTCTAGATCTTCCAAAGTTGATCTTCATAGTAGTCATGCCAAGTACTCATAACCCATATTGAGTGATGGGTAAGTGTGTTCGTGCATGGGTTGAGGAAAATATGTGCCTTGTGCACGGCCTTGTAATGTAGCCCTATGAATGTTTACTTGGGAAATGCATTGGAAGAAGAATGGTGCAAAAATTGGGGCTCTTGAGCTAAGTGCTCAAGGGTATGCCGACGAAGAGGTTTCCTACGCTATTATGGCTATGATGTTTCCAAAGTAAAGATGCTTACCATGGAGAAGGTCGATGGATGTTCATCTCTTCATGTTGTACACTTGGCGTTTGGGATGGACCATTGTTGATGGATGTCCGTGTTGATGGTCCATTGATGAGATCTTTTGAATGGCAGATCCCCTCTCCTCCAGAACTATCCCTTGCAGATATCTCCTTGGATGCTCTTGTACATACAGTAGTTAAGCATCACTCAAGTTGTGGACCTTCAAGCTCTTCACTCCTACCATAGTAAGAGGAAACCATAGTTGTGGATGCCCTGCTCATGCTAAGTTCTTGACATCTATGAGATAAGGCAGCAATTAAATCATCTGCTAGCCAAGACACACTTCTATCCAAACTGATAAATGCCCAGTACTCGATGGTTCAATCTTCAACTAAGCATGACTCATTCATGTTCCATGAGCGAAACCTGGGAACAAGTTCTTCCTCGTTTTTTTTTTTTTTTTTGTAACAATATCACAAAACACGAAGACAGATTTTAGTATCAATCAATAAAAATCTTTGACATATGTCAATGTGCTCTTGTGCCTGGGATTCTCAAGTGTGTCTATGCACGGCCGTGTAATGTGGCCCTATATTAATGCATACTTTGGAAATGCATGACCTGAATGGTGCAAAAGACAGGGTTGTGCAAGGAGCACATGGTTGTTGCTCGTCGAGGCTTGATGTTACTTGCAGATGTGGACGCCATCTTTCTTGGATGTCTCCATGGGATCGCGAGATGATGTATTCCTTCTTATTGGAATCCATTTGAGAACAGCATTTGGCACAGTAGAGATCACTTCAGGCGACTTCATCTTTGGATGCTTTCTGAACTGTGGTATCCAATGTGATTGGCCCTTTGGTTCGGTGTAGGCTACTTGTACTTTTGGCTTCCAAACCCATATCCTTTTTGCACGTCTTCCTACTATTGTTGAAGAGCTGATTTGATCTTCTTTCGGTCTGTGTACGTGGTTCTTACCCTCTTCTCTTTTTGGATTCTTTGTTGAGACCTTTCGCATGTGGGAGAACACAGGTTGTTGTAGATGTAGGAGCTTCTCAGGTACCCACATCTGTAATTGCCCTTGTTGAGCTGCAGCTAACTTCTTAGGCACCCAAACTTGTTGGATACCTTGTGATTGAGCTTGTCTGAGCTGCTTCCCTCGTCTTCTGGCCTGGTTGGCTTGCCTAGATGGGATTTGTGGGGGCAAGGCTGGTGGTTGCTCTCCTTTGCGTACCCATATCTGCTTCATGCTCGGAACTGCTTTTTTATTGAATGGTGTCTTTCTATTTGATGTAGCAGTTGTCGTGAACGGTTGTGTTTGCTTGTGTGGTGGACTCACTACTGTGGCTACTTGATTCTTTGGAGAAGAAGAAAGATCCACCCGCCTTCGAACCTGGTCGTCCACGATTGACTCCTTCTGCATCATAGAGCTTTTGACACATACAACATCTTCTTTCATATGATTAGTCTTGGAAGAACTAAGAGAGTGTGTGGTGCCATGATCTAGGAGCATGCAGTTCTCTAATTCTAATGTAATGCATTGTTCATGTACCCAAACTTGAAGAATTTGACTTCTTAGGTTTAAGTTAACTGCATGGTCATAGATCCAATCTTGACCCAAGACAAGTGATTCTGTAAGGTTCTCATCTTGACATACTAGCGCTTTGACTTTCATTGGAACATCTTGAAGGTAGATGGGAAGTTCCACCTCGCCCAAACAAGGGGTTTCCACACCTCCCAATCCTATGAGATAAGCTTCTATGGGATTGATGTTCAACTGCAAGTCTTGGCAGTAGGAAAGTCTAACTGCACTACTTGCTGCACCTGAGTCAATCAATGCTTTCACCGTCCTTGCACCCTTCCCTTGTCCTATCTCTATGGTCACAAAGGGTCTTCGGTCAATGACCTGAGAAGTCGCTATGCCTGACTTTTGGCACATATCCATGTGATATTTTGGAGCTTTTGAGTTGACATCTAGGCCAAGTCGTCTTAACTTATTTCGCCTTATGCGCTCTCTAGCCTCTGCCTGTGCTTCTTCTCTCACTCTTAACTCTTCTTCTTTTCGTTTCTTAGCAGTGTTGAGTCTCATTAGCATGTCCTCTGTAAGAGATTCTTGATATAACTTGACTCTACAACCACTAATATAGTTTGGCAAGATATCACCTTCTAAAGTAGCCAATTGAACCGCGCCACTAGTGGAAATTCTGTTAATGATCATGGGTCCATATCCTCGTTTTTCCAACTTACGGGCATGTTGTTTCAGTGTGTAAACCAACACTAGATCTCCCTCTTTCAGTCCCTTATCCTTAATGTGTGCATCGAAGTAGGCCTTTTGCCTTTTCTTTGCAGCGTAGATGCCTGCAACCGCTCATAGCCTTGTCTCACCTAAGCGTTCTAGATCAAAGATCCTAGATGACAATTCATGTCCATTCCACTCATGCTCTTGTGCTACTTTTAAAGCAGGGATTAAGAAATCCAGTGGTAGCACCGCATTCTGTCCAAAGACCATCTGAAATGGGGTGGCATTGAGTACTGTTTTGTAGGCAACTCGATAAGCCCAAACAGCATGATGAAGTTGTTTGTCCCAATTAGAGCGTTTATTATTTACCAATTTTGTCAATACGTTACAAAGGATCTTATTGGTACTCTCGGCTTGTCCGTTAGCTTGTGGGTGATAGGGGGCAGATTTCTTATGTATCACCAAGAATTCTTGGAGAAGATTTTCAATGACTTCATTCAAGAAGTGTGTGCCTCTATCGCTCACTAACTCTATTGGTAGCCCATATCTCGTGAACACATTCTCGAATAAGAACTTAGCCGTCGTCTGAGCATCATTCTTTGTTGTGGCTTTCACTTCTACCCACTTGGTAAGGTAATCTGTGGCTACAATAATATACTCTGCATGGGAGTTTCTAGCAGGGGGATTAATAGGACCTATGAAGTCTATGCCCCACTTGGAAAATGCACGCCCTCCCATCATTGGCCTCAAAGGCATCTCGTCTTTTCTAACTGGATATTGTGCACGTTGGCATGTGTCACATTTCTTCACATATGTATGTGCATCCATATGAAGAGTGGGCCACCAAAGTCCTGAGAATAGAATGGTCTTAATCACTCGGTCAGGACCAAAATGTCCACCTGCAACACCACTGTGTGCAGTCTCTAAGACCCTTAAATAGTCTGATTCATGAACGCACAGTCTTAAGTAACCATCTTTACCTCTTCGGTATAGGTTCTCTCCTACTAAGGCATAGCCTTGAGCCTCTTGCTCCATATTTCGTCTTCTTGCTAGACTGGCCTCTTTGGGTAATCTTCCCGATCTCATAAACTCTACCAATGGAGCACTCCAATCTGGAATTAATGATACTTGATAAAGGGTCGCATGCTCCACTGGTGGTCTCTCTCTGCACATTGGACAATTCTTGATCCACTCATGTATTTCTTTGTCCATGCTAGGCCAATACACTCCTAAACGTTTCAAATTCTGCAATGTTCGTTGTTTAGAATAGTGATTTCCTAGCAATCCCTCATGAGCTTGCTGCAACCAACTACTATGTTCATCATCCTCGACACAACAAGCTAATACACCCTCAGTATCTTGTTTGTACATGCTTCCTGCCAATATGTGATATTTTTGTGATTTTACAATTTCTTCTTGTGATGTTTTCACATTCTTATTTGCAGGGCCGAAGGTTAGGACTGGTACCAACTTATTTTCCCATTTAGGAACAACTTCCAAATTGAACAGATAAGCATCAGGTAGTTCATCAGACACTCCTTGTGGTGACTCTCCTGAAGTAATGCGAGAAAGGTGATCTGCTCGAAGGTGGGTTCTACCTTTCCTGACAACAACTTCAAAGTCATACTCCATTAGTAAGAGGAACCATCTTACTAAGCGTCCAGTATTGCAAGGTTTATTGACCAAATATAACAAAGCTTGATGATCAGTGAAAAACTTGAACTTGTTGGCCAATAAATAGTGTCTAAACTTCTTTACAGCATATACCATGCCTAACCCTTCTCGCTCGGTTGTGGTATAATTTCTTTCGGCTGGGTTTAGTTGTCTACTAGCATATGCTATGGGCAAATCTAAATTCCCTTCACCTGTGGGTTGTGCTAGCACACATCCTATGGCATGATTGGATGCATCCACATGGACATGGAATGGCTTATTCCAATCAGGAGTGGTCAATATTGGTGCTGTGCACAAACGTTTCTTCAGTTCATTGAAAGAATTCTCGCATTCGTCGTTCCACTCAAAATTAGACAACAAGGCATAAAGGGGTCTAGCTATGATCGCGTACATGTGGATAAACCTACGGTAATATCCACAATGGCCCATAAAGGCTTGTACCTCTTTAACATTCCTTGGCCTTGGCAGCTCCGCTATGGCTCGTACCTTATCTTCATCCGTTGAGATTCCATTCTTAGAAACAATATGACCGAGGATTTTACCTTGGCGCACCATGAACACACACTTTTCTGGGTTCAGACACACTCGATATTCTCTACACTTGTTGAAGATCTGTCTGAGCTCAGGGATGTGAAATCTTCTTTCTTGGGAATGAGCACATAAATCATCCACATACACTTCTAAGCTCTTTCGTAAGAACTCTTTGAAGACATGACACATGAGCCTTTGGAATGTTGCAGGTGCATTGGTGAGCCCAAATGGCATCACAAGAAATGCAAAGATTCCCCATTCGGTGGCAAAAGTCGTCTTGTGTTGATCTTCTGGGGCAATGGCTACTTGGTTGTAACCTGAAAATCCATCAAGAAAGCTATAAACTTCCTTGCCTGCAACACGCTCCAATAAATGTTCGGTGATTGGAAGCGGATAGCTATCTCTGATTGTAGCGGCATTAACTTTTTTCAGGTTAATGCACACTCGCAACTTTCCGTTCTTCTTGGGCACTACTACAATGGGGGACACCCATTCAGTATGCTCAATCTCATAGATGAATCCAGCTTCAATCAACCTATCAATTTCTTCTTTTATTTTGGCTGCATAGGTATCATTATATGTGTAGGGCTTCTGTTTGGTGGGCTTGGCATCAGCAGTCATGGGGATAGTATGAGAGAAAATTCTTGGATCTACCCCTTTCAAGTCTCTATAGTGCCACGCAAACACATCCCTATATTCCCTTAATAGAGCTACAAGCTCCATTTCTTCTCTTGCACTTAGGTCATCTCCTATATATGTGCATCTCTCTTCGTTCTCTTCAATGGTCACTACAATCTTCTTGGTCTTTTCTTTATTATCATATGATTCTCCTATGATGGCCTCTCTCTTAGGCATTCGTACCAAAATTTTGCGGTCGTCAACTTCATATTTCTTGAAGTTTTCTGGTACCTCAAACAATGATTCCTCCTCTTCTTGTTTCACTGCTTTTCTTTTCTTTTTCTTTTGACTACTTTCGCTTCCATCCTTTGAGTTTACCGTTTTAATACTTGTGAGAGGTTCTTCTTCTTTCTGGGTGAACACTCCTATATCTTCTAGATAGTGCTGCTCTGAGTTAAAGCAACTATCCATCACAATGGACTCTATATCATCGTCATTCTCTTCTTCTTCTATGACATGACTAGGGTCACATTCTTCTAGCAAGGGCTGACACATGAACACTGAGATATCATAACCTTCCTCATCACAATGAGGTGTCCATTGTTCTTCATTGACAGCAATGTCCATGGTGGCTAAGATTTCTGGCCAGCCATGAGGTTCGAACTCCTCATCTGGAAAGATCATCGGTGTGTATGCTGGGTCTCTAACTGGTCTATCTCCTGGCGAAGTTCCTTCTTCTCTTGCCTTCAAGCATTTTTCCTCTTCCTCTGCGACCTTGCACATCCACAAATGAGTATCTTCATGCAACCATGATGGATCTGGTGAACGTTCAGAATGCACAGAGATGGAATCTTCTTTCGCTTTGTGGATAGGATTCCACTGTAGGGGTGGTACATCTCTGAAAGAGTAATCCTTCAAATTGACCTTGGTAGTGACCCCTAAGTGCTGTAAGTACAAGGAGTTGGTTCCCCAATCCTGTACTATTTGCAATTGTCGTAGGAAGGGTCTTCCTAGGATCATCTCATAGACGTTATTTTTCTCAAAGTCACATATAGCAAATGTATGTTCAAACTCCACACCACAAGTGGTTAGAGTTATCCCTTCGAGCAATCCTAGAGGTCTTTCAAAATGACCGTCGGCCATTTGAAGCTTCATTCTAGTTGGTCTTAATGTGGGCTTGCCCCATTGCTTCCACAAGGAGGTGGTTGCAATAGCAACACCAGCACCTGAATCTATGATTGCTTTGGTTGTGTAACCTTGGTAGGTGATTGGAAGATAAGTATTACCTTCTTCACCCTCACACATGTCCCCTATTTTGTCTAGAGGTATCTCTGGTACCCTTTGCTTAGAGCCTGCTTTTGGCATATTGGACTCAAGTTCTGGGACCTGATCCTTCACATGATTCCATAACTCAGGTTTTGCTTTGAGCAGCTCTTCTACAGTGAGATGACACTGAACCTTAGTGTTCTTCACGACATCCGTGTTCCTTGGAACCACTGAGTCTTCATTTCTTACTAGTATTGTGGGAGCTCTAATCTGGAGTGATTCAGATTCCCATGGGCCTGGAAATTGAGGCAGTTCTTCTAAGGTATTAGATTCAAAATCTAATCTTTCGTCTTCTTGTTCTGCTTCATCTTCGTAAATAGATGGAATGTCTTGGGGAAATTGATCATGAAGATCATCAATCTCAGGAATAGGAGGGGAATTACCTTTCTCCTCTTGTATTTCCCGCAAGAACTCTTGAGAGTACTGTTGAATAGAAGGAGGTATTCCAGCATCCGTGGAATTAGGAACATAAGCTCCCCTTGGTGGTGAGCTTCCTCTTTCAATAACTGGTTGAGCCTGTGGAGGTAAAGAAACTTGTGGTTTGTTTACCAACTGCTCTAATCGTTCTAGTAAGCCCTGGAAATGCAAATCCGCTTTGACAGAGTTAGTCTGATTGACCTTTTGACTAGTCTCAAGTATAGCTTGAGCTTTTTCTACCATTTTCATGCACATTTTCATCCGTTCAATCTCTAAATCTGCTCTAGGGTAACTCTTGTCTAGGTTTGCAGCTGTAGGCCCTTCTTGAAGTCGAGCCTGGTAGGCCTTGAACATCATGTCCAAACCTTCTGGGGTTGGATCTGCAAGAACAGACCCTGGTTGTGGTCTATTCACAATGGGTGGTGGGGTGGGATGAGGTGGACTGGATGGAGTTTCGGCATGCGAGGGGTTATGAGATGCAATGTCTTCTATTTTTGTTTTTGCGTCTTTCAAGCTTTCTTCTAGTTCCGATAACTTTTATCCCACTTACGATTGGCCTTTTCTCTGGTATCCTTCCATGTTCTTGTTTTCCTCTTACTAGGCTCTCCTGATTCACTCGACCCCGATTGTTCTGCTGGTTTATCTTGTTTTAATGCTTGTGCCCTAGTAACTGCCTGTACAGGTGCCACATTACTGCTACTGGCACTTGATTCTGCCACTAAGCCTACCACATTAATGGGAGTAATCTTGGGTGCACTGGAGGGGTTTCTTGGACAATCTCTAGGGAGATGGTCTTTGCCACAATCAGGACAAAAAGCTTGTATTGTGATAGCATGTCCTTGACTCGGAGATGGTGGGTGGGGACAGTCACGAATGAAATGATCACCTTGACATCTAAAACAAGATCCTCTAGGGGCTTGTGGTCTCATTTGTCTCAACTGGGGCCTAGGGTTAGGATTTGTGTACATGACATTGGAGTATTCTGGCTCTCAATTTTGCTCCATAGGTGGTGCCTCATATTGATACAAGTAAATCTCACTATGTTTAGGTGACTCTGTGTAATAAGCATGTGAACTACCTTCATGGGAGTAGTCTGAACTATGGGCATGAGAGTCATTATCTGGTATCAATGGGGTTAGTGGCACCAATGCTCTATTTGGATTTTCCTCTCCCACAGCATATTTGACTGGAATCACGTTGGTAGGAGCTGGTGGTTGGTTTCCCAAGACAGGTTGTGGCCTATATGGTGCTTGATATTGCTGTTGTGGTCTATAATATGGCTGTTGGTATTGGTTCTGATACCTACCTTGTGGGTAAGGTTGCTGATAATTCTGTCTAACAGCCTACCTATTGTAGGGACAATCTTGAGCCGTGTGGTTCGTATATTTTCTCTCAATAGTGCAATATGGAGCATTCCTTTCTCTCACGTTCTGGTTGTGCAATGGGCATACATTAGCCATGTGGTCGCCTCCGCAAGTATAACACCGATTCACTAGAGTGACTCTCTGTGTTTGTTTATTTTGGACTCCCAGCTTCTTGGCAACTTGCTCAGCTATCTCCTCTATTTCCGTGGAGATTTTTGAAGCATGACTAGTAGAACTATCTGAATCCTTATAGAGTTTGGATAATCCTAATTCCTCACCCAGGTTATCTTCTATGTCAATGCATGTCCGCACGCACTCTTCTATGGATCTAGGCTCTTTCAAGTATACATAGGATCTTAACTTTATGCTCAGTAAGCCATCTAAAAACAAAGCCACTTGTTTGGCTGGTGTGGGTAGCTCTGGAGCAGGGCATCTTTCTAGGTATTGTCTAAACCTTCTACCTGCTACTCGCACTGTTTCTTGGGGTGTCTGCTTGAAGCTGTGGATCAAAGATGAAGTGTTATGCCTGATACCACTCTTGGAAAATTCTACAATGAATTCGTCTAGCAGTTGACCTATATTGCGATAGTTGCGACTACTCAATGGTTGAAACCAAGCTAAGGCAGTGCCCTTAAGAGTCAGTCCAAATGCCTCGTACTGGGTGAACAAATCCTCAACCTGTTCAGCTCTTAACACTTGTTTGAACTCAGCCACATGATCATAAGGATCTCCTGACCCGTCAAAATAATTCTTCATTGCCTTGATCACTTGAGTGGGTCTAAGGGTTCTTGGGTGCTCTCGGGTTCTAGGCAATGGAAATTCATGTTCATTTCTTTGTTGCCTATGTGCTTGATATCTCTCTCTTTCAGGTCTTTTATTTTCAAATCCTGACCTATTCCTGCCCACTGTGTGTGCAAAACTTACCTCCGGTCTCTCTCTAGTTCTTTCTCTCTGGGCTTCCTGAGCTTGGGATGACCCTACTCCTTGGAGGCCGTGGGAAACATTGGATCTTGGTGGAGGGAAAATCAATTCATTCTTCCAAGTATATGCATGTCTATCATGTTCTGTTACCAAGAAAATTTTCTCTGACGTGTTATCTAGGTAGACAACTTTGCCTGGTATCTCTGGATCCTTGAACTCGTAGATGATGACTATGCCCAATTGGCTAGGTTGTTCTGGCTTGAATCTCCAAAAGGCTTCCTCTGTTTCTCTATTCAAAAATAGTTCTATGCTTTTGTTGTCTTGAGGGATCCAGTCTGGAGTGATCACTCGGGTCAAAACTGACTTGCCTCTAGGAGTCTGGGGTCCTTGTCCTATATTTCCTTGTTCTAGGTCTCCTATCTCATTCTCATGAATGATATTTCCAAACTCATCGGTCCTATCTAGTTGGTTGGTAACCACATACATGGTTCCTTCCTTATCAATGTATGAACCCTCTTCGAACTTGACCACCGGGTGTTCAAGTCCAAAGGATTGATCTGGATTTTTGAGTTGGACCACTGATCGCCTCAGACCATCCTCATAGATGCGAGCACCTAATTGGTTGGTCCGAATATATTCCAACTGTGTCTTATAGGGACCTTCCGGTGTTTGTAGATGGGCAGTCCCTGAGCCACCTGCAGGTTTTCCCATGCTAAAAGACATTTCTGAATCACTTGTGTCTGAACTTAGTAAAAGATCACCACTTAGTTGTTGTGTCCAAGACTTGGATGTATGGTTGACACTAGCCTCAGAAGATCTAATGCTTTGTTTATCCTTGCCTAAGTGTCTACCAGATCTCAGGTTCATAAGCTTTAGTCAAGAGTCCAAATTTTCCCTTTGGTATGGTTCAAAATTCTTTAGAGCCCCCTTGGTTCCCTAGTCCCACCTGAGGGTCAACTTCAAATTATCCTATCTCAAAATCAACGCATTATTCTTGAAAAAAACAGTTGAGATCCTGTAGGATTTGAAACGAGCTTTCCAACAAGCTATAGAGCTCAAAAAATGGACTTTGGATGAGAAAGTTATGTCAAATCAGGCTCCTGGGGGTCAAAACAGGCAAACAGGACCTTTGGAGAAAATCGCGATTTTGTGAACTTTCTGAAAATCGCGATGATGTGAAGTCAAAAAAATCGCGATGTTGAGCACAAAATCGTGTTTTTGAAAATCGCGATTTTGAGCAGAAAATCGTGATTTGAAAATCGCGATGTTGATCACAAAATCGTGTTTTTGAAAATCGCGATGTTGATCACAAAATCGTGTTTTTGAAAATCGCGATTTTGAGCAGAAAATCGTGATTTGAAAATCGCGATGTTGATCACAAAATCGTGTTTTTGAAAATCGCGATGTTGATCACAAAATCGTGTTTTTGAAAATCGCGATGTTGATCACAAAATCGTGTTTTTGAAAATCATGATGTTGATCACAAAGTCGTGTTTCTGAAAATCGCGATTTTGATCACAACATCGTGTTTTAGAGAATCGCGATTTTGACTCAGAGAATCGTGATTCACAAAATCGTGTTTTTGACTGAAAATCATGTTTTCTCAGAATCGTGTTTTTGACATGAAAATCGCGATGTTGAGCACAAAATCGTGTTTTTGAAAATCGCGATTTTGAGCAAAAATTCGTGTTTTCACAGAATCGCCTTTTTCACAAAATCGTGTTTTTGGCATGAAAATCGCGATTTTGTCATAGAGAATCGTGTTTTTCTCAAAATCGTATTTTTCGCTGAAAATCGTGATTTGTGAGAATCGCGATTTTGAGCAGAAAGTCGTGTTTTTCACAAAATCGTGTTTTTGCTGAAAATCGTGATTGGTGAGAATCGCGATTTTGAGCAGAGAATCGTGTTTTTTGAGAATCGCGATTTTGAGCAGAGAATCGTGTTTTTTTGAGAAAAAACACAGAATCGCGATTCTTTTCAACCAACTTTTAGGCGGGAAAACTGAAAATCGTGATTTTTCAAAAAATTTTGAATTTTCACAGAATCGCGATTTTCATCACAGAATCGCGTTTTTTGGCGGGAAATTCAAATTTATGAGCGCCGGCTATGGCGAGCTCCCTATGAGCAGAAAATCATGAAAAAAAACACAGCGCTTGCTCTCCCTTGCACCTCCTAACTCCTTCCCACACAATAATGCATGAAAAATGGTATGAAAATGGTGAAAATGCACTAAAAAACAAGAAATTTCTATGAAGAAGAAGATGGAAGAAGGTGGAGATGATGATGATGATGAAGATGAAGAGGAAAAAACAGAAAATGAACTGAAATGACAGTTTTTTTACCTTCCAACGTCGCAAATCTACGATCTTACCATCACAACGCTCGTCCTCGAAGCACTCTCCCCGGCAACGGCGCCAAAATTTGGTGTAGCTCAAGCGTAAGCACCACCTCCTTTACTTGTCAATCCGTGGAGACGTGAGGACCGGTATGAAGACCATGAGCAAGTGAAGGCACAAGTGTGTGAGTGAAAGCACACAAGCATGCACACACATACACACACACGCGCGCAAAGCAAGATCAAAGCAAGGAACAATGGAAAGCTTCTATTGCAAACGAGTTCTCTTACAAAAGCTCTATTCTCTAACAAGCCAGCCTCAAAAATGAGCTCTCTAGCTCTTTTTATAGTTTTTTGACTAGTTTTGGCCCTGTCCAGACCTAGTGTCCGGCCTAGTTAAAAATTAGGTTCCAGGGCTTATTTGAGGGCTCAAACGGAGTCTAAAAATTATGAGACTTGGTAGGATGATAGTTCTAATACTCCTCAAGCTCAAGGACTCCTTGGCTTGAACAAAATGGAGTTACCAAAATAGAAAATGGTATTTACAATGGCTTTTAGTGATGAAAATCACTATTTTTGTATGGAATTCTTGTGAAAAATTGACATACACTCCTTGGAGCTCCCTACTTTCTCTCTCTTCTTCTATGTCCACTTCTTTGATGTGCTTCCATGCTTTGTCCTTGACCTTGAGCTTCAACAATGATGAATGGAAAAATATAGGCAAGTATCTGAGCACATTGTCTACCCAAACATTCCATAATATTAGAAAACGAGCTTATAATTTATTCTTACAAGATGGTTATCTTTGGAGACATACTAAAGGTAACGTCAAAACTCCACAATGAGTTCTAGGAAGAAAAGATCTTCAATTGCAAGTAATGAAATCAATGCATGAGTCATTATCGGCTGGACATAAAGGCTTTTATGGTACATATGAAAAAAATTAGATCTACCTATTCTTGGCCTAGAATGTATGTTGATATTAATTAGTTATGTATGTACATGTTCTGTTTGTCAACTTCATTCTTTTGTTAAACATAGGGATCCGCTACATCCTACTTATCCACCTTGCATACATTACAAGTGGGTAGTAGATCTAATAACCATGCCTAATGGACTTCATAAAATGTGTTATATGGTGCTTACAAGGGAAGATTTAACCAATCATGTAGAAGGTCGTGCACTATGCACTAAAACTACATACAATGTTTGTAAGTTTTTTTTACAAGATGTTATAAGTCGATGTGGGTATAAAGAAAAAGTAGTTGCCGATCGTGGAGAGCTAAACGCTAAACAAGTTACATAGTTTTTTGAACGTTATTGTATATGTTTGTCCTTGCATATTGCATATAATCCTGAAGCTAATGGTAAAATAGAGAGGGGACATCTGTCTATTATAAAATCTCTAGCTAAAGCATGCAATGGGGATATCAAACAATGTCCAGATACTTACCATTTGGGCTTTGGGCAGATAGGATGACTTCTACACAAACCAAAGGTTACATGCTTGTGGAGTTAATGTATTGCCAAAAGCCAATTTTTCCAATTCATTCTCAAACCTTGTCTTGGACATCACTTCATAGGAATGCTAATATGACGAGAGAGAATTGTTAAGTATACGCTTGCAACAATTAGAGCTAGGAAATCAAAGATTAGATGAAGCACTACAAAAATTAAAAGAATCAAGAATTAACAACACACTTTACTTTGATAAAAGACACAAAATACATCCAATGAAAATTCAAGAGGGAGATTGGGTGTTAGTTTATGATAGTTCATTTGATACTCTATATGAGGCGAGAAAAAAATTAATGAAACGATGGTTTGGACCGGACCATACACAAATGTTTAAAGTAAACAATAATAACACTATGTTTTAATTGAAATGGATCACACTATTTTTAAAGTTCCTTTTGCAAGTGAAAGGGTTGAATTGTTAAAATGATGCGAAGGTAGTGATTATGAAGATCTGGAGGAAATACTCAATGTGCCATCAAATGAAGACAATATAGATGAACCAAATAGTGAAGATAATGCATCTTCTAATGATGATTAAAAAGTTTTTGTTTATTATGCTTTACGTTTATATGACAATGAATAACCATGTTTTTTGAGAATGTTGTAGGGAGATAGCTTGCATATGGTGTACATGTACCAATAATGATCCATGGAGAGTTCAAGTGCCATAAATGGCTTAAATAACTTTATGAGAAATCAGAAGTGAAAAAAACTATGTAAAAAAAAAAGTATTTTTGGATACTAAAGTTTGATGATTCTATGTAATAGGAAAAATCTTGGACGACATTCTTCACAAGGAAGAGCGAATAAAATTCAAGTGATTAGAGTGAATTATTGAGTGATAAGAGATTTGCATTGCAGTCTTCTTTTCTATTCTCATATTCCTGCACCGTGAAGTTTAATTTTGCATTCCAAGTATGCATGTGAATAATGTAAAGAGCACATAAGGTTTTTCTCCCTTAGGTGCATGACTTCTTGCACATGTTTTAAATGTAATTAGAAACATGATGAAATTCTTAGGAACAAAGTTAAAATTTCAAGATGAAACCTCTTCAACTAGAACCATTACCCTACCTATGCACCATTATTTTTTTCGATGCATTAAAAGTATGCATGTAATAGGGTCACATTTCATGACCTTGCATCAAGGCACGAGCTGAGATTAACCCATGTGCACCAGAGTGATTGCAAGGATTCATGTATATCCACCTTGATATCTATGTGAGTGAGGGCACAAGCCTCACCATCAGAAGTCTTTTTCTTTAATTACTGCACCATATTTATTTCTCTATGCATTTCAAAGTATGCATACAATAGGGCTATATTACAAGGCCATGCATAAAAGCTTGTCTTCCAATCCCATGCACGTATCAAATCAAGCTAATTGATCTTTGCAATGAATCTAATGTTTGAAGCCACATGTTATTTGGCCCATCGAGGACGTTGTGCAGGATTGGTGGGGGTGAATGTCGTAGAGAATTTGATCTCTACTTCTTTTGGAAGGACACAGAGTAGATTGGGGAGCCAAGGGGCTTGTTTGGAGAAAGGCCAATAATTGTTAAATGAAGCTCTTCCTAAGAAGGAACACCTATGATGACACCTAAATGTAGTCCTTTTTGTGTCATCCAACAATTTATATTCTCTTTGACATGCATATAACCAACCAATCACCTAGAATTCAATAGAAGTGAAAGAGACTTCTTTCTCTACTCGGAAGAATCTTTATGATGATTGACTAGAGCATCTTATGGAGAAGTTGGGGATTTTCATAAGAAATGATGAGTATGAGGAACAAGAAGAATAACAAGAAATTGACCAAGGTCTTGCTCCTCATAGCTCTTCATAAGAGTTTCTTCCTTCTCCCATTTGTAGTTCTTCATGTTGTCATCTTGTTGTAACTAAGTGATATGGATATGTATTTGATGCAATTTTATTTGTGGTTTTTGATATCTGTACAGTATCAATGAGCCCCCTGAATATGAATGAAAAAGGAAATCCCTACCTTAGGTCCTACCCACTAAAGGAGATGTCTACGTCAGCATCAACCTACCAAAACAATCTAGTGTTCTATCTGGAAAGTAGAGGGTGAAGGATGGTTGGCACATACTTTTTTTTGGGGAAAATCACGGAGAGGTTTTTTTTGGCGGGGGAAGCTGAAGTGACATTCATTAGACACAAGATCTTCTCGATAAAATACAAGAGAAGCAAGACCGAGGGGAGAGAGGAGGTAATCTTCTTATTCTATCAACAACAATAGAGATTAATAATCGAGTAATGAATTGTCTAGCAATATAGAGGAGGTAGAAGAAAATTGAATGAATGAAGACACTCATTTATGGATGTGCAAAGTTGCACACCTAGGGGAAAAGAGAAGAAAATATAATGAGACTTTAGAGCTAGGAATGCAAGTTTCACTTAGTTGTGGAAGATCATGCATATATGCCTATCTATTTTGTTGATGAGGAATTTGAACCACAGAATTAGGCATAGACCTTAGCAACATTAGAGATAGCCGTGAATGAGAAAACATTAATAGCAACTCAAGATGATTAAGGATATGATCTATTTATCATTTTGGTACAAGAAGAAAAATGTGATAGATGGTGTTACCTAGAATTCCAATGATAGAAATGTGAATAGGCAAACAAATGAAGAGAAATAAAAAAGAGGATTAAAGGGGAAAAAATTACTCACATTGCTAATATTTCCTAACAAACAGATAATTCCTACTTGATCTTTTCAATTGTAGAGGGCAACACAAGTCATACATATGCTATGGATGTTTGTAGCGTAGATTTTAAGAAATCCATTAATGTCAAAGAAGATGAGGAGAAAAATGGGTGTATTTTTTAAGTTATACATAACTTCCAAAATACAAAATTGACGATAGATGCATTGAAATATAAATAACCAAAAAAGGGATTATGGGTGAGTCCTATGATAATAAGAAAACCATGAAGAAACTCGTTGACGCATGTGAAGATGGTGAGGAAAGAGGAAAGTGACTTAGTTTTGTTCTTATGAGAACCCTAATGTTTTGGCTTGGTTGTATAAAGATCTAAACTGCATGGATACAAAAATCACCCAATTCTTACGACAATGGAAACACGAATAGTGAAATAAATCACCCTACAACTACAATGATACCTATTCTTAGAATACAAAATGAAGGACGAGATTGACAAGCTGTGGAAGTTGGCCTTATTTATGAGTAGACGAGGGATCTCACCTATGGTGGTACTTCACACAAAAATGAAAAACCTTGAGTGTACACTAATTTGAAGAACATTAATGAAGGCACTATTAGAGATATTCATTATGTACCAATAATTGATCATCTATTAGAGTGGGCTACTAGAAAAGAAGTCTTAAGATTTTTGGATGGATTTCCAAGTACAATCAAGTATCCATAGCATTCTAGGACAACCACAAGATATATTTTCCCGTAGAATGGGGTATCCATGATTTTAGGGTAGTTCCTTTTGTTCACATTATTATGACTACCATTTTTCAAACAACCATGTGCCATATGTTTAAATAATTCCTTAGGAAATGTTTAGAGGTTTATGTTGATGATCTCTTTCTCATTCATAATGTAAAACACAACAGATTGTATACCTCAAGTTCGTCTTTGGAAAGTGACATATATGTAAGGTTTACTCAAACCCATGTGTTCATGACCCTTGGACACATTATTTCTAAGCATGAGATTTCTATTGAAGAAGAAAAAACAAAATTCATTTCTAATGGCCAAAAATTATAAAGATGGTCATGCTTTTACGGGACATTGCAGATAAAATCGATGCTTTATAAATATGTATGCTAGTGAAAACAAGCCTCTTATGCAATCAATAATGATTTCTACTGGACAAAGGAGTGTGAAGTGGCCTTCCAAGAGGTGAAAAACGCTTGGTGTAAGCGCCTAGTTTTGAAATCAGCTAATTTGTATAACCCGTTCACTTAGATGTGCACATGTCCAATTATGCTTTATTTGGTATGTTAGCACAACCTAGAGATGATGAGAAAATGGAGTTCCCTATAGCTATGCAACTTCAAAACTTAACAGTAAAGAAAGAATTATATGAATAAAAAACAATGGAAAAGGTAGGCAAAGCCACTACAACAGATCGATCGTATACTGAGGTTTTTATCGAGGGAAATGAACATGCATATTTTTGCTACGACGTCGGTGTAGGTGTCGGTATGCACGTTGGTATTAAAGCGCCGATATGGGCATCGGTATAAGCGACATTATGAGCGTCGATATAAACGTTGGTATTACCGACAGCTCTGCTGGGTGTACCGTCGCATATACGACACCCACTAGGTGTACCGACGCTTATTCCGATGATATTACTGGGAGTACCATCGCTTATACCGATGACCATATCTGCAAATTTTTTTTTGGGCAGAGTGTGTTGTCGTTTGCTACAGCAACATTACCATGATGTTGCTTAGCAAAAGACAATACACTCTGCCCAAAAAAAAACCGAGTACATGTGATGTGTACTCTAATATCAACCAAAATATGATTTCATAAAACAAAATATTATTGAACATAAAAGAGATAATCAGAATGAACCATGAATCATGTACAAAAAGAGTTATATATTTCATAAATGAAGCATGTACAAGAGTGTGGCAAACCACTGTCATTTTTGATGCTTTTACAAAATGTGGCAAAGCAATGCATTGCCATATGAAAATCAAATAAAAAATTTTGGTGTGCCACTGCCATACACATGCAAAGAACGTTCCATATCAATAGTCCTCCAACAAAGAACATTAATGAAATGAGATAAATTCACAGGAAATTTACAAACAACAAGTAAAAACCAAGTTAATAAATTAATCCCCTCATCACAAACGCTCCCATGAAACGACCGCACTGCATCCCTCCAAGTCCTCCAATAGTTGATGTTGTGTCCATGAAACTCTCGACATCTTCTCCAGCATCATGATTTTCCTCCATCTCATAAAATGCTTTGAGCATCTCTTCCATATGTTCATTCAGTGTAATATTATTAGTACTTGCTTGTACGTCTAAGTCCTTTTTTGTTCTGTTTTGTCGAGGAGAGGTTACCGGTGCAATATCGTTTGGGTCTATCTGCTCACCTGGGGGACATGTGAATGGTAGCATAGGTTTTCTAGTCGACTTTTATCAAAGGATCCATACTCTCTAGCATGTGCAGTAAAATCCATCGTTTCTGATAAATTTGATACTTGCACTAGGTGCAAGGACATGCCATTCTCTCCTCCGGATCCAAACTAGTAATATGATACAATATGGACAATTTAGAACATTTGTTTTTTTTATTAAACCTGAAAATCATACTCCTCAAGACTTAAACCTGAAATAATAAAACCTAAATACTTAAACACCTAAAAAACCTAAAACCCTAATCCTAAAACCCTAATCTATATAATTGTCCTATTTTATCTATATATTCAGATTTTTTTCTTAATTAATCATATTTTAATATATTAAATTAAATTATTTGAAACACTAGTTCTTTTTATATTTATTTATCTATATAATTATCCTATTATATCTATATATATATATATATATATACATATATATATATATACATATATATATATATTTATTTATTTATTTATATATTCAGATTTTTTCCTTAATTTTTTTCTATATTTTCTCTTTATATAAATTTAATTGAGTTATATGTATGCCTAAACCCTAAAACCCTAATTTTAAAGATTTAAACCTAAAATATATATATATTTGTATGCATGTGAATATACATGTATATATGTATTATGTGTGTATGCGTATGTGTGTATATATATTATGTAGGTGTTAAAATCCTAAAACCCTAATCAGAAAGACCTAGACCTAAAACATGTATATATGTGTATGCATGTGTATATATATGTGTATATAAATAGATGTATAGGTATATGTGTGTATGTGTATGTGTATGTATATTTACTCTGATTAAAATGATTAAAATGAAACCTATTTTTATATATTTAATCTTATATATTAAATTCATTTATTTAAAACACTAGTTCTTATCATATTTATTTATCTATGTAATTATCCTATTTTATATATATATATATATATATTTATTTATTTATATACTAGATTTATTTCTTAATTAATTCTATTTTTATATATTTAATTATATATATAATCATATATATTTAATTAAATTATTTAAAACACTAGCTCTTTTTATATTTATTTATCTATATAATTATCCTATTTTATATATATATTTATTTATATATTCAGATTTGTTCCTTAATTTTTTTTTATATTTTCTCTTTATAAAAATTTAATTTAGTTATATGTATACCTAAACCCTAAAACCCTAATCTTAAAGTTCTAGATCTAAAATATGTATATTTCTGTATGCATGTGTATATACATGTATATATGTATCATATGTGTATATATGTTATGTAGGTGTTAAAACCCTAAATCCGTAATAAGAAAAACCTAGACCTAAAACATGTAAATATATGCATGCATGTGTATAAATATGTGTATGTCTATATATATGTGTGTATATAAATAGGTGTATAAGTATATGTGTGTATATGTATGTGTATGTATATTTACTCTAATTAAAATGATTAAAATTAAACCCACTTTTAAATATTTAATCTTATATATTAAATTTATTTATTTAAAACACTAGTTCTTATCATATTTATTTACCTATATAATTATTCTATTATATATATATATATATATATATCTTAATTATTCTTGTTTTTATATATTTAATTATATATATTTATATATTCAGCTTTTTCCTTAATTTTTTTCTATATTTTCTCTTTATATAAATTTAATTGAGTTACATGTATGCCTAAACCCTAAAACCCTAATCTTAAAGATCTAGATCTAAATATATATATTTTTGTATGCATGTGTATATACATGTATATGTGTATGTGTATGTGTGTACATATGTTATGTATGTGTTAAAATCCTAAAATCCTAATTAGAAAGACCTAGACCTAAAACATGTATATATGTGTATGCATGTGTATAAATATGTATATGTGTATATATATGTGTATATAAATAGGTGTATAAGTATATGTGTGTATGTGTATGTGTATGTATATTTACTCTGATTAAAATGATTAAAATTAAACCTATTTTATATATTTAATCTTATATATTAAATTTATTTATTTAAAACACTAGTTCTAATCATATTTATTTATCTATATAATAACCCTACTATATATATATATATATATATATATATATATATATATATATATATATATATATATATATATATATATATATATATATATATATATATATATATATATGTGTGTATATATATATATATATATATATATATATATATATATATATATATATATATATATATATATATATATATATATATATATATATATGTATATATATATATATATATATATATATATATATATATATATATATTCAAATTTTTTCTTAACTAATCCTATTTTTTTATATTTAATTATATATCTTCAATTACATTATTTAAACACTATTTCTTTTTATATTTATTTATTTATAGTATTATTCTATTATATATATATATTTACTTATATATTCAGATTTTTTCCTTAATTTTTTTCTACATTTTCTCTTTATATAAATTTAATTGAGTTATATGTATGTCTAAACCCTAAAACCCTAATCTTAAAGATCTAGACCTACAATATGTATATTTCTGTATGCATGTGTATATACATGTATATATGTATTATATGTGTATGTGTATGTGTGTATATATGTTATATAGGTGTTAAAACCCTAAAACCCTAATCAGAAAGACTTAGACTTAAACCTGAAATACTACAACCTAAAGACTTAAACCAGAACTACTAAAACCTAAATACTTAAACACCTTAAAAAACCTAAACTGCAATCCTATTTTATATATATGTTTATTTATATATTCAGATTTCTTTCTTATTTTTTTCTATATTTTTTCTTAATATAAATGTAATTGAATTATATGTATGCCTAAACCCTAAAATCCTAATCTTAAATATCTAGACCTAAAATATGTATATTTCTATATGCATGTGTATATACATGTATATATGTATTATATCTGTATGTGTATGTGTGCATATATGTTATGCATGTGTAAAAACCCTAAAACCCTAATCGTAAAGACCTAGAACTAAAACATGTGTGTATGTGTATGCATGTGTATATATATGTGTATGTGTATATATATGTGTATGTATGTGTAAATAGCCTAAACACCCTAATCCTATTTTCATATATTTGATGTAAAAATAACTTTTTATATATTTAATTAAAACACTAGCTTATGTGTGTGTATATGTGTGCATGTGTGTATGTATGTGTGTGAATGTGTGTATGTGTGTATATGTGTATGTGTGTCTATGTATGCGTGTGTGAGTATATGTGTATGTGTGTGTATGTATGCATGTGTGTGTATGCATTCATGTGTGTGTGTGCATGCATGTGTGTATGTATGTGTGTGTGTGTGTGAGTGTATGCGTGCATGTGTGTATATGTGTGTGTATGTATGCATGCATGTGTGTATATGTGTGTATGTATGCATGTGTGTACATATGTGTGTGTATGTATGCATGTGTGTACATGTGTGTGTATGTATGCATGTGTGTATATGTGTATGTGTGTGTATGTATGCATGCATGTGTGTATATGTGTATGTGTGTGTATGTATGCATGCATGTGTGTATATGTGTGTATGTATGTGTGTATGTATGTGTGTATGATTATGCATATGTGTATATGTGTGTGTATGTATGTGTGTATGCATGTGTGTGTATGTATGCATATGTGTATATGTGTATATGTGTATATGTGTATATGTGTATATGTGTGTATGCATGCATGTGTGTATGTGTGTGTGTATGTATGCATGCATGTGTGTATATGTGTGTATGTATGTGTGTATGTATGTGTGTGTGTGTGTATGTATGTGTGTGTGTGTATGTATGTGTGTGTGTGTATGTATGTGTGTATGTATGTGTTGAAAGCAGTATGGGCACCCAAGGATTGACTAGACAAGGAAGCCAACGGAGAGAGTCAGAACAAGGTGAAGGAGTAAGTAGACAAAGCAGTCGACGCAAATCTGGCAGATAGGCCCTTCAATTTTTCCAATCTACATCTTTTAACAGTGATTCTCATCACTAACAATCATTGTAAATACCATTTCATATTTTTGTAGCTCCATTTTGTGCAAGCCAAGGAGTCCTTGAGCTTGAAGAGCCTTAGAAGTACCTACTTATCAATTTTCGTATTTTTTAGACTCCGTTTGAGCCCTCAAATTGGCCCTGGAACCTAATTTTTAACTAGGCCGGACACTAGGTCTGGACAGGGCCAAAAGCTAGTCAAAAACTATAAAAAGAGCTAGAGAGCTCATTTTTGAGGTTGGATTGTAATTGAAACGAACTTGTAAGAGCTATTGAAAGTAATCTAAAGAACTCCATTGATTCTCTCTCTTTGTCTTGCCGTGTGTGCGCGTGTGTGTGTATGTGTGTGCATGCTTGTGTGCTTCTCACTCACGCACTTGTGCTGCCACTTGCTCGAGGTCTTCATACCATCCTCACGTCTTCCCGGATTGACATTAAAGGAGGTGCTACTCATCACTGAGCTACACCAAATTTTGGCGCCGTTGCCGGGGATCGAGCTTTGAGGACGAGCGTGTGATGGTAAGACGTAGAGTTGACGCGTTGGAGTTGTAGGTATTTTCTTCACTCTCATCGATTTTCTTTTACTTTCTTCACCATCTTCATCACCATCATCATCATCTCCATCATCACGAAAATCTCAGTTTTTTGACTATATCCCACCTCCACCTCATTTCCCTCAATTCACTTGTGAGAGAGAGCGAGAGAGCGAAATTGCATGTGCTGTTTTTTGCATGTTTCTTGAGCTATCTTGCAGGTACAGGTCACATCACCATCTCCAGCTTTCCGTGCAGGTACGGAACTCGACGAAACTGTCTCGCAGTCCCCGCCTTCTGTCCATCGCGATTGACAGAAATTTTCACTTGTTGGTAAATCTGAGTGCACCACAGTGGACTAGAGACCCTGCACACCACATTCCCACTAAAATTTTTGAAAATCTTGCAAAATTTCTGTCCATCGCGATTGAGAGCCCTGTCCATCGCGATTGACAGCTCTGTCCATCGCGATTGACTGCCAGTCCATCGCGACCGACCTGCCTGTCCATCGCGATTGACTGAAGTCTCTGTCCATCGCGATTGACTGCCTGTCCATCGCGATTGACTCAACCCCCTGTCCATCGCGATTGACTGAAGTCTCTGTCCATCGCGATCGACTGCCAGTCCATCGCGACCGACTGCCTGTCCATCGCGATTGACTGAAGTCTCAGTCCATCGCGACCGACTGCCTGTCCATCGCGATTGACTGAAGTCTCTGTCCATCGCGATTGACTGCCAGTCCATCGCGACCGACTGCCTGTCCATCGCGACCGACTGAACCTTCTGTCCATCGCGATTGACTGGGGTGTCCATCGCGATTGATTGAATTGGGTGTCCATCGCGATTGACTGAACTCTCTGTCCATCGCGATTGACTGAGTGTCCATCGCGATTGACAGCCCTATCCATCGCGATTGACAGCCAATTTTAGCCAAATTTTTTAGGGT
The DNA here is from genome assembly GCA_020310875.1 of Ceratopteris richardii. NCBI lineage: Eukaryota > Viridiplantae > Streptophyta > Polypodiopsida > Polypodiales > Pteridaceae > Ceratopteris > Ceratopteris richardii. The sequence continues at coordinate 155,164,104 of CM035414.1, forward strand.
TTGTTAATTGAAAAGTTGGGCTAATTTTGGGCACAAATATTATGCTCTTGAGCACATGGGGAAGCTTTAGGAAAACAACTTGTGGAAAACTTGTTGCACAGTGATCCTGTTAGAACCCTGTCGTAACCCTAGAACCCTGAACGGTCACAACTTTTTCATACGAAATCCATTTTTTGAGCTCTAGGGCTTGTTGGAAAGCTCGTGGCATATACTACACGCCCTCAACTGTTTTTTATAAAGATAATGCATTGATTTTTAGATAGGGTATTTTGAAGTTGACCATACCCAGGGGGATCAAAGTCAGGGGTCCTTAGGATTGTTTTCTTGAAAATCACTATGCAAGTTTGTGTTTGTGCTACATGAATGAAAATAATTGGTTCTGTCTTTGGAATGTAAATTTCAAAGCTAACTTGGAAACTCTTACAGAGCATCGAGAGGCGTTCTAAGCAAGTGTAAGTGCGAGCTTGGGAACACATTTCCTGGGCACTCAAGGGCAACCGAGCAGGAAACAAAAGGTTGGACACTTTTAACCCCCTCTGTCAATTCATAGCTTAGGCTAAGAACGACGAGAGGTAGGAGTAAGTCAGAGCGACGAGAGGCAGTTATCAAGTTGAAGACTACCTAAAAACTCAAGTTCAAGCTAAAAACCTGAGCTCTGTACTGTCGATAACATAAAGGAAAAGAACCTAACGTGGAACGATCAATCTGAAAGTACGAGGAACGTTCAAGTATTCCTGACGACGTAATAGCAGACAAGACCTTAAACACGAGGAATAACCAAAAAGAATCAAGTGACTGTAACCAATTGATCGGCAACGAGGTTGTACTCTGGGCAAAAATTGGGCTAATCAGTTAGGCATATGAACCTTAGATCAGGACGACACCTAGTAAGAGAGAGACAAAGCCTTAGGTCTTCAGAGGCTAGTGTCAATCACACTGCAAGGTCTTGGGCCCAGCAGTTGTGTCACCACTCTCATTACCCTAGCTCTGAGACCAGTGAGTCAGAGATGTCTCAAGGCTTGGACAGACCTACGGGAAGTTCAGGAGTGCCTTACCTGTACAGGGTAGAAGGCCCTTACAAAACACAGCTGGAGTACCTTAGGACCAACCGATTAGGTGCTAGCATCTATGAGGACGGCCTAGGAAGATCAGTGGTCCAGATTAAAAATCCTGATCAATCCATTGGACTAGAGCACCCAGCTGTCAAGTTTGAAAACGGTGCATACCTGGACAAAGAAGGAACTATATATGTAGTCACTAGTCACCCGGATAGGACAGATGACTTTGGGAATGTAATCTCAGAAGCGGACTTAGGTGACCTGGAACAAGGGAACATGGGTGCGGAACCTAGAACCCCTCGAGGTAAATCTGTTCTCACTAGGATTATCACACCTGAGTGGGTTCCCCAAGACAACAAGAGCATAGAGTTGCTCCTCAATCGGGAAACTGATGAAGCCTTTTGGAGGTATAAATCCAATCAGCCAACTGATATAGGAAATATCATGATCTATGAGTTCAAGGATCCGGATAGCCCAGGCAGAGTGACTTACTTAGATCATGCTTCCGAACGGATCTTTGTGGTGACAGAAAATGATAGGCATGCTTACACTTGGAAGGGGGAATTTATTTTCCCTCAACCAAGATCAAATGTATCCTATGGTCACCCTGGGGCTGGAACTTCCCAAGCTCATGGTACGCAAAGAGACAGAAGTAGAGATAGACCAGAAGTAAGTTTTGCCAACCCAGTGGGCAGAGAAAGAACGAGAACAGAGACGAATAGGGTAGAACCTGAGATGCTTAGAGCCCACAGGAACCAAAGAAATGTAGATGGATTCCCTCTGCCGAGGCCTAGAGAGCACACAAGAACTTTGAGACCCACCCAGCTAGTTAAGTCCATGAAGAATTACTTTGACGGCACAGGAGATCCCTATGATCATGTGGCGGAGTTCAAGCAAGTCTTGAGAGCTGAACAAGTGGAGGATCTGTTCACGCAGTACAATGCCTTCGGTCTAACCCTTAGGAACACAGCACTTACATGGTTTCAGCCATTGGACGAGCGGCAGTTCAGGAGCATAGACCAACTCCTAGAGGCATTCATTGTAGAGTTCTCTAAGAGCGGCATAAGACACAATACCTCCTCATTAATTCATAGCTTCAAACAGACTCCCCAAGAGAGTGTCAGATTGGCCGGAAGAAGATTTAGACAATATCTTGAAAGGTGCCCTATTTCGGAGCTACCCACATCTACTAAACAAGTAGCCTTATTCCTTGACGGATTGCTGAGTACGAAATTGAGATCCTATGTGTATCTGAAGGACCCTAGGACCATAGAAGAATGTGTACGCATGTGCATTGACATTGAAGATAACCTAGGGGAAGAGCTAGAGCTTTCCAAAATCTACAAAGATTCAGATAGTGCATCTAGTCACTCTTCCACGCAATCCACATCCATTGAGGAACTTGCCGAAAAGGTAGCTCAGAAATTAGGTGTAACTAGCAAACAAATCCCAAGGTTTGCCCCAGCGAAGAGGTGCTATACATGCGGTGGTGACCACATGGCAAACGTGTGTCCCATTATGGCTCAACCCCAGATCAATCCTAATAGCCAATATTGCACCATAGAACGAAGATACTCCAATCACACCGCACAAGATTGCCCATACAACAAGCAGGCAGTTAGGCAACCATACCCTCAGCCCTACCAACAAGGCAGATACCAGAACCAGTACCCTCCACCACCACAATATGCAAGACCCCAACAAACCTATCAGCAACCATATCAGGCCCAACAGAGACCCCAACCGGTACTAGCTCAACAGCCTCCAAACCCCGCTAACGTGATTCCAGTAAAGTATGCTGTTGCAGAAGAAAACCTGAATAGGGCCATAGTACCAGTAACCCTATTGATCTCAGAAAGTGACCCGAGTGACCATAGCTTTGATTCTACACATGTCGATAGTCCCCAGGCTTACTACATGCAGTCTCCAGAACATGGTGAGTCCTACTATAGTGAAGAACCAAGTGAACCTAGTTGGGAATCGGATTACACGAACGTCATGTATGCAAACCCCAACCCTAGGCCTCAACCTAGGCAAGTACGACCACCCTTTCCTAGAGGACCATGCTACCGATGTCAGGGGGATCACTTCATTCGTGATTGTCCCTTACCGGCACCTACACAAAATCAGTCCGTGACGATCCAAGGCTTTTGCCAAGATTGTGGAAAAGAGCATCTCTTATGAGATTGCCCAAAGAACCCCAATAACATGCCAAAAATCACTCCTATCAATGTGATTGGGTTGGTTGTGGATGCCTCAGGAAGTGTCACTTCCACTGCACCAATGCAGGTGGTTACTAGAGCTCAGGCATTGCAGCAAAACCAAGAGGCAAGCCAGGAAAAGGGCCCAGAGGCTAGTGAAACCGAGAGCGTGACAAGGAAAAGGACTAGAGCGTGGAAAGATAGTCGAGAAAGAATGAAAAGACAATGGGCTAAAAAGATGAGTGAGCTTGAGGAAAGCATAAGAGAAACCAAAGCGAGGATAACTGAACTCACAGCTCCAACTCCCTCTCACATTACCCCGCCTCCACCACTCCCACCTCCATCCAACCCACCACTTTCCCCACCGCCTCATCAAATCCCACCACCCCCTAGAGTAGGATCAGTCCTAGCTGATCCCACTCCCGAAGACCTTAATATGATGCTGAAAGCTTATCAGGCCAGAATCCAAGAAGGGCCAAACGTAACTGATCATGAAAAATGCTACCCTAGAGCCGAGCTAGAGCTTGAACGAACTAAGATTTGTGCCAAAATGGTGGAATTGGCTCAGACCATGTTTGAGGCCAGCCGCCTATTTAACATCTCTAGTTCAGCTAAGACGCAGTTACACTTTGATGGACTCCTGGAAAGAATAGAGAAGTTAATTGCACAATCAGAGAAGGAAACTGCCCCTCAAAGAAAGGAAAGGGCAAGAGAACGGATAAGCCAGCCTCTTCAGGAAGCCCATGTGCCTCCTCAAGAAGCTTATCTTCCCCCCCAAAAGTCACATGAGCCTCCTCCGAAAGCTTATGTACCTCCACAGGTGACCCACATTCCTTCTCAGGGAGCGTATGAGCCTGCTCGGAAGATTAATAGAATAAGTAATCCTCCCCAGGAAGCTTGTGCTCCAGCCACCCATGAGAACGAGGAAGGAGCCAACGAGAGAATAAGCCCTCCTTCCCAGGTTGCTTATGTGCCTAACTCTACGGAGCCAGACACTTCTTCTTCTATGAATCGGTTTGCACCAGACTTCCTACGAGAGATTCAAGAAGATAAATGGGATAACGAAAGTGAGGTCGCCCCTCCATTTGAACTTGTGGACGATGCACACGACCAATTCCCACAAGACATCCCATCCATTTACGGGGAACATGAGAATACTCAGTCTCATGAGAGATTGGACTTTGAGTCTAATTCCATACAGGAGCTACCCCACTTCACAGGCCCATGGGAAGCAAAGTCCACATGTATGAGAGCACCCACAGTCATGGTAAGGAACGACGATTCAGTCATACCTAGGAACACGGAGATAGTAAAGAACAAAGTGCAGCGCGATCTCACTTTGGAAGAACTGCCCAAGGATAGACCAGAAGCGCGGAAATATGTAGCTAGTCAAGTAACTGAAATTGCAAAACCACGTTCCCGGGTAGGATCCCATAGGACAGTGCCAGAAATTCCCTTGGATAAGATAGGAGATATGTGTGAAGGTGAAGAAGGGAACACCTATCTTCCCATTACCTACCAAGAGTACACCACCAAGGCAATTTTAGACTCAGGTGCAGGAGTCGCAATTGCCACCACTTCCCTTTGGAAGCGTTGGGGCAAGCCGGCACTCAGGCCAACGAGAATGAAATTGCAAATGGCCGATGGTCACATAGAGAGACCCCTAGGATTGCTAGAAGGAATAACTCTCACCACTTGTGGTGTCGAGTTTGAGCATAGTTTTGCTATATGTGACTTCAGCAAAAATCATGCCTATGAGATGATTTTGGGAAGACCATTTATGCGACAGTTGCAAGTGGTACAGGATTGGGGAACCAATTCTTTGTACCTGCAGCACTTAGGTGTTACAACCAAAGTCAATCTCAAAGATTACTCTCATAGGGATGTACCTCCTATCCAGTGGAATCCCATCCATAGAGCCAAAGATGATACAGAATCGGTGCATTCCATAGGGTCCGGATCCTCATGGATGCATGAAGACACCCACTTATGGATGTGCAAGGTAGCAGTAGAAGAAGAGAAGAGAGAGAAAGCCAGAGAGGTAGGTGCGAAAGAAACCCATAGATCAATCCAAGACCCAGCCTATGCACCTGTAGTTTTTCCAGACGAAGAATTTGAACCTCACGGTTGGGCAGAAATCTTAGCAACAATGGACGTAGCCATCAACGAAGAACAATGGACACCTCACTGTGATGAGGATGGCTATGATATTTCAGTCTTCTCCATAGAGCCAATCATGGGAGAGGCAGTTCTAGAAGAATGCGAACCTAGCCCTGATGCATTTGAGGATGCAAGTGACTCCGATCTAGAGTCAATCATTATGGACCCACCATTTGCATCAGATGAAGAATATTTCCATGAAGTGCAATTTCAACCTCAGAAGCATGGAGAGGTTACAAATGATGTAAGATTAGCAACACACATGACCCCGAAGGAAGAAGGAAAGAAACGAAGAAAGAAAGAAGTCTCACCAGAAGAGGAAGAATCTTTGTTTGAGGTCCCCGAAAATTTTAAGAAGTATGAGATAGATGATAGGAGAGTCATGATAAGAATGCCTAAACGAGAGGCACAATCAGGAGAGGCCTATGATAACAAAGAAACCACCAAGAAAATAGTAGTGGCCATAGAAGAAGGAGAGGAGAGATGCACGTATATAGGCCATGACCTGACAGAAGAAGAAGAGCATGAATTGATTGCCTTGCTAAGAGAATACAGAGATGTATTCGCTTGGAGTTACAAGGATTTGAAAGGGGTTGACCCGGACATATGCTCACACACTATTCCCATGACCGCAGATGCTAAACCCTCTAAGCAAAAGCCTTATACATATAACGATAATTACGCCGCTAAGATCAAAGAAGAGATAGATAGACTGGTTGAAGCTGGATTTATCTATGAAATTGAGCACACTGAATGGGTATCCCCCATCGTAGTGGTGCCCAAGAAGAATGGCAAGCTGCGTGTGTGCATTAACTTGAAAAAGGTTAATGCCGCCACGATTCGGGATAACTATCCGCTTCCCATCACAGAACATCTCTTAGAAAGAGTGGCAGGCAAGGAAGTGTACAGCTTCCTTGATGGATTTTCAGGCTACAATCAAGTAGCCATAGCTCCAGAGGATCAGCATAAGACAGCCTTTGCCACAGAATGGGGCATTTTTGCTTTTAGAGTAATGCCATTTGGGCTTACCAATGCACCAGCCACCTTCCAGAGGCTGATGTGCCATGTGTTTAAGGAGTTCCTGAGGAAGAGTTTAGAAGTCTATGTTGATGATCTCTGTGCTCATTCTAATGTTAGACAAACCCATATTCCTGAACTTAAACAAATCTTTGACAAATGTAGAGAGTACCAAGTCTGCCTGAACCCAGAAAAGTGCGTTTTTATGGTCAGGCAAGGCAAGATTCTAGGACACATAGTGTCAAAGAATGGCATATCTACCGACGAAGAAAAAGTGAGAGCCATAGCAGAGCTACCTAGGCCAAAGAATGTCAAGGAAGTACAAGCTTTCATGGGGCATTGTGGTTATTATCGACGATTTATACACATGTATGCTGTCATTGCAAAGCCCATGTACGGACTTCTGACAAACTTTGAGTGGACGGATGAATGTGAGAATTCCTTCCAAGAGCTTAAACGAAGATTATGTTCAGCACCAATCTTGACCACACCAGATTGGAATAAGCCATTCCATGTTCATGTGGATGCATCCAATTATGCTATTGGATGTGTGCTTGCACAACCTACTGGTGAAGGTAATATGGATCTTCCAATTGCCTATGCCAGTAGACAATTGAATGCGGCTGAACGGAATTACACCACTACAGAGCGAGAAGGATTAGGCATGGTATATGCAGTTAAGAAATTTAGACACTATTTGCTTGCAAATAAGTTTAAATTTTTTACTGATCATCAGGCATTGTTATATCTCGTAAACAAACCATGCAATACAGGAAGATTAGTAAGATGGTTTCTCTTGCTCATGGAATATGACTTTGAAGTGGTGGTAAGGAAAGGTAGGACTCATTTGAGAGCTGATCATCTCTCTAGGCTCACATCGGGAGAGGCCCCACAAGGAGTGTCAGATGACCTTCCTGATGCTTACTTGTTTAATTTGGAAGTTGTACCGCAGTGGGCCAAGCCAATAGTACCAGTATTGACATACGGGCCTAATCATCCAGTGGTAAACACACAGAATAGAGAGATCGTAAAAGCCCAAAAGTATCACATCATGGCAGGAAGCATGTACAAGCACACAGATTAGGGGATCTTGGCTTGTTGCGTAGAAGAGGATGAGTACGCTAAATGGTTGCAATTAGCACATGTAGGTGCGTTAGAGCAACACTACTCAAAGCAACGAACTTTACAGACCCTAAAGAGACTCGGAGTACATTGGCCAACTATGGAAGCGGATGTCCAAAAGTTGTGCAAGGAATGCCCAATCTGTTGCACAAAACCACCAGTGGAACACGCCACTCTGTATCAAGTATCCATTGTGCCAGATTGGAGTGAACCACTAGTATCCTTCCTGAGGACAAACACATTCCCCCCAGACATGACGCTGGCTAGGAAAAGGAGTTTAGAACAAGAAGCCCAGGATTACTCACTCATAGGTGATAATCTATATAAGCGCGGTAAAGATGGTTACCTGAGGTTATGTGTCCATGAAAGTGAATATCTCAAGATCTTGGAAACTGCTCACCAAGGTGTAGCAGGAGGACACTTTGGACCAGATCGGGTGATCAAGGCAATACTATTTGCGGGTTTCTGGTGGCCGACCCTTCACATGGATGCACATACCTATGTGAAACGGTGTGATGTCTGTCAAAGGACTCAGTATCCTATACGCAAAGATGAGATGCCACTGAAACCTATGATGGGTGGACGGGCATTCTCTAAGTGGGGAATAGACTTCGTAGGTCCTATTAATCCCCCAGCTAAGGGTTCTCATGCGGAATACATCATTGTTGCAACAGACTATCTAACTAAGTGGGTAGAGGTAAAGGCTACGACAAAGAACGATGCTCAAACAACTGCCAAATTCTTGTTTGAGAATGTATTCACAAGATACGGGCTACCTATAGAGCTTGTAAGTGATAGAGGCACTCATTTCTTGAACGAAGTGATTGAAAATCTACTCCAAGAATTCTTGGTAATACACAAGAAGTCTGCCCCTTATCACCCTCAAGCTAATGGGCAAGCTGAGAGCACTAATAAGATCTTATGCAATGTACTGACAAAATTAGTGAACACTAAACGCTCTGATTGGGACAAACAGCTACACCATGCTGTTTGGGCATATCGAGTTGCCTACAAAACGGTACTCCAAGCCACCCCCTTTCAGATGGTATTCGGCCAAAACGCTGTGCTACCCTTGGACTTCTTGATCCCTACATTGAGAGTAGCACAAGAGCATGAATGGACAGGTCATGAGCTTTCCTCTAAGATCTTTGACCTTGAACGATTAGGAGAAACAAGACTGAGAGCCGCTGCAGGAATATATGCAGCTAAAAAGAGGCAGAAGGCATACTTCGATGCCCATGTGAAGGATAAAGGCTTGAAAGCCGGAGATCTAGTCCTAGTCTATACACTGAAACAACACGCGAGGAAGCTAGAAAAGAGAGGCTACGGACCTATGATTATCAATAGGATCTCCATGAGTGGAGCAGTACAATTAGCCACATTAGAGGGCGATGTTCTCCCTAACTATATTAGCGGATGCAGAGTCAAGTTGTATCAGGAACCCCTCACGGAGGAAATGCTCAGCCGACTCAACACTGCTAAGAAACGCAAAGAGGAAGAGAAGCGAATTAGAGAAGAAGCTCAAGCAGAAGCTTTAGAACGCATCAGAAGGATGAAATTACGAAGGCAAGGTAGAGAGCAGCCTAGGACAAATGACTATGCAGATCAAGGATATCATATGGCAATGTGTGAAGTCGCAGGAACCAGCTCACCTAGGATAATTGATCGACGTCCTTTCGTAACCCTAGATATAGGACAAGAAAAGAGTGCAAGGACTGTAAAAGCCTTGATTGACTCAGGTGCAGCCACTAGTGCTGTTAGAGTGTCTTACTGTCAAGAGTTACAGTTAACTGTCAATCCTGTGGAAGCATATCTCATAGGATTGGGAGGCGTGGAAACCCCTTGCATGGGCGAGGTGGAACTTCCCCTCTACATTCATGATGAGGCAATGACAGTTAAAGCACTAGTGTGTCAAGATGATGATCTCACTGAACCTCTTGTCTTGGGTCAAGACTGGATCTATGACCAAGCAGTCAACTTAAACCTAAGAAGTGGACTTCTTCAGGTATGGGTCAATCATAGTCGAATTACGGTAGAGTTGGATAATGGAGCACTCAAGGAACTAGAAAGGGCACAGACTCCTGGTCCCTCCAGGGGTGCACATGAAGTTGACCATGCTGTTCTTGTCCAAAACTATGTGTTGCAGAGGAATGATATTCGCAAAAAAGGAGTCAGGGATGCAAAGGAACTCCCTTCTTCTCCAAAGGCCAGAAGGAGGCAACAACCAAAGGTGGATCAAAAGCAGAAGAAGCAGAGTACTACCTATGTCCGGGATCCAAAGTACCTGCGCAGCAGAATGTCTCAACAAGTGAACCAAGTGTGGGTGCGAAAAGGCGAACACCCGGTTGCACCCACGCCAACCGCACGGGCAAAGCCTCTTATTAGTAACCAACAACACGTCACTAATAAGAAGTCTTTCGGAAATTCTTCTGCTAACGTGAAATCTATTTGGGTGCCCAAAAGGTCGATGAAGGCTGGCCCCCAATCAAGACAAATTTGGGCGCCTAAGGCTTGTTTGCGGGCTCAAATAGCTACACCAAGAACACACCCTACACAGCATGATCCATTCACTCGCACAGCCTACATCCACTCATTTTCAACACCAAGGCACATGAACACGAACAGAATCAGTTGTAAATGGGCCCCTAAAAGGCCTCAGGTTAAAGCTGACACACCTATAAAGCTCTCGAGAATCTCTACGGAACCACGAGTAAAACCCATCCACTGCATTTGGCAGCCCAAGACTTGTAACAAACCCCCTGACCCTGTTGTAAATCCATGACCACCTACTAACCGCTTCACTCTTAATTCACATCATTTCGCTTAGCTCTTAGGTCTACCTAACTCCTAACTACACACACCAGCACCGAGCACTTATTAACTCCTAACCACTCCAGAAATTTAAGTTAATATTGTAACAAGGGACACCATGTCATTGTTGTGTCCATTGCAATGTTAACGTTTATTCATATATTCTCACAGAATCAGCTGCGACATTTTCAACATGGCGGAGGCAGCAGGAACTAGCTCTCACACAGAAACAAACCCGCAAGTGGTGGACTTGGACAGTTTACCCGTTTTGCCTGAGACAGTTGAAAGACCAGAAGAGTTGCAGGCCGTCAAAATCATACCTATTGCGGACCCTCCGCGTGGCCACACCATGCCCGTGGGAAAGACTTCACATTGGTTTACCGAGGTAGCAGGACCCTTGGGGGAAGGAACGTATCTATGGGAATCAGAGTTGGACTACAATGGAAAGCAAGGCAGATACCATTTCTTTACAAGAGAATTTGAGAAGTTACAAAATGCGGAAGGTCTACGTCCGATATGGGAAAAAGCCGGATTGAGTGCCTATTTCAGTGCCCGACTCCCAAAACCTGACTTCATGCGATGCTACTATCTCATCAACACCTTGACTCCAAATCCGAACCCAAAAGGTGCTAGCTCATTTGTGATTCCATCTCTGACAAAGGGGAATGAGCTCAAGAGGTTTAGGCTATCAAACAATTTGGTGAGAGAAGCTCTGGATATGCGCGGCATGCATATTCCTACGGAGAAGGAAACCCTAGTACCGGACTACATGAAGAATCGAAGTCTCACCAAACTCAAGGACATGGTATCCATGACGCCTAATATTGCAATACACCTTCGCATGTGCATGCAACACTTTGCTTTCCCGGCGCAGGATAGATTCACCATGCCGCACAAAAAGATTTGGTTTAGCCTGTATCTGGCAGAGACGCAGAACCTCACCATCAACCTACCCCACTGGATAATCGATCAGATACACTTAGCTCACAAACGCTGGCCGCGGAAACAGGTTTTATATGGTTGCTGTGCTCTGACAAGAATCATCTATAGGTGTTTGGCTTATGACATCCCAATCCAACGAGCCCTGATGTGGAATCGGGTAGAGCAGTTTCGAGGCAGGACATCCACGGGACCCCCTTCTAAGAAGATGAGAGGCACGGTCCAAGTCCCATGTGCTCAACCACGTGGAGCCACCCTAACACCAGACGTCACACCACCACCCCGAAGAGTCCGACCATTCACACTCCGACTTCCAAGACGCAGCACCGATGGTTCCACTTTGATATTTCCTCCCATCCCAACGGATCTCGAATTTCCTAGTGGTGCACCTTTGGAAGAACTCACTAATGAAGACTTCGAACAACTATTACAAGATGTAGAGCTGGAGGCAGAAGAGGCACAACAAGCGGAAAATGTACAAACGCAGGCCACAACCTCCCAAGCACCTGTCACACCTGTTGAAGTGGAGGAAGAAGATGACGGAGATGAAGAACAGGAGGATGATGAGGAGGAGTATGATCAAGAGCACCAAGAGGAACAACAAGAAGTGCCAGAACTTGTAGGTGCACCTGCATATACAGCTCAACTACGAAGGCTATACGACACTATCAAAGCAGTACAAGAAAGGCATCAACTCTCTCTGGTATCAGGTCAAGCTTTGATGCAAGAAATGCTATCAGATGAAGGGGTGGACCAACACTTCATTGACACCCTCAAATTAGTGTCCGACTCTTTAGGAGTTCCAGAGGCTATCCACACCGCAGTCCGCCAGTCTGTAAGGTATGACAAACGCAGAGTGGACACGTTACCACGTGCAGGTAAGACTATCAGGATACCCGTCACAGAACCAGAAGTACCCATTGAGACCACAGCCACCCCCATAACCACCACTGACCTCTCCGCTGAAACCTTCGTTCAGACATCACCCATCTCACCCCAGCGTCCTTCATCACCACCTTCTCCACCCCCACCACCACCTCCCACCTTGGAAGAAACGACAGTCATCACCTCTACCTTCACTTATAATCCATCCTCATTCACATCATTCTCATTTCGAGAACCCACCTCACAAGACACCCTCTTCTCATTCGTCACCAATCCCTTGTACACTTCGACCCGTCTATCCTCTGAACCCATGACTGGCCATCCCGTAATTACAAGTGTAGTTGGAAACCCAGCACCCACAGAAGGCACCCTGTGTTTCCCGACCTATCCCCCAATACGAGTACCTCCATTCCATGACCCTCACTTCCCAGCTGGCCCCTACACATCTTTCAACCGGACCTCACCACCCCAATACCCGTCCTTTGTGGAGCAGTTCTTCCGCTCTCCAATGTTTCAAAGGCACCTTTCCCCGCTGTTCGCAACGACATCAATTTACATGAACACCACACTCACCTCACCTACCATACCCAACTACATGGTAGCCCCTATACACACCACTCTGTCTGACCCGATGGACATTTCACCCACCACAGCACCTCTCCCCACAATCCCACCCTCTCCCCCTCCACTACCCCCCACCTCACCACTCACATCATTGGCACACACAGCATTCACTACCCCCCTACCCAATCCCTCCTCCCCTGCATTTCAAACTTTTCCCCTTGCATCTCATAATGTAAATAGCACGTTCAACACATTACTTCAGTGTGCACATCAGCTACAACAAGACTACCATCAACTGGAAGAACGTAATGCTGCCCTCCAGGCAGAATCTCAACGTCTCCAAGCTAGAGTCACCACTCTTGAAGCTGACTACCTGACGCTCCTAGACGAGCATACCACACTACAACAGGCTCACTCCGAATTGGAAGCAAAGACATCAACTGTAGATGACCAAGCAGTCAAGGAACTAGAAAAAGTGCTTCAAGTGCAAATGATATCTAATGCCACACTCAGACGCAACATTGGGCTATTAAGGAAGCATATGGCCGCAGCACTAGAAGAGAACAAACGACTTCAACAACAAAATCAAGACAACTTTGAAGCGGCTATGGAAGGAACCGTAGGAGCAACCATTAGCCCTACCAGATATAGAGCAGTTCCATCAGAAGACATCCGCATCCTACTTGAGGAGCATGCAAATTTCCTGGAGTCATATGAAAAACTAGAGACTGAATGTGCCGATCTAAAGAAACAGTTAGCCAGTGTACCCACTGCTCAACAGGAGCCGGTAATCTTGCAACAATCTACAGAAGAAATGGAGACCCTTCGGAAACAGGTGGCAAAACTCCAAGCACGCCTCCTACCATATGAACGACCACCCTCGCCCATTGAAGAACCAGAACCTGAAACAGTAGTGGAAATCCCCGTCGAGGACAGCTACGAAGAGCCCTACGAGCCTATGCCGACGCCTGGTGGTCGAACTACAGAAGAAGGACAAGACACGTTAGAAATTCAAGTTCCAGATTGGGTCAGAAGGGTCGAGAAAGTGGGTAAGACACATGATGATCGTGTGGCCGTGCAAATGCGATCTCTCACGAATCTGGAAGAAACGGTCCTTCGGTCTTCCTACTTTCAACAATTATCCCATCAACGGTTAATCACAACATCAGAATCGCAATACATGCCTTATTTTGTCTTACTACATGATTATAATGCAGAAGTCAAAAGACATACAGGGAAGGAGCCCACATTCGCTACTCAATTTGAGATAGGGGATTTACCGACCGATGCACGTGCTGGCTCGATTTTCCAACCTAATTGGCGTGCACGTTTACTCACCGATTACCCAGAGATGATGAGTACCTGGGCTACCATGCCACTCTATATCAAATATAATCCATGCTATTGTCCAGTGGTACGTCGCAGATCCTGGCAAGCATTTGCAATCAAGGTACGCAACAATAAAGAATGCTCGGCTTGGGTTAACTATCCGTATTTTGCTCCACCTCGAGGACCTCCAACCGTAGCCTACATGATATCAACAATTCGACACTGGTCTACACGTCTCAATAATGTACCCGACATCGCGGCGAAAATGTGTATGAAGATCTTTGAGCTCATGACCATTGTCTTCAAAACCTTTCGGAATGTCCAAGCTCCATACATCTCCGCCCCTGGATTCGCTCAAGGCAACAAGGATTTAGTCTACGACATGAGCCAAACCCCCTCGGTCACTGTCATCTTTGCTTGGCATGCACGAATCAAGTACTTACCCGCATGCTTCAAGCAAACATTTGAGGAAATGTTCTCTACGGGCTTCTGGGAATACAATTCCGAAATTTTCATTCCCAGACCCACACATTTGCTACATCTATTCGCAGTAGAACAAGCGATCCATGCAGATCAGTTACGTCTGCCACATCCGGACGTTCCAGGACCAATCGATTGGGACCGTATGATGACAGATTTGGCCAGAGGACTACGCTTACAAGAACATCAACTTGCCACTCAGGTTGTGGAATATTACATCCAACACTCCCAGCAACAAGGGTCTGTCAGGGACGACAGACGCGAGAGAGGGGGGGGTGTTGAAAGCAGTATGGGCACCCAAGGATTGACTAGACAAGGAAGCCAACGGAGAGAGTCAGAACAAGGTGAAGGAGTAAGTAGACAAAGCAGTCGACGCAAATCTGGCAGATAGGCCCTTCAATTTTTCCAATCTACATCTTTTAACAGTGATTCTCATCACTAACAAACATTGTAAATACCATTTCATATTTTTGTAGCTCCATTTTGTGCAAGCCAAGGAGTCCTTGAGCTTGAGGAGCCTTAGAAGTACCTACTTATCAATTTTCGTATTTTTTAGACTCCGTTTGAGCCCTCAAATTGGCCCTGGAACCTAATTTTTAACTAGGCCGGACACTAGGTCTGGACAGGGCCAAAAGCTAGTCAAAAACTATAAAAAGAGCTAGAGAGCTCATTTTTGAGGTTGGATTGTAATTGAAACGAACTTGTAAGAGCTATTGAAAGTAATCTAAAGAACTCCATTGATTCTCTCTCTTTGTCTTGCCGTGTGTGCGCGTGTGTGTGTATGTGTGTGCATGCTTGTGTGCTTCTCACTCACGCACTTGTGCCGCCACTTGCTCGAGGTCTTCATACCATCCTCACGTCTTCCCGGATTGACATTAAAGGAGGTGCTACTCATCACTGAGCTACAGTATGTGTGTATATGTGTGTGTGTATGTATGTGTGTATGCATGTGTGTGTATGTGTATGTATGCATATGTGTATATATGTGTGTGTATGTATGTGTGTATTCATGTGTGTGTGTATGTATGCATGTACATGTGTGTATATTTGTATGTGTGTGTATGCATGCATGTGTGTATATGTGTATGTATGTAAGCATGCATGTGTGTATATGTGTGTATGTAAGCATGCATGTGTGTACATGTATGTGTGTATGTATGCATGTGTAGATGTGTGTGTGTGTATGTGTATGTATGCATGTGTATATATGTGAGTGTATGTATGTGTGTATGCATGTGTGTGTATGTATACATGTACATGTATTTATATTTGTATGTGTGTGTATGCATTAATGTGTGTATATGTGTGTGTATCTAAGCATGCATGTGTGTATATGTGTGTGTATGTAAGCTTGCATGTGTGTATGTATGCTTGTGCAGATGTGTGTGTGTGTATGTATGCTCTATTTTCCTATCTCTATCTTCCTCTCTTTCATCTCTCTTTATCTCTCACTCTCTCTCTTTATCTCTCTATCTCTATCACTTCTGCAAAATCAAAGAGAAGAGAAATTATAAGACCTAAAGCATGGAGAAAAAGGCTAAGAGTACACGCATCACTTACCAAGATGTGAGATCTAAACCGAGAGAGAGTGCCACAAAGATTTAAACGAAGAACAAGAGGAAGTGTAGGAAGGCATCAACAAAACTGGAATCCAAATGGAGAAGGGTATTACATCTGTGGAAAATCTGGCCACTATGCTAGAGATTTCTACCAAGTATGAAACCAATGGAGCTAAAATCAAGGTTTTCCATTCACAGACCAAGGTATTTATGCTTCTACAAGTTCAAAAAAATGATAATCTCTTGATGATGCATATGAATGGGAATCCAATCAAAGTAGGTAGCATTTGGTATATCGATAGTGGATTAGCAACCATATGACTTGCAATGCTTCTTAGTTTACTAATCTACATGCTCCGAAAGGAAGAGAACATGCACAAACATGGGATGATTCAAACCCTGAGATCTCCCATATTGGAGATATAGATTTGGATGAAAAAGAGGAAGGACAATGTCTCAAGGATGTCTTGCATGTAACTAACATCACAAAGAAATTGTTGTTTGTAGGGCAAATGGTTGAAAGAGAGTATCAAATAAGGATAAAAAAAGGTGTATGCTTTGTGGAGAACCCTAAGCAAGTGTATAGGTTCATAGCATGGAGGAACAAAGCAAGGGAGACTCTTCATTTTAGAGGTAAACTCTCATTCCACTCAACATGTCTACTTTACATATGGCAACAAGCAAATTTCAAAGTTGGACTTGTCGCACAAGAGGATAGTTCACATTGAAAGAACTTGGAGAAGCTTGTAGGAGGTAGAAAAGTGAGTTGTGAAGCAACAAAGTTCGGTCTAGGCAACTGGCACAAGACCAGCTCTTGCGCTTATGGAGACTCAAGTTGACCTTATAGCATGCGATAAGTGCAATAAAATACACTACATACTTTGCAGCATCAAGGATAAAGAGTCGATACAAAGCAGATAGGTTTGCGCATTGACTAGCTCAAAAAACTTACTATCATTGGATGACACAATCAACTTCAAATGCTCCTAGCGGCCAACATGATCCTAGTTGGAAGAAATATGCAAAATATGCTTTTGGAATGAACTTGACATTCAACAGTGGTACCTCCTATTTTTCAAGAATGTGCAGAGATAGACCCCGAGATAGAGAACCTAAAATTTCTACAAATCTTCTGAACTCAATGCTTGAAAATTTATACACATAAAATAGACACTAATATCTTTCCAATGAGAGTTGAGTCATCCAATGTGGATCTCTATAGAGAGAACAGGAGCCTCTACAAGATTACTATTGTTGAAGAAGATGACAGAGAGAAATAAAAGAGCAAGACAATGATGGCCACATGTATATATATTGCACCGATGTAATGTAAAATTGATTTGAAGTCTTCATATAAACTCTTGAAGTGCTCTGTGACTTCTACAAGTGGATCTTGAATTCAAATGAATGCGGGATTAGTTGTTGGAGGGAATTAATTCACTTTCCTACAATCTAAGAAAAGTGAACTTCTAGTTTGATCTACTTTTAGGTGATTGATTGAGTCATTGATTGCAACCCAACCATGTCAAATTCTTCAAGTTTTAGCTCTCTTTTTCTACTTTTACATGTCTAAGGCTCTAAGATTTTACAATGGTAAATGATCCATAAAAAATCTTTTAAAAAAATACAATAAATGAGCATAGGTAAAAGAATGCTTGAATGGATATTTGGGCACAATCCAAACCATAGATTTTTTTATGTAGATCAAATCCACCTATAGCATATTTTAAGCTAGATGTTCCAAGAGCTCCCCCTCAAGCTAAAGTATTCTTGAGTCTTCATTCCTTGGTAGGTTGAATACCTGACATTAATTTGAATATGCAAAGCTTTATTACATCAAGTACCTTTCTCATCATATCTACTACTTGCTTTTCAGTTGGAACAAAAGAAATTTCAATCTCTTTTGCCATGAGATTCTCCATGATGAAGTGGTAATGAAACTCTGTGTTTGGTTCTTGCATGGAAAATAGGTTTTGCTTCTAGATGCATGGAACTTACATTATCTCCAAATATATGAGGTTTGGAACTCACAAGTTCCAAATCTGTATACAATGCTTTTAACCATATTGCCTCTTGAGTTGTTATGGTCAAACTTCAGTACTCTGAATCAATTGAGGAAAAAGCAACAGTTGGGTGCTTCTTGGAACTCCATGAAGCTATCTTGTGAATCTGCAAATTTTAAGTAAATAGAGGTACTTTTATCATCCTTAGCTCATGCCCAATCTGCATCTAAATCCTACACTAATTTTGAACTCCTCTTGCATGTGTCTCGTGATCCTTTCAATGCCATTTAGATCATCACTTGTCACAATAATATCATCTATATACACACGTAGACAGAAAACCTCATTGTGATCCCTTTTGATGAATAGAGAAGGATCTGAGTTGCTAGGTTTGAACCCTTGATGTTGAAGGTATGTAGCCAACCAGTAATTCCAAGCTCTAGGAGCTTGTTTCAATCCATACAATGCTTTTGTAAGTTTGCAAACATAAGATGCATGATTAGGGTTTTCAAAACTTGGAGTTTGTGACATGTATACATCTTCACTTATCCAAACATTTAGAAATGCATTTTTTACATCAAGTTGGAGGAGTTTCCAATTTCTTGTAGTAGTTACACTTATCAATAGTCTGATTGTAGTCATCTTTGCAACTGGTGATAATGTTTCCTCACAGTCTATACCATGAGTTTGTGAGCATCATTTGGAAACTAATATTGCCTTGTACCTGCAAACTGATCCATGTGAGTTTATTTTAACTTTATATACGTATTTGCAACCAATTACCTCTTTATTGGTGGACATTGGAACAAAATCCCAAGTGTCCATCTTCTCAATGCATCTATTTCTTCTTTCATGGCCTTTTCCCAATTAGGGTCCTTTGCCTCCTCATAGGTTGAGGGTTCTTCTGAAATTGAGTCCTTTGCCAAGTAGATTGAATGCTCATATCCATATCTTTCTGTTTGTTTCTTCTCTCTTATTGATCTTCTAGGATCTTGCTTAGAGCATTCTCCACACTCCTACATCTTTGCTTTACCTCTTGACTTCCATAGCTTATACTTTTCTCTTTCATCTTGTTCATCATTTGTGTCACTTCTTTGATCTTGGACCTGAGTATCATGCTTGCTTCTTAATTGATGAGAATCAGAATCAAGATCATATGGTAGAGCTACATTTTCTTTGTCTTCATCACACCAAGACATGTGTTCTTCAAACACAACATCTCTACTTGTAGTGAATTGCTTAGTTGAAGGGTTATAGAACCTATAACCCATCTGAGTTGAGTCATACCCAATAAACACTACCTTTGTTCCCCTTTCATCAAGCTTACCTCTTATTTTTTATGGTACATGAACATAAGTTAAACAACCAAAAACCTTGCAATGTCCAAGACTAGGTTTTCTGCCATGCCATGCGTCATATGGAGTCATACCTTGAAGTGATTTGGATGGTAGTCTATTGAAAAGGTGCACAGTAGTTGAAATAGCCTTTGCCCATAGATAATGTGAAAACCTCTTCTCTTCAACCATTGTTCTGGCTAATCCAACCAATGTCGTGTTTCTTCTCTCTACAATTCCATTCAATTGAGGAGAGTACCTAGTATTCACTTCCCTTTTGATGTCTTTGTCCTACGAGAACTAATCAAACTCTTTGGGGACGTATTCTCCCCCTCCATCAAATCTAAGCTTCTTGAGTGATCTACATGTATGGTTATCTACATGTGCTAGATAATTTTTCAAGAAATTAAACATTTCATTCTTACTTTTGGTAAAGTACAAAATAGTCCATCTACTATGATCAACAATAAATGAGACATAATACAACATAATACCTTGATCCTGCCAATGAAGCTTCTTGACTTGGTCCCCATACATCTGTATGTAGTAAGTCCAATAAGTTGTTGTGGATGTAGCCTTTGTGGTTGAATGGTTGTCTTTGTCACATGCATCACATTTGCTGATCATGTGTTGATTTGATATGTTGGTCAAACCTAGAACAATTTGATCCATCCATATATCCTTCAAGGTTCTTTCATTCACATGAGCAAGTCTCTTATGCTACACTTCAAGCTCACTTAGTGTTTGAGACCCAAAAATGAATAGAGCTATGTTCATGGTTTCTCCTACTTCAAAAGTAAAGAGCCTACCATGCTTCTCACCTCTGGCTATCTTCTTGAAGCCTTGACATAGATCTTCCACAAAAGCTCCATGTTGGGTGAATCTAATTTGCAAGCCTTTTTCAACTATTTGGCCTACACATTAGTTTTTTAGTGATAGTGGGTACATAGAGAACCTTACTCAAAATGTTTGTCTTGCCATTGGAAGCTTTGACATTACCAATCTTCTCCACATTGTGCTTTGTGTCATCCCTTGTTTGAACTTCTTGTCTATGCTTTGGATTTTCCAAATCAAATAGAAGAGTGATGTTGCATAAAACATGATTTGAACATCCTAATTCTATGTAGAACAAATGATCATCGTCTTTACCTTCTTTGTGGCTTAGATTCATTAGAAGCGAATAAGTTTTATGTGCTTGATCTTCAAAATAATTTTTGTAGTCCCTTCTATTATGGCCTCTATTGTTATTGTTCAAGTTGTGTCCACCTCTACCTCTATTGCTGCCATATCCACCTCTTCCACTTCCTTTCTAGGTCTTCCCATTGAACCAACAATTTTGAGTGGTGTGGTTGGTCTTATCACAATGGCACAAAGTTGAACATTTTGATCTTTGGCTTTTTCATGATTTCGTCCTGTTTTCTTCCCTTTCAACTTGCTCTTGCTTGCAAAGTTGGCTTGGGAAGTCTCCTCTTCATCTTCTTCCTTCTTCTTGCCTTTCAACTTCTTTTGCTTCTTATCTGCATATACAGCACTGGTTGAATTACCATGATAGGATTTACCTTCCTTTATGCTATTGTTGGCCTATTTATTGAAGAATTTTCCAAGAAAGATGTTGAAGTTTGGAGTTTGCACATCCATGACATCATAAGCCATGGTGAAGGATTCCCATTGCTTATCACTTAGAGTCCCATTGATAATTTGCCTCATGATAGCCTCTTCTTCAATCATCTCTCCAATGGGTGTGAGCTGATCCACAACCTCCTCGACCTTGATAACAAACTTTGTGATGGTTTGTTTATGAACCTTCTTCGTTTGGTTGAACTCATTCTGAATATGATTCTTTCTTGCTTCGTTACTAGTAGAAAAGAAAGTCTCTAGGGCATCCCAAATCTCTTGAGATGTCTTTCATGCTCTAATATGTGGTAATAGAAAGTCAGAGATAGAGTTTAGTATGTAGAACCTTGCTTGAGCATCCCTTGCAAACCAAAGTGTGAGCTTATTTATTTGTCGCACATAAAATTTTAATATTCTCATAAATTGCTTGAACCAAATCATTGATCCAATGTTTACAACACCTACAATCGCTATTTCGTCCACAAGATGGACCAATAAATGAATGTGAATATAAAAAAATGATGTTGGAAGCTCTTTCTTTGTCAAACATGGTAGCTCCATGCATTCACATTTCTTTTGTGGGATCTAGTCTTTGTGAATCTCTTTTGATGTAATCCACATGTTATTTATCATAAAGCAAATAATAAAGAAATGATTTCATAGATAAAATATAACAAATATTCTTATATATTAAATATAAAAGTATGATAATTACCTTATAAGCGATCCAAGATAATAAATAGATCATGTCCCATACTCCTTTCATTGTACAGCTATCGATAACCAGAGGTAGGATGTTGTTGTGTAACTACCTTCCACTAACAAATGAATCAACTAGCAAGACCACACTTTTAAGAGAGAGCACGTATCCACCCATCCAACTCCACCCATATATATACCTCAAGGCCAAGAGGGAGATGTGAGGATAGTTTGCCAAGTGTCCTCTCCACATGGATGCTAATCCAAGGCCTTCTAACCTTGGAAATCACATGGATCTCACATGGATCTTAAATGGATTCTAAAAGGACTTCTCCCAAGCTTGTATGTACAAGTCCCAAAGCTTGAGAGGCCTCCCTAAGGGTTAAATATCATACTCTTAGGAAATATCAATCCTAAGGGTCAAAACCCTTCAATTGGGAGCAAATAAATCCAAATAACTCAAGGGTTCAAACCACATTCTTGGAGACAATTTCCCAAGGGTTTCCCAATAGAATCCAAGGGTTCTCCAAGTGGTTTTGGACCCTCAAAACCCATGTCTTTGGCCACTTTGACCCATAGTTATACAACATTCTTCCCCCCTTTAACATTTTTGTCCTCCAAAATGTTTGTAGGTATAATATGTGAAGTATTCCCCCGTGCACCATGATCTATACTCTAAGCATGGCCATCTCTCTCTTTAGATTCATTTCCAATAATCAGATAAGGGCTAATCCCTAACTTATTCTGAAAAGAAATGAATCAAAATCCTTGCCCAATTCACTTTCTCTTAGTCCACCTGAATGTACATGCATGCCTTGTACCTATGGACTAGTGAGATGGGTGGACTTCTTTGGTGGTCTTTTTCTTTTGGCACTTTCACTAACATTGAGCTCCATAAAAAATGCATTTCAGTACACTTTGTACTTCCCTAGAAATGTATATTTCTTAGGAGTATCTAATAGAGATCCTATCTCTATCTTGAAAGGGCCAAAAACTAGATTCATCTTCCACTTTCAATAGAAAGGAGAGGAATCTTCAGATGTTCTGAACTTAACTTATTCTTTTATAGTCTTTTTCAAATACAGATATAGTTTATTTTTATTCGATAGGACTTAATGAAAGATGTGAACTTAGCAAAGTGGGTCTAGTGAGTCCCTACCAAAACATGCTCAATAAAATGAGGAGAAATACTATCTTCTCATTCC
The DNA here is from genome assembly GCA_020310875.1 of Ceratopteris richardii. NCBI lineage: Eukaryota > Viridiplantae > Streptophyta > Polypodiopsida > Polypodiales > Pteridaceae > Ceratopteris > Ceratopteris richardii. Next base: position 155,187,084 of record CM035414.1, read on the forward strand.
TTGGCAACCTAGGTGGACTTATTTCAATCATCCACGTTTTCTTTTGAAACATAAAGTTCAAGTATTCCGAATGATTATATACCCAATCTACAAGTTCATGTCTATAAGTGGATCCCTATCTTGATCATGTTTGCTTTTCCCTAGATTAATTCTCAAAATAGAGTTTGATCCTTTTGGAAATTTTAACATTCAAGACTTAGATCCAAAGATGACTTTAGGAATTGGAATTATTTGGTAGACCATTCTCCTAGGTCTCTACCCCATTTGTTCGTCTTAGCTTGGCATGTTCTTCCAATGAGAATTAGTACTAACTATCTTGAACCAACTATGGTTTAGATAGTTATGTATACTAACCTCAAAGGTCATCAAAGCTTTGCAAAGAGAAACAAATCCAATTCCTTCAAATCCTCAAAATTGAGGAAAAATACTTCATCAAGACACCCTCTATTGGATGTGGTTGAGATGATTCAAGTTTTGCAGCTTTAGTTCCAAGGACTTGCAAAAACGATACCTGTTTCTAGGCATCATATTTCAGATCTTGCTAGGAACATTCTTGAATCACTTGCTCTTACCAAAGATTCAAAGGAAGATCTTTTACAGATCATTCTTTCATTCAAGGTTATTATACTTGAATAGGCTTGACTTATTTTTTGGAGTTTAACTTTGTAAACTCCCAAAATTCTTTACCCTCTTATTTATCCAAATTTATTGTTCCACATAAAACTTGGCTATGCATTTTATTAAGAAAAATGCATCTACTTAAGAGGATAAAGGATAGCCTTTTCTAAGGTAAATGTCATGTTCATTCTATTTACCCTTTTGTTCATACAACTAGGTGTATTAAATTGTTCAAAGAGGTACATTTCTACACCTCATATTGAACCTAAGACCTTAATCTAAAAGGTCTTATCTTTAAGGTTTATTGTGATGTTTCCTATCGGATCTTGAGCCTATTTTCTCTCTGGCCATCAGAAAAAAATCTCAATGGGAGTTAGTTCTCACTGTCCCATACCAATGAGTTCTTTCTCCAATCCGTAGAACCACATCGTCAGTGTTTCCACATTTTTTGCCCTTATCTTTTCAATGCTCTCTGATCATTTGCCATGATCATGAATTCCATCTTGGAACTCCCTGGCATCATTTTCATGAGAGCAAAGACTAAGGTTTCAAATGTCAATTAATTCAAAGGTCTATTTAGGTTGACCTTTGAACTTTACTTGGTGTCAAACTATAAAAGGGTTTGATCTTTTTGACCAATGTATGCTTCTTGGATTATCCAACAATAATGAGTTATTTGGATATATTTGACCAAGTTAGGTTACTTGGCTTTCTCAAAATTCCTCTAGCGATCAAGTCTTTTTTGCTTTAGATCCCTTTTTCAATGATATCTACCCATGGGATTTTCTTGGGATCTTCAACTCATACCTTCACGAGTTGATATCTTTGCTTAAGTCTTCAACATCATGTTGATGTTCTTCAAACCATTAACTATTCTCCTTTTAGGGATCAACAATTATATGTCACCCTTTTGACTTAAGCAAGTTGACATGCTTAATGATCCAAACTTCAGATCCATCTTTATCCATTCGCAAATGCCCTACTCTTGATTATGCTTCAAAATCTTTGGCTAGCTTTACCTTAATTTACTTGCCAAATCAGAATTCGTTAATGAATTCCCTTCTTACCTATCTGGTTCTTATTTTGTTTGAGATTTAACTCAAACATACTTAGGTACTTGGACATCCAATGTACTCCTTAACTTTCATGAAAGAGTTAAGGAATATCTTTTGCTTAGAAGTATCATATTGATGATACCTTTCTTCCCCCCTTTAAAGAGTTTTCGTCCTCGAAAACTGTAGGAAATTGATGATCTTTTTATTTCCTATCCAAATGGGAGGTTCATTTATGCTAAATCCTTCACTCAAAAAGCTCTCCAATATCCTTGAGCTTAAGCTTCCATTATCCTTAATTTCAGTGTCCCATATCACTGAATCCACTTAAGTGACATTGTAAACCTAGATGTCCCATACCATCCGATTTACAATCCCACCTTAGTGTAGACAACTTTAGCTCTTACTCAAGGATTAGACTTCATTCGTTTTAGTCTTATCAAATATAATCAAAATCTTCGCAAGTTACATTCTTACAGAGTATTGATTTGTTTTTTGAAAAGACTTTGAGTTTTCATTGAACTATTTCCTTGATTAGATGCAATCAAAGTTTTCTTTGTTTATGTCATTTGATAATAGAGCTATTATTCTCATACTAGATATCATCTATTGACATAAGTAGGCATCTGTGTCAAAGTATATAGTCAATCATAAGCTTTGCTAAATGGTTACCTTGTTAACCATCTTGATAAATTGTTTCTTACTCATAGAGCACATTTTGGAGTAGAGTTCTTAAGGGTTTCTTTCAACCCTTTAATCTTCCTATTCTCTAGATATGCTTAATGAGTTACGATTCTTCACTCTTGAAGCAATAAAGCTCCAAATGGATCCTATCTCTTGTCAATGAACGAAGAAGCTTATTGGGGAAGAAATGAATGCTAAAAAGGGTAAAATGGTTCAACCATTTTTCCCTAATATGTCCTTTGAGGACATTCTCTTTCCCCTTTTTGGTGTGATCATTGTCCTCAATGATCAGATGTTGAAGTTCTTTTGAACTTCTTAACATCCTTCACAATGAAAAATTGTCCCATGTGTTTAGGGTCTCATATAAGCTTCTTCTTTTTCCTTTGGATTTTTCAATCCAAGTTCTTATTACTACCGTTTATGGTTTAATAAGAAGAGAAACTTGTTGGATTTGATGCTTTAAGTGCTTCGCCTTGCTGATCAGGCATGCCATGGGTATTATGGAACGTGGGGGTCTATAAGTAGGACTTGAAGCTTAATTTTTTTTCTATCTGTGATAAATTTTGTTGGCTTTTGGATTAAGCCAACATATAAAAAAATATAAAGGATAATGGCTATTGAGTCGCATATCCTCAATATTCCATTAAACTATTATGCTTTTGACTTCAGAGTTAGAAGTCATTTCTTATCTTTATCTTAAACTTAGAGAACTTAATTTCTCTCTCATGTCCCATTAACCCATGCATATGTGATTCAATATACCGTGTATGCCAAGAACCGATACATATTTGATTGAAGATGCTTAGCATGCATAAGGTACAAGTACTGAACCCCTCCCTAATTCATGCATGGAATTCATACTTAGATTTCCATTTAATGCAAGGATCCATGCTTAAAATATCCATTCATGCCATGCTTTATTATGATGAACTTGATATGCTCAATATCTCATCATCTTTCCAAGCTTAGTCCATTCCATGCTAATCTAACTCCTTTTTATTTTCAATTATGTCTTCAATGCATCATTCGATGGGCATTAGCAATTCACCTGCTTTATTAGAAATGCATTGCTCTAGCATGGTTCCATAAATGAGAAAAATGAAAAATAATACTTATCTCCATTATAGCTTCAGCCATCGTTTGATCCTTTGCAAGAGGAAGCTTGCCTATTTGAATACTTTGAAAGGTTGGGCCATGACGTCTATGGCTACCGTGCATGTCTTTGAATAGAAGGAGACTAAATCCCATATACGCAATAAAATGCCTGTTCGATCTCTCTAAATAAGCAAGCCGGTCATCACATGCTATTGCCAAAGAGAAGAGTGAATAGTTGCGCCCCTCTTTACCTCTCTCTCCACGATCATAGGCGCCCTTCACGGCTACTCATGACGATGTGTAATCGACTCGAAGCTCTTACCATAGCTGCCATGAGTGGGACACCGACGGGCTACAAAAGAGGGGGCCTATCGAACATTATTTTGCTCTCTGTCTCTCTCTCGTCAAGCTATCCGACATAGTGCGACAGAGAACCTATGAGAGAGAAGCTACTCGCACAGGGCCTAGTACGACACAGAACCCACTCTCATGCGCTCCAAATGCAAATTAATAGAGTTACAAATATCTAGATTCACGAGTTCAAATGTATAATCACCTAGCTCTGAGTATCAATGTTGTCTAACTACCTTCCACTAACAAATGAATCAACTAGTAAGACCACACTCCTAAGAGAGAGCATGTATCCTCCCATCCAACTCCACCCATATATACACCTCAAGGCCAAGAGGGAAATGTGAGGATAGTTTGCCAAGTGCCCTCTCCACATGGATGCTAATCCAAGGCCTTCTAACCTTGGAAATCACATGGATCTCACATGGATTCTAAAAGGACTTCTCCCAAGCTTGTACGTACAAGTCTCAAAGCTTGAGAGGCCTCCCTAAGGGCTAAATATTATACTCTTAGGAAATATCAATCCTAAGGGTCAAAACCCTTCAATTGGGAGCAAATAAATCCAAATAACTCAAAAGTTCAAACCACATTGTAGGAGACAATTTCCCAAGGGTTTCCCAATAGAATCCAAGGGTTCTCCAAGTGGTTTTGGACCCTCAAAACCCATGTCTTTGGCCACTTTGACCCATAGTTATACAACAGATGTGCTTTTAAAATTTATGCCAATCATGTGTATTTAACATAGATAAGCTTCTATCATCCATAGTAAAGATGTTTTGGAAAGATGCTCCATATCATATAGGTGTTCAAATCGATTGAATCTTATTGTTGATATTTTGTATCTCTTTTATTGTAAGTATCCAAGGAGCAGGTGCATAAGTTGTTTCTTGTTGAGTTCTATCAAAAATTGGCCATAACTTTGGTTTTTACTTTTTCTCCTTTAAATCATTTCATGATGCTATTGTGTCTTTCAATCCAAGAAGATGTTGCCATAATGAATAACCAAGATTGTTGAATATATGCATAGGATCAAGAAGATGAAATATCTTTCACTCCTTCCAATACTCCAAAGAATGCCATATCAACATATTCTCTACTAGTGCCAATTTTTCTTTACCTCTAATTGTTACATTCGCATTATCTTCATCATCACTAAAGATTTTAGATTCTAGATCTATAAGAGGCCCATCTACCCATTTTCGATACCAATCCACATGTGTCATTGGTTTTGAACATTGACCTCTTTCAATCTTTCCATTAAAACTTAATGCTTCTCTTTTGTATCTTAATGGATGATGATCAGGCAAGAACCATCGATGTCAAAGATTAATACTTTTATTGAGATTTTTATCGTAAAATGATGTCAACCAATCACCACAATAAGGACAAGCCTTATATCCCTTAGTAGGTATTACTTCATAATGAAAACTATAAAAATATAATTAGATTTTCTCACATATAAATGTATACATATTAAATTCAAAAAATTAGATCATTATGTGAACAAACACCATATCATGGAAAATCGTGTATAGCCCAAGCCACAATTCCATGAACCATAAAGTGCCTCCGATTAATGCTTTTGGATACATCAATGACATTAATACCTCTCCATAACTCTTGGCGATCGTCAATGAGAGGAGCAAGATATATATTCATGTCTCTAACTTGTCTTCATCCCAAGAATAAAAGTGAAAGCATTAAATGGTCCTTTTTAATGGTAAGGTATGGTGGGAGATTGTAGTTAATGACTACCACAAGCCATGTTGATCATTTACTAGATTTCATAAAAAATGGATTAACTCCATCTAATGCAACTCCTAACTTTAGATTGTGTGGCTCTTGTGCAAAATCAGGCCATCTAGAATCAATATGTTGAAAAGCTACATTATTTGTTGGAATTCTCATTACTCCATTAGTACTTTTATGATCAAATCCCCATGTCAAAAACTTTGATGATTCAAGGCTTTGAAACATATGTTTAATTTGTGGAGCCAATGGAAAATGTCTCAATACCTTTTTTGGGGTTCTACCCTCTTTGTTCTTAAATCGAGGAGATTGAGATTTTGGACATGTCAAAGAATCTAAATATTCACCTCTATATAAAAGACAATTTTTAGGACATGCATGTATACCAAGATTGTTGTTTATCTTCTTTATTTCATCACGTGATGTAAGAAGAATATTTTTGCTTAGTAAAAAAAATTCAAATAGTAACCTCTAAGTTCATGAAATAAGATGATATCAATGAAAATAAATAAATAAATAGAAAATTATAAATATGTTAGTCCATCCAAAAGGATTTTGAAGATTGAGAATAAGTAAGCTTGCACTTAGTCATGTGCAGGGACTTCCTTCATATATATGCTTTAGACATTCTTCTGGAAGATATTTCTCATTTTTAGAAATATCAATGCTTTCGTTGTCGTTTTGTTACCGATTCTCAAAAAAACTTTCCATGCCATCATCTTTTTCATTATTGCAAAAATCTTTTACTTTATCTTCTTTTGAATATAGGTCTTTCAATCTTGCATATTTAACAAGATCACTTTTGCATACCCTCCTCATGGAAGCTTCTGGTATTCCATAAATAAATGAAAATTAAACTTTAAACATAAATATAAATATGTAAGTTAATTTAAAAAGAGTTTCAATCAATTAGAGTTTTCAATGCAACACAAGATAGATGGATAGAAATTTTTCATTGCTCTCTAGCTAAAAGATGTTCTTGGAGGTCTATGCCATCCATAATTCTCTAATAATTCATCACCATCATTTAACGAAGTAATAGCATTGACAACTATGTATCTTGCTACTTTCTACTCATGTGTGGTGATTCATGACTATTTTCACACTACTCAAATGTGCAATTAGTCATCGAACTATTATATCCTTGATTATTGTTTATTAAACCTCGTATATTTCCATGCGTGTAAGGTCTCCCATCAATATATAATCTTTCCTTTTTGGCATGTGTAATCCCTATATCCATATATAGAACCACAAAATGACATAAGAGTAACTTTAGAGTTCGGAGGCACATACAAATCATTTACAATAAAGAGACTACGACCAGCACTAGTAATAGTGGAAGGAGCAATCATAAAGCAATTAAACCAAAAGTTAAAAACCTCTCCATCTAAAGGAAGTGGTTCTCTAGTCCATCCTTCATACCTTCTTCTATCATATATTTGTACTAGAGGATGATCATGAGTTGGCAATGGATAATCTTGAGACATTTTAGTCTGTAAACCAAGAGGTAGAGGATTTCAAGAAACCTCTACTTCTAATTGATAAAGGAAAAGTCCCTTATGTGTACAAGGTATAGTATCATTATTAGTAGAAGAATCATCCTCATCATCATCATCGAGCAACTATTGCTATATATTAAGTATAATTTGACTTTGTATATGATTTTCAATTAAACTAATGACATTAATTTATAGAATCAATACATACCCAAGCTCCATCACGTTGATCATGAGGTGGTGCATGCTCGAAACTACCATACTCTGCCTCATGCTCAATACATTCCAATTGTGGTCTTTGATACGTACCATATCAAAAATTACAACATATAATATGCTCTTGATAGTAAAAATCATCATAATTCCTATTGGAGGACACATGTAGAGTTGTCATTGCATGGATAGGAGGTGGTGGAGTACCCTCTAATTTATCAGAATCTGATTATAATATAACAATAAAAAAACATAAATCAATCATGTATGTATCTATCAAATATTAGAACTAAAAGTTTGATATATTTACAATAAGTAGTCCTTGCACGATTAGGAGACGATGGTGGAGTTCCCTTTGATTGATCAAATCTAATTATGTAGCAAATAAAGATACTAGACATTAATAATCTGATTATTTACATACATACGCATTCACATATAGACATTTACATATACACACATATTCACATATACACGAATACACATTCTGACATATAAATACACATACAAAACTATAAATGTATGACATGTGTATGTATGTGTGTATGGATATGTGGATGCATGTATTTATAATGTATGTATGTATCTATATGTGCGGGTATATGTATGCATGTATTTATTCTGTATGTATTTGTATGTACATGTGTGGGTATGTATGTGTAAGTGTATGTATATATATGTATATATATGTATATATATGTATATATATGTATATATATGTATATATATGTATATATATGTATATATATGTATATATATGTGTATATGTGTATGTGTGGGTATGTATGTATGTGTATGTGTATGCATGTATGTGTGTATATATGTATATATAACTGCATGTATCTATGTATAAGTTTATGTATATGTGTATGTGTATGCATGTATGTGTGTGTAAGTGTATGTAATATGTATGTGTGTGCGTATGTATTTACTATGTATGTGTGTGTATGTGTATGTGTATGCATGTATCTATGTGTGTATGTGTATGTGTGGATATGTATATATGTGTAAGTGTATGTGTATGTGTATGCATGTATGTATATGTGTGTGTATGTAAATGTGTGGGTGTGTATGTGTAAGTCTATGTACATATGTATGTGTATGCATTTATATGTTTGTATATTTGTGTGGGTATGTGTCTGTGTATGCATGTATGTGTATGTGTAATTGTATGCATGTATGTGTGTGTATGTATGTATATATAAGTGTAGGTATCTATGTATAAGTTTATGTAGATGTGTATGTGTATGCATGTATGTGTGTATAAGTGTATGTGTATATGTATGTGTGTGGGTATGTATTTACTATGTGTGTGTGTATGTGTTTGTGTACATATGTGTATGTGTATGTGTATGTGTATCATGTATGTATATGTGTATGTGTATGTGTATGTGTATGTGTATGTGTACGTGCATGTATGGGTATATACGTGTATGTATATATGTATGTGTATGCATATATCACTACAATAGATCGACTGTATACTGAGGCTTTTACCAAGGAAATTGAACAGGTGCATTTTTGCCCGGACGTCGATGTAGGTGTCGGCTACGAGCGCCCGCTGGGTGTACTGATGCTTATTTCGATGACCGTGCTGGAAGTACAGTTGCTTATACTGAGGACCATATTTGCAATTTTTTCTTTGGGTAGAGTGTGTTGTCTTTTGCTTCAGCAACATTACCATGATGTTGTTTAGCAAATGACAATACACTCTGCCCAAAAAAAATGGAGTACATGTGATGTGTACTCTAATGGCAACCGAAATATGATTTCATAAAGCAAAATATTATTGGACACAAAAGAGATAATCAGAATGAACCATAAACCATGAACCATAAACCATGAACCATGTACAAAAAAAGTTATATATTTCATAAATGAAGTATGTACAAGAGTGTGGCAATATATGGCTTTTACAAAATGTGGAAAACATTGCCATATAAGAATCAAATACAAAATTTTGGTCCACCACTGCCATACACATATAGAGAATGTTCCATATCAACAGTCTTGCAACAAAGAACATTCATGAAATGAGATAAATTCACATGAGATTTACAAACAACAAGTAAAAACCAATTTTATAAATTCATCACCTCATCGCAAACGCTCCCATGAAATGGCCGCACTGTGTCCCTTCAAGTCCTCCAATAGTGTAGTCAATCCATGACGATATCCCTAAGCCTCCACCGTTTGTGTTGGAGGACGACCCATTGCGAGCTCCTACAACAAATATACAAAACATTAAAGGAACATACATGACAAGCTTAACACAAACAAATTCAATAAACCAAATGGTACTTACAAACTTGTGATGCATCGTGTCATATCTGCCGCTACCCAAATGTGACGGTTCAACCATATCTAAACATGTGTTTGCGGCATCTTGTTGCTGGTGATATCGATCAGGAGTTTACTACTGCTCATCACGAATCATATCCCACTCTTCAACATCTAACCATACAGGCTTTGGTAAGCCTGCTCTGAAAGCATCATGAGCCTTGGATCATCGATGGGACATAACTTCACATGCGGTGTGCAAAATCCACTCTCAATTGATAAGAGGCTATCCATGTGTTGGCCGAGACTCCTCATAAATCCTCTTTGTGATATAATTCTTCCAATCTTTATCCTGTTCACTCCATTTCAACATGATAGAGTGTCCAAACTATATGGAGCAAATTTTTCATATACGCTGATACATTGCTTTTCCATCCAGATCCTTCATCAGAGCTCCATCTCAAATACTATACACCTTGGAGTCATCATGGTCATGACCACCCAAAGTGTACGTGGTGTTCCACGTGCTGTTCCACGTGGTGTACCATGCGGCATACCTACATCTGAGGTACTCGTTCTAGGAGTAGAAGTGGGCAACACAACATCCATCCCACTACCTCCACAATAGCCGCCTCCTCCAGACCTACCAATAGATCCACTCCTATAACCTCCTAATCTAGAGCATGACCTTGACCTATGAGACGGGCCAGCACTTGTATTGCACTAAGGTGTCAAATGCACATGTCTACTACTAGAGCCAGTAGGGGATGGCTGAAAAGATGGTCATGGTGGAGTCATAAAGCTAGGAGACAAACCTCCGGGGCGAGTAGCACCAGCCATAGGAGTGATGCAGGCAGGACTGACACTGGTAGGAGTGACACCGGCAGGAGTGAGGCCCATAGGAGAGAGACCGGCAGGAGCTGGTAGGAGTGTGGCTGGGGAGAGTGCTACCTTGAGCGATCCAATACTGTGATGCAGCACCCATATACGCGGGAGGTACTTGAGAGATAAACTCTAAGAACTGCTCCTATGTCATGGAATGTGGAGTGACTGGAGGACAGTCTCTCATCATGGTCCGTGACAAAAGAACTCAAATAATTAGCATATGATAATAAAGGTAATATAGAGAAATGGTAGTGTACAAAAGAACCTAGCAAAAAAAAAAAGTATGTATAAGTGTTTGATTCAAAACTCCTCTATTCTAGCACCCTCTTTGAGATCTAATGCACAAATAATATCTATCTCTATATTGATGACTTCTAAATCACTTGGTATGCTAGTTTCTTCTTGATCATCATCTATTGTGTCATCCTGTATTTTGTCTTCTTCAATGACCTCTTCTTCTGGAACAATGGCTACTATGTAGGGCGACTTGTAAAACAAATAGCCCCTCTAGTTCTTTCGAATCTAGTATAAAAACAACTTGCTCACAAATGACGATATTATGTTAACATTGGCCTACATTTTCTTTCACATATGAATATTTTCGAAAGAAAGAAATACTAATAGATTTGAAAATCGTTGAAAGTATAGGACTTTGAAAGGAACAAATTTGTTTGAAAATATATGTAGAAACTTCAATAGGTTTTGATGATTTCCAAACTAGAAAACAATAAAGTCAAATGATATCTTGTAATTCACTAAGGTTCTTTATGATCTGAACTGACCTTAACATTAAACTAGATTACCTTCTACACAGTTCATATGCACTAAGGTTCTTTATGATTTGAATAAACTTAACATTAAACTGGATTACCTTCTACAGAGTTCATATGCACTAAGTTTCTATTTAATTCTCTTGAGTTTGATTTGCTCTTAAAGTCTCCATCTCACCTAAATTTGCTCCAAACACCCAGCGTGTGCTGATTGAATTGGCGGAATACTTCATCCACTATTCGAGAAACCAATACTTCTGACACTTTTCAACCCGACGTGAAAAATCAGCCTGGCATCTCAAATATATAGGAATACAGTTCTATTGTGCTTTGCATATGCATGTTTGTAAATCAATGATTGTTGTGGTTGCATCGACATCCCTGGGAGCAGTAGCCTACACTCAAACCTTGCAATCTCTTGGTTGTTGAGGGCTAGTCATTATGACCTCAGCACCTCTACAGAGATTGACAAGTAGAAGGATCCTCTTCATGCTACCTTTATCTATCAACATTGGCAGGATCTACGATTGCACATTCATGCACTAGAACTGATGTATTAGGATTGATTTGATCAACTTAAATGTAAAGAAATTTGCACAAGCACAATCACAAAGAACCTCTTTAATGAGTTTATTCAGGTATACTTCTTTAACCTCTGTTTGCAAAGTATCTTTTACCACAACATCGCAACAAAAACAAGAAATAGACGTACTGCTACAAGAACTACATACATATATTTTGTTTCATTCAGTAATTGTAGATTTACACAATATGGCTAATCAATTCGAAGAACAACGCATATGGGAAATAATTGATTCAATCAAAATGGATCGGGGTGAATTCAATGAGATAAATTCTAATGCATACCTTAGGTATTATGAATAGCTTACAGAACAATATGGTCTACTGGAGGATCATAAAAAGGAGACATTTATACATATTTCCCACGGGTTTACCAGAGAAAGAATTCAACTTAGAGTAGTCCAACCTAATATGACTTGAGCAAACTTTAAAGTGAACAAACTTTGCAAAACCTTATAGGGGTGAATCATAAATTGCTATATTGAAAACTCCAATTAAATCAATAGTCAAACAGATGGAGACTTTAACAATTGAAATGGAAACCATGAAAAGTATGCAAGAAAGTAGACTAAGAGAACAAAAGAGACCAAGAGAGCTAGAGCAAAATCCTAGGACTCAAATGCCAAATAGGAAAACATTAAATAAAACCCATAGATGCCTCTCGTGTGATAAAGTTGACCACCCACAATGAAAATGTAATATATTTAAAGATGCCAAAGATAGAAATTGGGTCACTAAGGTTGATTAAAAAATCTGTGACTATGTGACCAAAAGACCTTTGGCAACAAACTATGATAAAGGGGGTATGAAGAATTTCTTTGAAGCCTTTACAAGTCAAAACACATATGCATATAGACTTGAATTTTGGAACCATGTATATGATGTTGTTATTAGGGGGAAATTACCAGTTGAGTCCTTGTATGCCACAAGCTCTGATATCCATGCAATGACATATTGGAATGAACCAGTTGACATGTTCTCCATCTATGCTCACGAGATTAATATAGATGAAAAGAGGAAGTGCGATGAAGAGGGGCAATCCAAATGTACTACTAGGGCTAGAAAGAAGAGTGAGTCTAATGAATCAATTAATGAACCACCTAGAACAGAGCCTAGTCAGGAAACTAAACAACAAGAGTAGGATAAGAAACCTCAAAACAAAGGAAAAGTTAGGAAAGTGGTGGAAAACCTAGAAACGAAAGCAATAAATAAAGACAAAAAGCAAGATAAAACCAATGAAACTCAATCAATACGTAAGGAAGGTGTTAAAGAAGAAAAAGCCAAATAGAAACCACCAAATTTTTTATTGATATCTCAAATAGAAAAATAGATAGACATTCAAAAAGTAATGGATGAGAAAATTATGAAATCAAAAGTGACTATGACATTAGAAGAATGGTTAGCTTTTTCACGCACAGATGTTAAAGAAGATTTTATGAGTATAATAAAAAGACGAAGAGAACCCACTGAATATAAAACTCAGGATATATAAATGGAAGGGAGAAAACAAAATGATGAACCTAAAGTTAGTACCATTCAAATCAATGAATCTGAGTATCATGATCCATTTGAGCATAAGAATTATTCGGGACCTGTGATTGGAGATGTAGAGAAAGGAAATGGATTCCCAAATAGTCACTTTACTCAAAAACATTGGGCTACGAGGACTACAAAAACCATTGTAAAAATTGGAAATAATAATAAACCACATATAGCTTTATTAGATTCGGGATCTGAAATAAATGTTGTCTCAAGGGAGTTGTACAATGAGGGAAAATGGCTAGTATAGATGAGACCATGGGTGGAAGATGAAAGCAGGTAATAATGCTTCTTGTTATTTACTTGGCACATGTGATGATTGGAGATGTTGAGAGGAACATAACTTCTTTGTTCATGATGATTGCTCATACCCAATTATTTTGGGATAACCATTCATCTCTGAACAGAGAATGGAAACTAAAGTACTTGATGATGGTAGTGCTTTCACTAGAGTTCGTTCTCATGATGGCCTAAAATCTCTTCAATTTATGACAATTTGTGTGAATCATCCTCGCAAGCATTTAAGGAAAACCCCTTTGAAACGTTTCGATTAGGATTTTGAGTAAATGTCACTATTGAGCGAGATGACAATGGACTTTGGTTCGATATCTCATAAACTCTTGTAAATAATTTAGATAAGATTTATGTTTATTTTCCGTCTTCTACTTTAGATATTTTTCATTTCAAACAAATTCCTAAAAAACTCATAAAAACATATGAAAAACATTTTAAAAACAAAGGGTATCTCTTATCTGATGAAAACATTGAACATGTTATTGAAACAACTCATTGTTTCTCAACACTTGAAGAACTAGAAATATGTTTTCAAAATATTTCTAATTTCCATATTCTCCTATCTTCACTTGATGAGTATGCATTAATTCAAGAATATATCTCTAATATTGATAAAGAATATGAAGCTTTAGTGGACACAAAATATAAAACTGTTAATAAGAAGGTTAAACAAGTAGCACAACCACTACCTAAATTTAGTGATGAAATTATAAAGAATGTAAGTCATGAGCCAATCCTTAGAGATCCAAAAAAAATTGGACATGTATTTACCAAAGAATCATTAAATCAAATCAAGTTAGATGCTAGTGGTTTCCTTCTTCACATAGAAAAAGAGTATTTTTTTAATATTATTGAGCAACATGAAAGAGCATTTTCTCTTGAGCCTACATAGATAGGATGTGCAGATCCTAGGATAATTTCTCCGATGTTTATTTTTACTAGTCCCCATATTCCTTGGAATTTGCACCCTATTTAGGTACCTAAAGCTCATCTTCCAGAGTTGATTAGATTGCTTAAAGAGAAAATTAATATGCATATTCTAGAATCTTCTTCAGCTCCCTATTCAAACCATTGGTTTACTTTGCCTAAGAAGAATGGAAAACTTTGATTTATCCAAGATCTTCATCCGGTTAATAAAGTGACCATAAGAAATGTAGGTACATGGACAATTATGGATGAATTTATGGAAGCTTTTACAGGCAATTCTATTTATTCAATGGGTGATCTCTATTCTAGTTATGAACAATTCCAATTGGCACTAGGAAGTAGAGACATAACTACCATGAAAATACCTCTTGGATTGGTTGGGATGTGTACATTACCAAAAGGTGCAACCAATTTTGTAGCTTTCATGATGAGTGCAATGAATTTGGTTTTGCACGACTTCATTCCACACATTACTATGCCCTTTATAGGTGATATTCCCGTTGAGGGTTGCTTGGAAGAAGAGAAAGATAGAACTTTGAATGATGATGGATTTCGTAGATTTGTGAAAGCTCATACCCTTGATTGCAAAAAGATCTTTCAGCGGTTTATTGAAGTTGGCTTAACATTGTCTATAGAGGAATCTATTTTTGGTGTTAATGAGGTTCTTTCTTTTTAATGTAAAGCAAGTTTGGCATTAGCCGTTAATGAGGTTCTTATTGTCCGTCATCTTTGTGGACATTATGGATGGAAGCCATATCCTCAAAAAATTGACACCATTAGTAAGATTTCGAACACATGTCAAAATGTGAGTGAGGTTCAAAGATTCTTAGGTGCTTGTATCTTTTATGTGATTTGGATACCACATTTTGTGCATGTAGCTAATTTTCTCTATGACTTGTTAAGAAAGAAAAGGGAATTTTTATGGATTGAAACACATACTCATGCGATGCGAAAGATAAAGAAGTTGTTGCAAGAAGCTCCGATTCTTAAGCATGTAGATTATTTGGGAAATAAGCCTATCATATTGACTGTTGATTCTAGCCCCATTGGTATAGGCTGGGTCATAAGTCAGGAAGATAGTGATGGAAATAGATATGTGACTAGATTTGGGGCAAAAATTTTACATGAAACTCAACGTAAATATCCTCAAATCAAAAGGAAACTATGGGGTATGGTAACGACTTTAAAGACTGATAAAGAGTACTTTATACATGCCAATGTTAAAGTTGAAACTGACTGCTTACCTCTCATAGGACTCATAGCTTATTGTTCATCCCCAGATATAGCTATGCTTAGGTGGATTTCATATATAAAGTATATTAATCCGGATTTAGTTCATATTTCAATATGAGATAATCTTGAAAATGAACTAACAAAAAATGTGATTTTGTGTAATTATGATCCACAGGTATATATATGAGCAATTTCATGAGTTAGAATATGATGATGAATGGAGAAATATAGGCAAGTATCTGAGCACATTGAAACCATTCTCAAGCTAGTCTACCCAAACATTCCATAATATTAGAAAACCAGCTTATAATTTATTCTTACAAGAGGGTTATCTTTGGAGACACGCTAAAGGTAAGGTCAAAACTCCACAATGAGTTCTAGGAAGAAAAGATCTTCAATTGCAAGTAATGAAATCAATGCATGAGTCATTATGGGCTGGACATAAAGGCTTTTATGGTACATATGAAAAAATTAGATCTACCTATTTTTGGCCTAGAATGTATGTTGATATTAATAGTTATGTATGTACATGTTATGTTTGTCAACTTCATTCTTTTGTTAAACATAGGGATCCGCTACATCCTACTTATCCACCTTGCATACATTACAAGTGGGTAGTAGATCTAGTAACCATGCCTAATGGACTTGATAAAATGTGTTATATCGTGCTTGCAAGGAAAGATTTAACCAATCATGTAGAAGCTCGTGCACTACGTACTAAAACTACATACAATGTTTGTAAGTTTTTGTTAGAAGATGTTATAAGTCGATCTGGGTATATAGAAAAAGTAGTTGCCGATCGTGGAGAGCTAAATGCTAAACAAGCTACATAGTTTTTTGAACATCATGGTATACGTTTGTCCTTGAGTATTGCATACAATCCTGAAGCTAATGGTAAAATAGAGAGGGGATATCTGTCTATTATAAAACCTCTAGCTAAAGCATGCATATCAAACAATGGCCAGATACTTAGCATTTGCGCATTGGGCAAATAGGATGACTTGTACATAGACCACAGGTTACATGCCTGCGGAGTTAATGTATTGCCAAAAGCCAATTTTTCCAATTCATTGTCAAATCTTGTCTTAGACATCACTTCACTCGAATGCTAATATGATGAGAGAGGAATTGTTAAGTATACACTTGAAATAATTAGAGCTAGGAAATCAAAGATTAGATGAAGTAGTACAAAAATTAAAAGAATCAAGAATTAAAAACATACTTTATTTTGATAAAAGACACAAAATACATCCAATGAAAATTCAAGAGGGAGATTGGGTGTTAGTTTATGACAGTTCATGTGATACTCAATATGAGGCAAGAAAAAAATTAATGAAACAATGGTTTGGACCATACACAATGTTTAAAGTAAATGATAATAACACTATGTTTTAATGGAAATGGATCACACTATTCTTAAAGTTCCTTTTGCTACTAAGAGGAATAAATTGTTCAAATGACGAGAAGGTAGCGATTATGAAGATCTGGAGGAAATACTCAATGTGCCATCAAATGAAGACAATATAGATGAACCAAACAGTGAAGATAATGCATCTTCTAATTATGATTAAAAAGGTCTTGTTTATTATGCTTTATGTTTATATGACAATGAATAACCATGTTTTTTGAGAATGTTGTAGGGAGATACCTTGCATATGGTGTACATGTACCAATAATGATCCATGGAGAGTTCAAGTGCCATAAATGGCTTAAATAAGTTTATGAGAAATGAGAAGTGAGAAAAACTATGTTAAAAAAAAAGTAATTTTGGATACTAAAGTTTGATGATTCGATGTAACAGGCAAAATCTTGGAGGAAATTCTTCACAAGGAAGAGCAAATAAAATTCAAGTGATAAGAGTGAATTATTGAGTGATAAGAGATTTGCATTGCAATCTTCTTTTCTATTCTCATATTCCTGCACCATGAAGTTTAATTTTGCATTCCAAGTATGCATGTGAATAATGTAAAGAGCACATAAGGTTTTTCTCCCTTAGGTGCATGACTTCTTGCACATATTTTAAATGTAATTAGAAACATGATGAAATTCTTAGGAACAAAGTTAAAATTTCAAGATGAAACCTCTTTCAGCAAAAACCATTACCCTATCTATGCACCATTATTTTTTCTGATGCATGAAAAGTATGCATGTAATAGGGTCACATTTCATGACCTTGCATCAAGGCATGAACTGAGATTAACCCATGCACACCAGAGTGATTGAAAGGATTCATGTATATCCACCTTGATATGTATGTGAGTGAGGGCACAAGCCTCACCGTCAAAAGTCTTTTTCTTTAACTACTGCACCATATTTATCTCTCTATGCATTTCAAAGTATGCATATAATAGGGCTATATTATAAGGCCATGCATAAACACATGTCTTCCAATCCCATGCACGTATCAACTCAAGCTAATTGATCTTTGCGATGAATCTAATGTTTGAAGCCACATGTTATTTGGCCCATCCAGGACGTTGTGCAGGATTGGTGGGGGTGAATGTCGTAGAGAATTTGATCTCTACTTCTTTTGGAAGGACACACAGTAGATCGGGGAGCCAAGGGGCTTGTTTGGAGAAAGGCCAAAAATTGTTAACTGAAGCTCTTCCTAAGAAGAAACACCTATGATGACATGTAAATGTAGTCCTTTTTGTGTCATCCAACAGCTAATCTTCTCTTTGACATGCATATAACCAATCACCTAGAATTCAATAGAAGGAAAGAGCCTTCTTTCTCTACTCGGAAGAATCTTTATGATGATTGACTAGAGCATCTTATGGAGCAGTTGGGGCTTTTCATGAGAAATGATGAGTATGAGGGACAAGAAGAATAACAAGAAATTGACCAAGCTCTTGCTCCTCATAGCTCTTCATAAGAGTTTCTTCCTTCTCCCATTTGTAGTTCATCATGCTGTCATCTTGGTGTAACTAAGTGATGTGGATATGTGCTTGATGCAATTTTATTTGTGGTTTTTTATGTCTGTACAATATCAATGAGCCACGTGAATATGAATGGAAAAGGAAATCCCTACCTTAGGTCCTACCCACTAAAGGAGATGTCTACGTCAGCATGAACCTACCAAAACAATCCAGCGTTCTTTCTAGAAAGTAGAGGGTGCATGTAGGAGCTCACAGTGGTGAAGGATGGCTTGCGGATACTTTTTTTTTGGGGAAAGTCACGGAGAGGTTTTTTTGGCGGGGGAAGTTGAAGTGATATTCATTAGACACAAGATCTTCTTGATAAAGCACAAGAGAAGCAAGACCGAGGGGAGAGATGAGTGAGAAAGAGCAGGTATGCTACAGAGGACCCAAGCACGCTTAAATGAGATGTAGAGAATGTTCCATATCAACAGTCTTGCAACAAAGAACATTCATGAAATGAGATAAATTCACATGAGATTTACAAACAACAAGTAAAAACCAAGTTTATAAATTCATCACCTCATCACAAACGCTCCCATGAAATGACCGCACCGCATCCCTCCAAGTCCTCTAATAGTGTAGTCAATCCATGACAATATCCATAAGGCTCCTCCATTTGTGTTGGAGGACGACCCATTGCAAGCTCCTACAACAAATATACAAAACATTTAAGGAACATACATGACAAGCTTAACACAAACAAATTCAATAAACCAAATGGTACTTACAAACTCGTGACGCATCGTGTCATATCCGTCGCTGCCCAAATGTGACGGTCCAACCATATCTAAATGTGTGTTTGTGACATTTTGCTGCTGATCAGGATTTTACTGTTGCTCATCACGAATCATATCCCACTCCTCAGCATCTAATCATACAGGCTTTGGTAAGCCTACTCTGAAAGCATCACGAGCCTCGGATCATCGATGGGACATAACTTCACGTGTGGTGTGCAGAGTCCACTCTGAACTAACAAGAGGGTACCCATCTGCTGGCCGGAACTCCTCATAAATCCTCTCTATGATATAATTTTTCTGATCTTTATCCTGTTCACTCCATTTCAACATGATAGAGTGTCCAAACTATATGGAGAAAAGTTATCATATACGCTGACACATTGCTTTTCCATCCCCATCCATCATCGGAGCTCCATCTCAAATACTATACACCTTGGAGTCATCATGGTCATGAGCACCCCAATGAGTACGTGGTGTTGCACGTGGTGTACTATATGGTGTACCTGCATCTGAGGTACTCGTTCTAGCAGTAGAAGTGGGCGACACAACGTCCGTTGCACGGCCTCAACAACAGCCACCTCCTCCAGACCTACCTATAGATTCACTCCTAGAACCTCCTACTCTACAGCGTGACCTCGACCCATGAGAGGGGCCAGCACCTGTATCACACTGAGAGAGAGACCGGCAAGAGTGAGGCTGGTAGGAGTGTGGATGGGGAGAGTGCTACCATGAGCGATTCATATATTGTGATGCAGCGGCCATATACGCGGGAGGTACTTGAGAGATAAACTCTAAGAACTGCTCATATGTCATGGAATGTGGAGTGACTGGACGTCAGTCTTCCATCGTGGTCCATAACAAAAGAACTCAAATAATGAGCATATGATAATAAAGGTAATATAGAGAAATGGTAGTGTACAAAAGAACCTAGCAAAAGAAATAAACAAAAATTAGTGCGTACAAGTGTTTGATTCAAAACTCCTTTATTCTAGCATCGTCTTGGAGATCTGATGCACAGAGAATATCTATCTCTATATTGAAGACTTCTGAATCACTTGGTATGCTAGTTTCTTCTTAATCATCATCTGTTGCTTCATCCTGTATTTTTTCTTCTTCAAGGACCTCTTCTTCTGGAACAATGATCTCTTCCTCCTCGACTATCGAATGAATATATGAGTCCACTACAGATGGGCTTTCTTCTACATCTATGTTCTCACAAATTTTTCTACTATGTAGAGCGACTTGTAAAACAAATAGCCACTCTGGTTCTTTCGAATCTAGTACAAAAACAACTTGCGCACAGTGTTTGGGAAGTACAAATGTATCTCTTTCATCAGTCCATAATTTTATGGAGTCGACTTGCAGCAAACCACTTGTGTTTCTTCCAGAGATGACTACTTTGAACCATTTCACATCAAAAACAAAGTAATCAAACTTTCTAAAGGATAGTTTCAAGATATCTTGAATCACTCCATGATAATCTAGTTGGCCTTCTTGAGCATTATCATCTCTTGCACTCGCTCTACTTTTTTGCAAAAAGTTCACCATCACCCCACTATCAAAAGTAGGCCTATTTTTATCGATTCGTGCGATCCAAAAATGTCATCCATGAGACCATAGTGCAATGTATTTATTATACTCCCAATCACATCCCTTTGCGAGTTCTTCTTCTTCTTCTTCAGAGATATCTTCACCTGCTCCCTTTGCTTGTGAAACTGTTGTATCTAGCCATGTGCTTGTTGAAAAAGGTGAAAGAGGTTCAAGACTTTCTAGAAGGGGCAAAAATCGAGTGGAACAATTCCTTCCAAACTAAGCTCTTTCCTTTGCATTGGTCTCCTTGGCAAGCTCATACTTTTCTAACCACTTCTGCATAAGCTCAGAGTTAACTATGCAAAACTTCATTGCCTTCTCTCTGAACATTGTATCCATTTTTCTTTGCAACCCTTTACCTTGTGGTTCATCGCCTACAAGATGAACATATTCATCATCGCTCCATAAGCGAGGCATTTCTGGATCCAACATACGTAGAAACTCAGTTATGAATACAAGAGACTCTTGTACGAGCCATCCCTCTGCCATGCTACCCTCTAGACATGCTCTTTTTTGAACAAACCCTTTTAATGTCTTCATAAAGTGCTCTAAGAAGAACATCAATCCACTATGGACAGTTCCTACTATTGCAACTTCATCTACCAGATGAACTAGTAAATGAAGCTGAATAGTGAGAATACTTGTGGGAAAGTATTTCTCTACCATACAAACAGCCTCGATAGCAATGAGTTTCACACTCTCTATGCTATCTCTATTGGAAATGGAAGAGTTCCAGGATTTATCTCTGCAGTTGTGCCTTTCTTGGATTGGAAAGACTTGAAAAGTTCTATGGAGTGAGGCGCATGCATCTCTATTGTGAACAGAGGGCAAGGGTCCTATCAAATTTGTGAAAGACTCGATCGACAGTTTCCTGGTGTTTTCATGGCTTCAAAGTTTTATCGGCATGCACTATTCCTTGAGCCTATTCCATGTTGATAAAATCACATGCACGTGATTAATTCCATCAAGAGATGCTGAACCCCATGAGAGCGTTGAGCCTTGTTATATCATGGGATTAGGATGGTGCTATTATGTGATGCATATATGAAAAAAAATCAACCATAGCTGTGGAAATAATTATGTGCGTTTATTTCAGATATATGATCTGTTTATTCTTGAATGTTTCGTAGATGAATTGTAGCTGTCATGTTAGTGAATGACGACCTGATGGCTGAGGCGAATGGGCCCCTGGATGCGAACATTTTCTCTATGCAACATTATTAGCACTTTGGTTACTGTGTTTCATGCTCTAGAATGGTGTGTTGCTCTAGCACAATGGTAAGTACCACGTTAAGAAGCTTCACCTCCTTAATTGTCAATCCGCAGAAGAGATAGGAGTGATATGAAGATCGTGAATGTGAAATGAAGTGAGAGTGAAGGTGAGAAGCATAGAGATGCACACGCACATACACACTTACGAAGAGACAAGCAACTCAATTACTCAAGATCTCAATTACAAGCTCAAACTAGCTCTAAGCTCTTCTCTACTCACACAAGCTAACACTAAGTCCTCCAAAAATGAGCTCTCTAGCTCTTTTTATAGTTTCTAGACTGGTTTTGACCGGTTTCACATCTAGTGACCGGCATAGTTAAAAAATAGGTCCTATATGCTATTTGAAAGGGTAAACGGTGTCTAAAAATAACCAAAATTGATACGCTCATTCTACCTAAGCTCCTCAAGTTTGAGGACTCCTCGGCTTGCACAAAATGGAGCTGTAAATTAAGAAAAGGGTGTTTCGATGCTACATATGTTACAATAGTGATGAAAATCACTGTTGTATGTTTTGAAACGTATTTTGAAGACATAATTCTTTGAAAAAAGATTCGACTGACTCCTTGCTCTGTCTTTACATGCTTCCACGTCGTCTATGCATCTGGCTGCTTCCAACACCCCCCTCCCTCTTGCTTTTGTCATCCTCGACAGAACCTTGTTGTGCAGTCTGTCGGATGTAATTTTGTAGGAGGTCTTGAGCGAGGGTGTGCTCGGATATTTGAATGCCTTGGGCCATATCTGCCTCGAGTTTCTCCCAATCTATTGGTTGCGGGGCATCTGATGGCGGGAGTCGATAATGCGTGGAATATACCATCTGTTCATAGGCAAATAATTATAAGACGTGTGTAGGCCTGCTGATGAACACTTCTGAATGGTATTCCCAGAAACCAGTTCTGAACATTTCTTTGAATGTTTGCTTGTAGCACGCCGGTACATACTTGATTCTGCAATGCCAGGCATAGCATACCCGGAGCGATGGCGTTGTACTCATATCATATGCAAAGTCCAAATTGCCATGCTCGAAGCCCAGGGTATTAACATGAGGTGACTTTACACGCCGAAAGACTTTAAAAACCATTTGCATCATGTCAAATATTTTGACAGTCATGTATGTTGCGATATCATCCATATGTTTCAAGCGAGGGAGCCAGTGGTGAATCGTGGCCATCATGTAGCCGACGGTTGGTGTAATTCAACCAGTCCGGGTAAAGTACGGGTAATTCAACCAGTCCTGGCATGGCCTGTTATTTTGTACCTTAATTGCAAATGCTATCCAGGAGTGGCGACGTGACACTGGTCCCCAACATCGGTTGTACTTTATGTGCAATGGTGCCTTGACCCATGTGCTCATCATCTTAGGGTATTCTTGTAACAAATTCTTGCGCCAATCTAGTTGATAGATTGTGCCACGCTGTGCCTCTAGTGGAAAATCTTCAGGCTCAAATTGAGTAGCGTGAGATGGTTTTTTGCTTGTTTCTTTCTCTATAGCTAACTGATATTCGGCCATTTACATAAAGTATGGTTTGTACTGCAACTCATGCCGAGAGATATATCGACGGGGGGCCAAGTGAGCAAAATATGGCGACTATAAAATTCTTTCTTCAATCATGGCCATGGCATGTAACTATGCCTCGACTCTGGCTGAGTGTGTTGTTCCAAGTTCCTCGATTGTTTTCATCCATGCGGGATTCGGAAGTTCATACGTCGTCTGGCCTTCGGCCGTGACGCGTCCGCTTCGGATGGGTTGTGGTTTGTAAGCCTCTTCGAAAGTTTCCTCCAGGGATGGTTACAGTTTCTTCATCAACTGGTACCTCTAGTGGGGAGTCTAGCCTTGGTGGCGCTTCATATACTCCGATCCGTGATTCAAGATTTGAGACCTGGGCCCGTAATGCGTTGAGTTCCTCTAAGATGTGAGGAGAAGGGTCCGCAGGTGCTGTCAATTCGTGGTGTGCAGGTGCTCTTAACTGAAGTAGTTTATGATCTTCTTTGAGCTTCTGGTGTTCCTCGTTCATGCGATTGTAGTCATTGAGCAGTCTAACATGATCTTCTAGCAGCATCTTCATAGACTCTGAGGGCATTGCTTTGAACCGGCTAGGGCTTAGGGGTTGGTCTGGCTGATCCAGGGCAGCTTCTAAGTTCCCTCTGTTTTCATCTTGTAACCACTGGTTTTCTTCTTTTGCTGCTGCTAAGTGTCTTCTAAGTAAGCCCATATTTCTAGTGAGCGTTCCGTTGCGAATTTTCTGGGCCCGTAACAAGTTGTCAAGATCAGCAGTAGCTTCTTTGGTCCTTTCTTCACTCTCTAGTTCCAGTTTATGATAAGCCTCGCGTAATTCTTAATAGCGGGTGTTCAATGAGGCATTCTCAATAGACAATGAGTTAAGCTGCGATTGTAAATCATTCGTAGTCTTTTGCAGCGTCTGATAACATGTTCCTAAAGATGTAAACTCATTGCATACTTGAGTCATACATGAGAACATTTGTTGAAATGCCGTGTCGATGGTGGGTGATAAAATTAGTGATGAAGTGAATGCAGTTGCGGTGAGTGTTGATGCAAGGGGAAAGGGAAATGGGGGTGGGAGAGTGGATGTTGTGGTGATTGTGGAAAATTGTGATGTGCCTATGTATGGTTGTGCCATGAATGAAGTTAGTGATGGTGCAGTGGGCGGTGAGATGTCCATGTCGTTGGACGTGTCAAGTGTAGTGACCGTGAATAGTGGTGTAATTGTGGGTGCATGGGTAGGTGTGAAGACGGGATTTACAAATGTTGAAGAGTACTTTACAGGGGGGTTGTCTTGAACTACTTGTTGAAGAGGGGAATTTGGGAATATGGAGGGTCGGGGAGGTGAGACTGGGGAGAAGGTTAACGGGGGTGGAAATGGAAAAAGGTGTCTTGGTGGTGTGGGAAAGGATGGGAAAGATGGAGGGAGAAACGAACCGAATGGGAGGGTAGAAGTCCTAGGAGATAGACTAGGTTGAGTGGGTGGGGGAAGGGTTAGGGGAATGGAGGCGACAAAGGTTTCTGCTATGGCGCTGTCGAAAGATGTGGATGTTCGGGGAGAGAGTGGATGGATGGAGGAGAGTGGAGAGACGGGAGGTGACAGAGGAGTAGTTGGGTTGGCAGGTACTCCAATTACCGTGGTGGTATCTACAGTAGTGGTACGAGGAGGTGAGTCGATGATGATGGTGTCTTCTACCAATGAACCTTCGGGGATGAGGCAAGCTTCTCAATCCTGTTCTAAAGATTGTGCACATGTGGGTACATGAATGTATTCGCCCGGTTTAGATAAGAATCCTACGCGTCGGGGGTCAAATTGCGGTAATGGTTTCCTCTGCAAATATCTCAAGGCTTCTGTGGATCCCACTGATTTGACAAGCTCTCTGAAGCCTCGAATGTATACTTCTTCAAAGCCACCAGAGACGAGTTCTTGTTCGATCAGGGCCTGGCTCTCTTCCTCTGTTAGCTTCTTACGTGCCCACACCTTTTCCATAGTCCGATACAAGTTTTTGATGGCCAGTGTATACGATGCTGCTTCAAAAGTTTCATCTTCATGAGTGCTCGTATCACCCTATGTGTCGGTGTGTTGTCCTTGTTCATCTATCTCGACATGTTCTTGGGATTTGTGAGTGCCCTGGCTGGTTTCATCATCTCCTTCATCGTCATCTGTTGCTGTTCTTTCGTCATCTGAGCTTGATACGGTTTGTCCTTGTGGTTGATCTCGGGGTGTGGCTGGGTAGCTTGACCTTTCATATTCTTGAGAAAACATATGTCCTTCTGAGAACTAAAATTCACTAGACAACACATCGTGCATCTCAAAATCAAAGGTTGTATTTAGGGGCTCTGCTTCCATATTGGGTATCGGAAAGGAAAAAGCTTCTGCACCAATAGTGGTGGGAACTTTTGCTGCCGTGGTGGTTGGTTCTAGAGTTGTGGCTACTTGAGGAGCGACTGTACTGGTAGTGGTTTCTGATGTAACGGGTCTTGATAACCGCATACGAATAGGTTGCACAGGGGTAGCGGCTTCAGTAGGCGATTGTTCAGGCGAGGATTGAGGTGAAGGTGTTTCTGGGACCTAGAGGCATGGAATAATGCCTCTCATTTGCTTTCCGGCTCATCCTTTGCTAGCTTTCCTAGTATTCTTGGTTGTCCCCTTGAATGCTTTCAATTCTTCACTCGTCAGTGCTCGCTCGATTGGTAGATCATATGCTAAGCACATATACACAATTGTTGTTACAGCGCAGCATCCATTAATTACCTTCTTTCTTTCCCTACGCTGTTGTGCCAAGTAAAGCTGATCAATGATCCACCTTGCTAGATCAACAGTCTGAGGTCCAGTGCAAGCTAAATATAAACCAAACCAGATTCTTTTGTGGGGCATGATGAATCTGTCCTGAGCTGGGAAAGCAAAATGTTGCATACATATCCGCAACGGTTTTGAAAGCTCAGGTGTGATAGCCAAAATTTCTTCCCATTTAGTGACATCCCCATGTTTCATAGGTTCGGGAATTAACCTCTCTCACTCTGTCGGCGTGTGGGTCCCATGTATCTTGATTGTGGTGCAAATCAAATCTTTAGAAAGATAAAATCTTTTATATGGTGGATCGTTCACTAAGGATGGTAAAATGAATGTTCCTGGTTTCTTTGTTCTTCGAGGCTATCAATGTTGTAATCAAGTAATAGCATCAAAAGAAGTCAGGTTTAGGCAGCGGATCATTGAAATACTCTGTAAAGCCTGCTCTTGCCCAAACATGCATTAAATCTTCTGTGTTCTGTAGCCCTTCGAACTCTCTTGAGAAGAATTGATATTTCCCCCAAGTACGGTCGTCAAAAGTCAGATTTGCTTCAAAGATAAAATCGGCATCTGCCAGTGGTCCTGCAAGCCCTTGAAACCAGTGAGAGTTATGATGTATCTTTTCAGTGTACCCCCTGGGAGGGTCGTCGATCGGCATGGGTCCTGGGAAACCTTGAAATTTTGGCAGTTGGGCCGTCGGATGAGGCTCCGCTAGTAGTTCACCAATATTAGCCCTGGGTATACTGGTTCCAGCTTCTGATGGTCTTTCTTCGGTTTGCATGATGAATGACATGCGAATGGAAAAGATATTCTACAAAAGATTAGCATATTAGTATGGAAATTAATCATGATCCCCATGAAGTGAGACCGCAATCCCTTTCCATAACCGATGTGTAACCCGTGTAGCCGAGTTTTGTGAGGTGCTCGATGCCATGAATTGTGCAAAGCTATTGCAGGTCTCTAGACACCTACATGCTTTCAGATGATGCATACATTGCTGGATGAGATATGATTATGAGTGATGTGGGGTTATGGTGTGTGAATTTTTACAAGGTTTAGTTGAGGGTGAATTATTACAAGGGTGGTGTTTAAACGGGGTGGGAGAATTGTTAGATAAGAGGGTCGGAGAAGACGGTTGGATGCATTTTGGTATCCATTTCCTAAGAGTTTCTAAACGGGTGATATGTTTCTTCTAAGGGACAAAAGGTGATGTCGGATGTGGTGGTATTGAGGGTTGGAGAGATTTCTGAGGGGTATATATTACATGGCTTGATGGTTGAGCTATAATACACTTTTTGGGTACCCAAATCTGCGTGGATGTGGGTCGATTCATGAGATACTTCTTGGCCATCCAAATTTGTCGTAAGCTTGTACTCGTAGAAGAAGATCGAGTGGATGTGGGATACTGCTTCTGCTTCTGCTGAGACTTCTTCCTATCATTGTCTGCATTATTGAAAACTGTCGACGGTTTCTGTCCTTTTGGCACCCATATTTGTCTCGTGCCACTTGTTTTGTGATGTTGGTACTGCTGCTTTCTTTGCGTTGTCTGGTAGGGTTGTTGGTCTGGGTTCCGTTGTTGTGGTTGACTCCTTTGTGGTTGGGTTTGAGAGGTCGAATGGACACTCTGCTTTGGAAAAGAAGGGAGGTCCAACACTTGCGTGAGCTGCCGATTAGGAAGTGCTCCGTTTCGTATCTTTAATCTAGGCCAGTCCGCAGCAAGTCTGGAAGGATGAGCACTGCAGGGTATTGTGCCCATTTGTCCGCTAATGAAGTCCACCTGACCTGCAATCATCCCCATTTGTCCGTTGATAATGCCCATTTGACCAAGCGGTTGGGCAGTTGCCCCTTCTAATTTGCAGGAAGCCCAAGGGAAAATCTCATGACATCCTTCTGATTGACAATTGTCCATCGCCAAGCCCGTGTGGGTTGGTGTAGACGTAGCGTGACTGATCTGACCAAAGATCTTCCGATCTTCCGTCGCATGTTGTTCATATGGTCGAGGGTTGTAAACCTCAGTCGGAATGCCGTTAGGGAAGTCAAGCGGTATCACTCGCTTGTGATCTAAGGTTCCAATCTACAAGGAGCCTTGTCTAAGATTTAGGTCCACTGAGTGATTGTATAGCCAATCTTGGCCAAGGATTAGGGGTTCTATCAGGTCCTCGTCATGGCACACTAGTAGCTTCGTTGTCATGGTCACATCCTTTATGAGGATAGGAAGGTCCACCTTGCCCATGCAAGGGGTTTCCATGCCTCCTAGCCCTATGAGGTATGCCTCAATTGGCCGCATTTCTATTCTTGAGTCCTTGTAGTGGGACCATCTAATCGCACTAGTCGCAGCACCTGAGTCAATTAAAGCCTTGAGCTCTTGGCAAGGGTTGCCGTGCTCTAGCCTGACTGTAATGAATGGTCTCTTGTCCACTACGCTAGGATGAGTGGTTGACTTTACTTGACACATGGCCATGGGATATCTTGGTGTAGTTTCCAGATGATTATAATGTTCTCTCCCGAGTCCTTGTCTTCTTAGCTTCATGCGCTTAATGCGTTCTATAGCTTCTACCTGAGCTTCAGCTCGTATTCTATTTTCTTCCTCCTTACGCTTCTTTGCCAACGTGAGTCGTCTGAGCATATCCTCAGTAAGAGGTTCTTGGTATAACTTGACTCTACAGCCACTAATGTAATTAGGAATTATGTCTCCTTCTAAGGTGGCTAATTTTACTGCTCCACTTGTCGAGAGTCTGTTAATGATCATAGGTCCATAACCTCGCTTTTCTAACTTCTGTGCATGTTGTTTCAACGTATATACTAGGACTAAATGTCCTTCTTTTAAGACTTTATCCTTCACATGTGCATCAAAATATGCTTTCTGTCATTTCTTTGCTGCGTATATGCCTGCTGCTGCTTTCAGCCTGGTTTCTCCTAATTGTTCCAAGTCCATTATTCTTGATAATAACTCATGGCCGATCCACTGATGTTCTTGTGCAACCTTAAGTGTCGGTATCAAGAATTCCAAAGGAAGCACAGCATTCTGACCAAAAACCATCTGAAAGGGAGTTGCATTGAGTACGGTCTTGTAGGCCACTTGATATGCCCAAACAACATGGTGTAACTATTTGTCCCAATTTGAACATTTGTTGTTTACGAGTTTCGTCAGTACGTTACATAGAATCTTGTTAGTGCTTTCAGCCTGATCATTGGCCTGAGGATGATATGGTGTGGATTTCTTGTGAATCACCATAAAATCCTGTAACAAATATTCAATGACTTGGTTTAGAAAGTGAGTTCATCAGTCGCTCACTAACTCTATAGGCAATCCATATCTTGTAAAGACATTTTCAAATAAGAACTTTGCAGTTGTGTGTGCATCATTCTTTTTTGTGGCCTTTGCCTCTACCCATTTGGTAAGATAATCTGTCGCAACAATAATGTATTCCGCATGTGTACCTTTTGCAGGGGGGTTAATGGGTCGTACAAAGTCTATGCCCCACTTAGAAAATGCACGTCCTCCCATCATGGGTTTCAATGGCATTTCATCTCTGCGAGTAGGAAATTGAGTTCTTTGGCACACATCACATCTCTTTACATAGGTATGTGCATCCATGTGAAGAGTGGGCCACCATAATCCTGCAAAGAGGATGGCTTTGATTATCCTGTCAGGTCCAAAATGACCTCCTTCAACACCTTGGTATGCAGTCTCTAGTACGCTCAAATAATCGCTTTCATGAACACATTGTCTTAAATATCCATCCCGTCCTCGTTTGTATAGGTTATCGCCAATAAGGGAATAGTCTTGAGCTTCCTGATCTAGACTTCATTGTCGTGCTAAGTTCATTCCTTGATGGAATGTTTTCGTCCTCAAGTATATTACTAGGGGTTCACTCCATTCTGGTGTGAGAGACACGTGATATAGTGTAGCATGTTCTACTGGTGGTCTTTCACAACAAACTGAGCATTCTTTACACAACTTGTAGACATCTGCTTCCATCGAAGGCCAATAGACTCCTAGTCTATGCAGAGTCTGCAAAGTATAATGTTTCGAATGATGTTGCATTAGTGCACCTACATGTGCTAATTGCAACCAATTTGCATGTTCTGATTCATCTATGCAACAAGCAAGAATCTTTTGATTATCTTGTTTATAGATGCTTCCTGCTAATATTTGATATCTTTGAGACTTGGTAATTTCTCCTTCTTTGATCTTTATCCTCGGAATCTTGTGTCCATATGTGAGAATAGGGACTATAGGCTTAGCCCATTCTGGTGCTATCTCAAGGTTAAACAAATATGCATCTAGTAATTCATCAGCTATTCCTTGAGGAGCTTCTCCTGAGGTTAGTCTCGAAAGGTGGTCAGCTCTAAGATGTGTCTTTCCCTTCCTGACTACTACTTCAAAGTCATACTCCATCAGTAGTAGAAACCACCGTATTAATCGTCTCATATTACATGGCTTGTTGACTAAGTACAATAAGGCTTGATGATCTGTAAAGAATTTGAACTTATTTGCCAACAAATAATGTCTGAATTTCTTCACTGTGTAGATCATTCCTAATCCTTCTCGTTCCATAGTGGTGTAATTTCTTTCGGCTGCATTCAACTGTCTGCTCGCATAAGCTATGGGGAGATCTATATTACCTTCCTTCGTGGGTTGTGCTAACACACATCCTATGGCATAGTTGGATGCATCCACATGTACATGGAATGGCGTACTCCAATCCGGGGTTGTCAATTAGGTGTTGAACACAAACGTCGTTTAAGTTCACTGAATGAATTTTTGCATTCATCTGCCCATTCAAACTTAGTTAAAAGAGAGTACAGAGGCTTGGCTATGATTGCATACATGTGTATGAATCTCCTGTAATAACCACAATGGCCCATAAAGGCTTGTACTTCTTTTACATTTTTTGGTCTAGGTAGATCTGCAATCACCTTCACTTTTTCTTCGTCTGTAGAGATTCCATTCTTTGACACAATGTGTCCTAAAATTTTTCCTTGTCTGACCATGAAAACACATTTTTCTGGGTTCAAACAAACTTGATATTCTCGACATTTGTCAAATACTTGCCTAAGTTCTAGGATATGAGTCCATCTTACATTTGAATGAGCAGATAGGTTGTCGACATAGACTTCCAAATTCTTGCGTAAGAATTCCTTAAAAACATGACACATGAGTCTTTGGAAGGTGGCGGGTGCATTTGTTAAGCCAAATGGCATCACACAAAATGCAAATATGCCCCATTCTGTAACAAAAGCCATCTTGTGTTGATCTTCTCGAGCAATGGCTACTTGATTATAGCTTGAAAATCCATCAAGAAATCTATAAACTTCCTTTCCCGCAACTCTTTCCAATAAATGTTCCGTGATAGGAAGAGGATAGCTATCTCTAATCGTGGCGGCATTAACTTTTTAAGGTTAATACACACACACAATTTTCCATTCTTCTTGGGCACAACCACAATGGGGGATACCCATTCAGTATGCTCAATCTCGTAAATAAATCCTGCTTCTATCAAACAATCTATCTCCTCTTTAATCTTCGCAGTGTAGTTATCATTGTACGTGTACGGTTTTTGTTTAGTAGGTTTCGCATCTGGAGTCATAGGGATTCTATGAGAACATATGTCCGGGTCTACTCCTTTCAGGTCTTTGTAACTCCAAGCAAACACATCTCTATATTCACGTAATAGGGCCACTAATTCTTCTTCTTCCTCAGTTGTCAAATC
Source organism: Ceratopteris richardii (assembly GCA_020310875.1). Classification (NCBI taxonomy): domain Eukaryota; kingdom Viridiplantae; phylum Streptophyta; class Polypodiopsida; order Polypodiales; family Pteridaceae; genus Ceratopteris; species Ceratopteris richardii. Next base: position 155,219,382 of record CM035414.1, read on the forward strand.
ATGCCCTATGTAAGTGCATTTTTCTTCTTCTCCTTCTATGGCAACTATGATTTTTTTGGTTTTCTCTCGATTATCATATACTTCTCCGGCGTCAGCTTTTCTGTTAGGCATTCGTACCATGATGCGTCTATCTTCTATTTCATATTTCTTGAAGTTTTCAGGAACCTCAAATAAAGATTCTTCTTCTTCTGACATGGCTTCTTTCTTCTTTCATTTCTTGCCTTCACTCTGAGTAGTCACGTGTGTAGCTAATCTCACCTCGTTCATGATTTCTTCGTGTCTCTGCGGATGAGTTTCTACTTCATAGAAGTATTCTTCCTCTAATGCAAAGGGTGTGTCCATAATAATTGACTCTAAATCAAAATTACTCGCCTCCTCAATTGCATCAGTGCTAGGTTCACATTCTTCAATAATCGAATCACACATGATTGGCTCTATCGTAAACACTGAGATGTCATAGCCATCTTTGTCACAGTGGTGTCCATTGTTCTTCATTGATGGCTACATCCATGGTTGCTAGAATTTCCGCCCAACCATGGGGTTCAAATTCTTCGTCTAGAAACACTACAGGTGCGTAAGCTGGATCCTGAAGGGTTCTTGGATGTTGCTCTGCACCTAAGGTTCTGGCTTCTAACCGTTCCTCCTCTTGTTTGGCTACCTTACACATCCATAAGTGAGTGTCCTCGTGCAACCATGAGGGGTCTGATTCCAACGAGTGCACCGATTCCGTTTCAACTTGTGTCTTATGGATTGTATTCCATTGTATTGGGGGTACGTCTCTGTGGGAATAGTCTTTAAGATTGACTTTAGTAGTCACTCCCAAGTGTTGCAAGTACAAAGAATTAGTTCCCCAATCTTGTACAATTTGCAACTGACGCATGAATGGTCGCCCTAAAATCATCTCGTAAGCATGATTTTTTGCAAAGTCATAAATGGCGAAAGTGTGCTCGAATTCCACACCACAAGTGGTGAGAGATATGCCTTCTAGTAAGCCTAATGGTTTTTCTATGTGTCCATCAGCCATTTGTAGCTTCATCCTGGTAGGTCTTAAAGTTGGCTTACCCCAACGTTTCCATAACGTGGTGGTAGCTATGGCTACTCCGGCTCCTAAATCTAAAATGGCTTTCGTGGTGTAGCCCTGATGGGTTATTGGTAGATACGTGTTACCTTCCTCTCCTTTGCTTACATCTCCAATCCTTTCTACGGGTATTTCAGGTACCTTCTTGTTTGTTGTACGGGCAGTCTTGAGCCGTATGATTAGTGTACCTTCTCTCAATTGTACAATACTGGCCACTAGGGTTGGCTTGTGGTTGTGTTGCATTAGGGAACACATTTGCCATATGGTCACCACCACAGGTGTAACAACGCCTGTTTGTTGTTATCCTAGGCATCTGTTTGCTAGAAACTCCCAATTTCTAGGCCACTTTCTCTGCTAGGTCTTCTATCGAGCTAGACAATTTTGTTGATGCAAGAGATGAACAATCGGAGTCTTTGTAAACCTTTGGGAGTTCCAAATCATCTCCTAAGTTGTCCTCATGTCTATACAAATTCTCACACATTGCTCTAGCGTCTTGGGTTCCTTCAAGTATACGTAGGAGCGTAGTTTAGAGCTCAATAGGCCATCTAAAAACAATGATACTTGCTTGGCCTGTGAGGGTAACTCTTGCATTGGACATCTTTCCACATATTGTCTAAATCTATGTCCTGCGAGTCTAACCGTTTCTTGAGGGGTCTGTTTGAAACTATGAATCAACAAAGACGTGTCATGTCTGATCCCACTTTTAGAGAATTCAGTGATGAATGACTCTAAAAAGTGATGGATGTCTCTAAATTTCCTTTGTTGCAATGGTTGGAACCAAGTTAAAGCGGTATTCTTTAACGTTAGCCCAAAAGCATTATATTGCATGAACATATCTTTGACTTGCTCTGCTCTTACCACTTGCTTAAATTCTGCGATATGGTCATAGGGATCTTCTGTCCCATCAAAGTAATTTTTCATGGATTTTACTAATTGAGTGAGTCTTAATATTCTTGCGTGTTCACGTGGTCTAGGTAGAGGAAAATCATCTCTACCACCTAGTATTCCATGTTCTCTTTGTCTTTCCACTCTATTGGTGTCCGTGGTTGTTCTATCTCTCCCTATGGGATGATTGAAGCTTACTTCAGGTCTATCTATGTTTTTTCCTCTTTGATTACCATGGGTTGAGGATGTTCTTGCCCTTTGTTGGTTTGCATTTACGTTTGCTCGTGATGGAGGGAAGACTAGCTCACCTCTCCATGTGTAGGTGTTTCTAGCATGGTCTGGCACCACAAATACTCTTTCTGAAGTTTCATCCATGTATACAACCTTTCCAGGTGTATCCGGATCCTTGAATTCATGAATCGTGATGATGCCTACCTCACTAGTTTGTTCCTGTCTGTACCTCCAAAATGCTTCATCTGTCTCTTTATTTCCAAACAGCTCTATGCTTCTGTTGTCCTGAGGGATCCACTCGGGTATTAGTACTCTTGTTAGCACAGATTTCCCTCTAGGTGTTCTAGGTTCTTCTAATGGTTCTTTTCCTTAGGTTCTCGATTCTGTCTCTAACTGAATTACGCCAAACTCGTTGGTATTGTTTGGTTGTGTACTTAAGATGTACATCGTTCCTTCCTTGTCTATGTATGCATCTCTCTCAAATTTCACCACTGGACGTTCCAATCCAATGGGTTGATCAGGGTTGTGCATTTGCACCACTTGTCTTTGCAAACCATCCTCATAGATGCGAGCACCTAATCAGTTGGTTTGGAGAAATTATAATTGAGTCCTATAGGGTCCTTCAGGTCTTTCCAAATATGCTACATTTGACCCTCCTTCTGGTCTCTAATCTAAATGCCATTTCTGATTCACTCGTGTCTGAGCTCAAGTTGTAGGGATAACTACTATTCAATTGTTGTGCCCACGATCGTGCAGTGGTTCCTACACTTGCTTCTGATGATCTAAGGCTTCGTCGGTCTGACTTACCTATATGTTTGCCTGATCTAAGATTCATTAATTTACTTCGAGGCACTTCCGATCGTCAATGGTCCTTTGTTAGTAGTTTCTTGTTTCTTTTTAACTTCTTTTGAGTTCTTTTCTAGATATATGCGTCAGGAATCAACTTTCTGTGATACTTTTAAGTTCTCGTTCCGTCAGACTTTAAGTCCTTTCCTTTAGGTTTTCGTAACACACACCTTTATCTTTAGTCTTGGACTTGAAAAATTAAGTCTCTTGAACTTGAGGTGTTCCTATCGTCGTTAATCTAATCCATAGTGCTACCGTTTAGCCTAAGCTAAGAATTGACTGAGGGGGTTGAGTAATCTTCCAACCTCGAGTCAGCTGCTTTGGTTGCTCTGATGCCCAAGAAGCCCCGCTTCCCAAGCCCTGCTTCCTTCACTGCCTTGCTTTGGTTGCCCTTGATTGCCCTTGCTAGACTTGTGAAAATTCAATATTAGACCAATTCACTAATGGATGATCAAGCACTTGAGTATATACCCCTTTAAGGCTCTTTTCCCTTTTGCCCAAATTTTCAATGCCTGCCCCCTGACTATCTAGTCCCAACTATGTCAACCTCAAATTAGCTTATCTAAAAATCAACGTATTCTTTATGAAAATAAAAATAGTTGAGGTCACGTAGTACTCGTCAAGAGCTTTCTAACGAGCTATAAAGCTCAAAAAACGGACTTCGGATGAAAAAGATATGCGCGTTCAGGCCCTGGTAAAAATAAACAATTAGATTTCTCTCCAGATATGAGCTAAGGGGTTTTCTATGAGTCTAATCACCCAAAAATTTTCCAAAAATAGCCCCAAAATTGGTCAAAAAATCAAACCCTAAAATTTGCGTTTGGGTGAGCAATCACGATGGTCTGAGATAATCGCGATGGTCTGGGACCGTCGCGATGGTCCATGCGACCGATCGCAATGGCGTGATGCGTGAACCATCGCGATGGCGTGATGCGTGAACCGTCGCGATGGTCTGAAGTGCACGGTCGCGATGGTCCAAAGTGAACCGTCGTGATGGCGTGAAAGTGGACTGTTGCGATGGTTTGAAGTGAATGGTCGCGATGGTCCAGAAATGAACGATCGCGATGGTCCAAGAGCGAGCAATCGCGATGGTCCAAGAGCGAGCAATCGCGATGGTCGGGGTGAGGCGTCGCGATGGTCCGATTGAGTGAACAATCGTGATGGCGTCAGTCAACGGTCAACGTGAACCGTTGCGATGGTCCGAAGTGAACCGTCGCGATTGTCACAAATGCGATGGCGTGAGCCAATCGTGATGGTCCGAGCACGATGGCGTGAGCCAATCGCGATGGTTCAAAAGTTCCAAGGTGTCGCGATGGTATGAGGGTATCGTCGCGATGGCGTGAAAGTGAGCGATCGCGATAGTCTAGCTTGCCACGTGGTAGCGTCGGCGCGATGGCATGAGGTCGACGAGATCATCGCGATGGTCCGCGAACCGTCGTGATGGTCCAAGTGAACCGTCGCGATGGCGTGAGACCGTCGCGATGATCCGGCCGAGCCGTCGCGATGGCGTGAGCCAATCGTGATGGTGTGACACAATCGCGATGGTCTGAGCCAATCGTGATGGTCCACCAAAGTATGAATTTTTGAAATGCATCTATGGATTTGTGCATACGCTTGTGTTGACTACCTCGTGGTGTGGTCGCTTACCAAAAATACCGAACTTGGCAGACCATCGCGATGGTCTGACACACTCGGCAGATCTCTGACAGAAAGTGAAATTTTACCTTCTCCAAGCTTTCCTGATGCACTGGAGCTCTGTACCTGCAAGAAAACTCAAGAACACACAAGCACAAAAGCTCTCTCTCTCTCTTGCACATGCACAAATGAGGGGAAATGAGGAGAATGGGTGGATATGGTGAATTTTTTGATTTTTTTGGAGTTGAAGATGGTGATGCGGTGATGAAGATGGAGTGTGGGGGAGGTGAAAAACACTAAAAACTAGCTAAAAACAAGAACAAAAACTAAAATTTTTACCTTCCAACACCACTTCTTGCTATGCTCTTACCATCACACATTCGTCCTAGACTCGATCCTCGGCAACGGTGCAAAATTTGGTGTCGCTCTAGCACAATGGTAAGTACCACGTTAAGAAGCTTCACCTCCTTAATTGTCAATCCGCGGAAGAGATAGGAGTGATATGAAGATCGTGAATGTGAAATGAAGTGAGAGTGAAGGTGAGAAGCATAGAGATGCACACACACTTACGAAGAGACAAGCAAGACACAATGGAAGGTGAGAAATCAACTCAATTTCTCAAGATCTCAATTACAAGCTCAAACTAGCTCTAAGCTCTTCTCTACTCACACATGCTAACACTATGTCCTCCAAAAATGAGCTCTTTAGCTCTTTTTATAGTTTCTAGACTAGTTTTGACCGGTTTCACATCTAGTGACTGGCATAGTTAAAAAATAGGTCCTAGATGCTATTTGAAAGGGTAAACGGTGTCTAAAAATAACCAAAATTGATACGCTCATTCTACCTAAGCTCCTCAAGCTTGAGGACTCCTCGGCTTGCACAAAATGGAGCTGTAAATTAAGAAAATGGTGTTTCTATGTTACATATGTTACAATAGTGATAAAAATCACTGTTGGATGTTTTGAAACGTATTTTGAAAACATAATTCTTTGAAAAAAGATTTGAATAACTCCCTACTCTGTCTTTACATGCTTTTGTGTCGTCTATGCCTCTGGCTGCTTCCAACATGGTGGCAATTCTATCGTTCATTGTTCTTATTTTTTGAGGACAATGAAAGGATGTTTTATGTGCATGGATGGCCACAGTTCTTGTAGCACAATCCATGTTCAGTCACATCCTATATCTCTTGCTTGGACAATTTTTCCAATTCATTCTCAAATCTTTTCTTAGACATCACTTCACTAGAATGCTAATATGACGAAAGAGTAATTGGTAAGTATACGTTTGCAACGATTAGAGCTAGGAAATCAAAGATTAGATGAAGCTGTACAAAAATTAAAAGAATCAAGCATTAGAAACACACTTTATTTTGATAAAAGACACAAAATACATCCAATGAAAATTCAAGAGGGAGATTGGGTGTTAGTTTATGACACTTCATGTGATACTCAATATGAGGCAAGAAAAAAATTAATGAAATGATGGTTTGGACCATACACAATGTTTAAAGTAAATGATAATAACACTATGTTTTAATGGAAATGGATCACACTATTTATAAAGTTCCGTTTGCAGGTAAAAGGGTTAAATTATTCAAATGACGTGAAGGTAGCGATTATGAAGATCTGGAGGAAATAATTAATGTGTCATCAAATGAAGACAATATAGATGAACCAAACAGTGAAGATAATGCATCTTCTAATGATGATTAAAAAGGTCTTGTTTATTATTCTCATATGACAATGAATAACCATGTTTTTTGAGAATGTTGTAGGGAGATATCTTGCATATGGTGTACATGTACCAATAATGATCCATGCAGAGTTCAAGTTCCATAAATGGCTTAAATAAGTTTATGAGAAATCAGAAGTGAGAAAAACTAAGTAAAAAAAAAAAGTATTTTTGGATACTAAAGTTTGATTATTCTATGTAATAGGCAAAATCTTGCAGGACATTCTTCACAAGGAAGAGCGAATAAAATTCAAGTGATAAGAGTGAACTATTGAGTGATAAGAGATTTGCATTGTAGTCTTCTTTTCTATTCTCATATTCCTACACCATGAAGTTTAATTTTGCATGCCAAGTATGCATGTGAATAATGTAAAGAGCACATAAGGTTTTTCTCCCTTAGGTGCATGACTTCTTGCACATATTTTAAATGTAATTAGAAACATGATGAAATTCATAGGAACAGAGTTAAAATTTCAAGATGAAACCTCTTCAGCAAAAACCATTACCCTATCTATGCACCATTATTTTTTCCGATGCATGAAAAGTATGCATGTAATAGGGTCACATTTCTTGACCTTGCATGAAGGCATGAAATGAGATTAACCCATGCACACCAGAGTGATTGCAAGGATTCATGTATATCCACCTTGATATGTATGTGAGTGAGGGCACAAGCCTCACCATCATAAGTTTTTTTCTTTAATTACTGCACCATATTTTTTTCTCTATGCATTTCAAAGTATGCATACAATAGGGTTATATTATAAAGCCATGCATAAACACATGTCTTCCAATCCCATGCACGTATCAATCAAGCTAATTGATCTTTGCGATGAATCTAATGTTTGAAGCCACATGTTATTTGGCCCATCGAGGACGTTGTGCAGGATTGGTGGGGGTGAATGTCGTAGAGAATTTGATCTCTACTTCTTTTGGAAGGACACACAGTAGATTGGGGAGCCAAGGGGCTTGTTTGGAGAAAGGCCAATAATTGTTAAATGAAGCTCTTCCTAAGAAGAAACACCTATGATGACACGTAAATGTAGTCCTTTTTGTGTCATCCAACAACTAATCTTCTCTTTGACATGCATATAACCAATCACCTAGAGTTCAATAAAAGTGAAAGAGCCTTCTTTCTCTACTCGAAAGAATCTTTATGATGATTGACTAGAGCATCTTATGGAGCAGTTGGGGCTTTTCATGAGAAATCATGAGTATGAGGGACAAGAAGAATAACAAGAAATTGACCAAGCTCTTGCTCCTCATAGCTCTTCAGAAGAGTTTCTTCCTTCTCCCATTTGTAGTTCGTCATGTTGTCATCTTGGTGTAACTAAGTGATGTGGATATGTGCTTGATGCAATTTTATTTGTGGTTTTTTATGTCTGTACAGTATCAATGAGCCCCTTGAATATGAATGGAAAAGGAAATCCCTACCTTAGTGGGTATCAACCTACCAAAACAATCCAGCATTCTATCTGGAAAGTAGAGGGTGAATGTAGGAGCTCACAGTGGTGAAGGATGGTTGGTGGATACTTTTTTTTTGGGGAAAGTCATAGAGGGTTTTTTTTTTGGCGGGGGAAGCTGAAGTGACATTCATTAGACACAAGGTCTTCTTGATAAAGCACAAGAGAAAGAGGAGGTATGCTACAGAGGAGGTATGCTATAGAGGAGGTACTATTCTGACACAAGCACGCTTAAATGCGGAGTTCTGGTGGAATTCGGTGAAGTCTTACGAGCTCTATGGAGCAGCAAAAGAGTCTGCGCATTTGAAGGAAGGAGGGAGGAAAGAGTTTTTGGAAGAGTTCCAGGATTTATCTCTGCAGTTGTGCGTTTCTTGGATTGGAAAGGCTCCAAAAGTTCTATGGAGTGAGGCGCATTCATCTCTGTTGTGAACAGAGGGCAAGGGTCCTACCAACTTAGTGAAAGACTCAATCGACAGTTTCCTGGTGTTTTCATCGCTTCAAAGTTTTATTAGCATGCACTATTCCTTGAGCCTATTCCATGTTGATGAAATCACATGCGCGCATAGTTGTTAGCAATGTTTTAGCAACGTCCTAGGCAACACATTTCTAACATGTTAGCAACGTAGCAACGTTTGGACCTAGACGTTGCTAAAACATTGCGAACGTGAAATTTTTTTTTTTAGTTGTTTTTTAAATATTTTGGTACCCTAAGCTTCCTATAGTAAATATATGATGAAATGCATCCTTTTACACACATAAATAAATATACACACATATATATTATGAATTCAAATTATATATGCGATATGTCATATGTAGTATATATAGTACACACATGCATGCATACATACATACATATATACATACATGCATGCATGCATACATACATACATACATACATACATACATGCATACATACAAACATACATACATACATACATACATACATACATACATGCATACATATGTATGTACGTACATATAAGTAGATACAAACCTACATGGATATTACATACATATGTATGTTTGTATGTAAATATATACATACAAACATACATGTATAGTATAGTGTAGGACAAACATGGACATATATAGTATAGATTATTGAGTTTAGCTTAGTCCCTACACAATTCAACATTCACAGTGATGTCGATAGATTATTTAGTCTAGACTAGTCCTTACACAATTCAACATTCACCGTGATGTCTATACTAAGTAGTCAGATCAATCATCATAGAAGAGTACCCTTGGCTTAGAAGGGCAAAGGCCAAGGATGGAACTTTTGTCTAAGATCCATAAGTGCATTAGAAGGAGAACATGGGAAATCCAACATATCTGGCTAACTCAAGATGATAAGACCCATACATAAATGTATACACAAATGAGTCTCTACACTTTTATGGATTTTCATGTCTTCTTCATTCTCCATGCTTTTTCATTGCATGTATAGGACATTTTGGATAGGATTTTAAAAAATTTCTTATCTCTCCTAAGGAGAGTATAATTTTGGGTATCTTTTGGACCATTGAAAAAATAGCATGCAAAGCAATGCGTTGCGAACGTAGCAACGTTGCGAAGTTGCAAACTGTGTGCAACGCGTTGCGATGCAACTATGCATGCACGTGATTAATTCAATCAAGAGATGCTGAACCCCATGAGAATGTTGAGCCTTGTTATATCATGGGATTCGGCTGGTGCTATTACATGATGCATCTATGAAAAAAAATAAACCATACCTGTGGAAATCATTATGTGCGTTTATTTCAGATATATAATCTGTTTATTCTTGAATGTTTCATAGATGAATTGTAGCTGTCATTGCTAGTGAACGACGACATGATGGCTGAGGCGAATGGGCTCCTGGATGCGAACGTTTTCTCTGTGCAGCATGATTAGCACTTTGGTTATTGTGTTTCATGCTCTAGAATGGTGGCAATTCTATCGTTCATTGTTATTATTTTCTGAGGACAGTGAAAGGATGTTTTATGTGCATGGATGGGCCACAGTTCTTGTAGCGCAATCCATGTTCTTGCTTGGGCTATGATCATTTTTATATTGCATTTGCTAGATATGCTCCACAATTTTCCTGTTGTCATCTGAATGGTGATATTTTATCTTTCCACTCAACCTTTAAATATCTTGCGCTTCTATCTAAATGGTGGAGATTCTCATGAGGCCTGTTAGTAAGCTTCTATGTTGTGAGCTTCTATGTTGTGATGAGTAGTCATTGGATGCACGAGGAGCAATAATCACACGTTGGAGTAATAATCACATGTTGGAAACATTGGATGCATTTGTTTGAGATTTGTAGAACATGTGTATAGATTCTATTTTTTCTACGTGATCCCAAGAGCATACAGGAATGCATCAAACAAGCTATAATATATGAGCTTTCTTTGCATGTTCTTCGTACTTAAACATGAGGTATGATAACTTGTATTGATTGAAAGAACCGACTTTAATGTGTAAAAACAAAACAAAACAGAAAGATGAACGTCAAAATATGAGACTATGTTTGAATTGATATTCAAGGCCAAACTAACGTCAAATTACTTTTCAGATGACGATATTATGTTAACACTGACCTGCACCTGCTTTCACGTACGAATATTTTCGAAAGAAAGGAATACTAATAGATTTGAAAATCGTTGAAAATATAGGACTTTGAAAGAAGCAAATTTGCTTGAAAATATATGCACAAACTTCAAAAACAAAGCAGTAGGTAGGTTTCGATGATTTTCGAACTAGAAAACAGTAAAGTCAAACGATATCTTGTAATTCACCAAGGTTCTTTATGATCTGAATTGATCTTAACATCAAATAGGATTATCTTCTACATAGTTCATATGCACTAAGTTCTATTCAATTCTCTTGAGTTTGAGAGTCTCTATCTCACCTGAGTTTGCTCCAAACACCCAGCACGTGCCGATTGAGTTGGCGGATGACTTGATCCATTGTCCGAGCAACCAATATTTCCGACAATGCTCATCTCTACACTTGAATTCAATCCCAAGATAATAATGCAAAATGCCTAAGTCATTCACATCAAATGTATTCTTAAGTTGTGCCCAAGGTCTAAATCCTTGGGACCTTTCATGATCATATCATCAACATCTATGATAACAGTAATCAAAACATCCTTCTCAATTTTAACATATAGCATAGGAGCTGCATCTAAGTTTTCAAAACCAATAGATAGAAGATACACATGTATCTTCTCATTCCAAGCTCTTGGTGCCTGCTTTAGTCCATACAAAACTTTTATAAGCTTTCATACTAAATGCTCTTTAATTACCTGTCTTTTCAAAACCTTTTGGCTATTGAACATAAACATCTTCATGCATATCACCTGTAACAAAACTTTTGATATCTAACTGGTATACTTTCCAAGCAAAGTGTGTAGCCAAAGAAAGTACTATCTTGAGTAGTTTCATTCAACATTTAGGAGAAAAAGTCTCATCATAGTCAATACCTTTCTTTTCTGCATAACCTTTGACAAATAATCTTGCTTTATACTTGTCTATAGTACCATATATTTTTCTTTTAATTTTTAAGATCCACTTAGCACCAATAAGTTTCTTCCATACACGACTATGTATTGCACCTTAAACACTAGCTAGTTCACTCTCAACTGAAATAAGAGCTAAAATTTTATGAATCTCAAAGCACCTAGACAAAGTGGGAAAATATAGCGAAGATGAAGAAGGCAATTCCTCTATTCCCATCTCATTCCATGTAAAACAACAAAAACCATAATAGGCTTAGGGGTTTGCATAGCCATCACCACCAAGAGTTCATGCACTAAATGGGGAAAACTAACATTGAGGCCAACTAGAATGAAACTTCAACTAGACAATGGCCACATGCATAAGCCATGCAAGAAGGAGTTATATTGACTAGATGTGGTGTGGAGTTTGAACATACACTTGTCATTTGTGATTTAGGAAAGGTTAGAAGGTCTTTCTTGTGAGAGCTATGAGTTGTTCAAGATTGGGGTGGCAATGCACTTTATGTGTGCAAGATCTAGACACTACCACTAGATTAGATCTCATTGTTTTATTCTTATCATGATGTGCTTTAGATTCAATGAAATTCTATCAACAACAATAGAAATGAATAATTGAGTAATGAAGTGTCTAGCAATATAGAGGAGGTAGAAGAAAATTGAATGAATGAAGACACTCATTTATGGATGTGCAAAGATTCACAACTAGGGGAAAAGAGAAGACAATATAATGAGACTTTAAAGCTAGGAATGCAAGTTTCACTTAGTTGTGGAAGATCATGCATATATGCCTATCTGTTTTGTTGATGAGGAATTTGAACCATAGAATTAGGCATAGACCTTATAGAGATAGCCGTGAATGAGAAAACATTAATAGAAACTCAAGATGATTAAGGATATGATCTATTTATCATCTTGGTACAAGAAGAAAAAAGTCATAGATGGTGTTACCTAGAATTCCAATGATAGAAGATGCGAGAGCAAAATGTGAATAGGCAAACAAATGAAGAGAAATAGAAAAGAGGATTAAAGGGGAAAAAATTACTCACATTGCTAATATTTCCTATCAAACAGATAATTCCTACTTGACCTTTTCAATTGTAGAGGGCAACACAAGTCATACATATGCTATGGATGTTTATAGGGTAGATTTTAAGAAATCCATTAATGTCAAAGAAGATGAGGAGAAAAATGGGTCTATTTTTTAAGTTCTACATAAACTTCCAAAATACAAAATTGAGGATAGATGCATTGAAATAGAAATACCAAAAAAATGCATTATGGGTGACTCCTATGATAATAAGGAAACCATGAAGAAACTTGCTGACACATGTGAAAATGGTGAGGAGTTTTTACTCACATCACTTAAGATCTCACCCAAAAAAGAGGAAAGTGACTTAGTTTTGTTCTTATGAGAACCCAAATGTTTTTTCTTGGTTGTATAAAGATCTAAACTATATGGATACAAAAATCACCCAATCCTTACGACAATGGAAACACGAATAGTGAAACAAATCACCCTACAACTACAATGATACCTATTCTTAGAATACAAAATGAAGGACGAGATTGACAAGCTGTGGAAGTTGGCCTTATTTATGAGTAGACAAGGGATCTCACCTATGGTGGTACTTCACACAAAAATGAAAAACCTTGAGTGTATATTAATTTGAAGAACATTAATGAAGGCACTATTAGAGATAGTAATTATTATGTACCAATAATTGATCATCTATTAGAGTGGGCTACTAGAAAGAGGTCTTAAGACTTTTAGATGGATTTCCAAGTACAATCAAGTATCCATAGCATTCGAGGACAACACAAGATAGGTTTTCCCATAGAATGGGGTATCCATGATTTTAGGGTAGTTTCTTTTGGGCTCATTATTATGACTACCATTTTTCAAACAACCATGTGCCATATGCTTAAATATTTCCTTAGGAAATGTTTAGAGGTTTATGTTGATGATCTCTTTACTCATTCACAATGTAATGATGGAGAATGTAAATCTCCAAATGAACAAGCTATCCTTGATGTTAGACCACCTCCTTATCAAGAATAACTTCAGACTCCTCTTAATTTTGAAAAACATTCACCAAATTATCAAGAAATTGATCAACTGTGAAAAATCACTTCTCAGAAAAAGTCTGCTGCACATTAATCGTTCATTGACTAATCATTCATGTAAAGTTTTTGATAAAACTCTGTAGAATGTGTTGCCTAGAGGTTTTGCATCTTCTCCAAGTTAAAACTCTTCAAATGCTTGAGCAGATTGTGAGAAATGACTCAAACAATTTACCTATGTCTGAAACTGTCTCTCTGTAATGACGACTTTGACACCTGTAACTTCTAAGCTATGGTTCTCTCAAACTATAGCCCGTTTAATCAAATGCTTTTAGCCATAGATGGCTTACCTCTCAACTTAAATTTTGAGTCCTCATTTGTGTAAAACTTTACACTGTGCACTGAGCACTGTCCATTTCTTTGACCACGGAATCTGCGCCTATTTCAGAAGACACTCAGAACTTTCCTACATATAAATGTTCCTATTCAAAATTCTCTTAGTCTGTTTGCTATTGCACTCTCAAACTTTAACCATAGATAGATTAACTATGGATTTGTACATGTACAAAAGGATTTCTCAAAAGACTAAACACAGAAGGAGAATCAGAGAAAAGATCGACGCACAATTCTCTGAAAAATTTTTCTTCTCATAACTTTTCATACATCTGATGGATGACATGCATAATGTTCATCTCATTCTCTCCAATTCTTCTATTCTTCACATCTATTGTCTTCTCTATCTCTTCTATATCACTCTCTCTATAAACACGTATCTATATATGTATATATACGAGTCTAACTCGTCAATTTTTCAAATACATTGAAGTATTTACAATACTAATGTACATAAGAACTTTGCTTCTGAGTCTTCTCTTTTCCTTGAAACTGATCTTCAATCTTTCATTCATCTTTCCACTTCTGGACTTTATGTTATCACTAATTGTTGATTGTTCTGCTCCAACAGCTCCCCCTCAATCATCAATTGTGATTACCTGCATCTTCTTTATCCCTGCCATATCTTTAAACCTCTACAACTTTGGTCCATCCAAACTTTTTTTCATCATATTTGCAAGTTGATCTTTTGTAGGAGTATGCATGACTTCAATTTCTTTATCAATAACCTTCTATCTCAAAAAATGATACTGAATTTCAATATGTTTAGTTCTAGCATGAAACACAGGATTTGCTGCCAAATATAAAGAACTCATATTGTCTCCACAAATGATAGGAGTACTCTGAATAACATCAAAACTCTTCATAAGTGTCTTTAGCCATATTACTTCCTTTGCAGCTTCCACCATGCCTTTGTATTCTGCTTCTGTAGATGATAAAGCAATTGTATGTTGCTTCTTAGAACACCATGAGATTAGCTTATCTCGCACATAACACAAATATCCATGTGTTGATCTTCTATCATCCAAATTACCTGCCCAATCTGCATCACTGTATATTTTGACTCTTGTATCTGAAGTAAACCCATAGTACAAGCCTTCTTTGAGTGTACCCTTGATGTACCTAAGTACTCTTTGTCCTGCAATCCAATGTTCCTTTCTAGGACAATGCATGAATTGAGATAGAACTCCAACTGCATATGACAAATCAGGCCTTGTTAATGTAGCATAAATCAAGCTACCCACCAAACTCTGATAGAGCTTCATATCTTTGAATTCTTCTCCTCCATATTTAGTCAATCTATGATTCACTTCCATTGGAGTTGGTGCTATCCTGTAATCTTCCATTTTAAATTTGGTTAGAAAATTTTTCAGATACCTTTCTTGAGTTACACATACTCCATGTTGAGTATATGAAATCTCCATTCCCAAGAAGAATGACGAATTTCCCAAATCACTGATTTTGAACTCTTTCTCCATCTGTTTCTTAATCATGTGTATGCCTTTTTCATCTGTTCCTGTAAGTATTATGTCATCAACATAAATACAAACATAAATAAATCCATCTTCACTTGCTTTGACTAGCAAGCTACTATCTCCCTTTGATGCTTGAAATCCAAGTTCCTTCAAGAACTTTACAAGCCTATAATTCCATGCCTGTGGGGCCTGCTTCAATCCATACAAAGCTCTCTTGAGCTTACACATATAATTTGGATACACTTGATCCTTGAAACCTTCTGGTTGCTCCATGTAAACTTCATCTGAGATGTAACCATTCAAAAAAGCATTTTTAACATCTAATTGAGATAATTTCCAACCTTTGCAAGCAGCAATTGCTATGAGTGTTCTGATGGTTGTCATCTTTGCCATAGGACTATAAGTATCATCATAGTCCACTTCATATGTCTGTGCATATCCCTTCACAACAAGTCTGGCTTTGTACCTAGACACACTTCCATCTGCAAATCTTTTTGTTTTGTAAACCCACTTACATCCAATGATTTTGTGGCTATTAGGTTTAGGAACCAGATCCCATGTCTGATTTTCCATCAATGCATCATACTCCTCTTGCATAGCTTCTTCCCAATTCTTCTTCCCTTTGGCTTCATCATATGTAGATGGATCTTCATCTTCTTTTACCATGTAAGCATAATCCTTAGTAGTCAAAAATGAAGTATCATAGCTATACCTTGTAGGTTGCCATTTCTGCCTTGTAAACCTCCTAAGTTCTCCACTTCTTGAGGTTTTTGGTTCATCACACTCTAGGTCAAACCTTGGCACTTCTTCACCTTCAACCTGTATTTCATTTTTCTCTTCTTCATCAAATATCTGAACCTTTGTTTTACCTTTCTTATGATTCATAATTTCTTCAAATTCTGCATACACATTAGATGTACCTGCATACCAAATACTTTGCTCATCAAACGTAACATCCTTGGACACAAGGAATTGTTTTGTAGATGGACTCCACAACCTATAACCCATCTGCTTGTCATCATAACCAATGAATACATACTTCTCTACTTTAGGCTCCAATTTATGCCTCAATTGAGATGGCACATATGCATATGCCAGGCATCCAAATATTTTACAATGATCCAAGGTAGGTCTCTTACCCCACCAAGATTCATATGGTGTCATACCTTGCAAAGCTTTAAAAGGAAATCTATTAACCAAATATGTGGCTGTGTTTATAGCCTCAGCCCACAAATAATTTGGGCAATTTTTCTCTTTCAACATGGATCTTGCAAATTCAACAAGTGTCCTATTTCTTCTTTCTGCTACCCCATTTTGTTGAGGAGAGTACCTGCAAGTAATTTCTCTCTTTATACCTGCATTCCACAAGTAATCACTGAACTCATTAGAGAAATACTCTCCCCCTCCATCTGACCTTAACCTCTTCAATTTTTTACCTGTAATTCTTTCTGCATATGCATGATAGTGTTTAAATGTATTAAACACTTCTGATTTGTCTTTGATCACATAGATTGTGATCCACCTGGTAGCATCATCAACATATATGACATAGTATCTTGAACCATTTATACTAAAGTCCTTTGAAGGACCCCACACATCTGTATGTACCAATTCAAGTCTTTCTGCATACATAAAACCATGCTTATTTTTTGATTGCTTATGAGCCTTATCTAATTGACATGCTTCACATCTATATGTCATTTCTTTGATACCTCTCTCATTAAAATGTCCAAGCCTTTTGTGCCAAAGATCCAATTCTGACACATTTTGCTCTCCATATGCAAACATAGCATGTCCAATATTTCCTTTTACCTTTAATGTGAAGAGCCTTCCTTCCTTCTTCCCTGTAACAATCTGTTTATACCCTTGACTAGGGTCTTCAACATAAACTCCATCATTAGTGAACCTTACCTCATATCCTTTTTCCACAATTTTTCCTACACTTATCAGATTTTTAGGAATTGTAGGAACATACAGAACCTTACTCAAGAGAGTGCTTCCATCTTTGGCTTTCACTGAACCAATTGACTTTACCTTGTGCTTTGTATTATCACCTGTTTGGACTGTATGATTAATTGCATTACAATCTAGATCAGTCATCAAAGCAATGTTTCCACTCAGATGGTTGCTACATCCTGAGTCAATATAAAATACTCTCATGTCTTCATGTGAGGCTTCACATGTTGCATTCATAATAAGAGTCGAATCTTCTTTTTGGTCTAATGCATAATTGTAGTAGGTGTTATTATATGATTGATTTTGGAAGTTTCTTCCTCCACCTCTTCCAAAAGAATTCCTACCACCTCTACCTCTGAAGTTTCCTCTCTGATATCTTCCACCTCTTCCTCTTTGATTAAAATTTTGATTAAAATTACCATTGCTTTGAATATTGTGCCAACAATCATGAGATAGATGATTGGTCTTACCACATATCCAACAAGCTCTGACATTATCTTTGTTATTTCTGCCTCTTCCTCTACTTCTGCCATTCCCTCTTCCTCTTAGGAAGTTTGCTTGGCTTGGAGTACTTTCATCTTCAACTAATTGTTGCTTTCCTTTGCTAGCGTTCTTCTTTCTTTAGAATACATTGCATGACTTGCACTCTTATCAACATCTCCTTTGATATCATTCTCAAAAGTTAGCCTATGTCCTAACAATTGATTTAGATCAGGAGTGAAATGATCTAATGAAAGTTCTGTAGACAAAATAAAAGGCTTCCACTTCTCATCTCCTCTTAGCCCTATGAGAATTTGTCTTACCAATTTATCTTCTTCAATATCTTCATCCACTACACGTAAAGAATCTGCAATGTCCTTCATCTTTGTCACATAATCAGATATTGATTGTGAAGCCTTCTTCTTGAAGGTAGTGAACTCTGCCCATAATGAGGCTTTACTTGATTTGGTTGTGTTCTGAAAATGCTCTTCCAAAGCATTCCAAATATCACTTGCATTTTCAAGTCCTCTAATATGAGGAAGCAAATAATCATTCACTACCATGTAGGTTATGCTCCTTGCTTGAGCATCCTTCTTCATCCAAATCTTTATATCTGCAAGTTCCTCCCTAGTTGGAACACTAGGATCTTTGAACTCTGGCTTTTCTTCCTCTCCTGTGATGTATCCCATCAGATCTCTGCTCATAAGATGAGCTTCCATTCTCATAGACCAAGCTGGATAATTCTCTCTATCCAACTTTTCAATTTGGAGACTATCTCCCATCCTTGCTTCACCTGTAGTCTCAAATCTTTAGTCCTTATAAAGAATGAATGTACCTTAGGTTCAAATGTTGCTCCTTCTGGTCTTTTGAAAACCTTTATGTGTCTTCCTTCAATCTTTCTTCACACTTTATCCTTTTGAATCTTTGAGATGTAAAGTTTGTCTGTCTGCAGCAGTCGGAGTCTTCCTTTCCTCAATTTTGATACAACCTGCTCTGATACCACTGATGGAGAATGTAAATCTCCAAAAGAACAAGCTATCCTTGATATTAGACCACCTCCTTATCAAGAATAACTTCATACTCCTCTTAATTTTGAAAAACATTCACCAAACTATCAAGAAATTGATCAACTATGAAAAATCACTTCTCAGAAAAAGTCTGCTACACATTAATCATTCATGTAAAGTTTTTTATAAAACTTTGTAGAATGTGTCGCCTAGAGGTTTCGCATCTTCTCGAACTTAAAACTCTTCAAATGCTTGAGTAGATTGTGAGAGATGACTCAAACAATTTACCTATGCCTGAAACTGTCTCTCTGTAATGACGACTTTGACACCTGTAACTTCTAAGCTATGGTTCTCTCAAACTATAGCCCGTTTAATCAAATGCTTTTAGCCATAGATGGCTTACCTCTCAAATTAAACTTTGAGTCCTCATTTGTGTAAAACTTTACACTGTGCACTGAGCACTGTCCATTTCTTTGACCACCGAATCTACGCCTGTTTCAGAAGACACTCAGAACTTTCCTACATATGAATGTTCCTATTCAAAATTCTCTCAGTTTGTTTGCAATTGGACTCTCAAACTTTAACCATAGATAGATTAACTATGGATTTGGACATGTACAAAAGGATTTCTCAAAAGATTAAACACAGAAGGAGAATCAGAGAAAAGATCGACGCGCAATTCTCTGAAAAAATTCTCTTCTCATAACTTTTCATACATCTGATGGATGACATGCATAATGTTCATCTCATTCTCTCCTATTCTTCTATTCTTCACATATATTGTCTTCTCTATCTCTTCTATATCACTCTCTCTATAAACACGTATCTATATATGTATATATACAAGTCTAACTCGTCAATTTTTCAAATACATTGAAGTATTTACAATACTAATGTACATAAGAACTTTGCTTTTGAATCTTCTCTTTTCCTTGAAACTGATCTTCAATCTTTCATTCATCTTTCCACTTCTAGACTTTATGTAATCACTAATTGTTGATTGTTTTGCTCTAACATGTAAAACACGACAGATTGTATACCTCAAGTTCGTCTTTGGAAAGTGACATATATGTAAGGTTTTCTCAAACCCATGTGTTCATGACTCGACAAGGAATAACCCTTCGACAAATTATTTGTAAGCAAGAGATTTCTATTGAAGAAGAAAAAACAAAATTCATTTCTAATCTTGAATGGCCAAAAATTCTAAAGATGGTCATGCTTTTGTGCGACATTGCAGATACAATCGATGTTTTATAAATATGTATGCTAGTGAAAAACAAGCCTCTTTATGGAGTCATCAATGATTTCTACTGGACAAAGGAGTGTGAAGTGGCCTTCCAAGAGGTGAAAAATGCTTGGTGTAAGCTCCTAGTTTTGAAATCAGCTAATTTGTATAACCCATTCACTTAGATGTGTACATGTCCAATTATGCTTTATTTGGTATTTTAGCACAACCTAGAGATGATGAGAAAATGGATTTCCCTATAGCTATGCAACTTCAAAACTTAACAGTGAAGAAAGAATTATATGAATAAAAAACAATGGCAAAGGAAGGCAAAGCCACTACAACAAATCTATCATATACCAAGGTTTTTTTCGAGGGAAATAAACGCGCATATTTTTGGCGCGACGTCGGTGTAGGTGTCAGTATGCACATTTGTATTAAAGCATCGGTATGGGCATCGGTATAAGCGTCATTATGAGCATCATTATAAGTGTTGGTATAAACATCGATATTACTAACGCCCATACCAACAGCTCTGTTGGGTGTACCGTCGCATATATGGCGCCCACTGGGTGTACCGATGCTTAGTCCGATGATATTACTGGGAGTACCATCGCTTATACCGACGACCATATCTACAAAAAGAAATTTGGGCAGAGTGTGTTGTCGTTTGCTACAGCAAAATTACCATGATGTTTCTTAGCAAAACACAATACACTCTACCCAAAAATAAACCAAGTACATGTGATGTGTACTCTAATGTCAACCAAAATATGATTTCATAAAATAGAATACTATTGGACACAAAAGAGATAATCAGAATGAACCATGAACCATGTACAAAAAGAGTTATATATTCCATAAATGAAGCATGTACAAGAGTGTGGCAAACCACTCTCATATATGATGCTTTTACAAAATGTGGCAAAGCAATGCATTGCCATATAAAAATCAAATAGAAAATTTTGGTGTGCCATTGCCATACACATGCAAAGAACGTTCCATATCAACAGTCCTACAACAAAGAACATTAATGAAATTAGATAAATTCACATGAATTTTACAAACAAGAAGTAAAAACCAAGTTTATAAATTAATCACCTCATCGCAAAAGCTCCCATGAAACGATCACACCGCGTCCCTCCAAGTCCTCCAATAGTGCAGTCAATCCATGATGATATCCATAAGCCTCCTCCATTTGTGTTGGAGGATGACCCATTGCCAACTCCTGCAACAAATATACAAAACATTAGAGGAACATACATGAGAAACTTAATACAAAAAAATTCAATAAATCAAATGGTACTTACAAACTCGTGATGCATCGTTTCATATCTGTCGCTACCCAAATGTGACGGTCCAACCGTATATAAACGTGTGGTTGTGACATCTCGCTGTTGGCAATATCAGTTAGGAGTCTGTTGCTTCTCGTTACAAATCATATCCCACTCCTCAGCATCTAACCATACAGGCTTTGGTAAGTGCGCTTTGAAAGCATCAGGAGCCTCGGATCGTCGATAGGACATAACTTCACTTGCGGTGTGCAGAATTCACTTTGAACTGACAAGAGGTTGTCCATCGACTGGTCAGAACTCCTCATAAATCATCTGTGTGATATAATTCTTTCAATCTTTATCTTGTTCACTCCATTTCAATATGATAGAGTGTCCAAACTGTATGGAGCAAAGCTGTCGTATACGTGCATGCATTGCTTTGCGAGCCACATCCATCACCGGAGCTCCATCTCGGATACTATACACCTTGGAGTTATCATGGTCATGAGCACCCCAAGGTGTACGTGGTGTTCAATGTGGTGTACTACGTGGTGTACCTACATGTAAAGTACTCGTCCTAGCAGCAGAAGCGAGCAACACAATGTCCATCACACTGCCTCCACAACAACTACCTCCTCTAGACGTACCTGTAGATCCACTTCTAGAACCTCCTACTCTAGAGCGTGACCTTGACCTACGAGAGGGTCCAGAACCTATGTCACGCTGAGGTGTCGAACACACATGTCTACTACTAGGCCGAGTAGGGGATGGCTGAAAAGATGGTCGTGGTGGAGTCGTAAAGCTAGGAGACATACCTCCTACAGGAGTAGCACCACCCATAGGAGTGACACCGGTAGGAGTGACACAGGTGAGAGTGACACCGGTAGGAGTGAGGCCAACAGGAGTGAGGCCGCTAGGAGTGAGGCCGGGAGGAGTGCTACCATGAGCGATCCAATACTCTAACGTAGCGTCCATATGCACGGGAGATACCTAAGAGATGAACTCTAAAAACTGCTCCTCTATCATGGAATGTGGAGTGATTGGAGGACTCTCTCCCATCGTGCTCTATAACAAAAGAACTCAAATAATTAGCATGTGATAATAAAGGTAATATAGAGAAATGATAGTGTACACAAAAATCTAGCAAAAAAAATAAACAAAAACTAGTACATACAAGTGTTTGATTAAAAAATCCTCTCGTCTAGCATCCTCTTGGAGATCCGATGCACTGAGAATATCTATCTCTATATTGATGGCTATAAATATCTATCACCATAATAATCTAGCTGGCCTTCTTCAGAATTATCATCTCTTTCACTCGCTCTACTTTTTTGCAAAAATTTCACCATCATCCCACTATCAAACGTAGACCTATTTTTATCAATTTGTGCAATTCGAAAGTGTCATCCATGAGACCATAGTGCACTGTATTTAGTATAATCCCAATCACATCCCTTTGCAAGTTCTTCTTCTTCTTTAGAGATATCTTCACCCACTGCCTTTGCTTGTGAAACCACTGTATCTAGCCATCTGCTCGTTGGAAAAGGTGGAAGAGGTCGAAGACTTTCTGGAAGAGGCAAAAATCGAGCCATGCTACCCTTTGGATGTGCTCTCTATCGAACAAACCCTTTTAATGTCTTCATAAAGCGCTCTAAGAAGAACATCCATCGACTATGGACAGTTCTTGCTAATAAATAAATAAATAACTAGAAAATTATAAATCCGTTACTCCATTCAAAAGGATTTTGAAGATTGAGTATAAGTAAGCTTGCACTTAGTCATGTGAAGTGACTTCCTTCATATATATGCTTTAGACATTCTTCTGGAAGATATTTCTCATTTTTAGAAATATCAATGCTTTCGTTGTCGTTTTGCTACCAATCCTCAAAAAAACTTTCCATGTCATCATCTTCATCATTATCACAAAAATCTTTTACTTTATCTTCTTTTGAATATAGGTCTTTCAATCTCGCATATTAAATAGGATCACTTTTGCATACCCTCCTCATGGAAGCTTCTGATAAATGAGGTCTTACTCGCAACTCTAAATGATGCGATGGAAGATCATCAATGTCATACATAGGAAACTACACACATGAATAAAAATCATTAGTATTCCATAAATAAATGAAAAGTAAAATTTAAACATAAATTTAAATATGTAAGTTAATTTAAAAAGAGTTTCAATCAATCAGAGTTTTCAATGCAACACAACATAGATGGATAGAAAGTTTTCATTGCTTTCTAGCTAAAAGGTGTTCTTGGAGGTCTATGCCATCCATAATTCTCTAATAATTCATCACCATCATTTAATGAAGTAATTGCATTGACAACTATGTATCTTGCTACTTTCTACTCATGTGTGGTGATTCATGACTATTTTCAGACTCCTCAAATGTGCAATTAGTCGTCGAACTATTATATCCTTGACTATTGTTTATTAAACCTGCTATATTTCCATGTGTGTAAGGTCTCCCATCAATACATAATCTTTCATTTTTGGCATGTGTAATCCTTGTACTAGCAAGACAAGATACATTCATGCATAATCCATAAGTAGTCATTCTTTGAACGTAACGTGTAAGTCGATGCCAATCTCCCAATCCATATATAGAACAACAAAATGACATAAGATTAACTTTAGAGTTCGGAGGCACATACAAATCCTTTACAATAAAGAGACTGCAACTAGCACTAGTAATAGTGGAAGGAGCAATCATATAGCAATTAACCCAAAAGTTAAAAACCTCTCCATCTAAAGGAAGTGGTTCTCTATTCCATCCTCCATATCTTCTTCTATCATATGTTTGTGCTAGAGGATGATCATGAGTTGCCAATGGATAATCTTGAGACATTTTAGTCTGTAAACCAAAAGGTAGAGGATTTCAAGAAACCTGTGCTTGTAATTGATAAAGGACAAGTCCCTTATGTGTACAAGGTATATTATCATTATTAGTAGAAGAATCATCCTCATCATCATCGAGCAAATATTCCTATATATTCCTCACATTGATCATGAGGTGGTGCATGCTTGAAACTACAATACTCTGCCTCATGTTCAATACATTCCAATTGTGGTCTTTGATATGTACCATATCAAAAATTACAACATATAATATGCTCTTGATAGTAAAAATCATCATAATTCCTATCGAAGGACACATGTAGAGATGTCATTGCATGGATACGAGGTGGTGGAGTACCCTCTAATTTATCAGAATCTGATTATAATATAACAATAACAAAACATACATCAATCATGTATGTACCTATCAAATATTAGAACTAAAAGTTTGATATACTTACAATAAGTAGTCCTTGCACGATTAGGAGACAGTGGTGGAGTTCCCTCTGATTGATCAGAATCTAATTATGTAGAAAATAAAGATACTAGACATTAATAATCTGATTATTTACATACATACATATTCACATATAGACATTTACATATACACACATATTCACATATACACGAATACACATTCTGACATATAAATACACATACAAAACTATAAATGTATGACATGTGTATGTATGTATGTATGGATATGTGGATGCATGTATTTATAATGTATGTATGTATCTATATGTGCGGGTATATGTATGCATGTATTTATTATGTATGTACGTGTATGTACATGTTTGGGTATGTATGTGTAAGTGTATGTATATATGTATGTGTATATGTTTGTATATGTGTATGTGTGGGTATGTATGTATGTGTATGTGTATGTGTATGCATGTATGAGCATATATATGTATATATAAGTGCATGTATCTATGTATAAGTTTATGTATATGTGTATGTGTATCCATGTATGTGTGTGTAAGTGTATGTAATATGTATGTGTGTGTGTATGTATTTACTATGTATGTGTGTGTATATGTATGTGTGTGTATATGTGTATGTGTATGCATGTATCTGTGTGTATGTGTATGTGTGGATATGTATATATGTGTATGTGTATGCATGTATGTATATGTGTGTATATGTATATGTGTGGGTGTGTATGTGTAAGTCTATGTACATATGTATGTGTATGCATTTATATGTTTTTAATGTGTCTATGTATGCATGTATGTGTATGTGTATGTGTATGCATGTATCTGTCTGTATGTATGTATATAAAAGTGTAGGTATCTATGTATAAGTTTATGTATATGTGTATGTGTATGCATGTATATGTGTGTGTGTATGTATATATGTATGTGTGTCGGTATGTATTTACTACGTGTGTGTATATGTATGTGTGTACATATGTGTATCTGTATGTATGTGTGTACATATGTGTATCTGTATGTGTATGCATGTATGTATATGTGTATGTGTAAGTGTATGTTTATGTGTATGTGTATGTGTATGTGCATGTGTGGGTATATATCTGTAAGTGTATGTATATATGTATGTGTAGGCATGTATCACTACAACAGATCGGTCATATATTGAGGCTTTTACCAAGGAAATTGAACAGGTGCATTTTTGCCCGGACGTCGGTGTACGTGTCGATATGTGCATCAGACCTAAAGTGTCAGTATAGGCATTGGTATAATCCTCGATATGAGCATCAGTATAATATTCAATACGAGCATCGATAATACCGTCGTGTATACCTGCGCCCACTAGGTGTACGGATGCTTATTCCGATGACCCTGCTGGAAGTCCAGTCGCTTATACTGATGTCCATATTTGCAAATTTTTCTTTGGGCAGAGTGTGTTGTCTTTTGCTTCAACAACATTACCATGATGTTGTTTAGCAAAAGACAATACACTCTACCAAAAAAAAACAGAGTACATGTGATGTGTACTCTAATGGCAACCAAAATATGATTTCATAAAGCAAATTATTATTGGACACAAAAGAGATAATCAGAATGAACCATAAACCATGAACCATTTACAAAAAAAGTTATATATTTCATAAATGAAGCATGTACAAGAGTGTGGCAATATATGGCTTTTACAAAATGTGGCAAAGCATTGCCATATAAGAATCAAATACAAAATTTTGGTCCACCACTGCCATACACGTGTAGAGAATGTTCCATATCAACAGTCCTCCAACAAAGAACATTCATGAAATGAGATAAATTCACATGAGATTTACAAACAACAAGTAAAAAGCAAGTTTATAAATTCATCACCTCATTTCAAACGCTCCCATGAAATGACCGCACTGCATCCCTCCAAGTCCTCCAATAGTGTAGTCAATCCATGACGATATGCATAAGCCTCCTCCATTTGTGTTGGAGGACGACCCATTACGAGCTCCTACAACAAATATACAAAACATTAAAGCAACATACATGACAAGCTTAACACAAACAAATTCGATAAACCAAATGGTACTTACAAACTCGTGACGCATCGTGTCATATCCGTCGCTACCCAAATGTGACGGTCCAACCATATCTAAACGTGTGTTTGCGGCATCTTGTTGCTAGTGATATCGGTCAGGGTTTTACTGCTCCTCATCACGAATCATATCCCACTCCTCAGCATCTAACCATACAGGCTTTGGTAAGCCTACTCTGAAAGCATCACGAGCCTCGGATCATGGGACATAACTTCACGTGCGGTGTGCAGAGTCCACTCTGAACTGACAAGAGGCTACCCATGTGCTGGCCGGAACTCCTCATAAATCCTCTTTGTGATATAATTCTTCCGATCTTTATCTTGTTCACTCCATTTCAACATGATAGAGTGTTCAAACTATATGGAGTAAAGTTATCATATACGCTGACACATTGCTTTTCCATCCACATCCATCATCGGAGCTCCATCTCGAATACTATACACCTTGGAGTCATCATGGTCATGAGCACATCAAAGAGTACATGGTGTTCCATGAGGTTTACCATATGGCGTACGTGCATCTGAGGTACTCATTCTAGGAGTAGAAGTGGGCGACACAACGTCCGTTGCACAGCCTCAACAACAGCCGCCTCCTCCAAACCTACATGTAGATCCACTCCTAGAACCTCCTACTCCAGAGCATGACCTCGACCCATGAGAGGGGCCATCACCAGTATCGCACTGATGTATCAAATGCACATGTCTACTACTAGAGCCAGTAGGGGATGGCTGAAAAGATGGTTGTGGTTGAGTCATAAAGCTAGGAGACATACCTCCGGGGGGAGTAGCACCACCCGTAGGAGTGACGCGGGCAGGAGGGACACTAGTAGGAGTGACACCGGCAAGAGTGAGGCCGGCAGGAGAGAGACCGGCACAAGTGAGGCTGGTAGGAGTTTGGCTGGGGAGAGTTCTACCACGAGCGATCCATATACTATGATGCAACGGCCATATACAACAGAGGTACTTGAGAGATAAACTCTAAGAACTGCTCCTATGTCATGGAATGTGGAGTGATTGGAGGACAGTCTCCCATCGTGGTCCATAACAAAAGAACTCAAATAATTAGCATATGATAATAAAGGTAATATAGAGAAATGGTAGTGTACAAAAGAACCTAGCAAAAAAATAAACAAAAATTAGTACGTACAAGTGTTTGATTCAAAACTCCTCTATTCTAGCATCCTCTTGGAGATCTGATGCATAGAGAATATCTATCTCTATGTTGAAGACTTCTAAATCACTTGGTATGCTAGTTTGTTCTTGATCATCATCTATTGCTTCATCGTGTATTTTGTCTTCTTCAAGGACCTCTTCTTCTGGAACAATGATCTCTTCGTCCTCGACTATCGAATGAATATATGAGTCCACTACAGATGGGCTTTCTTCTACATCTATGTTCCCACAAATGTTTCTACTATGTAGGGCGACTTGTAAAACAAATAGCCACGCAGGATTGGTGGGGGTGAATGCCGTAGAGAATTTGATCTCTACTTCTTTTGGAAGGACACACAGTAGATTGGGGAGCCAAGGGGCCTGTTTGGAGAAAGGCCAATAATTGTTAATTGAAGCTCTTCCTAAGAAGAAACACCTATGATGACACCTAAATGTAGTCCTTTTTGTGTCATCCAACAGCTAATCTTCTCTTTGACATGCATATAACCAATCACATAGAATTCAATAGAAGTGAAAGAGCCTTCTTTCTCTACACGGAAGAATCTTTATGATGATTGACTAGAGCCTCTTATGGAGCAGTTGGGGCTTTTCATGAGACATGATGAGTATGAGGGACAAGAAGAATAACAAGAAATTGACCAAGCTCTTACTCCTCATAGCTCTTCATAAGAGTTTCTTCCTTCTCCCATTTGTAGTTCGTCATGCTGTCATCTTGGTGTAACTAAGTGATGTGGATATGTGCTTGATGCAATTTTATTTATGGTTTTTCATGTCTGTACAGTATCAACGAGCCCCTTGAATATGAATGGAAAAGGAAATCCCTACCTTAGGTCCTACCCACTAAAGGAGATTTCTACGTCAGCATCAACCTACCAAAACAATCCAGCGTTGTGGTCACGATTTGAAGCCATTGCTTTCGGCATAAGATGTTTTGAAGAGGCTGAACCGCACCGTTCGGGATGCTTCGTGATGTTATTTCTAGGAAAACCAAAGTCGAAAGGGATTTTTTTAGGTGCACTTTCCTATTGTGCCAACAAGAGGACGTGTGCATGCGGAGGATCTTCTTCCTTCTTGGCAGATATATGCAAAAGGCAAGGAATGTGAAGCGGATAGTTCATGGTGAAGGAGGAAGCAGAACGAAGTCTTCTTTTGGGGTTTGTCTGATAAGGCTTATTATTGGAGCTTCAAGAAAATTTTTGTAGGATACAAGGCAGTCCTGGGCAAAAGAATGAAGTTGTTCATGTTCTACCTTAATGCTTGTGGGCGAGACATTATCAGAAGGTGATGGTTATCCAATCAAAAATGAAGATTGGTTCATCGGTTGCATATGACGCAAGCAGCATGGTTCAGATCCGGGAATGGAATGAACAATTTGGAAAAAGGGAGATTACTCTAGAGGCATATGACAGGGGGCACGGGCACGTTTCCAGAAGTCCTATCGTGAGGTTTATGCTTGCAGAAGCAGGAATTTTTATGTTCAGTTATTGGTGTTATTTTATCAGAAGTTCGTGGCTGAGCAGTCCAAGAAAGAAATACGTGACATCCTTGTCAGGTACGACCGAACTCTGCTCGTGGCTGATCCCCGGCGTTGCGAGCCAAAGAAGTTTGGAAAAAAGGGGGGATGCCTTCCGATGCTGGGGAATGATATTGGAAGAATACTCCATGATTGCATGCGCTTCAAGAGAACACTCAAGCAGATGGATTTGCTTGATGAAAATAGTGCAAGAGCAGTTCGACGATTCTGCCTCTCATACCATGATATATTGTCCATCATTATAGAATTTTCATCTCGTCTGCAACAAATGAGGCATGCACATGACTCTTCTGCGTGTCTCCACAACTGTGATTAGAAAGAAGGGAAGAGAGAAAAACGCGAGGATTCTAAAGTTGTTGCTGACCGCCTCCTGGACTGCCTCTGACGGGGCGTTTCTCCGCGTTTAAGGAGACATTTTAGCAACTCTGAGTCGGGGGAACTCCTGTGGCGAGCTCTATCACAAGAAGAACTGCAGAACAATCACAAGGTTCAAGTTATGCATGCGAAGGACATGTACCACGAATGTCGCCTGGAGGCGATTTTCGTACTCCAGAGTTAAATATTACAGGGGTCAGTTCCATCACAAAGGAGAGATTTAGCTTTGGAGGGATATTCTCTGACAAGAAATTCAGTATGGGCAACCTTTGCAAAGCAGGATCAAGCCATGCAATTCGTGCAAAGCCATGAAATCGCTTTGTTTGTATATCAAGATCACCTAACCGGACAGAGAAGGTTCTTAGCTACCACTTACAAAGAGTTCTGGTCCAGGTTTGTTGCTTGCTGTTGTACAATGCCCAGCACAGTTGCTTCATTTACTTCCAAGATCCACATAAAACGTGGCAACTTTTCATGAACCATGTTATGAGCTACCTTCAGTGGCCCTTTTCTCATGCACTTGTATCGACAGGTATGAGTTGATTCCATATGATCATCGACATCACTATGAAATAATTATGCAGGTTGGGTACGAGTCGAAGGATTGATCGAGGATACACTGAAGTAAGTATTGAATGTGTGAAAAGTGTGGCACATGGATGCATTCGATTTACATCTAGCCACCCTTTCTGGATAGAAATATATGCCATTTCGGTTACTTCAGAGAGGCCGATGCCTACGAATGTTCTGTCCTTTTCAGTGTGCTATGTATAAATGCGTAGAATTTGCAGTTATGATTTGTAATGATCGTTATTCTGCGTAGGATGCGCAGTTCTGAGTTGTAATATGCTGATTATCTACCTTAAGTGGGAGAAGCTGATGCCAGGCTTGTGTATTTTCTAGCTGTAAAGCTCATGCGAATATTTGTGCTGCTGATTATTCGATGCCGTTACGTTTATGTACTCTGGTCACTGTGGGTTTGCGTTCATGACGCCTTAAATGTTGTTGAGCTTAAGATCATTTAATTATCTCAGTTCGGCATTCTCAAGCAGGCGTTTTTTTTTTGCAGTCTTGTGATCCTATGTAAGGCAAACATGTGCATGATTTTAGTGTTTGGCATCTAGATATATTGTCTATTTAGAGTTATCATGGCCTCTTAGTGAATGAACTATCTGTTTGGGGCGATTTGGCCCATTGATCTGCATTGCAATAATGCAACAGCTGGATATGGCTTATCCAGTAGCTTTGTTTAATCCTCTCATCCCAGATTGAAGTGTTTTCAGCCCGCTTTTCTCAATCTCTCTAAGAAATACCTTGTAGTCATTACGCTTTGGTCGCATGCACATATATCTTCATACTTGCCTTCTTACTTTATGGAGACCGGTTTCTTATGAAGCTTATGAGGCCTGCTGCGTGACGTTTTTTATGGTTGTCTGTATCAACGTGGGCCTTAATATGTGGTATACATTAAATCTTTGTAACTTGTGCACCTGTCATGGTCACGGAACTTTTCAGTGTGAAAAAGAAGACGTAGACAAATCAGTCTCATATCTAGCGAGTCTTCTCATTTAGACTAGCGATGAGCAAGAGTCATAACTATGATATGTACAACACTTACACTATAAATAAGGTGCTATGATTTAGACATGCATATTGTCATGTTGGGCACATGATGCTTTCTTCAATTATACAATGTGTGTATAAAGTTATGTACTCTGTTTCATATCTTCTTTGCACTAAGTCACACTGAAAGTGCATGTACTTTTAACCAGATCAGCATCCAAACATGTTATTTAATGTCCAAATAATGTTTATACCAATTGTGATAAAAACTCTTTGTCACGAAAAACTTGGCCATGAGATGAAAAGAAAATGTTGAGTGTCAATGTTACCTATGGTGAAGATGTATAAATTCAATGTCCATAGCTTTAAGGATCTAGTGAGAAAATTAATTAAGTACTTCTATGCCGACTTATCGAAAGACCGAGAATTACATTACGAATAAATGCTTATGGAGAAGTAGAACTAAATTGAATTGAATTTGGAAGTAATATCACTATTCTCGACCCTCCTTTGGCGAACCCGACGACAGCGTTCTATCTGGAAAGTAGAGGGGTTACTAAGATCACTTAAGATCTCACCCAAAAAAGAGGAAAGTGACTTAGTTTTGTTCTTATGAGAACCCAAATGTTTTTGCTTGGTTGTATAAAGATCTAAATTGTATGGATACAAAAATCACCCAATCCTTACGACAATGGAAACACAAATAGTGAAAAAAATCACCCTACAACTACAATGATACCTATTCTTAGAATACAAAATGAACGACGAGATTGACAAGTTGTGGAAGTTGGCCTTATTTATGAGTAGAGGAGGGATCTCACCTATGGTGGTACTTCAAACAAAAATGAAAAACCTTGAGTGTACATTAATTTGAAGAACATTAATGAAGGCACTATTAGAGATAGTAATTATGTACCAATAATTGATCATCTATTAGACTGGGTTACTAGAAAAGAGGTCTTAAGATTTTTAGATGGATTTCAAGTACAATCAAGTATCCATAGCATTCGAGGACAACCACAAGATAGATTTTCCCATAGAATGGGGTATCCATGATGTTAGGGTAGTTCCTTTTGGGCACATTATTATGACTACCATTTTTCAAACAACCATGTGCCATATGTTTAAATAATTCCTTAGGAAAAGTTTAGCGGTTTATGTTGATGATCTCTTTACTCATTCATAATGTAAAACACAACAGATTGTATACCTCAAGTTCCTCTTTGGAAAGTGACACATATGTAAGCTTCTCTCAAACCCATGTGTTCATGACTCGACAAGCAATAACCCTTGGACACATTATTTCTAAGCATCAGATTTCTATTGAAGAAGAAAAAACAAAATTCATTTCTAATCTTAAATGGACAAAAATTCTAAAGATATTCATGCTTTTACGGGACACTGCAGATACAATCAATGCTTTATAAATATGTATGCTAGTGAAATACAAGCCTCTTTATGCAATCATCAATGATTTCTACTGGACAAAGGAGTGTGAAGTGGCCTTCCAAGAGGTGAAAATGCTTGGTGTAAGCTCCTAGTTTTGAAATTAGCTAATTTGTATAACCCTTTCACTTAGATGTGTACATGTCCAATTATGCTTTATTTGGTATTTTAGCACAACCTAGAGATGATGCGAAAATGGATTTCCCTATAGCTATGCAACTTCAAAACTTAACAGTGAAGAAAGAATTATATGAATAAAAAACAATGGCAAAGGAAGGCAAAGCCACTACAACAGATCGATCGTATACCGAGGTTTTTATCGAGGGAAATGAACGCGCATATTTTTGTCGCAACGTCGATGTAGGTGTCGGTATGCATGTTGGTATTAAAGCGCCATTATGGGCATTGGTATAAGCATCATTATGAGCATCGATATAAGCATTGGTATAAACATCGGTATTACAGACGCCATATCGACAGCTCTACTGGGTGTACCATCACGTATACGGTGCCCACTCGGTGTACCGACACTTATTTTGATGACATTATTGGGAGTATCGTTGCTTATACCGAGGACCATATGTGCAAAATTGTTTTTGGGCAGAGTGTGTTGTCGTTTGCTACAGCAACATTACCATGATGTTGCTTAGCAAAAGACAATACACTCTGCCCAAAAAAAACCGAGTACATGTGATGTGTACTCTAATGTCAACCAAAATATGGTTTCATAAAATAGAATATTATTGGACACAAAAGAGATAATCAGAATGAACCATGAACCATATACAAAAAGAGTTATATATTTCATAAATGAAGCATGTACAAGAGTGTGGCAAACCACTGTCATATATGATGCTTTTACAAAATGTGGCAAAGCAATGCATTGCCATATAAAAATCAAATACAAAATTTTGGTGTGCCACTGCCATACACATGCAAAGAACGTTCCATATCAATAGTCCTGCAACAAAGAACATTAATGAAATGAGATAAATTCACATGAAATTTACAAACAACAAGTAAAAACCAAGTTTATAAATTAATAACCTCATCGCAAATGCTCCCATGAAACGACCACACCACGTCCCTCCAAGTCCTCCAATAGTTGTCAATCCATGACGATATCCATAAGCCTCCTCTGTTCATGTTAGAGGATGACCCATTGCCAACTCGTGCAACAAATATACAAAACATTAGAGGAACATACATGAGAAACTTAACACAAACAAATTCAATAAATCAAATGGTACTTACAAACTCGTGATGCATCATGTCATATCCACCACTACCCAAATGTGATGGGTTAACCATATCTAAATGTGTGGTTGTGACATCTCGCTAGTGGTGATATCAGTCAGGAGTTTGTTGCTGCTCGTCGTGAATCATATCCCACTCCTCATCATCCAACCATAGAGGCTTTGGTAAGCGTGCTCTAAAAGCATCACGAGCCTCAGATCGTTGATGTACATAACTTCATGTGCGATGTGTAGGATTCACTCTGAATTGACAAGAGGTTGTCCATCGACTAGTCGGAACTCTTGATAAATCGTTTGTGTGATATAATTCTTCCGATCTTTATCTTGTTCACTCCATTTCAACATGATAGAGTGTCCAAACTGTATGGAGCAAAGTTGTCGTATACGTGCACGCATTGCTTTGCCAGTCGTGTCCATCACCGAGCTCCATCTCGGATACTATACACCTTGGAGTCATCATGGTCATGAGCACCCCAAGGTGTATGTGGTGTTCCACGCGGTGTACTACTTGACCTAGGAGATGGGCCAGAACCTATATCACGTTGAGGTGTTGAATGCACATGTCTACTACTAGACCCAGTAGGGGATGGCTGAAAGGATGGTCGTTCTAGAGTCATAAAGCTAGGAGACATACCTCCTGCGGGAGTAGCACCACCCGCAGGAGTGACACCAGCAGGAGTGATGCCGACGGGAGTGACACCGGCAGGAGTAATGCCGGCAGGAGTGAGGCAGCCAAGAGTGAGTCCGCCAGGAGTGATGCCGGGAGGATTGCAACCACGAGTGATCCCATATTGTGATGCAGCGGCTGTATACGTGGGAGGTACATGAGCAATGAACTCTAAAAACTACTCCTCTATCATGGAATGTGGAGTGACTAGAGGACTCTCTCCCATCGTGCTCTGTAACAAAAGAACTCAAATGATTAACATGTGATAATAAAGGTAATATAGAGAAATGATAGTGTACAAAAAAACCTAGCAAAAAAAATAAACAAAAATTAGTACGTACAAGTGTTTGATTCAAAAATCCTCTAGTCTAGCATCCTCTTGGAGATCTGATGCACCGAAAATATCTATCTCTATATTGATGGCTTCTAAATCGCTTGCTATGAAGGTTTCTTCTTGATCATCATCTATTGCTTCGTCTTCTCGAACAATGACCTCTTCTTCAATGACCTCTTCTTCTCGAACAATGATCTCTTCCTTCTCGAGTATCGAATGAACCTCTGAGACAACTACAGATGGACTTTCTTCTACATCTATGTTCTCACAAATTTGTCTACTACGTGGGGTGACTTCTAAAAGAAATAGCCACTCTGTTTCTTTTGAATCTAGTATAAAAATAACTTGCTCAGAGTGTTCAGGAAGTACAAATGTATCCCTTTCATCCGGTCATAATTTTATGGAGTCGACTTGATGCAAACTGTTTTTATCCCGCCTCAACTATTGTGTTTCTTTGAGCGGTGACTACTTTGAACCATTTCACATCAAAAACAAAGTAATCAAACTTCCTAAAAGATAGTTTCAAGATATCTTGAATCACACCACAATAATCTAGCTGGCCTTCTTGAGCATTATCATCTCTTGCACTTGCTCTACTTTTTTGCAAAAGTTCACCATCACCCCACTATTAAAAGTAGACCTATCTTTATCAATTCGTGTGATTCGAAAGTTTCATCCATGAGACCATAGTGCACCGTATTTAGTATAGTCCCAATCACATCCCTTTGTGAATTCTTCTTCTTCTTCAGAGATATCCTCACCCATTGCCTTTGCTTATGAAACCATTGTATCTAGCCATCTGCTCGTTGGAAAAGGTGGAAGAGGTCGAAGAATTTCTGGAAGAGGTAAAAATCGAGTGGAATGATTCCTTTGAAACTGAGCTCTTTCCTTTGTGTTGGTTTCCTTGGCAAGCTCATGCTTTTTTAACCACTTCTACATAGGCTCAGAGTTAACTTTGCAAAACTTCATTGCCTTCTCTCTAAAAGCTACATCCATTTTTCTTTGCAATCCTTTACCTTATGGTTCATCACCTATGAGACGAACATCTTCATCATCCCTCCATAAGCGAGGCATTTCGGGATCCGATATACGTAGAAACTCAATTATGAATACAAGAGACTCTTGTACAAGCCATTCCTCTGTCATGCTACCCTCTGGACGTGCTCTCTATCGAACAAACCCTTTTAATGTCTTCATAAAGCACTCTAAGAAGAACATCCATCTACTATGGACGGTTCGTGCTATTGCAACTTCATTGTCCACATAAGTATGCCTTGCACTCGCACGTCTCGTCTTCTTATAGGTTGAGACATGTCACACATAGTAATCCCAACCCATTAAATGCACAGTTCTTCCACAAGTGGTGCAAGATATACATCCATGTTTTTAACCTTATACTTACTTGGTACAATAAAATCTAATAATAAATTATCTTTTTTGTGGCCAGCCATGGTGGGATGTTATAATTTACCAAACATGCAGGCCATGTGCTCCATGAAGAACTGCGTAATTCAAATGGACTCACTCCATCCATAGCTAGGCCTAGACGTATGGACCGCTCACTAGCAAACTCTGGCCACTTACTATCTATGTGCTTCCAAGCATCAGAGTCAGTAGGCACTTGCATTACACCATCTGTAGACCTGCTCTTTGTATGCCATGACATTAACTCAGCTATATATTTGCATCTAAACATGTTCGTAATTCGTGGAATGATAGGAAAGTGGCGAAGAACCTTTGCAGGGATTGCTTCGCCTACAAGGTCTTCTCTAAATCTGTTTGCTCCACACTTTGGACATACATGGAGATGCTCATACTCATTCCGAAAAAGGATGCAATCATTCAAACAAGCATGAATCTTAGTATAATCCATTACAATGGACTGCAAAAGTTTTTTTGTATCTCCACGTGTTGGAGGCATGTCATTTCCTTCTCGCAAAAATTGATCTTAAAAAAGCCTGCAATAAGCCATTAAAACGATATTGGTAAATAAAGTTAGTTTGATACAACAATGAAAGTTTATTTCAAATCCACTTACGTGAAAAATTCAGTGACACTACTATCTAACCATCCCTAAATGGATTGCAGATTGAGCATCGCCATTGATGCACATAGTATAGATATCTTTGCTCCATTGTAAAGTGGTAAACAAGCTAGTCTTCACATGTTTTCATATTCTTCATCGACTATATTTACTCTGATTTAAATGATTAAAATTAAATCTATTTTTATATATTTAATCCTATATATTAAATTTATTTATTTAGCACACTAGTTCTTATCATATTTATTTATCTATATAATTATCCTATTTTATATATATATTTATTTATATATTCATATTTTTTTCTTAATTAATCCTATTTTTATATATTTAATTATATATATTTAATTATATATATCTAATTAAATTACTTAAAACACTATTTCTTTCTATATTTATTTACATATATAATTATCCTATTTTATATATATATTTATTTATATATCCAGATTTTTTTCTTAATTAATCCTATTTTTACATCTTTAATTATATATATTTAATTAAATTACTCAAAACACTACTTCTTTCTATATTTATTTATCTATGTAATTATCCTATTTTATATATATATTTATTTATATATTCAGATTTTTTCCTTAATTTTTTTCTATGTTTTCTCTTTATATAAATTTAATTGAGTTATATGTATGCCCAAACCCTAAAACCCTAATCTTAAAGATCTAGATCTAAAATATGTATATTTCTCTATGCATGTGTATACACATGTATATATGTATTATATGTGTATGTGTATGTGTGTATATATGTTATGTAGGTGTTAAAAC
Source organism: Ceratopteris richardii (assembly GCA_020310875.1). Classification (NCBI taxonomy): domain Eukaryota; kingdom Viridiplantae; phylum Streptophyta; class Polypodiopsida; order Polypodiales; family Pteridaceae; genus Ceratopteris; species Ceratopteris richardii. The sequence goes on from CM035414.1 coordinate 155,257,160, forward strand.
CCTAAAACCCTAATCAAAAAGACCTAGACCTAAAACATGTATATATGTGTATGCATGTGTATAAATATGTGTATGTGTATATATATGTGTGTATATAAATAGGTGTATAAGTATATGTGTGTATGTGTATGTGTATGTATATTTACGCTGATTAAAATGATTAAAATTAAACTTGTTTTTATATATTTAAACTTATATATTAAATCTATTTATTTAAAACACTAGTTCTTATCATATTTATATATCTAGATAATTATCCTATTTTATATATATATTTATTTATTTATGTATTCAGATTCTTTTATTAATTAATACTATTTTTTATATATTTATTTATATATATTTAATTATATATATTTAATTATATATATTTAATTAAATTATTTAAAACACTAGTTCTTTTTATATTTATTTATCTATATAATTATCCTATTTTATATATATATTTATTTATATATTCAAATTTTTTCCTTAATTTTTTTCTATATTTTCTTTTTATATAAATTTAATTGAGTTATATCTATGCCTAAACCCTAAAACCCTAATCTCAAAGATCTAGATCTAAAATATGTAAATTTTTGTATGGATGTGTATATACATGTATATATGTATTATATGTGTATGTTTATGTGTGTGTATATATATTATGTGGGTGTTAAAACCCTAAAATCCTAATCAGAAAGACCTAGACCTAAAACATGTATATATGTGTATGCATGTGTATAAATATGTGTATGTGTATATATATGTGTATATAAATAGGTGTATAAGTATATGTGTGTATGTGTATGTGTATGTGTATGTGTGTGTGTATGTATATTTACTCTGATTAAAATGATTAAAATTAAACCTATTTTTATATATTAAATCTTATATATTAAATTTAATTATTTAAGACACTAGTTCTTATCATATTTATTTATCTATATAATTATCCTATTATATATATATATCTATTTATATATTCATATTGTTTCTTAGTTAATCTTATTTTCTTATATTTAATTATATATATTTAATTATATATGTTTAATTGAATTATTTAAAACACTATTTCTTTTTATATTTATTTATCTATATAATTATCCTATTAAATATTATATATATATATATATATATATATACATATATATATATATATATATATATATATTTGTATATTCAGATTTTTCTCCTTAAATTTTTTTCTACATTTAATTGAGTTATATGTATGCCTAAACCCTTAAACCCTAATCTTAAATATCTAGACCTAAAATATGTATATTTCTGTATGCATGTGTATATACATGTATATATGTATTATATGTGTATGTGTATGTGTGTATATATGTTATGTAGGTGTTAAACCCTAAACCGTTAATCAGAAAGACTTAGACATAAACCTGAAATACAACCTAAAGAATTAAACCTGAACTACTAAAACCTAAATACTTAAACACCTTAAAAAACCTAAACCCCTAATCCTATTTTATATATATGTTTATTTATATATTCAGAATTTTTTCTTATTTTTTTATATTTTTTCTTAATATAAATGTAATTGAATTATATGTATGCCTAAACCCTAAAACTCTAATCTTAAATATCTAGACCTAAAATATGTATATTTTGCTATGCATGTGTATGTACATGTATATATGTATTATATGTGTATGTGTATGTGTGCATATATGTTATGCATGTGTAAAAACCCTAAAACCCTAATCGTAAAGACCTAGACCTAAAACATGTGTGTATGTGTATGCATGTGTATATATATGTGTATGTGTATATATATGTGTATATATATGTGTATATATATGTGTATATATATGTGTATATATATTTGTATAAGTATATGTGTATGTATGTGTAAATAGCCTAAAAACCCTAATCCTATTTTTATATTTTATATAAGAAAACTTCAAAATCAAAATTTTATATAAAATTATATATATTTGATTAAAACACTAGCTTATGGGTGTATATGTATGAATGTGTGTATGTATGTGTGTGTGTGAACGTATGCATGTGTGTATATGTGTATGTGTGTCTATGTATGCATGTGTGAGTATATGTGTATGTGTGTGTATGTATGCATGTGTGTGTATACATTCATGTGTGTGTGTGTGCATGCATGTGTGTATGTATGTGTGTGTGCATGTGAGTGTATGCAAGCATGTGTGTATATGTGTGTGTATGTATGTATGCATGCATGTGTGTATATGTGTGTATATGTATGCATGTGTGTATGTATGCATGTGTGTACATGTGTGTGTATGTATGCATGTGTGTATATGTGTATGTGTGTGTATGTATGCATGCATGTGTGTATTTGTGTATGTGTGTGTATGTATGCATGCATGTGTGTACATGTGTGTGTATGTATGTGTGTATGCATATGCATATGTGTAGTTGTGTGTGTATGTATGTGTGTATGTATGTGTGTATGCATGTGTGTGTATGTATACACATTCATGGGCTCAACAATTGAATAGCCACCCTTACGAGTTGGGCTCAGATAACAGTGAATCAAAAATGTCTTTTAGTACAGAAAGACCAGAAGGAGGGTTAAACATAGCATACTTGGAAAAACCCGAAGGACCCTGTAGAACCCAATTAGAATATGTCCGAGCCAACCGTTTAGGTGCTTGCATCTATGAAGATGGCTTGTGAAGACAAGTGGTGCAAATGCACAACCATGATCAACCCATTGGATTGGAATGTCCAGTGGTGAAATTCGAGAGAGACGCATACATAGACAAAGAAGGAATGATGTACATCCTAAGTATTCAGCCAAACAATACCAATGAGAGACAGACGCGAGAACCCAAGGAAAAGAACCTGTAGGAGAAGAACCTAGGACACCTAGAGGGAAATCTGTATTGACAAGAGTACTAATCCCATAGTGGATCCCTTAGGACAATAGAAGCATAGAATTGATCCTGAATAAGGAAACTGATGAAGCATTTTGGAGGTACAGAATGGAACAACCTAGTGAGGTAGGCTCCATCATGATTTATGAATTTAAGGACCCAGATACTCTTGGAAAGGTTGTATACCTGGATGAAACTTCAAAGCGAGTATTTGTAGTACCAGACCATGCGAGAAATACCTACACATGGAGAGGTGATTTAGTATTCCATCCATCTCGAACAAATGTAAACATGAGCCATTAGGGTGCTGGAACATCCGCAGCCCATGGTACTCAAAGAGAGAAGAACAAAGAGAGACCAGAAGTAAGTTTTACTCATCCCATAAGGAGAGATAGAACCACCATGGACATTGATAAAGTGGAAAGACAAAGGGAACCTAGAATACTAGGTGGTAGAGATGATTTTCCTCTACCTAGACCACCTGAACACCCAAGGATATTGAGACCCACTCAATTAGTAAAGTCAATGAAAAACTACTTTGATGGGACAGGAGATCCCTATGATCATGTTGAGGAATTTAAGCAAGTGCTCCAAGCAGAGCAAGTAGAAGACATGTTCATGCCATACAATGCATTTGGACTAACGTTAAAGAACACGGCTTTAACTTGGTTCCAACCATTGCAACAAAGGCAATTTAGAGATGTTCATCTCTTGTTAGAGTCATTCATCATTGAGTTCTCTAAAAGTGGATTAGGCATGATACGTCTTTGTTGATTCATAGTTTCAAACAGACCCCTCAAGAAACAGTTAGAGTGGCAGGATGTAGGTTTAGAAAATACATTGAAAGATGTCCAATGCAATAGTTACCCTCACAGGCCAAACAAGTGACATTGTTTTTAGATGGCCTCTTGAGCTCTAAACTATGCTCCTATGTATACTTGAAGGAACCCAGAACATTAGAGCAATGTGTAAGAATCTGTATAAACATTGAGGACAACCTTGGAGATGAGTTGGAACTCTCAAAGGTCTATAAAGACTCAGATTGTTCATCTCTAGCATCCTCAAAATTGTCTAGCTCGATAGAGGACCTAGCAGAAAAAGTGGCCTAGAAACTAGGAGTTTCTAGTAAACAAATGCCTAGGTTAACAACAAACAAGCATTGTTACACTTGTGGTGGTGATCATATGGAAAATGTGTGTCCCAATGCAACACAACCACAAGCCAACCCTAGTGGCCAATACTGTACAATTGAGAGATGATACACGAATCACACGGCTTGAGACTACCCATATAACAAACAAATAGTATGACAGAACTACCCGCAAGCATACCCACAACCAGGTAGGTATCAAGGTGAGTATAATGCTCAGCCTCATTACTATAGGCCTCCTCAAAACTATCCTTATCCGGCTCAACAAAGACCTCAACCTGTTTTAGCTCAGCAACCACCCCCACTAGCTGATGTCTGAAGTTAGCTCACTTATGCTTTTGATTAGTTATGAGCTTGTAAATATTTGTCTATATATATACAAAGAAAATGTCAAGTAAAATATGAGAGATTATGTGAGAACAAGATTTGAGGAGAATTAGATGTCATTAGATATTTTAGAAGTGAGTAGGATCTCTCTCATCATTTAAAAGTTTCCAGAAATGAAGAAATGTTGTGCCCGATCTTTCTGAGTATTCTCCTTCTGTGTTGAATCTTTTGTGAAATGATTTTGTAAAAATATAAGTCTATAGCTGATTGACCTCTGTACAAATTTTCAGCTTCTAGTTGTGATCAGGCTGAGAGAATTGAGTGTAGGAACATTTACATGTGTAAATGGAAAGAAGAGAAGTTACAGGAGGTGCAAAATTTGATGCTAATGTTTTCATCAGTTCTCCTTCCACAGTGTAAAGTTTTAAGCAAGCAAGCACTCATTCTTTAAGTTGGAAGGTAAGCTATCTATGGCTAAAAGCATTTGCATAAACAGGCTCTAGATTGAGAGAACCAAGTGTTAGAAGTTACAGGTGTCTGAATCGACTTCTCAAAAGAATAGTTTTAGACATAGGTGACTTGATGAGATCATTTATCAAGATCTACTAATTCTTTTGAAGTGATTTAACTTGGAGGAGGTGCGCAAAGTTTAGGTGACACCGTATGCAAAGTTTTATCAAAAACTTTACACAATTGATAAGTCAATGAGAGAGATATATGCAGCAGACTTTCTGTAGAATCATCTTCTTCACAGTTTCTTCAAAATCTTTATAATTGATCATTAATCCTTCAAATTGGTGAATGTTTTGAGTTACTCTTGATATAGAGGTGCTCTAACTTCAAGAGTAGCTTGTTCTTTTGGAGATTAACATTCTCCATCAATTGAGTCACCAGAACATGTGGAAACATATCAATATGATAGTCCACCATTGGAACCCAGTTCAGAGCCCGACTATGCTAATGTGATGCACACCAATCCTAATCCACGGCCCCAATTAAGACAACAAAGACCACAAGGCCCTAGAGGACCATGCTTTAGGTGCCAAGGAGATCATTTCATAAAGGATTGTCCCCATCCTCCGATCACAGGACAGTCACAATATGATAACATACAAGGCTTTTGCGTCGAGTGTGGTAAAGAGCATATCATCAAAGATTGTCCTAAGAACCCTGCTAATGCTTCAAAAGTGACACCCATCAATGTGATAGGAATTGTACACAATGCAGATGAATCCAACCCTACATACATGTCTATCCGCTATAACAAGATCCCACGCGCTCTTACAAAAACAATTGCTTGATTAAGAGAAAATAGCTGAAACCAGCAAAGTTGGAGAGTCTATTAACAAAAAGACGAAATCTTGGAAAGGTTAGAGAGAAAGAATTAAGAGAAAACGGAGCAAAAAGATAATTGAGTTGGAAGGAAGTTTAAAGGAATCCAGAGCCAAAATCCTAGCATTGACTTCGCAAGAATCTAATTAGGAGAACCTAGCTTAGAGATCAGGATCAGTTTTAGCACAACCTATACCAGAAAACTTATACATGATGTTTCATGCATATCAAGGTAGATTAAAGGAAGGACCCCATATAGCTGAAATGAGTAAAAATTATCCATGAGTAGATCTAGAAATTGAGAGGACTAAACTTTTGCATGAAGATGGTAGAATTAGCACAAACCATGTTTGAAGCCTCGCATTATCTTAATTGGAATAACATGGCAAGACCTGAACTACACTTTCAAGGACTACTAGAGAGGTTAGAATAATTGTTCAATAGCAACGAGAAAATGAATCAGCATAGGAACCCTATGGTTTCAGAGACACAGGAAAGGAATGCACCATCCCTATCTCAAGTACCAAACACAGAGGTTGAAGACAACTTGTCTTCCATACATAAGTATTCACATGAATTTCTGAGAGAAATCCAAAAAGAGAAGTGGAGAAAAGAACAAGGAACCCATCCTCCTATTCAAGAAATAGACAACTTGCAAGAGCAATTTCCCCAAGACATACCCTCTATTTATGACAATGTAGAGGAAGAACAACTGAGTGAACATATAGGTTTTGAATCCAATTCTTTGCAAGAATTACCTCAGCTCACAGGACGTTGGGAAGCCAAGTCCATTAGTACGAGAGCACCCACAATAATAGTGAGGAATGAAGAATCAGTAATCCGTAGAAACACGAAAGTGATCAAGAACATCAAAGTACAATGCTATCTCACTCTAGAGGAGTTATTGAAGCTTAAACCAAAACTGTGGAAACACATAGCAAATCAATTCCCTAAGCTTGCTACTACTCCATCACAGATAGGATCACACAAGAAGGTACCCGAGATACCCTTAGAAAGAATCAGAGATGTAAGCGAGGGAGGGGAAGGTAACACTTATCTTCCAATAACCCATTAGGGCTACATCACAAAAGCCATCTTAGATTCAGGAGCCGTAGTAGCCATTGCTATCACCGCTCTATGGAAACGTTGGGGTAAGCCAGCATTAAGACCTACCAGGATGAAGCTACAAATGGCTGACACACACATAGACAAGGCACGAGGATTACTAGAAGGCATATCTCTCACCACTTGTGGTATAGAGTGTGAGCACACTTTTTCCATTTGTGACTTTGGGAAAAATCAAGCTTATGAGATGATCTTAGGATGACCATTCATGCGTTAGTTGCAAATCGTACAAGATTGGGGAACTAATTCTTTGTACTTGCAACATTTGGGAGTGACTACTAAAGTCACTCTTAAAGACTATTCTCATCAAGATGTACCCCCAATACAATGGAACATTGTCCATAAGACAGAAGAAGAAATGGAATCGGTACACTCATTGGAATCAGACTCCTCATCATTGCACGAGGATACTCATCTATGGATGTGTAAAGTAGCCAAACAAGAGAAAGAACAGTTAGAAGCCAAGACTTTAGGCTCAGAACAACATCCATGAGCTCTTCAAGACCCAGCTTATGCACGAATTCAAACCTCATGGTTAGGCAGAAATTTTAGCAACAATGGATGTAGCCATCAATGAAGAACAATGGACACCCCACTATGACGAGGATGGCTATGACATTTCAGTCTTCACAATAGAGCCAATCATGTGTGATTTCCTTATTGAAGAATGCGAACCTAGCACTGATGCATTTGAGGATGCAAGCGACTCCGATCTAGAGTCAATCATTATGGATCCACCCTTTGCATCAGATGAAGAATAGTTCTATGAAGTAGAAACTCACCCTCAAAGACAGGGAGAGCTTACAAATGATGTGAGGTTAACCACACAAGTGAAGGCCAAAAGTTGAGGTAAGAAAAGAAAGAACAGAGAAACCATGTTAGAGGAAGAAGAATCTTTGTTTGAGGTTCCCATAAATTTTAAGAAGTATGAAATAGAAGATAGAAGAATCATGGTACGAATGCCTAAAAGAAAAGCCAACGTTGGAGAAGTATATGACAATCGAGAGAAAACCAAAAAAATCATAGCCACCATAGAAGGAGAATTGAACTTGTTCGAAAGATGGTTCTTTCTTGCTTTGGTACTAGCAGAAAAGAAAGTCTCGAGGGCATACCAAGTCTCTTGAGATGTCTTGCATCCTCTAATATGTGGTAATAGACACTCAAAGATACAGTTTAGTATGTACGACCTTGCTTGAGCATCCCTTGCGCACCAAAGTGTGAGCTTCTCTGTCTCCTCTTGTGTAGGTCCTCCTTTGGATCTTGGACTAGGCATAGCTTCATCTACAATTCCATAAAGATTTCTACCTTGAAAATAGGCCTCCATTTTGATTTGCCATGCCGCATAGTTGTGTTGATCAAGCTTCTCGATCATTGAAGGAAAGCCATCACCCATCTTGATCTAGCTCTGATACCACTGAAAGAAACTTGAAGAAGCTTGAAGGAGGTAGAAAAGTGTGTTTCGAAGCGACGAAGTTTGGTCAAGCCAACTGGCACAAGACTAGCCCCTGAGCTTATGGAGACTCAAATAGACCTTATATGCATGCAATAAGTGCAAAGAAATGCACTATGTACTTTGGAGCATCAAGGAGAAAGAATTGATACAAAATAGATAAGTTCACGGGTCGATTAGCTCAAAAACTTACTATCTATGAAAAAAAGACAATGAACTTCAAATGCCCATAGCAACCAATGTGATTACAATTAGAAAAAATCCTTTTATGGGAGTGATACACATAGGTTTCAGTGTATATAATGCACATAATTATAAGGAATAATCAAAATATGCTATAGGAATGAATAAAACACTCAAGGGTGGTATCTCCTATTTTTCAGGAATACATAGAGATTGACCCCGAGACAACAAAACTGTGATTTCTCCCAATCTACTAAAACAAATTCTATAAAAAGTTTTAACCATATATTAGACAATAATACCTTCCCAATGAGCCATCTTGAATGCAATTTGGAGCTCTACAAAGAGAGAAGCCGCCTCTGCAAGATTACTGTTGGTGAAGAAGATGATGCAGAAAATTGAAGGAGCAAGACAATGATGGTCAGAAGTGCATGTATATTGCTTCCATGTATTGTACAAGTGATTTCAAGTCTTTATATAGACTCTAGAAGTGCTCCATGACTTCTACAAGTGGATTTTGAATTCAAATGAAGGTGGGAATGGCTGCTGGAGGGAATCAATTCCCTTTCCTACAATCTAGGAAAAGTGAAGATCTAGTTTGATCTACTTTTAAGTGATTGATTGCTTTGTTGAATGCAAGTCAACCACCACAAATTCGTGGGTTTTGGGCTCTATCTTTCTACTTTTACATGTGTAAAACTTAAGGATTTTACAATGGTAAAAGATCCATGAAAAAACTTTTTTTTAAAAGTACAATAAGTGAGCATAAATAAAAGATCTTTCCAGTGGATATTCTTTTGACGCAATAGCCTTTGATGTAGGTCAAATCCACCTCAAGCATAGTGTAAGCTTGATGTTCCAACAACTAGGATGTAATGAACATGTATGAATTAAATCATGTAAAAGTACAATGTCATTGACAATAAAGCATTGCTCAATGAGTGAGTTATGATATGAGCTCTTCTCAATGAAGGTACATGGAAATGATCTATGAACCTCGAGATACGTGCAGACATTTCATATCCACTTTTATAGCTTTTGTTGGAGTCAAGAATTTGAATTTGAATTCAAATCTCCACCTAAAAGTAATCCTAAAGTACATAATTGATTCTCTCTTGACTCAACTACCAAAAATCATGAGATTATATGCTTCCTAACTCCTCATGGATTTACACTTTTACAATGAGTAATTATAACTCAAAGTTACAAGAGGTTGTACATATGAATCCTTCCATGTGTAATGGCAATACATCAACCTCATTTGAAGTGATCAAGTGGGTAGGCTTGGGCTTTAATTGCACCAACAGCTCCCCCTCAAGCCTAACATGCTTGATCTTCATTGCTCCTTGATCTCTTGCGGCCCAATCATCAGTTTGAGCCTCTTCATCTTTGTTCCATCCAATGCTTTGGTGAGTAAATCTGCACATTGCAAATTAGTTGATACATAGGATAATTGAATATCCTTGCTAAGAATTTTCTCCCTAACATAATGATATTGCACTTCAATGTGCTTAGTCCTTGCATGGTACACAGGATTCGTAGCCAAATGAAGTGAACTAGTGTTATCTCCAAAGATAATTGGAGTGTAGGCATGTATCTCCAAGTCCGCATACAAGTTGCATTTGTCAAACCTCTATATTCTGCTTCTATGGAGGATAAATCTACAGTTTGTTGCTTTTTGGATGACCTAGATATGAGTTTTGAACCTACAAAAGATAGGTATCCTAAATTGATCCTCCTATCATCCTTGGAGCCATCCCAATCTGCATCAGAATATAACTTTATATCTATGTCAAAAGTGAATGGATAGAACAATCCCTCATTCACTGTACCCTTAAGATATTTAAGCACCCTCTTTGTAGCTTCCATGTGTGGCTTCCTTGGTACATGCATGCAAAAAATGATCCTACCTTTTAGGACTCTAATCAATTTGATTCCAATCACTTAGTTGTTGTGACTTACAACTCTTAATGCTACGAGATTCTCTCAAGATTTTCCTTCTACAATTATCTTGAGTTAAACTCAAGAGATTTACAAGAGGTGTTCATGTGTGACTTATGAATAATAATGTGAAGTAAGCCTTTGCTATTTGTTCAAGCATCAAGGCTTGCCAAATATACCAACATTTTCCATGATGTGTCAAGACCTTTATGTGAAAAGTAAGAATGACTCATACAAGGAGAATATGATTTATCTATTCCTAAAATAAAAATTCATATATGTGTATTGGTCATAATTTCCCATTATGCCAAAAACAACACCATGAAAAAAAGATGAAATACAAGAGATTTAAGTGATTGCAGATTTTGAGAGAATTCACCATCCCAAAAATTTGTATCATCATACATGACTGAAAGATCAAAATTAATGACATGATTACAATGATGGAAAGATGTGCTAGAGAAGAAGAAAATATCTTAATATCCTAGTTGCTGCTTAAACATGTCAAAGGAAGGGAATGAATAAGAAAATCAAAAAGGTTGTGTATTGATGGAATGTTTTCTTAGATTAAAGACACCAATCTTTGGGAAGAAGGCAAGCAAACAAGGACTGGGATGCTATCAGTACTTTTGGATTTCTTTAATGTTGACAAGGACTATGACATGTGGGTGAGGACTTAAAGGGCCTCCAATTGATGGAAGCAAGAAACAAATTTATAAGATTTTTAATACAAAAGGAGCCATGGGAAATGTAGTTTGCAAGAAAACACAAAGGAGTCCCATGCCAAGAGAGAGAGAGAGAGAGATGTGACCAAGAGGTCATGTCTCATAGAGGCCTTATGATGGAGAAGATTGATATCAATATTCCCAACTATCCTTCTATGTGAAAGTTGCATTAAACCTCCAAACCCTCAACATTGAACTGCTTGGCCTTTCTTCTAAAAGTTTTTGGAAGTTCTACTTCCATTACCCATGTGTGGGTGGTCTGTACCAATGATTTTATTGATTCTTGTGCGTCTTCAAGTCTAATCAACTAGTGATGAAATATCCTTACAAATTTGCAAACATTCTGGTTTATGGGTGATGAATTTTCCCTACAAACTCATTATGTGTATTCATTTAGAGTTATTTGTATTTCTAAAGCAATACTTGAGTACATTGTGATCGTACGCCAATGTCCATTAGAATAGTAAAAAATGGATATTTGGATTTTCTCATATTTGTTTTGCTCACATCTCAATAAATTGAATTGCCTTTATTGGTCATATAGTCATTAAGCACCATTCAAACCCAAGATAGCTCTTAAGCTATGAAGGTTTCATTATTTTGAAATATGAGCCTCGATGTGAGGGATCAAGTATGTTAACAAATTGATGCTAGGATTTGTTGCAAAGCATTGAATTGTCAACAAGAATGAATGCATTTTTGTGAAGATGAACGTAAAAAATGCTAATAAGGATGCTTTTGTATTTGCAATATTTTTTTGTATTGTGTTTCTTGTAAATGGAGGATCTTTATTTACTACATAAAAAACTATCCAAGAACTGGATGCATGGCATCCAATTTCTCATAAAAAAAGGATATCTCTCGAAAGAATCTAATGCTTTGGATCGACTTCTTGTTGAAATTCATACCTTCTATGGAAGAACTCAATACCTAAGCTATGTACAATAATATTTTGCAGGCTATGAGTAATATTATGGAGCCCTCCCAGTGGATCTTGGGAATCACCTTTCTGTTTGAAGTCATTGGTCCAAACAAAGTTCTTGAATATCCTCTTACTTCTTTATATTTTTGTTTCCTTTTTTAGTGGAAGGGGGCTTGAATAGGAGCTGCAAAAATACATAGTTGAGGGCATGATGAATGTGCTAAGAAGCATTGATATCATGAACACATAAAGTTTGCATCCTCTCTACCTATTCCATTTCAATTCGAGCTATTGGTGTCATTTACAAATATTGTAAGGAACAATTGCTCATTATTTCAAAGAACAATTATTTCTCATTGAAGGATTCTCCTCTTGCTAAAATGTTCTATTGCAATAGAAAAGATCATAAGGGTGAGAAGGAGCTGCAAATAAATTAAGAGAGAATCCCCTTTTTATGCCCCATGTTTTCTTATGTTTGGCTGCCCTTCGGGTGTGTGAACCCACATTGTTGCTTTAAAATCAGGATCCTATTTTAGAAAGGTGGCCACCAATGACCATTTTTTTAGTGGAGTTTTGCAATGTGCCGGAGAGGGAAACTCAAGGTCTACCTCATGAGACATGGTCCAAAAGCAAATTGACTAGTAGCTATGGTGTGGCCCCTCAATCCTTTTTTTGTTCTATAGGAAACTATTTAGCTTGCAGTATGAACTCCTCCAATCAATTGCTACACTCATCCTTCCTTCAGATGTCTGAGTTCCTTCATGGAACTACAACATGCTTAGAAAATCCATGACTTGGTCCGAGACTACCATGCTTTCCACACAATCTTGCTCATCTTCTTTGTACTTGGCCTCCAAGATGTAGATCGTGGCCGACAAGGCAGCGACAACGCTGTCGGAACTTCTCCAATTCCCTTATGCCCATACATGTTTTGAGTGAGTTTCTTGCTGAAAAGAAGCCTTAAATTTTTTTCTCTTATTTTCAGCATGAAGTCCATGTTTGGCATGTCTTGCACGACAAGAAACCTTAAATTTTTTCTCTAAGAAAGTAAGTAGACATACGATGGAGCATTGGCAAGACATATGATAAGATATACGAGAACTATATTTTTTAGCTTTGTAGCGCTGAGTAGTTGAGTAGATGTACAATCAATTGTCATATAAAAGTATATATTTTCTTACGTTTTAACTTCAACAAACAAAATGAAAATGAGAGAGAGAGAGAGATGCGATTTTTCACATCAAAGACTTAGAATATTTGATTAGCATATCTTGGGTAAAGTTTTATTTAAAAGGCGATGACTTAAACTATTTGATTAAGGTATCTTGGGTAAAATTTTATTGAAGTTAAGCTCCAGCTTTAGAGCATGCAAGAACAAACTCAGATAATCTTAGACAAATGCAAAAGAGACTCAAACTTTATAATCTGAACCAATTCAGCTCACACGAAACAAAATGAAGTTCAAATTTCTAGCTAGATAGCAAATAATCTCATGTCAATACAAATAACCTTTATTCATAGATACACATCGATGCCATCAGCTCTTGCTCCTGAAATTTTCTAATGGAGTTCATATTGTAGTCGTTTTTTGCTCATTTCCGTTTTGTTTGATCCAGGTATAAATGACTATTCTCATAAACTAAGGCCTTTTTGGTCCATTTCATAATTCTCTCTTGAAAGCATAAAATAAGGTATTGGAAAATTAGAAACTTTTGACTACCTTTAAGTGCTCAAGTTTTTGAAGATATATCTAGAATTGGCATATTTTTAGGGGGCTTTTGAAAACCTTGTATACTGGTATAAATATTTTTGAAAAACATGAAAAAAGCGCTATTTTAGCACATATGGTTTCTCTTTAATGGAAATACTTCCCATTTGTTATGATTCAGTGTTTTCTTCCCAACTTTGATGCTTGGGTCTTCAATTTTATTATCTCATCTTGAGCATCCTCCACTTCATAGAGCATGGAAATGCTAGCCTTCATTCTTCCCTATCAGCACTCATTAAACAATACTGCATGGTTGTCTTCATCTTCGACACTGGAGGTAGCTCCTCTTATCCCATCAAAACCTCAACTACCCTATCACTTGGTTCTTCACCCCTTGTTGCTTCACCCATGAACATGTAGACTTATTCCTATCTCATCTTAACATACAACTCAATATATCTCTTGCAAGATGCTATCTTGAAAATGGCACCCTGATCTCTTCCTCTCTATAGCTATATGTATCTCCCTAGCTCACCCTATATGGGTCTATCTTTCTATCTATATATGACTCCCTTTCAAGTTTGTAGAAGGTTCCTTATATATTGCTATTGTCTTTCCTCACCATGTTGTGTCATGATGGCTTTGATCACCCAATCTATCCATTCACATGAGGGAATTATACTGAGATTTTGGGTTGGCACCCCAAGAAGGGCATTATAGATGGTTACCTCATGCTAGCCATATAAGTGTCGGATGGAGTTAACGATTGCATGAAATACTTATATCTAGTCAGAATATTCATGGGCACTTGACATATTTAGAATGGACATTTTTCTAGATTGAATGGCACTTGCTTCGAGAATGCAAGGGACGAACCTTGGAAGTAAGTTCTACTATTTACTTTGTATTGTTTGTCAGGTGCATAGTGGTATGAATTCCAAGATTAGCCCGAATGTATCTAGAATTGACCTTCTTCTAAGAATTCAATACATAGATCATCCATCGAATGTAGAATGTCAAAAAAGATGGGTGAGGGGAGATTCTAGTCTAGACTCAAGAACCGTAAGAGATAGATCAACGGGTTTTGTGCAGACTTACACCTTTATCCAAAATTGAAATATGTACAACATTGTTTTCTCTATTTTAGGTGTGGTAAACTTTAAGCCTGGATACATCTACTAGAGGCAGAGGATCATCTTTTAGTGTATCAATGGGAGCTACTATATTCTCATATACCCATCCAAGTAGAGTCCTCAAGTTCTTCCCTGTGCCTATAAGTGTTTTCTGACTTCAATCTTCCTTCCATATTCTATTCATTACCAAGTGCAACTTCCTTCTTCCTCCTCCCTACTTTATAAGATCAAGTTCCCTTGCTTAAGGATTTTCACCCTACATGGTTGGTCCTAGCTCCATTACATGCCTGAACTTGAATTTCCTTTCTCTTATTAATTGTTTGCTCATTCCATCATGCTGCTTGTTTTTTCCACCTTGTCCTTGGCAAGGCCCAAGAGAGATCTTCTCTTACCAGAACCGCTACATCCATTCTCCCTTCTCCATCCTCATCTTGTGTTCTACTCTCATTAGGCTCATCCCTTAGGACTACCATATTTGTATTGTGATGCTACATCTTACTATGCATAACCCATTGATTTTTTTTTAGTTCCTTTGGTGCAAGCAATGATATAGAAAGGTTATGTTCCACACAACCTTATTCTTCCATATCAGATATTCCAACGACGGTGCTTTGTTCTAGACATCTAAATCCTAGATCATCTACTTCTGCTATGGAGGAGGCAGCATCCTTGGGTGCATAATCCACACTAGCTTCCATTTGCAATTGCTTCAATTTTCCCTGATCGTATATTGACATGTTCTTATGTCCTCAATTGTGGAGCACTTTTGCATCTATGAGCAAAGATAATCCCAAATGTAGTGGAAAATATCATGTTTTGAGCAGGATCCTAAGTATGACAAAATCACCAAGTTGATCCCAAAGGATAATAAACCATAGAATCCTCTGAAATATAGAACAAAGTGCCATAAAATGTGACACCAAACCCATCTAAGACGAAATGATAGATTTTCCCTCATACCACTCTAGGTCTTCTTAACCTTTAGTGTACCCACAAGTGATGGTTTAATCTAAACTACCTTGTGAACTATGCAATTCCACCATCTAGCTCATATATATGAATTTTGTGGAGGTAAAATGTAATTTCTACATTCCACCGACCAAGAAGTATTTGGTTTGTCATCCATTTATTATGGAATTAGTTGTACCCGCAGAGCATCTATTGTCACTAGTGCAAACTGTAAAATTTTCTATTCCCTATAGTTTTCCATATGAATGCAAGAGCATACCCTTTGAGATTCAAATAATCCGTAAGCATCTAGTTTCCTAATTGATGCTCACACATCATCCTGATGATGTAACACCAATTAAGAGTTTGGTATCCCAAAAGGTTAGATATCTCCCTATCTCCTAGAAACCCTAAAGAAAAGAGTCATAACTCTACTCTCAATCTCACTAATGTCAATAACTAGATCATTTCATCTAGTCAAGGACCATCACTAGAAGTAAAAATAGCTACTTCTCTCTAGAGTCTCCATGTGAGACTCAATATAACCACCATGACTAACTGATCTCCCTCTTGTTTTTTATAGAATAGTGCCACTCCTATCTAGACAATCTAAAAGTGAGAAAATAAAACTCTCTCTCTCTCTCTCTCTCTCTCTCTCTTAGATGAGATTAGAGAGAGCGAGATTAGAAAATAAAACTCTCTCTCCTAATCTTAGAGAGAGATCTTCTTGAATCCATTTGCTCTATTCATCCATAACTGAGAACATGTGTATAAGTTCTCCATAATTTTCCTTCCAAAATAGAGGAGAATCAAATTCCATGTGAAGGAAAACTTACACTAAAAAATAGCATAAATGAATAAACTAAGAGATGTTTTCTAAGCCTCTCTTCTCTCTAGTAAAAAAACATACTCTATTCTTATCCTATGAAGAAAGGAAGTTTTCCTTTCCTTTTTCTCTTTCAAGGAACAAGAGCTCAAGTGAGACATCTAAGCTAAAGTGAGATCTCTCCTCGATATCTTAGCTAACCCTATCTTTCTCATTCCGTCAAAAGAGAAATTTATGTGGAGCACCAGTCTCCATAGAGAGTAACCTAAGTAATTGATTTATGGCACATGCCTCATTGATTGATTATAATATGCATACACACACACACATACATACACACACATACACACACATGCATACACACATACATACACACACATATACACACATGCATACACACACACATACACACACATATACAAACATGCATGCATACATACACAGACATATACACACATGCATGCATACACACACACATACATACACACAAGCATGTACACACATGCATACATATACACACACATATACACACATGCATACATACACACACATATGTTGATATATTTAGGTAGTGATGTGTGTGAACACTCTAGGACTGTCGGGGCACTTTTTTCCCTCTTTAGGAGGTTTTTTTCCCCTGGCTTGTATATACGCCTATTGCCCTAATGGGCTCCTTATCTTTGTACATTCTCTAATAATACATTCAGTATTGTGTGTTTGTGCTCCAAGCTTCTTCTTCTTCCTTGTGATGTTCGCGTGCTTCGCCAACCCTAGGACAAGGAAAGAACATCACAATAAAAGCCTTTTGTCATGCATGTGGCAAAGAACACCTCCCGAGAGAATATCCCAAGAACCCCTCTAGTGCACCCAAGGTCACACCCATAAATGTGGTAGGCTTAGTGGTGGATTGAAGTGCTAGTAGCAGTAATGCGGCTCCTATACAAGTTGTCACTAGAGCGCAAGCATCAAAACAACATAAACCAGTAGAGCACTCAGAGTCAAGTGAATCAGGAGAGCCTAGTAAGAGAAAAACAAGAACATGGAAGGATACTAGAGAGAAGGCCAATCGCAAGTGGAATACAAAGTTTTCTGAACTAGAACAAAACATGAAAGAAGCAAGAACAAAAATAGAAGACATTGCATCTCAAAGTCCCTCTCATGACGAAACTCCATCCACACCACCTCATTCCACCACCACCCATTGTAAATAGACCACGACCAGGTTTTGTTCTTGCAGTTCCCACCCCAGAAGGCTTGGCCATGATGTTCAAGGCCTACCAGGCTCGTCTTCAAGAAGGGCCAACAGCTACAAACCTAGACAAGAGTTACCCTAGAGCAGATTTAGAGATTGAATGGACAAAAATGTGCATGAAAATGGTAGAACTAGCTCAAGCTATGCTCAAGACTAGTCAGTCGTTCAATCAAATGAACTCTCTCAAACCAGATTTGCATTTTTAGGGCTTACTAGAAAGATTAGAGCAGTTGGTAAACAAACCACAAGTTTCTTTACCTCCAGAGGCTCAACCAGTTGTTGAGAGAGGAAGCTCTCCACCAATGAAAGCTTATGTTCCTAATTCCACGAATGTTGGAAAACCTCTTTCAATTCAAGAGCACTCTCAAGAGTTCTAGCGGGAAATACAAGAGGAGAAATGGGCGAGGGAGAAGGGTAATCTCCCTCCTATTCGTGAGATTGATGACCTTCATGATCAATTTCCCCAAGACATTTCAACTATTTATGGAGATGAAGCAGAACAACAAGAAGATCAAAGATTAGATTTTGAATCTAATACTTTAGAAGAGCTGCCACAATTCACTGGCCCCTCGGAATCTGAATCTCTTCAAATCAGAGCTCCCACAATAATGGTAAGACATGAAGACTCAGTGGTTCCAAGGAACACTGATGTCGTAAAGAACATTAAGGTTCAGTGTCATCTCACTGTAGAAGAGCTGCTCAAAGCAAAACCCGAGCTATGGAACCATGTGAAGGATCAGGTCCCAGAACCTGATTCCAATATGCCAAAAGGTGGCTCTAAGCAAAAAGTACCAGAGATACCTCTAGACAAAATAGGGGACATGTGTGAGGTTGAAGAAGGTAATACTTATCTTCCAATCACCTACCAAGGTTACACAACCAAAACAATCATAGATTCAGGTGCTGGTGTTGCTATTGTGACCACCTCCTTGTGGAAGCAATGGGGCAAACCCACATTAAGACCAACTAGAATGAAGCTTCAAATGGTTGATGGTCATTTTGAAATACCTTTAGGATTGCTAGAAGGGATAACTCTAACCACCTGTGGGGTGGAGTTTGAACATACATTTGCTATATGTGACTTTGAGAAAAATAATGTTTATGAGATGATCCTAGGAAGACCCTTCCTATGACAATTGCAAATAGTACAGGATTGGGGAACCAACTCCTTGTACTTACAACACTTAGGGGTCACCACCAAGGTCAATTTGAAGGATTACTCCTTCATAGATGTACCACCCATACAGTGGAATCCTATCCACAAAGCGAAAGAAGATTCCATCTCTGTGCATTCTAAAAGTTCACCTGATCCATCATATTGCATGAAGATACTCATTTGTGGATGTGCAAGGTCGTAGATGAAGAGGAAAAATGTTTAAAGGCGAGAGAAGGACTTTTGCCAAGAGATAGACCAGTTAGAGACCTAGCCTACACACCGATGATCTTTCAAGATGAGGAATTTGAAACTCATGGCTGGCCAAAAATCTTAGCCACCATGGACATTGCTATCAATGAGGAACAGTGGACACCTCAATGTGATGAGGAGGGTTATGATATCTCAGTGTTCATGTGTCAGCCCTTGCTAGAAGAGTGTGACCCTAATGAAGTCATAGAAGAGGAAGAGGACGACGATGACCTAGAGTCCATTGTGATGGATAGTTGCTTTAGCTTAGAGAATATCTAGAAGATATAGGAGTGTTTACCCAGAGAGAAGAAGAACCTCTCACAAGTATTAAAACGGTAAACTCCAAGGATGGAAGTGAGAGTAGTTAAAAGAAACAGAAAAGAAAAGGAGTAAAACAAGAAGAGGAGGAATCACTCTTTGAAGTACTAGAAAATTTCAAGAAATATCAAGTGGACGACCGAAAAATTCTGGTACGAATGCCTAAGAGAGAGGAGATTACAGGAGAATCATATGATAATAAAGAAAAGACCAAAAAAATTGTGGTAACCATTGAAGAGAATGAAGAACGATGTACATACATAGGAGATGACCTAAGTGCAAAAGAAGAAATGGAGCTTGTAGCTCTATTAAGGGAATATAGGGACGTGTTTGCATGGCATTATAGAGACTTGAAGGGGGTAGATCCAAGAATATGCTCTCATACAATTCCCATAATTGTTGATGCCAAGCCCACCAAACAAAATCCCTACACATATAACAATACTTATGCAGCTAAAATAAAAGAAGAAATTGATAGATTGATTGAAGTTGGATTTATCTATGAGATTGAGCATACTGAATAGGTATCCCCCATTGTAGTGGTGCCCAAGAAGAATGGGAAGTTCCGAGTGTGTATTAACCTTAAAAAAGTTAATGCCCCCACGATCAGAGATAGTTATCCGCTTCCAATCACGGAACACCTATTGGAGCGTGTTGCAGGCAAGGAAGTTTATAGCTTCCTTGATGGATTTTCAGGTTACAACCAAGTAGCCATTGCCCCCAAAGATCAACACAAAATGGTTTTTGCCACAAAGTGGGGAATCTTTGCGTTTCGTGTGATGCAATTTGGGCTCACCAATGTACCTACAACCTTCCAAAGGCTCATGTGTCATGTCTTCAAAGAGTTCTTGCGAAAGAGCTTAAAAGTCTATGTGGATGATTTATGTGCTCATTCCCAAGTAAGAAAATACCACATCCCTCAGCTCAGACAAATCTTCAACAAGTGTAGAGAATATCAAGTGTGTCTGAACCTAGAGAAGTGTGTATTCATGGTACGGCAAGGTAAAATCTTAGGTCATATTGTTTCAAAGAATGGAATATCCATAGACGATGACAAAGTTAGAGCCATAACAGAGCTGCCAAGGCCAAGGAACGTTAAAGAGGTACAAGCTTTTATGAGACATTGTGGATATTACCGCAGGTTTATCCACATGTATACGATCATAGCTAAACCTCTTTATGGGTTGTTGACAAATTTTGAGTCGAACGACAAATGCGAGAACTCCTTCCAGGAGCTAAAAAGACGTTTGTGCACAGCACCAATATTGACCACTCTGGATTGGAATAAACCATTCCATGTCCATGTGGATGCCTCCAATCATGCTATAGGATGTGTGCTAGCACAACCCACATATGAAGGAAATTTAGATTTACCCATAGCATACGCTAGCACACAGCTTACCGCAGATGAACGAAACTATACCACAACTTAGCGAGAAGGCTTAGGCATGCTATATGTTGTGAAGAAGTTTAGACACTATTTATTGGCCAACAAGTTCAAGTTTTACACTGATCATCAAGCTTTGTTATATTTGGTCAATAAACCTTGCAATACAAGATGCTTAGTAAGATGGTTCCTCTTACTAATGGAGTATGACTTTGAAGTTGTGGTTAGGAAAGATGGAACCCACCTCAGAGCATATCACCTTTCTCGCATCACTTCAGGAGAGCCACCGCAAGGAGTGTCTGATGACCTACCTGATGCTTATCTGTTCAATTTAGAAGTGGTACCAGTCCTAAATTTTGGACCCGCAAATAAGAATGTGAGAACCTCACAAGAAGAAATTGTAAAATCACAAAAATATCACATATTGGCAGGAAGCATGTACAAACAAGATACAGAAGGTGTACTAGCTTGTTGTGTTGAGGATGACGAACATAGTAGTTGGTTGCAACAAGCCCATGAAGGCATGCTAGGAAATCACTATTCTAAACAACGAACATTGCAGAATTTGAAACGTTTAGGAGTGTATTGGCCTAGCATGGACAAGGAAATACATGAGTGGATTAAGAATTGTCCAATGTGTAGAGAGAGACCACCAGTGGAGCATGCCACCCTTTATCAAGTGTCATTAATTCCTGATTGGAGTGCTCCATTGGTAGAGTTTATGAGATCGGGAACATTACCCAAAGAGGCTAGTCTAGCAAGAAGACGAAGCATGGAGCAAGAGGCTCAGGACTATGCTTTAGTTGGAGACAACTTATATCTAAGAGGCAAGGATGGTTATCTAAGATTGTGCGTTCACGAATCAGACTATTTAAAAGTCTTAGAAACTTCACATAGCGGTGTTGTAGGTGGACACTTCGATCCTGATCGATTAATCAATACCATTCTATTCTCAAGACTTTGGTGGCCCACTCTTCATATGGATGCACATACCTATGTGAAGAAATGTGACACATGCCAACGTCCACAATATCCTATCAGAAAAGATGAGATGCCTTTGAGGCCCATGATGGGAGGATGTGCATTCTCGAAGTGGGGTATAGACTTTGTAGGTCCTATTAACCACCCAGCTAGAAACTCCCATGCAGAGTACATCATTGTAGCCACAGATTACCTTACCAAGTGGGTAGAAGTCAAAGCCACAACAAAGAATGATGCTCAAACGACAGCTAAGTTCTTATTCGAGAATGTGTTCACGAGATATGGACTACCAATAGAGTTAGTGAGCGATAGAGGCACACACTTTTTGAATGAAGTCATTGAAAATATTCTCCAAGAATTCTTGGTGATACATAAGAATTCCGCCCCCTATCACCCACAAGCTAACGGACAAGCCGAGAGCACCAATAAGATCCTCTGAAACGTATTGACAAAACTGGTAAATAATAAACGCTCTGATTGGGACAAACAACTTCATCATGTTGTTTGGGCTTATCGAGCTGCCTACAAAATGGTACTCAAGACCACCCCATTTCAGATGGTCTTCAGACAGAATGTTGTGCTACCATTGGACTTCCTCATCCCAACCTTAAAAGTAGCACAAGAGCATGAGTGGAATGGACATGAATTGTCCTCTAGGATTTTCGATCTCGAACGCTTAGGGGAGACGAGGCTACGTGCGACGGAAGGCATCTTTGCTACAAAGAAAAGACAAAAGGCATACTTTGATGCACACATCAAAGATAAAGGATTGAAAGAGGAAGACCTAGGGCTGGTTTATACGCTAAAGCAACATGCCCGTAAGTTGGAAAAAAGAGGATACGGACCCATGATCATTAATAGAATTTCCACTAGCGGTGCAGTTCAGTTGGCCACTTTAGAAGGAGATATCTTGCCAAACTATATTAGTGGATGTAGAGTCAAGTTATACCAAGAACCTCTTACAGAGGATATGCTTACGAGACTCAACACTGCTAAGAAGCAAAAAGAAGAGAAGTTAAGGGTGAGGGAAGACGCACAAGCAGAGGCCAGAGGGCGTATTAGGCGAAATAAGTTAAGGCAACTAGGCCTAGATGTAAATTAAAAAGCCCCAAAATATCACATGGATATGTGCCAAAAATCGGGCATAGTTACTTCCCAAGTCATTGACCAACGTCCCTTTGTGACCATAGAGATAGGACAAGGAAAGGGTGCAAGGACTGTGAAAGCATTGATTGACTCAAGTGCAGCAAGTAGTGCAGTTAGACTATCCTACTGCCAAGACTTGCAGTTGAACATCAATCCCATAGAAGCTTATCTCATAGGATTGGGAGGTGTGGAAACCCCTTGTTTGGGCGAGGTCGAACTTCCCCTCTACCTTGAAGATGTTCTAATGAAAGTCAAAGTGCTAGTGTGTCAAGATGAGAACCTTATAAAACCACTTGTCTTGGGTCAAGATTGGATCTATGACCATGCAGTTAACTTAAACTTAAGAAGTCAAATTCTTCAAGTTTCGGTACAAGAACAATGTATTACATTAGAATTAGAGAATTGCATGCTCACAAATCTAGATGTCCCACATTCTCTTATTTCTTCTAAGACTAATCATATGGAAGAAGATGTTGTATGTGTCAAAAGCTCTATGATGCAGAAGGAGTCAATCATGGCAGAACAGGTTCCAAGGCGGGTGAATCTTTCTTCTTCTCTAAAGACTCAGGTGGCCACAATAGTTCCACCACAAAGGCAAACACAACCGTTCATGGCAACTGCTACATCAATTAGAAAGACACCATTTGACAAGAAATCAGTTCTGGGCATGAAGCAGATCTGGGTACGCAAAGGAGTGCAACCACCAATGTTGCCCCCACAAATCCCATCCAGGCAAGCCAACCAGGCCAGAAGATGAAGGCAGAAGCTCGGACAAGCTCAACCACATGGTATCCGACAAGTTTGGGTGCCTACGAAATTAGTTGCATTTCAAAAAGGGCGATTACAGATCTGGGTACCTAAGAAGCTCTTACATCCACAGCAACCTATGTTCTCCCACATGCAAAAGGGCTCAACATAGAAGACAAACAGAGAAAAGGGTAAGAACCACATACAGAGACCGAAAGAAGATCAAATCACCTCTTCAATAATAGTAAGAAGACGTGTGAAAAGGGTATGGGTTTGGAAGCCGAAAGTACAAGTAGCCCCCACTGAACCAAAGCGCCAACCACATTGGATACCACAATACCGGACAACCAACCCTTCTACATCTAGAAGCCAGACGACTTTTGTTCATATAGAAGGGATATTCCCTCTCAAAGCACTACTTGGAACAACCACTACAACAAGGGTCTGTCAGGGACGACAGACTCGAGAGGGGGGGGAGTGTTGGAACTCAAGGTCAAGCGCAAGCATGGAAGCACATCAAAAAGGTGGACACACACAAGAAGAAGGAGAAAGTAGGGAGCTCCAAGAAGTACATGTCAAATTTTTAGAAGAATCCCCTACAAAAATAGTGATTTTCATCACTAAAAACCATTGTAAATACCATGTTCTATTTTTTTAACTCCATTTTGTTCAAGTCAAGGAGTCCTCAAGCTTGAGGAGTATTAGAAGTATCATCCTACCAATTTTCATAATTTTTAGACTTCGTTTGAGCCCTCAAATAACCCCTGAAACCTAATTTTTAACTAGGCCGGACAATAGGTCTGGACAGGGCCAAAACTAGTCAAAAAACTATAAAAAGAGCTAGAGAGCTCATTTTTGGGGTTAGCTTGTTAGAGAATAGAACTTTTGTAAGAGAACTCTTTCGTAATTGAAGCTTTCCATTGTTCCTCTCTTTGATCTACCTTGTGCACGTGTGTGTATGTGTGTGCATGTTTGTGTGCTTTCACTCATGCACTTGTGCCTTCACTTGCTTGTGATCTTCATACCAGTCCTCACGTCTCCGCAGATTGACAAGTAAAGGAGGTGGTGCTTACGCTTGAGTTACACATACCCACACATACACATATACAAACATATACACATACATATATATATACACTTACACATACATATCCACACATGTACATACACATACATACAGAATAAATACATGCATACATATACCCGCACATATAGATACATACATACATTATAAATACATGCATCCACATATCCATACATACATACATACATACACATGTCATACACTTATAGTTTTGTATGTGTATTTATATGTCAAAATGGGTATTCGTGTATATGTGAATATGTGTGTATATGTAAATGTCTATATGTGAATGTGTATGTATGTAAATAATTAGATTATTAATGTCTAGTATCTTTATTTGCTACATAATTATATTCTGATCAATCAGAGGGAACCCCACCACCGTCTCCTAATCGTGCAAGGACTACTTATTGTAAGTATATCAAACTTTTAGTTCTAATATTTGATAGATACATACATGATTGATATATGTTTTTTTATTGTTATATTATAATCAGATTCTAATAAATTAGAGGGTACTCCACCACCTCCTATCCATGCAATGACATCTCTACATGTGTCCTCCGATAGGAATTATGATGATTTACTATCAAGAGCATATTATATGTTGTAATTTTTTATATGGTACGTATCAAAGACCACAATTGGAATGTATTGAACATGAGGCAAAGTATGGTAGTTTTGAGCATGCACCACCTCATGATCAACGTGATGGAGCTTGGGTATGTATTGATTCTATAAATTAATGTCATTATTTTAATTGAAAATCATATACAAAATCAAATTATACTTAATATATAGGAATATTTGCTCGATGATGATGAGGACGATTCTTCTACTAATAATGATAATATACCTTGTACACATAGGGGACTTGTCCTTTATAAATTACAAGCAGAGGTTTCTTGAAATCCTCTAAATCTTGGTTTACATACTAAAATGTCTCAAGATTATCCATTGCCAACTCATGATCATCCTCTAGTACAAACATATGATAGAAGAAGATATGGAGGATGGAATAGAGAACCACTTCCTTTAGATGGAGAGGTTTTTAACTTTTGGGTTAGTTGCTATATGATTGCTCCTTCCACTATTACTAGTGTTGGTCGTAGTCTCTTTATTGTAAAGGATTTGTATGTGCCTCCGAACTCTAAAGTTACTCTTATGTCATTTTGTGGTTCTATATATGGATGGGGAGATTGGCATGGACTTACATGTTTCGTTCGAAGAATGAGTACTTATGGATTATGCCTGAATGTAGCTTGTCTTGCTAGTACAGGGATTACACATGCCAAAAATGAAATATTATATATTGATGGGAGACCTTACATGCATGGAAATATAGCAGGTTTAATACACAATAGTCGAGGATATAATAGTTCGATGACTAATTGCACATTTGACGAGTGTGAAAATAGTCACGAATCACCACACATGAGTAGAAAGTAGCAAGATACATAGTTGTCAATGCTATTACTTCATTAATGATGGTGATGAATTATTAGAGAATTATGAATGGCATAGACCTCCAAGAACACATTTTAGGTAGAGAGCAATGAAAACTTTCTATCCATCTATCTTAAGTTGCATTGAAAACTCTAATTGATTGAAACTCTTTTTAAATTAACTTACATATTTAAATTTATGTTTAAAGTTTACTTTTCATTTATTTATGTAATACTAATGATTTTTATTCATGTGCGTAGATTCCTATGTATGACATTGATGATCTTCCACCGCATCATTTAGAGTTGCGAGTAAGACCTCATTTATCAGAAGCTTCCATGAGGAGGGTATGCAAAAGTGATCCTGTTGAATATGCAAGATTGAAAGACCTATATTCAAAAGAAGATAAAGTAAAAGATTTTTGCGATAATGATGAAGATGATGGCATGGAATTTTTTTTTGAGGATTGGTAACAAAACGAAAACAAAAGCATTGATATTTCTAAAAATGAGAAATATCTTCCAAAATAATGTCTAAAGCATATATATGAAGGAAGTCGCTTCACACGACTAAGTGCAAGCTTACTTATTCTCAATCTTCAAAATACTTTTGGATGGAGTAACGTATTTATAACTTTCTATTTATTTATTTATTTATTTTCATTGATATCATTTTATTTCATGAACTTAGAGGTTACTATTTGAAATTTTTTTACCAAGCAAGAATATTCTTCTTACATCACGTGATGAAATAAAGAAGATAAACAACAATCTTGGTATAGATTATCAATGTATACATGCATGTCCTAATGATTGTCTTTTATATAGAGGTGAATATTTAGATTCTTTGACAATGTCAATCTCCTCGATTTAAGAACAAAGAGGGTAGAATCACAAAAAAGGTATTGAGACATTTTCCATTGGCTCCACAAATTAAACATATGTTTCAAAGCCCTGAATTATCAAAGCTTTTGACATGGGGATTTGATCATAAAAGTACTAATGGAGTAATGAGAATTCCAAAAAATAGTGTAGCTTTTCAACATATTGATTCTAGATGGCGTGATTTTGCACAAAGCCACACAATCTAAAGTTAGGAGTTGCATTAGATGGGGTTAATCCATTTTTTATGAAATCTAGTAAATAGTCAACATGGCTTGTGGTAGTCATTAACTACAATCTCTCACCATACCTTGCCATTAAAAAGGACCATTTAATGCTTTCACTTTTCTTCTCGGGATGAACACAAGTTAGAGACATGAATATATATCTTGCTCCTCTCATTGACGATCGCCAATAGTTATGGAGAGGTATTAATGTCATTGATGTATCGAAAAGCATTAATCGGAGGCACTTTATGGTTCGTGGAATTGTGGCTTGGGCTATACACGATTTTCCATGATATGGTGTTTGTTCACATAATGATCTAATTTTCTGAATTTAATATGTATACATTTATATGTGAGTTAATCTAATTATATTTTTATGGTTTTCATGATGCAAGAATACCTACTAAGGGATATAAGGCTTGTCCTTATTGTGGTGATTGGTTGACATCATTTTACGGTAAGAATCTCAATAAAAGTATTTATCTTTGACATCGATGGTTCTTGCCTGATGATCATCCATTAAGATACAAAAGAGAAGCATTAAGTTTTAATGGAAAGATTGAAAGAGGTCAATGTTCAAAACCAATGACACGTGTGGATTGGTATCGAAAATGGAGAGATGGGCCTCTTATAGATCTAGAATCTAAAATCTTCAGTGAGATAAGCAATGGGAATCCTTCACCATGGCTTATGATATCATGGATGTGCAAACTCCAGACTTCAACATCTTTCTTGGAAAATTCTTCAATCAAAAGGCAAACAATAGCATAAAAGAAGGTAAATCTTATCATGGTAATTCAACTAGTGTTGTATATGCAGATAAGAAGCAAAAGAAGTTGAAAGGCAAGAAGAAGGAAGAAGATGAAGAGGAGACTTCCCAAGCCAACTTTGCAAGCAAGAGCACGTCGAAAGGGAAGAAAAAAGGACCAAATCGTGAAAAAGCCAAAGGTCAGAATATTCAACTTTTTTTCATTTGTGATAAGACCAACCACACCACTCAGAATTGTTGGTTCAATGGGAAGACCTAGAGAGGAAGTGGAAGAGGTGGATATGGCAGCAATAGATGTAGAGGTGGACACAACTTGAACAATAACAATAGAGGCCATAATAGAAGGGACTACAAAAATTATTTTGAAGATCAAGCACATAAAAACTCATTGCTTCTAATGAATCTAAGCCACAAAGAAGGTAAAGACGATGATCATTTGTTCGACATAGATTTAGGATGTTCAAATCATGTTGCATGCAACATCGCTCTTCTATGTGATTTGGAAAATCCAAAGCATAGACAAGAAGTTCAAACAAGGGATGAAACAAAGCACAATGTGGAGAAGATTGGTAATGTCAAAGCTTCCAATGGCAAGACAAACATTTTGAGTAAGGTTCTCTATGTACCCACTATCACTAAAAAATTAATAAGTGTAGGCCAAATAGTTAAAAAAGGCTTGCAAGTTAGATTCACCCAACATGGAGCTTTTGTGGAGGATCTATGTCAAGGCTTCAAAAAGATAGCCAGAGGTGAGAAGCATGGTAGGCTCTTTACTTTTGAAGTAGGAGAAACCACGAACATAGCTCTATTAATTTTTGGGTCTCAAACTCTAGCTTGAAGTGTAACATAAGAGACTTGCTCATGTGAATGAAAGAACCTTGAAGGATATATGCATGGATCAGATTGTTCTAGGTCTGACCAACATATCAAAATAACACATGATCAGCAAATGTGATGCATGTGAGATTGGGAAGGCACAAGACAAACATTCAACCACAAAGGCTACATCCACAACAACTTATTGGACTTACTACATACATATGTATGGGGACCAAGTCAAGAAGCTTCATTGGCAGGATCAAGGAACTATGTCTCATTTATTGTTGATCATAGTAGATGGACTATTTTGTACTTTGCCAAAAGTAAGAATGAAGTGTTTAATTGCTTGAAAATTTATCTAGCACATGTAGAGAACCATACACGTAGATCACTCAAGAAGCTTAGATTTGATGGAGGGGGAGAATATGTCTTTAGAGAGTTTGATCAGTTCTTGTAGGACAAAGACATCAAAAGCGAAGTGAATACTAGGTACTCTCCTCAATTGAATGGAGTTGTAGAGAGAAGAAACAAGACATTGGTTGGATTAGCCAGAACAATGCTTGAAGAGAGTAGGTTTCCACATTATCTATGGGCAAAGGCTACTTCAACTAGTGTGTACCTTTTCAATAGACTACCATCCAATCAAGGTATGACTCCTTATGAAGCATGGCATGGCGAAAAACCTAGTCTTGGACATTGCAAGGTTTTTGGTTGTTTAACTTATGTTCATGTACCATCACAAATAAGAGGTAAGCTTGATGAAAGGGGAACAAAGGTAGTGTTTATTGGGTATGACTCAACTCAGATGGGTTACAGGTTCTATAATCCTTCAACTAAGAAATTCATTACAAGTAGAGATGTGTTTGAAGAGCACAGGTCTTGGTATGATGAAGACAAACAAAATGTAACTCTACCATATGATCTTGATTCTGATTCTCATCATTTAGGAAGCAAGCATGATACACAGGTCCAAGATCAAAGAAGTGAAACAAATTATGAACAAGATGAAAGGGAAAAGTATTAGCTATGGAAGTCAAGAGGTAAAGCAAAGATGTAGGAGTGTGGAGAATGCTGTAAGAAAGCTCCTAGAAGATCAACAAGAGAGAAGAAACAAACAGAAAGGTATGGATATGAGTCCTTCAATCTACTTGGAAAAGGACTCAATTTTAGAAGAACCCTCAACCTATGAGGAGGCAAAGGACCCTAATTGGGAAAAGGCCATGAAAGAAGAAATAGATGCATTGAGAAGATGGACACTTGGGATTTTGTTCCAATGTCATCCAATAAAGAGGTAATTGGTTGCAAATAGGTATATAAAGTTAAAAGAAACTCACATGGATCAGTTATTAGGTACAAGGTAATATTAGTTTCCAAAGGATGCTCACTAACTCATGGTATAGACTGTGAGGAAATATTCTCACTAGTTGCAAAGATGACTACAATCAGACTATTGATAAGTGTTACTACTACAAGAAATTGGAAACTCCTCCAACTTGATGTAAAAAATGCATTTCTAAATGGTTGGATAAGTGAAGATCTATACATGTCACAAACTCCAAGTTTTGAAAACCCTAATCATGCATCTTATGTTTGCGAACTTACGAAAGCATTGTATGGATTGAAACAAGCTCCTAGAGCTTGGAATTATTGGTTGGCTACATACCTTCAACATCAAGGGTTCAAACCTAGCAACTCAAATCCTTCTCTATTCATCAAAAGGGATCACAATGAGGTTTTTTATCTGTGTGTGTATATAGATGATATTATTGTGACAAGTAATGATCTAAATGGCAGTCAACAAATCAGGAGACACATGCAAGAGGAGTTCAAAATCAGTGACTTAGGTGAGCTCACATACTTCCTAGGTATGCAAGTGATTTATACAAATGAAGGGATGTATCTAGATCAGAGAAGATACATTCAAGATCTACTTCTCAAGTTCAAAATGGAGAACACAAAGCTTGTAGGTACACCTTTGGAGATGAGTCGTAAACTTAGTGTTTATGAAGGTGAGAAAATTGAAGACATTAAAGAATATCAAATCTTGGTAGGTAGCTTGATATATGCTACCCATACAAGGGCAGATATCTCATATAGTGTGGGATTTAGATGCAGATTGGGCATGAGCTAAGGATGATACAAGTACTTGTGTTTACTTAAAATTTGTAGGTTCACAAGCTAGCCTCATGGAGTTCCAAGAAGTAGCCAACAACTGCTTTATCCTCAATTGATTTAGAGTACTGAAGTTTGACCATAACAACTCAAGAGGCAATATGGTTAAAAGCATTGTATACAGATTTGGGACTAGTGAATTCGAAACCTCATATATTTGGAGATAATGTAAGTTCCATGCATCTAGAAGCAAACCCTATTTTCCATGCAAGAACCAAACATAGAGTTTCATTACCACCATCATGGAGAATCTCATGGCAAAAGAGATTGACATTTCTTTTGTTCCAACTGAAAAGCAAGTAGTAGATATGATGACAAAGGTACTTGATGGAATAAAGCTTTGCATATTTAAATCAATGTCAGGTATTCAACCTACCAGGGAATGAAGACTCAAGAATACTTTAGCTTGAGGGGGAGCTCTTGAAACATCAATCTTAAAATATGCTATAGGTGGATTGAAGCATTCTTTTACCTATGCTCATTATTGTATTTTTTAAAAGATTTTTTATGGACCATTTACCATTGTAAAATCTTAGAGCTTTAGACATGTAAAAGTAGAAAAAGAGAGCTAAAACTTGAAGAATTTGACATGGTTGGGTTGCAATCAATGAATCAATCAATCACCTAAAAGTAGAGCAAACTAGATCTTCACTTTTCTTAGATTGTAGGAAAGTGAATTGATTCCCTCCAACAACTAATCCCACCTTCATTTGAATTCAAAGTCCAATTGTAGATGCCACTGAGCACTTCAAGAGTATATATGAAGACTTCAAATCAATTTTACATTACATCGACGCAATATACATACACGTGGCCATCATTGTCTTGTTCCTTCATTTCTCTCCATCATCTTCTTCAACAATAGTAATCTTGTAGAGGCTCCTGCTCTCTCTGTAGAGATCCACATTGGATGAATCAACTCTCATTGGAAAGATATTAGTGTCTAGTCTATGTATATAAAATTTCAAGCATTGAGTTCAAAAGATTTGTAGAAATTTAGGTTCCGTATCTCCGAGTCTATCTCTGCACATTCCAAAAAAATAGAAGGTACCACTATTGAATGTCAAGTTCATTCCAAAACCATAGTTTGCATATTTCTTCTACACGTGCCTTCTATACACCCATTCCAATGTGTATCACTTCTCTGAAGTGATTTCTTCCAACTAGAATCATGTTGGCCGCTAGGAGCATTTGAAGTTGATTGTCTCATCCAAAGATAGTAATTTTTTTGAGCTAGTCAATGCACAAACCTATCTATTTTGTATCGACTCTTTATCCTTGATGCTGCAAAGTATGTAGTGTATTTTATTGCACTTATCGCATGACTCTAAGGTCAACTTGAGTCTCCATAAGCTCAAGAGCTGGTCTTGTGTCGGTTGCCTAGACTGAACTTTGTTGCTTCACAACTCACTTTTCTACCTCCTACAAGCTTCTCCAAGTTCTTTCAATGTGAACTATCCTCTTGTGCGACAAGTCCAACTTTGAAATTTGCTTGTTGCCATATGTAAAGTAGACATGTTGAGTGGAATGAGAGTTTACCTCTAAAATGAAGAGTCTCCCTTGCTTTCTTCCTCCATGCTATGAACCTAAACCCTGATGGAGAGTGTTAATCTCCAAAAGAATAACCTACTCTTATGATTAGAGCACCTCTATACCAAGAGTAAGTCAAAAACTTCACCAAATTAGAGGTTCAATCTCCAAATTATCAAAAGTTGAAAAATTCTATGAAGAAGATAAAACACAGAAAGTCTGCTGCACAATTTCTTCTCATTGACCTATCAAACATGTAAAGTTTTCTATGAAATTTTGTAAGGAGTGTCGCCTAGAAGTTGTGCACCTCCTCCAAGTTAAATTTCTTCAAAAGGTTTAGTATAGCTTGAGAAATCAACTTCACAAGTTACCTATGTCTAAATCTGCACTTCTGAGAAGTCGATTTTGACACCCCTAACTTCTAGCACATAGTTCTATCAATCTCGAACCCGTTTAAACAAATGCTTGTAGATACAGGTAGCTTACCTTCTAAATTAAAGATTAAGTGCTTGCTTGCACAAAACTTTAAACTGTGGAGTGAGAACTGACCAAAAAATCAAGATCGAGATTTGCGCCTGTTTCAGAGAACTGTGAACACTCATCACATATGAATGTTCCTATTAACAATTCTCCTAGCCTGTTTACAATTAGACTCTGAAACTCAAGTCATAGACTCATTAACTATGAACTTAGATATCCTCAAAAGGATTTCACAAATGATCTAACACAGACGGAGCAGACACAGAAACATCGGGCGCAATATTTCTTCGATTACTCAGAAAATCACAGTTGAGTGATGAGAGGAAAACTCAACTAACATTTCACATGTCTCATGACATCTAACTTCTCCTTTCTTGACTTCTATACTCAGTCATCTATTCTTTCATATGCTCTCATATCACGCCTCAACATTTTCAAGGTATTTATAGAGAAATTTGTACAAGTCTATGACTAATCAAAGATCTAAGTGAACTATAACTATACTAATGTACATATGTGTACATTCCTCATATCCTCTGAATGTATCCTTCTTCCAAGCTTCAAGAATTGAATCTTCCTTCATTCTTTAATCTTCCAAACATTCAATTGGTGATTGGTCTGCACCAACAGCTCCCCCTCAATCATCAATTGAGGTTTCTCTTATCTTCTTTATGCCTGCCATGTCTTTAAACTTCTGTAACTTTGGTCCATCCAAACTCTTTGTAAGCATATCAGCTATCTAATCTTTAGTTGAAGTATGTATGACTTCAATCTCCTTATCCATCACTTTCTCTCTTAGAAAGTGATACTGAATCTCAATGTGTTTGGTCCTATATGAAAAACAGGATTAGCAGCTAAATACAATGAACTCATGTTATCTCCATATATAATTGGTATCCCATGCACAATGTCAAAGCTCTTCATCAAGGTCTTGAGCCAAATCACTTCCTTTGCAGCTTCAACCATGCCTTTATATTCAGCTTCTGTAGAAGACAAAGCAATTGTATGTTGCTTCTTGGAACACCATGAGATAAGTTTATCTCCCACATAACACATGTATCCATAAGTTGACCTTCTATCATCTGGATTACCTGCCCAATCTACATCACTATAAATTTTGATATTTGTATCTGATGTAAACCCATAATACAAACCTTCATTGAGTGTACCCTTAATGTACCTCAACACTCTTTGTCCTGCAGTCCAATGTTCTTTCCTTGGACAATGCATGAATTTAGACAAAACCCCTATTGCATATGATAAATCAGGTCTAGTTAAAGTAGCATAGATAAGACTACCAACCAAACTCTGATATTGTCTCATGTCCTTGAATTCTTCACCTCCAAATTTACTCAATTTGTGATTCACCTCCATTGGTGTAGGTGCTACCCTGCAATCATCCATTTTAAACTTGATTAACAAGTTCTTCAAATACCTTTCTTGAGTCACAAATACTCCATGTTGAGTATATGTAATCTCCATGCCCAAGAAGTATGACAAGTCTCCCAAGTCACTTATTTTGAACTCCTTTTCCATTTGCTTCTTGAGTCTTTGTATTCCTTCTTCAAATGTACCTGTAAAGATTATATCATCAACATATATGCACATGTATATGAAACCATTATCACTTGCTTTGACAAGCAAGCTACTATCTGCTTTAGACACCTGAAATCCAAGTTCTTTCAAGAACTTTACAAGTCTATAATTCCATGCCCTTGGGGCCTGCTTTAAGCCATACAAAGCTCTCTTGAGCTTGCACACATGATCTGGATACCTTTTATCTCTGAACCCTTGAGGTTGCTCCATGAACACATCATCTGAAATATAACCATTCAAAAAAGCATTTTTCACATCAACTTGACACAACTTCCAACCTTTACATGCAGCAATAGCTATAAGTGTCCTGATGGTTGTCATCTTTGCCACAGGACTATAAGTCTCATCATAATCAATACCATATGTTTGTGCAAAACCTTTGACAACAAGTCTAGCTTTGTATCTAGACACACTTCCATCTGCAAACCTCTTGGTCTTGTAAACCCACTTGCATCCAATAATTTTCTGACTATTTGGTTTAGGAACCAAATCCCAAGTTTGATTTTCCAATAGTGCATCATATTCTTCCTGCATAGCTTTCTCCCATTTTTCCTTACCTTTTGCCTCTTCATATGTAGAAGGGTCTTCATCTGTTTTCATCATATAAGCATAATCTTTTGTGGCCAAAAAAGAAGTATCATAACTATACCTTGTAGGTTGCCACCTATTTCTTGATGATCTTCTGAGTTCTCCACTCCTTGAGGTTTCTGGTTCTTCACACTCAGGATCAAATCTTGGCATTTCTTCAACTTCACCCTGCACTTCATTATTCTCTTCTTCATCAATTATTTGAATCTTTGACTTACCTTTCTTTTGACTCACTTCTTCTTCATCACCTGTATTGATATTGATTGTACCTGCATACCAAGTACTTTGCTCATCAAATGTAACATCTTTAGAAACCATGAATTGTTTTGTAGATGGACTCCACAATCTATAACCCATCTGCTTATCATCATAACCAATGAAAACATATTTTTCAGCTTTAGGTTCCAATTTGTGTCTTAATTGTGATGGCACATATGCATATGCCACACATCCAAAAACTCTGCAATGATCCAAGGTAGGTCTCTTACCCCACCAAGCCTCATATGGTGTCATACCTTGCAGGGCTTTACATGGTAACCTATTGACCAAATAAGTGGCTGTATTTACAGCCTCAGCCCACAAATAATTAGGGCAATTTTTCTCCTTCATCATGGATCTTGCAAACTCAACAAGTGTTCTATTTCTCCTTTCTGCTACACCATTTTGTTGAGGAGAGTACCTGCAAGTAACTTCCCTTTTTATACTTTCATTCCACAAGTAGTCACTAAATTCATTAGAGAAATACTCTCCCCCTCCATCTGACCTTAATCTCTTCATCTTATGACCTGTAATTCTTTCTACATATGCATGATAGTGTTTAAATGTATTAAACACTTCTGACTTATCTTTGATCACATAAATAGTGATCCATCTAGTAGCATCATCAACATAAATCACATAATACCTTGACCCATTTATACTGAAATCCTTTGATGGTCCCCACACATCTGTGTGTACCAATTCAAGCTTCTCTGAGTACATAAAACCATGCTTGGAATAGGAATGCTTATGAGCTTTACCTAATTGACATGCCTCACATTTGTATGTCATATGTTGACCTGCAACATTAGGCAATCCAAGCACTGAACCATTGTTAATCATGTCTTTAATACCTCTTTCATTGAAATGTCCAAGCCTCTTGTGCCAAAGATCTAACTCAGAGATCTTATGTCCTCCATATGTGAACATAGCATGACCAATATTGCCTTGAATCTTCAATGTAAATAATCTTCCTTCTTTCTTCCCTGAAACAATCTGTTTATACCCTTGACTAGGGTCTTCCACATATACTCCATCATTAGTGAACCTTACTTCATATCCCTTTTCAACAATTTGTCCTACACTTATCAAATTCTTAGGAATTGTAGGAACATACAGAACCTTACTCAATAAGGTACTACCATCCTTAGCCTTCACTGATCCAATTGACTTCACATTGTGCTTTGTGTTGTCACTTGTTTGAACAACATGATTAAAAACCTTATTCTCCAAATCAGTCATCAAAGCTATATTACCACTTAGGTGATTGCTACACCCTGAGTCAATGTAGAAGACTCTTTGATCTTCACTCTGCCTTTCACAAGTTGCATTCATTATCAATGTTGAATCCTCCTTTTGATCTGAAGCATAATTGTAGTAGGTATTGTTATATTGTTGACTTTGGAATCCTCTACCTGCATTTCTTCCAAAGTAACTCCTACTACCTCTACCTCTGAAATTACCTCTTTGATTTCTGCCACCTCTTCCTCTTGCATTATAGTTTTGACTATATCCATTATTACTCTGAGTATTGTGCCAACAATCATTAGCTAAGTGATTTGTCTTACCACAAATCCAGCAAGCTTTGCCTCCATCTTTGTTGTTCCTGCCTCTTCCTCTACCTTTGCCACCTCCTCTTCCTCTTAGGAACTTGGCTTGACTAGTTGTTCCTTCATCTTCATTTGCTTGTTGCTTTCCTTTGCTATTCTTCTTCTTGTCCTTTGAGTACATTGCATGACCTGCACTCTTGTCACCATCTCCTTTAACATCCTGCTCAAATGTTAGCATATGACCTAACAACTGATTTAAATCAGGAGTGAAATGATCAAGTGATAACTCTGTAGAGAAAATGAATGGCTTCCATTTGTCATCACCTCTTAAACCTGTAAGGATTTGCCTTACCAATTTATCCTCCTCAATGTCTTCATCAACAGCTCCTAAAGCATCTGCAATATCTTTCATTCTTGTCACATAGTCTGAAATGCATTGAGAAGCCTTCTTCTTAAAGGTGGTAAACTCTGCCCATAAGGATGCCTTCCTTGACTTAGTAGTATTCTGGAAATGCTCCTCCAAAGCACTCCAAATATCAGTTGCACTTTCAAGACCTCGAATATGAGGTAACAAGTAATCATTGACTGCCATATAGATAATGCTCCTAGCTTGAGCATCTTTCTTCATCCAATTTTTCAAATCTGCTAACTCTTCCCTAGTTGGAACACTAGGATCTCTGAACTCTGGCTTCTCTTCTTCTCCTGTGATGTAGGCTATTAAATCTTTGCTCATAAGATGAGCTTCCATCCTCATTGACCATGCAGGATAGTTTTCCCTATCCAATTTCTCTATCTGAAGAGAATCTCCCATCTTTCTTCTACCTGTGTATTGAAATCTTCAAGTTTTATAAATGATATATGTACCTTTGCTTCGAATTAGACTCCTTTTGTCTTTCTTGATGTCGTATGGTCTCCTCCTCAAGCTTTGCCTTCAAGCTTTCACCTTTTAGTTCTTCAGTTGTTGAATTTCTTGAATCTGCAGCAGTTGGGATCCTCCTTTCCTTGATTTTGATGTCTCCTACTCTGATACCACTGATGGAGAGTGTTAATCTCCAAAAGAATAACCTACTCTTATGATTAGAGCACCTCTATACCAAGAGTAAGTCAAAAACTTCACCAAATTAGAGGTTCAATCTCCAAATTATCAAAAGTTGAAAAATTCTGTGAAGAAGATAAAACACAGAAAGTCTGCTGCACAATTTCTTCTCATTGACCTATCAAACATGTAAAGTTTTCTATGAAATTTTGTATGGAGTGTCGCCTAGAAGTTGCGCACCTCCTCCAAGTTAAACTTCTTCAAAAGGTTTAGTATAACTTGAGAAATCAACTTCACAAGTTACCTATGTCTAAATCTGCACTTCTGAGAAGTCGATTTTGACACCCCTAACTTCTAGCACATAGTTCTATCAATCTCGAACCCGTTTAAACAAATGCTTGTAGATACAAGCAGCTTACCTTCTAACTTAAAGATTAAGTGCTTGCTTGCACAAAACTTTAAACTGTGGAGTGAGAACTGACCAAAAAATCAAGATCGAGATTTGCGCCTGTTTTAGAGAACTGTGAACACTCATCACATATGAATGTTCCTATTAACAATTCTCCTAGCCTGTTTACAATTAGACTCTGAAACTCAAGTCATAGACTCATTAACTATGAACTTAGATATCCTCAAAAGGATTTCACAAATGATCTAACACAGACGGAGCAGACACAGAAACATCGGGCGCAATATTTCTTCGATTACTCAGAAAATCACAGTTGAGTGATGAGAGGAAAACTCAACTAACATTTCACATGTCTCATGACATCTAACTTCTCCTTTCTTGACTTCTATACTCACTCATCTATTCTTTCATATGCTCTCATATCACGCCTTGACATTTTCAAGGTATTTATAGAGAAATTTGTACAAGTCTATGACTAATCAAAGATCTAAGTGAACTATAACTATACTAATGTACATATGTGTACATTCCTCATATCCTCTAAATGTATCCTTCTTCCAAGCTTCAAGAATTGAATCTTCCTTCATTCTTTAATCTTCCAAACGTTCAATTGGTGATTGGTCTGCACCAACAAACCCTTGCTTAGGGTTCTCCACAAAGCATACACCTTTTTTGAACCTTATTTGATACTCTCTTTCAACCATTTTCCCTACAAACAACAATTTCTTTGTGATGTTAGTTACATGCAAGACATCCTTCAGACATTGTCCTTCCTCTTTTTCATCCAAATCTATATCTCCAATATGGGAGATCTCAGGGTTTGAATCATCTCATGTTTGTGCATGTTCTCTTCTTTTTGGAGCATGTAGATTAGTAAACTAAGAAGCATTGCAACTCATATGGTTGCTAATCCACTATCGATATGCCAAATGCTATCTACTTTGATTGGATTCCCATTCATATGCATCATCAAGAGATTATCATTTTTTTGAATTTGTAGAAGCATAAATACCTTGGTCTTTGAATGAAAAACCTTGATTTTAGCTCCATTGGTTTCATCCTTGGTAGAAATCTCTAGCACAGTGGCCATATTTTCCACATATGTAATACCCTTCTCCATTTGGATTCCAGTTTTGTTGATACCTTCCTACGCTTCCTCTTGTTCTTCTTCCAAATCTTTGTGATGAGATGGCTTAGTCATTTCCTTGATTGCTTAAAGGGCTCACTACAACATATGAGGGACATGCCGACACTGCCTATACCGACGGTCACTCTCGGTGTCGGTATAAACGTTGAAAAAGTGCACTTAAAGATACCGATGGTCAAGTGACCGTCGGTATGACTGTTTAAAACGGATCCTCGGTGTGCCTCGCAACCGTTGGTATAAGCATCGGTATGAGCATTGGTATGAGCATTGGTATAAGCATCAGTATAAACATATCAGGAACCCAAGAGCAAAACTAAACATTTTTGCGTGTGTTTGAGTACTGATTGTCTTCTGTCAAACTTGCGCACGCGAACTAGATTGTGACCTGCATTGTCTTGTGCACACACACACACAGATCTCTCTGTCCACACACACACTCTCTCTCGGTTTAGATCTCACATCTTGGTAAGTGATGCGCGTACTCTTAGCCTTTTTCTTTCTCTATGCTTTAGGTCTTATATTTCTCTTCTCTTTGATTTTGCAGAAGTTCTTTGGCATCGATTCTTTGGAATTCGACGATAGACGACATACATTATGCTTTGATGACTACGATTCAAAAGAGGAACATACTTGTAAGTGATTGTTTTATTCTCTATTGATAGAGAGAGAAAGAGAGAGAGAGAAAGAGAGAGAGATAGAGAGAGAGAGAGAGAAAGAGAGAGAGAGAAAGAGAGAGAGAGAGAGAAAGAGAGAGATAGAGAGAGAAAGAGAGAAAGAGAGAGAGGAGGGAGAGAGAGAGAGAGAAAGAGAGAGAGAGAGAGAGAGAGAGATAAAGAGAGAAAGCAAGAGATAAAGAGAGAGAGTGAGAGATAAAGAGAGATGAACGAGAGATGAAAGAGAAGAAGATAGAGATAGGAAAATAGAGCATATACACACACACACACACACATCTACACATGCACACATACACACATACATGTACACACATGCATGCTTACATATACACACATATACACTCATGCATGCTTACATACACACACATATACATACATGCATGCATACACACACATACAAATATAAACACATGTACATGCATACATACACACACACATGCATACACACACATATATACACATGCATACATACACATACACATACACACACACACATCTACACATG